>CM064495.1:42965862-43085640 GCA_032716605.1 Paralithodes platypus
AGACAATTACTCCCCCAGCAGTCACTACCATTATCTACACATCTACAACTCCGGGATAAACACACACAGGAGAAATATATACGTTTAATATGCCAACACTTTTAATCTATTCATACGGGTTTCGTGCAAAGGAGTAGCGAAATTTTTTACTCACACGAGATTTGCACATTGCACACTCGACGCTGATAAATAAAAACAACACGATTAATAACTTAAAGAAAGACTCAACGTTTGTTTTTATTCAAACGAGATAAATATTTAGTGATATAAACTCAAGCAAGCAAAAAAAAAAAGAAAAAAAAAACTAAAACAAAAAACACAGTCTATCAATTCGCATGGGTAATACATTAAACTTAAATAAATACAAATCCGTACACACACACACACACATACTCGACTTTGATAAACAAAAGCGATACGTTTAAATGTGCCAACGAAATTGAAAATATACAAAACCCTTCTTTCATAAGGATTTTACAAAAACTCGACTCGTGTAAACAAAAGAAGTGCCGCTTAACCCCTTCTGTACCGGCGACGTCATATTTATGTATTCTGGCTACTATTAGACGATAATTGATTTATGTCGAAAAGGGCCTCCAGCAATAATTAGGCTTCGAACAATCTCACTTACAACACAATCCCACCGCTACTCTTTGCAACTCTCCAATCCAAGAGTGAAACGATATTCCCAAACTTTCTTCTGTTCAACAGCTGAGCTCTGGAACTCTCTCCCTGAATCCACCTTTCCCTCATCCTATGACTTAAATTGTTTCAAACTCCGTGTGTCCAGGCATTTGGCTTGAACATTCCTTGATTTTGGCCCTGTCACTCTTTCAACTCTGGTGGAGGCACTCGTCACAGGCAGTTTTGCCTTTTGTCTCCCTCATCCACATCGGGGGAAACAAAAGTTAATGACAGTGGTAGGGGGGGGGGGGGTTCCAGTGATGCCATTATTGGTAAGACTTTCACTTACTCATCAATAGTAGGGCTTATAGGGTCATTATTGCCTTAACACTCGCGGAAAAGACATCAAAGCACAATAATTACTCCAGAATAAACAGATTAATGTAGGTGAATGTGCCAAGCCTCTTCATTCATATACGAGGTTTGCGCAAGACCTACTCGGGCGCGACTATAAGAAAGGGTTGAGAGGGTGGGCGTGGATTGTATATACGAGGGCGTGAGAGCTGTATCGCGCCCGAGCAGTCACCTTATCTCACTATTTATTATTGGACAGCTTGAACGATTCATAGCCACACAAGTAGTAGAGGATGAGGGGCAGGCAGGCAGGGGAAAATGAAGGTGAGGGAAAAGAAGTAGAGGATAGGAGTGTTAAGGAGTGTGATAGGAGTGTGATAGGAGTGTGATAGGAGTGTGATAGGAGAGCTCAACCTCACTTTATCTCATGCTAAATATGTTTCAATACTGTTTGACGTAGTTAATGGATTTCTTCTTCGATATCCGACAACAAAATGTGACTTCCCCAATTTGAACTAACTGATTTTGTCTACTCTACTTCTGACTACAAAATTGACTTCCCGAATTTGTCAACCCCCTGATTTTGACTATTTCATTAGTACTACATTACTTTTTCTTTTAGGGCAAACACTCTACACCAGGTATTATAGAGATAGCCGGTTTGCCACAGTTATAACAGAAAACCGATTACGGCGGATGGCTGTGGCCTGATAAAGTCCACCCGCCTCTCTATTTTGCCTTGGGGTGGGTGTTTGACTGTCTCTCTATATTTTTCATATATCTGTGTTAATTTCAACTCTTTTCACATGTGTGTGTGTGTGTGTGTGTGTGTGTGTGTGTGTGTGTGTGTGTGTGTGTGTGTGTGTGTGTGTTCGGGGAGAGGGGGTGGGGTGGTGGAGGAGGGGCAACTGTTGTTTTAAAACTCCTCCTTTGAGACAAATTTGACATCCAAAACTATTGTTTTCAATTATTTCAATAAGTTTGGGCTTCAATGTGCATTTTAATTCAGCATAGCAAATGGAGTCAGTGTGTTATTTGTGAGGAGTGCTAACAGAAGATACTAACCAAACTCCGCTTAATGCCTTTGTACATTTTTCAGATATCTTTACGACAAAAAACAAGCAAAAAACAGACGCCAGAGAGTCAACATGCCAAGACACCAAAAATCACAGCCCCTCAGCAACTAGTGGGAAAAATAATAATAGCATAGACTAAGTAACTAAGCAAGCGTTGCAAACCACTGAAGGCCTCTGTCGAACATTGTCAACCACCCAGCTGCTCCAAAGCCTTCTCCTTCCTACTTCCTTGTTTGTTCATAGGGTTAGGTTCCTTAGACTTGTGGGTTGTTTTAGACAATTTCTGCACACCATGTTGCCTGAGAACAGCAACCCGAATCCCGCACATCATACTGCCTGAGAACAACTTCCAAACCACGCATATCATACTACCTAAGAGCACAACCTAACCTTCGCACATCATGCTAGCCGACGCACATTATGTTCCCCGATAGCGGCCTTCAAACTTTGTACATTACGCTACTTAGAACAGCCCCCAATGCCTGCACATCATACTGCCCAAGAGCGGCCCCCAACCTCAGCACATCATACGGCTAAAGAGCAGCCCCATAATCCAACCTCCATATATCATCTTGCCCGAGAACTGCCCCCCCAACCCCTACACATAATGTTGGCCGAGTGTGGCTTCCAGACCCCACACATCATGATGCCTAAGAGCAACAACCAACTCCCACACATCATGCTGCCTTAGAATTTAGTGGTGTGTATAGTCATGTAGAATATGAAACATAGCCTCAACCGAGCTCTTTCTCTCTGTGACAACTCTATTGACTGATACTGATCAGACATTATGGCTCGAACGTTCCTTGATTTTGGCCCTGTCACTCTTTTAACTCTGGGGGAGGCACTCGTCACAGTCAGTTTTGCCTTTTGTCTCCCTCATCCACATAGAAAAAGAAAAGCAACAACAACAACAACATATTATTATAACAACTTGAGGAAGATCAGCAAGATGAGTGATCCTATCGCTGATTAGCCTCGCGTGGAGAGAAAAAGGTGATAGTTCTAGGTAACAAAAGAGACAGGTAGATGAGTCAAGGGTAGTACCAAAGGGAAGAAGAGGGTTGCACTCAAACAGGCGCCATGGTGGAGAGAGAGATACAGAGAAGGGTCGGAGGAGGTATGGCAGTGTGTATGTGGGTAGGTGGAAGAGGCGATAATGAGCTATATAGGAGAGAGAGAGAGGTGGTCCAGGTGCAACTAAGACCACTTATCAATGTTTATATCAACCAGCCTCTCACCTCACTCTTACTCTCTCTACCCCCCCCCCCCCCACACTACTACATCACCCCCACCCACCATCCAACTGTCTCACTTTCATTCTCTCTCTCTCTCTCTCTCTCTCACTCACTCACCCACTCTTACTCTCTCTCCACCCACACCCCCAACTGTTTTACTTTCAATCTCTCCTTTACTATACACCGCACCCCCTACCAAGTTTTACCCAAATGCTCTCTCTCCCACCATACACCTCCCCCCCCCCCAGTTTCTCTCACACCTCCTTCATAAGTTTACAGGAAATATTCTCTTGATCATGTTATGTAAACAAGAATGTGCTTTATTTGAGATGTGTGCCCCATAATTGTTCTCTCCTCTCGCATACAAGCATTACGCTATTCATGATGCTTTTGGGTCCAGTACACGATAAATTGATATCCAGTATTCGATAAATTAATAATAATCGTGGCCATGTGCTGAATCTGTAAGTGTCTTGATGGTGTAATGGTTAGAGCGTGTAAGTTCTATATGCGGTGTCCTGCGTTCGAATCCCGGGAGGATCACACGCTTTCCTGGCCGGGAAACTAACCCAGGTTTATATCTCGCATGAGGATACTATCCCAACATTTCTATGTAGGCCTACTGACGTATATTTGTGAGCTTCCAAACATATCAATAACCCCAAGTTAATGTCAGGAACAGTCTTTCATGAGTTGCCTTGGCCTTATTGTAAAATATATATTGTAGGTACGCTGGAATGTGGGTCTGCAACGTGTGATGGGTTGGAATAATATCCTCATGAGAGATATATCCAGATTCAGTGATGAATAACGGGACAGGGGAAATTAATACTCTGTTTCTTGAGTATACAATAATACTATGAACTATCTTAAACATAATTACAATATATTTCTTAGAGTAAATAAATACAGGGCGTATCAACTTGCAAGTGTGTATGCCCTTAGACCTTCAGCTTGAATATATAAACATATACAATTTATATAATGCAAGTAAACAAAAAGATTCCACGAAATATCCATTGAGTCAAAGCAATAAGGTAGAGTAGATAATAAACCTTGCAGTTGTTTAATCCTCTCCAAGACAAATATTTATGACCAATAACCACCACGGAGTATCGCGAGCCGTGGCATAGTCAGTAGAACGTCCGCTGCTCATCAAAAGGTCGGCGGATCGAGCCTTCACTGTCAAAATGTTACTGGTAGATGTCAAGCCCGGGCAACTTGACCTAGCAATTCGTGACAAACGCCTAATATTCATGGCCACCCCTTCTCGGGAATTACGGCGAAAAATGTACAAATACATTTTGAAGGGGGATCTAATAGATGTTTTTTTAAGTTTGATGGAGGTCTAGGGAGGAAACTAAAAAATAATTGAATGTATAAATAAATAGACCCCCCAAATAACCACTGTCCCCTTAATCTTCTTCGTTCCTCTACTTCCACCCACTAGTCTTCTTTCTCCTCTATCCTCACGCCACCCTTCCTCTTCTGTTCACTACTCCTTCTCCTTAACCACCTCGTTCTCCTCTTCTGTTCCCCTACTGTTCCCCTTCTGTTTTCCTCTTCTGTTCTCCTTATGTTCTCCTTCTGTTCTCCTCCTTCTCCTTCATCGCCACACCAGCTCGTTTCCTCTTCTGTTCTCCTCTTCTGTTCTCCTCCTTCTCCTTCATCGCCACACCACCTCGTTCTCCTCTTCCGCTTTCTCCTGCCTTTCTCCTCCCCTAACAAATTCTCCCAAATTGTTGTGTCTCTCTCCTCCTACTCCTTTACGCCACCTCCTCCCCCTCACCTCTCCCAGTTCATTGAAGCTCAAGAGTTGTGCCCTTGTAAGCACCTCCAGGCGTTGCAGCATAATCACACAAACGATTTTGTTTTTTCAGGGAATTTTAATCTGAATGATTCCGAAACAATGTTTGATGAAAATTCGACCAACTAAAATAGTCCAGCTTAAGTCTAATTTGCCAATACCAGCGTTAACAGAGGCCCAAAATGTTGACAGTGAAGTAAGGCCCATAGGAAATTATTACATAAATGCTTGTGTGAGTCCAAGTACATCGTGGGCCAGGAGAGACACCACCACCCTCGTCTGTCGTCACATCATCAACCCTTTAACTACGAGAGGCCCTTGTAAATCAATGAAATGCAACTGGCGGTAGCTGGAATCTACGAAACGTACCATGGTCAGCATACAGGATTAGAAGGAAGAATAAATGCAAGGAGTGCTCTAATATGGGTGCAATAGTATAAAGTTTCTCAGCTACTTTTAAAAGACTGCAATACAATTATATATTATAATTTGGATAATGCAAATGGATAAATTATACAAGCTTAAGATGGTCATCAGAGAGACGTGACCTAGTTGTTTTAGCACTGGTCTAGTTACGAGGAACCAAAGTTTGCACGGTCGAATATCTATCTATCAAGTAATAACAATATTGGGTTTGAATTAATGCTGTAAACTACTTAGTTACAGTACATCACTACAAGCTCTCCGAAATAACATAGGGATACAATTGGTATTTCCAAAACACCAATGCACCAGTATCACCAATCTTAAGCCTCTTGCTCTCCTTGCCAATCAAAGGAGCCCAACAAAGAATCAAGCAACTGAATCCTTGACTAGGTGAGCGAGTGAGTGATCAAGTATTGAGTGAATGAGTGATGGAGTATTGAAGGCCGCCCGATAGTGCTTCCTACTCGGCCACAAGGTCAGGGGTCTAAGATAATACTATTAATTTATTTATTTTGATTAGTATTATTATTTTCGCAGCTATGTGCAGCTGGATTTTTTTTGGGTTTGTTTTGTTACTGTTCGCATGATATCTCAAGAAATTTGAAGAGATGTAGATGGACGAATATAAACTTGTTGATATAATATGATCCAGTCCCACCTCCTCACACCCAGAATTACATAATGTCATGTAGAAACTTTGTGTAAAGAATATACCGAAATTTAGAAATGCCATTCTTAGGGTACGTACTGTATATAAAGTACATTATGGTTTTGGAGGTTATTTGTCCGGAATAATACGAATGTTATGGTGACTGAGTTAATTAGGGCCTACACATACAGTATACTGTATTGTAATAAGCTTTGGTAATAGTTCTATTAATGCAATAGGGATGAGTCTCTTGAGGAACCCCAATCTAACAATTGCATAACCTTCAACACTTATTCACAGATAACTGGAAAATGTTCTGTCTACATTAACAGGCTCTTTCAAAGTTAAATGATATCGTCTGCAGGTAGCTATGCTGAAGTACACATTGGCGTGATATGATTCCAAGGCTGAGAAGCCACAATGAGGTCAACAGGCATTACAGTATATACCCAGGGAATGTTGCACTGTTTCCACTTAGACTGTTAAGGGGGAGGGATGTTTTTTATGGTCTATATATTTATTTGTTATATATATAATTGCTTTAGCTTCTTCGCTAGACCTTTATCAAGCTTAACAAAAATAACCCATAGTCCCCCCCTCCCCCCCTTCAAGATATATGTGTACAACTGTACATTCTTCGGTAGAAAAAAGTCCCTGCCGAAGGCTGGTTCCTCCTAAAATTACAGAGTCGGTATCGCTCGCCAGGAAACAATCGACACCTAAATGGCACGAAAGGTCATAATATTGACAACAAAATGGTGTGCAAGTTCTTAAAATCGCCGTACCAATGTGCCGAACGTCTTTGATATCCAAACTAATGTGGCTAAACATGAGGGAGAAGGGAGTCCATGAAAACCTACCCTTCCCCCCTTAATGGCCCTTAACTCATATATGGCACAAGTTACTCCTTTTGTTTTTATGGTGGATCGAGTGTGGGGTGGAGTGAAATGTGGAGGGGTTAATGACGGTGGAAGAGGAGGAGGAGGAGGAGGGAGGGGGACAACTTTCTTACTGTGGCAGCCATATTGCTTACCTTGTGGGGGAACAACTTTATTACTGGGGCAGCCATATTGTTTACCTTGTGTTGTGTGTGGGAGGATAAATGTTGAGGGAAAAAGCGCTCGTGTGATACCCGCTTATTATGCCGCCCAAGAGTACCCCTTTGTTATTTCCCGACCTAAATTATCCGAATCGTGTCCTTTATATTATGCCTCTCCACGGTCGGACATATTTTCTGGATCACTATACCCTGTTCATTAAAGGGACGCCGGAAATATCGACTCTTGCCTCTCATACAGCACAAACCTGCTAAACAATCATTGAGCCTGTTTCAAAATGTGATTACAATATCTCTCCAGCTTCAGTAGGCAATAACTCCATAACACATCTCGATAAAAAACAAGTATAGCATATTTTAAGTATAATATATCATTGTATAGTATATTATCAAGTATATCTTTCTGGTAATGAGATGAAGTATTGAGGGATAAGCCTTTACAACGGCACCTCGTATCTACATTCTACTTTTCCTATTTTTGTTCTGAAGCGTGTAGAGAGGGGAGAAGGGGTGTTGGAGAGAGAGGAAGCTGTTGGAGTGGCTTTGTTATGTGTGTTTAGTCTGTATCTGGTGTGTTATGGTAAGAATTAACTTTAAATCAGAAGAGAATACCGAAAACGAAGAGGCTTATCCTCACCTTTGGCCATGACTGTACATTAACCCACACAAATTCCATAACCATAATACGAGTTTCCTCACTGGTTATTGATAGACATTACTCGGATTCCGTTTCTGTGTTATCCCCTTCTGTACCGGCGACGTCTTAAGTTTATTCTAGCTTTATTTAGACGAGTTTGTGCAGTTTGAGAAGGATCTGTGGCAGTGCAAATGGTTATGTGAGATAGTTCGAAGCCTGTTAATTGCTAGAGCCCCTTTTTAAACTGAATAAAAGCCTGAAATAGTAGCCAGAGTAAAGCTTAAAAGACGTAATTGCCGGTACAGAAGGGGTTGAATATTTCCTGGTGCGTGTCAAGGAGTAATATCCCCAATACCTAGAAATAATTATATGACGTAACTGATACCACACTTGGGGAGTATTGCTTGATTGTTAACCCCTTCGGTACCGGGGACGTCATTTTCATTATTTTCTTGATATATTTAGAGGATTTTGTACAGTTTAAGAAAGATCTGTGGTAGTCTAAAGGGTTAAGTAAGATATTTCGAAGCCTGTTAATTGCACCCCTTCTTCCCTCTCAACACAATACAGACTAATAACACACATAACAAAGCCATTACAACAGCTTCCTCTCTCTTCAACACCCCTTGTCCCCTCTCAACACTCTTTAGAAAATAGGAAAGTAGAAATAAGATACGAGGTGCCGTTGTAAAGGCTTATCCCTCAATAGCTTCACCTGACCTGACCTGACATTCTATAGAGAGCAATAAGAATAATCAACAACCCATTAATTACACACGAATGCCAGCCCTCTGATGTCTGCTAAGAAATGTTAAAGACCTTGCATTGCTTTATAGATACTTTTATGGAACATACTCGGTTAAACTTGATTCAATTGTATACCTCTTCAGATAATTCTCCGGTCGAGCAAAAGGGCAACTGTTAATGTTCATAACTTAGCCTCTAATTTACAGAACTCATTTGTGCACTGAAACAACGTCTCTCTAGAAATATCTTCCTTTGAGTAACCTACCAACAAGCGTCAATCCACACTTGCATATAACCAATTGCCCCCTAAAATTTCATGATTGGAGGGCATCATAAGGTGAATGGCGATTGTGTAAACTGATTTGTTTTGACATTCTTGATCTAAATAATATAAACAAAAAATAAATTGCCACTAGAGTTATGCTAAGCATATCATTGTATAGCCATCTAAGGAGGTGATGGGAGCGGAAGTTTTGGTGATGAGACACATGCTTAATTTATTAGTTTAGGTAAGGTTGGTACACTGGGAAGCAGGTAAACACTAAACTTAGCATAAGGTAAGAGTGATATTATTAAGGTGGGTTATACAAACGAAGGTGGCACAATTCTCCCTATAGTAGGTAAAAATGGGGAGACGACCCAGTTATTCTCCTTCACTGTTGCTGGGAGATGTGTGTGTGTGTGTGTGTGTGAGTGAGAGAGAGAGAGAGAGAGAGAGAGAGAGAGAGAGAGAGAGAGAGAGAGAGAGAATATGGAAACCAAATAATCTAGGACATGTTATAACCTGCACAAGGATAGAGTGGGAGGAAGTGAAACCAAAGAATAACAAACCCCCTTCTTGCGTATAAAGAATGAAGGAAACAGAAGGGGCAGTGGTAGGGAAGATTAAGTAAATGTTGAGATAACACAGATATGAAACAATAACATTCTAAGTTGCCAAGCTCACCTGGGAATCCTTTATTATTAAAAAAATATAAAATAAAATAAAATAAATATTCGAGGACTTCGCCTACTTCTAATTATGGAAGTATATCTCCGGAAACAAAATTAGCAATATAATTTTGTATATATCAACTACAAAACTATACATATTATTTATTGAAAAGCAAGTTATATCCCAAAATCAATCCAGATAGTTATAATTGCATAAAGCAAGACATAGAGGGTCTGTGAAATGTTATGGGTGGACTATGGTATTACAGATAAAGTATATTGTTCATTTTGTGTTTTTTATGGTTGTTGTTGTTGTTGCTGTTCCCCAATCTGCCTGGCCGAACAGCCCCAAGGCCCCGAGCAAGGCCAAGGCCATAACCGAGCGCCTCCACAGAACCCTCCCTGCCGACCACAATAAAGCCTGGGTGACCGAAGCCACTCCATGGCGGGGAGCTGAGGAGGGTGCAGAAACGCCCGGGAAACCAAAGCCCAACCCAGGGCCCTGTGCCCCTCAGCAATTATGAAGAGAAAGTTGAGGGGCAAAGGAAAAATGTGACGCTTTGGCTTCCAATCTTGGTAGATTGGGAGGTCAATCCACGGAAGAGACGCCGTCACTCGAGATCTAGAAAATATATAAGTAAAAGGAACAGTCAGAGTAAGCTATGGGTATGGCAGAGATCGCTCAGTTCTCACTCTGATAGACCAGCCCATCACCACTGTTTTTTTTTTTTTTATGGTTGGCTCCCGTTGAGTATTCCTGTTAAGGGGAGATTTTTAGTTTGTTTCCTAGACCCCTATCAAGCTTTATATAAATACCTCCAAGAACTCCCTTGGATAGGCCGGTTCCTCCTAAATTACAGGATCGCTATCGTTCGCCAGGAAAAAATCGACACCTAAATGGCACGAAAGGTCCTAAAATTGACAGATATTGAGCGAAATGTCTTAAAATCGCCAAACTAACGGGGCGAACGTCTTAAACTTTAAAACTAATGGGGCTAAATATGAGGGAGAAGGAGGTTTGAAATAAAAATCCCCTAAGTGAATATCTCCCATTAAAATATCATTACACCAATTTCTCCTCCCCATTGCCTCCACTAAAACATTAATTATAATATCCCTTTCTCCGATTTTCTATATAAAAACTTAATAAATGTTTGCAAAGAATAAAACGCTAGTGCACATACAAAGGCTAATAAGTAACACTCCGCTCTTAACATTAATCATCAATTACAAACCCCAATGTACAGTACTTGAGTAAACTAATGAAAGCATATGGTCCTCCCGGGATTCGAACTCGGGACACCACACCCAGAACATAAGCGTTTAAACCATTACACCACCAACACACCAACAGATATTAACAACTCACAAAGAACGAAACCAAAAGAAGCGAAATCTGTCACTCCATTCGTCCTCACCTAAGTCTTGACCCTCTTTGTGGTGTCTGTTCCGACGTTTTTGCATGCGTTTTATTTAGTCTGGTTGTAAACACCTAGGTTCTCCTTCTTTCATGCAACGGACGTGTTTTATTATCTATTTCATGTGACCTGGATGTGTGTGAATTTGTGCTTTGTTTTTGTGTGTTCATTGTTTTCTGTTGTGTTCTTGGGTTGTCGCTGATCGGGCTCTGTCTTGAGTCGGCCACCCCCAGGGGGAAAAAAAAAAGAGAGAGAAAACAAAAATGGGGAATGGGCCTGAGTACATACATACATACATACATACACACACACATACTGTATACATGTGTTCCATAAGATTACTTGCAGAGCTATATCTCAATGAAAATCCTTGCAACCGAGAACAAAAGGACAAATCCTTGTAGTTCACGTATGTGATGAATATAAGGCCTAGCTTACGGCTTCACAACTGAAGTTATATTTTATAATTAAAATATCGTATGCGATAAAAAAATGGGTAATAATCCATCTATTTAACGTATTTGATAAATTTCCTAACAATTTTATTTTCTGATTTCCATGTTTTCATTCAAGAACTAAATGCAAGTCCCTTTTTTCACTTGTGTGCCGTGGGTGACATAAGTAGGTGACATCATGCAATCTAGGGGTGATAGGGTGGGCGGGGCGAGCTGACCCCGCCCACCGAGTCCCACTAATATTACGGGCGGTCCTCGGGACGCTCTAGGTGCCTCTGAAGTGCCGTGAAGTGTGCTGAGGTGGCCCGCGAAGTGTCTGAAGTGGGGAGGAGTTGAGGCGGTGGATGGGTGGTGGGCTAGGCTAGGCTTGCCGGGGCAGTGGGACATTCGCACTCACCCCACGCACACTGACAACACCACATCGGCTCTTCATGCCTTTCCATAGTTTGCAAAGCCATTAGACCTAGATGGCAAGAGATTTTGTGCTAAGCCCCAAGCATAAACACAAAGAAAAACACTATCATATGCAAGATACTGAGTATATACAATTCTAGAGGCGAGTGCTTGTAGTGACGCGGTGTGTGGAAACAATAACTGGTTCTTGATAGCAATGACGTGAAACAGTGTTACCTTTATCTGACAAAACTTGTGACAAGGAGCTAGTTTACGACCTAGAGTAAGCTTTGTCGTGGTTAAGTGCAGCTTTACGCTAAAGTGAACGTTGTGGATGCAAGCCCAACTAAGAAGTCATCGCTGCTCTCTTAAGGTAAACGTTATACTCATTAGCGATAGTGATGTATAGGTGGCGCCAGAGAACTTGACAATAATCTTGACCCCTTAACTTCTTATAACTCGAAATGAATGAAAGTAATCGGGCTGACCTTTCTGTCATTTGGGAAGAGTCCACCAGGAAATAGGTGTATATATTTACAGCCAGTTTGCTCAAGGCCCTTTTGAGTTACAGAGAGGTCAGGAATCAAGGTTATTGTCAAGTTGTTGGCGCTACCTATAGTAATGAGATGAGTTTGGGTGGTATCTCCTTGTCACACTATGGATTTATAATGTCACACTGCCATTGTCTTCGTATTTTTAGCTATATAATAAGATTTTCCTTGACCTTCGCCTTACTTCACAATTACCATATAGCATTATTATAAGATATCTTTAAATGTATCCACAATTGGGCAAACATTCTCAGCTGTCTCTACAACATCTTGGTATTAACCCCTTCTGTACCGGCGACGTCTTTTTCATTGCATTCACCCTACTATTAGACGATTTTATTCAGTTTAAAAAGGGCTTCCACCAATTAACAGGCATCAAACTATTTCAGTTAACCCTTTTTACTACCACATATCCTTCTTAAACTGTACAAAATCGTATACATATAGCAAGAATAAAATGAGAAAGACGTCACCGGTAAGGAAAGGGTTAACTGAGTAATGAAGATAATTTACGGGCAACTGAAAAACAAATATATATATAAATAAAATATAATCCAGACTGTCGTGTACTGTAAGTGACTTGATATCATTGTGGGCGATGTCAACACGTGTGAGCCGCTGATGTCCTGGTGGTGACAGATGGGGTGTGCTGTGCTGGGGAGGTGGTGGTGGAGGTGGTGGTGAGGTTGGTTGGTGGTGGATGTTGGTGGATGGTGGTGAAGTGGAGAGTTTGGTGGAGGCGATGTTGGTTAGGTGGAGAGGATGGTGGAGTGGTGGGGGCTTTGGAGGTGGAGAGGCTGATAGAGGTGTTAGTGGTGGTGAGGTACAAAGGAGTACAAAGGAAATAAAGCAACAACAGATCTAGTGACCCTTCTAGGCTGCTTGTCCTCCAAAACACTGAGGATCAAGTGTCCAAACAGTGGTTTAGAGTGGGTAAGGGAACATTGGAAAGGGAACTACTGCCCTGGAACTAATGTCCGTGGCAGGACTAGGAAGTTAGTAGGGGACATATGGGTTAGTAACTGAGGGGAGGATAAAATAAAGTTATTCATTTACAAACGCAGTCAGTCGCGGGTTTGATGCGAGATATTTGTCTAGGCGGAATTTAAATGAATCAACGGTGCTGCAGTCTATAACGTCTCGGGGAAGCCCATTCCACAAGTTGACAACTCGATTGAAGAAGAAATTCTTAGATTCGTGTGAGTTAAAAGATTTACCAATAATTTTGCAACCGTTTCCCCACGTGTAATTAGATTGGTCGATAGTGAAGTACTTACTACAGTTCATATTGTCGATGCCTTTGATGATTTTGAACACTTGAATTAAGTCACCTCCTAATCTGCGCTGGGTTAAAGGAAATAGATTTAATTCTCTAAGACGCTCTTCGTATGGTTTGTTCTTTAGGCTAGGTATCATTTTGGTAACTCTACGTTGAACTCGTTCTAGCTTGTTTATGTCTTTTTGGTAATAAGGGCACCAGCATTGAACGCAGTATTCTAGAAGAGGGCGGATTAAGGAATTGTAAAGGGTTAGGATAACGTCTTTGGATTTATGCTCAAATGATCTGCCTATAAAGCCAATTATTTTGTTTGCCTTCTTAACAACTTCTGAACATTGTTGACTCGGTTTTAGGTTACTCGATATTGTTACTCCCAGATCGGTTTCTCTGTTACATTCTTAAGCTGAGTGTCATTCATCGAATAGTTTGCTTTCTCATTTAGGTATCCGATATGTAGTACTTTACATTTATCCGCATTGAAACTCATTTGCCAAATTTGGGCCCAACATGACAATTTATCTAGATTGTGTTGCATATCGTCAACTTGATCTTTTGAGAGTACGCTATTTGCAATTTTTGTATCGTCAGCAAATTTTTAGATTGTACAGGTGAGACCCTCATCTATGTCGTTGATGTAAATTAGAAAGAGAATTGGTCCTAGTACCGATCCCTGGGGTACCCCGCTACTTACATTGGTCCATTTAGATGCCTTACCGTTTATGACTACTCTTTGCTTTCTGTCGCTTAGCCAATTTTCTATCCATTTCAACACACCGTCTTGTATTCCATGCGCTTTTAGTTTTATCAGTAAACGTTTGTGGGGAACTTTGTCAAAGGCCTTTTGAAAATCAAGGTATATAATATCTACAGCTTTACTCTCATCGTAGAGGTTGAGGATATCGTGGAAGAAGTCTAAGAGGTTTGTTAAACAGGAACGTTTTTTACGAAAGCCGTGTTGAGTATCTTTAAGTATGTTATTTTCCTCTAAGTGATTTACGAGTCTGTCTCTTATGACCGTTTCTAGCATTTTACATACAACTGAGGTTAAGCTAATTGGACGATAGTTACTGGGTAGGGATTTGCTGCCTTTTTTGAATATCGGTGTTACGTTGGCTATCTTCCACTGATCAGGCATAGTTCCAGACTGCAAGGATTTATTGAATAGTAATGTCAGTGGTTTGGAGAGCTCATCCTTAGCTTCCTTTAGAACTCTAGGCGAGATTGTATCAGGTCCAGGCATTTTATTTACCTTGAGTTTATCTAAACAATTCAATACTTCTCTCTCTGTAACGGTGATATTGCTTAGAACATCTGAATTATCAATCTGAATCGGCGATGGTGTAGGGATATCACTGAGGTCTTCTGTTGTAAAAACTGATGCAACGAAGGTATTGAGGGCATTACTCATTTGTACTTCGTCTTTGGTGTATTCTCCATTTTCATCAACTAACGGTCCAACAGTTGAAGTAACTACTTTTTTTCTTTCTGATATAACTATAGAATTCTTTCGGGTTTGTTTTACTTTGATTCGCAATATGTAACTCTAGGGTCTTTTTACTTTGCTTAATTCACTTTTTGGCTTTGCGTCGTAGCTCTACAAATTTCACCCGTTCTTCGTCATTTTGTGAGGATTTTAATCTATCATTAGCAAATTTTTTAGCAAGCAGGCAGTTTGAAATATCTTTATTCCACCATTTGGGCTTATTATTATGGCTGGACGCCGTATTTTCGATGGTATGCAGTCTTGCACTGCTTTTAGGTAAGTGGTTTCGAATAACTTCCAAGATGTATTTATGTCGTTATTGTTAATTAAAAAGCTCCAGTCAGTTTCTTTAAACATAGCTCTAAGTTTATGAAAGTTTGCTTTCTTGAAATTAGGGACTTTTTCCATGCTACTATTTGGTTCGTTACTAGTAAAGTTTAAAGTGAAAGTTATCGTACGATGGTCGCTGTTACTGAATTCATCACCAACATTCAAATTCTCTATTAATTCTTCTTTTGTTGCAAGTACAATGTCAAGAACGTTATTACCACGGGTCGGTGTTCGAACAAATTGATAAAGCGAACTCTCTTGCAAGTTCGTATACAAGTCATGTCCGGAGTGTGAAGTAAGAGTATCGCCCCACTTGGTTACAGGTAAATTAAAATCGCCAAAAAATACGGTATCTTGTGAGTTACTTACATCTGCAATTTGTTCATAAATTTCTCGACCAGTTTGCACTGATTGAGCTGGAGGTCTGTATATTAATGCAAGTATTATTTTTGTACCTTTATTATTCTTTATTAGCACAAAAGATGTGTCGACGTTCACAATTTGAGGTTTTGACATGAGGGTCGGGTTAAGACTTTCTTTGATATAAAATAAAACGCCACCTCCATTTTTATTTATTCGGCTTTTCTCAAACATTACATAACCGGGAAGTGAATACTCTGCTAAAAAGGTAGAGGTGAATGGTGGTGACATTGGTGAGGTGGAGAGGTTTGTGGAGGTGTTGACTTAAGTGGTGGTGGTGGTCAGGTCAGGTAAGGTGAAGATATTGAGGGATAAGACTTTACAACGGCACCTCGTACCTACTTTCTACTTGTCCTTATTTCTGAAGAGTGTAGAGGGGAGAAGGAGTGTTGGAGAGAGAGGAAGCTGTTGGAGTGGCTTTGGTGGTGAGGGAGGTGAACAGAAGGTTATAGAGATGGAGAAGTTGATGGAGGTGGAGTGGATGTTGGTGACGAAGGTGATAGTGGTGGTGGTGGTGGTGATGATGGAGATGAAGTTAAGGGGAGATTTCAACTTGAGGGATTTTTGTATGGACCCCTTTCTCCCTCATGCTTAACCCCATTGTTGTTTGAGATTTTAAGACGTTCACCCAATTAATTTGATGATTTTGAGAATTTTCGCCCCATTTCTGCCAATTTTAAGACTTATCGTGCCATTTAGGTTTCGATATTTTACTGGTGAGCAATAGCGAACCTGTAATTTAAGAGGAACCGGCCTTCGGCCGGGAAATTTTTCTATCGAAAAACGTACAAATTTATCTTGAAGGAGGGTCTTGGGCGGGTGTTTTTATTAAACTTGATGGAGGTCTAGGGAGGAAACTAAATATATATATAACAAAAATATACATAAATGAGCAAATAATTAGGCCCCTCCTTCCTTAATAGTGATGATATTGATATACATGTTGGATAATATGGCAATGTACAATGTTGGTTACTGAATCATCCTAACATCGATGATAAAGATCATGACAATGTCGCTGATAACAAATATGATGTAATAGCGATTGTAATTAGGTGTTGGTGGTGTAATGATTTAGATGCTTATGTTCTGGGTGTGGTGTCCCGAGTTCGAATCCCGGGCGGACCATATGGTTGCCTCAGTTTATTCAAATACATTGGGGTTTGTAATGGATAATTAATTTAAGAACGGGGTGTTCCTTAATAGAACGATATAGTGGTTATAGTCCGTTCATTCTAGGTTGGGCACACATCGTAAACTCTAACCTCCGTAACTAAAAAAGGGCTAGAACAAATGGGCTATCAATTTATACACATATTCCCTAGCCAAGTCTTCCTATTTGGTAGACATATTATCTCGATTACTCTAGTCCTTTTTGAGTTATGAGAGATTAGGGGTTACGATTTGTGCCCAACCTGACAGCAGAACGATTTTATACAGATGGGGTGGACTTTAGTGGACTAGGTAGACGCTGAGCTGCATGTTGTTTTAGACCCCCCCCCCCTCCCCCCCCCCTCCACTTCCCTCACCCACACACACACACACACTTCCCAAGCTCTCTACACTGCTGACTCCATCACCATTTTATCACCCAGCCCAACCCTTCCCTTTCCCGTTCACACACTCTCTCTCTCTCTCTCTCTTAAGGGAGCCCACCTCGCTTTTTTTAATATTTCTCTCCCTCTCTGTTTGGCTTGTATCCATTCGGCCCCATTCAACCTACTGTTTTAAGACGTTTACCCCCATCCAGGTGTCAATATTTTCCTGGCGAGCGGTAGCGAGCCAGAATATATATATTTTTGTTTTAACATCAAGCTAAATTTGTACATTTTTCGATAGAAAAATGTCTCCGGCGAAGCCGGATTTCTCCAAACAATGCTGGCTCGCTTTCGCTCGCCAGGAAGAAATCGACACCTGGATGGGATAAACGTCTTAAAACAGTTGGCTGAATGGGGCCAAATGGATACAAGCCAGTGATAGAGAGAAAAGGAGAGAAAGATAAAAACAAGCAGGTGACCCCCCTTAACTCTCTGTCCTTGTTTGAGGCAGGCACACATGTTTAGCAATTATACGCTACCACATCTTACGCCAAGTTCTAGGCTAACTATAACATTTAACCCCTTCACCATCATGACGTAATTACCATCATATTCTGGTTACCATTAGATGATTTTCTTTACCTTACAATCAACTTCTAGGACTTTTAGGGGCAAAGACTATCCCAATAAATCCTCTGAAAAACATAGACTATCCCAGTAAATCCTCTGAAAAACAAAGACTATCCCAATAAATCCTCTGAATAACATAGACTATCCCAATAAATCCTCTGAATAACAAAGACTATCCCAATAAATCCTCTGAATAACATAGACTATCCCAATAAATCCTCTGAATAACAAAGACTATCCCAGTAAATCCTCTGAAAAACAAAGACTATCCCAATAAATCCTCTGAATAACATAGACTATCCCAATAAATCCTCTGAATAACAAAGACTATCCCAATAAATCCTCTGAATAACATAGACTATCCCAATAAATCCTCTGAATAACAAAGACTATCCCAATAAATCCTCTGAAAAACATAGACTATCCCAGTAAATCCTCTGAATAACAAAGACTATCCCAATAAATCCTCTGAATAACAAAGACTATCCCAATAAATCCTCTGAATAACAAAGGCCTTCTTAATCTGCATACAATCGTCTACTTTTAGCGTGAATCAACGGTAGCATTACGGCATAGGTCTGAAGGGGTTAATAAGGTAATTTGCATGGTATCGATAGGGCCCGGTAGATGTATGTCATCCTCGCCCGGTTCAGTTGGACAAGCTATAGACAATGGTTTAAGGGGAGGTTTCTAGTTTGTTCCCTAGACTTCCATCAAGCTTAAAATTACACCTCCTAGACCCCCTTTCAAGATAAATATGTACATTTTTCGGTAGAAAAATTTCCTGGCCGAAGGCCAGTTCCTCTTAAATTACAGGCTCGCTATCGCTCGCCAGGAAAATATCGACACCTTAATGGCATGAAAGGTCTTAAAATTGACAGAAATGGGGCGAAAGTTCTTAAGATCGCCAAACTAATGGGGCGAACGTCTTAAAATATAAAAAACAATGGGGCTACACATGAGGGAGAAATGAGCCAAGAAAAAAATCCTTCAAGTGGAAATCTCCCCTTAAGAATGTACACAAGCATTGGAGACATTGATTTCGCTTCGTTTCTTGAATTCACCACTTGCGAGTTTCAGGCTATAAGGAAGTTGGATCCATATATATTGATATAAAATACATATACAATAGTAATGTAGGTTTTTGATAGATAAAAGGTATGTTGAATTGGGTTTTATGTATTTATAAATGTACCATAACCATTTTTTAACTGGTCATTCTGCTAAATATCGATGTCTACAGCTCCAACTTTCTTATAGAACGTACACTGCTTCCATTTGTGTTTTTCTTGACCTATATCTGATGCATATAAGCTACGCTAAACGTGCATAGCATCCTGTGAAAGAGAGGTATCAATATCGGCACATTTCTCGAATTGTTTATATTTGGTTTCACTTTTCCTCGTTGTCTTGTGTGGTGTCCCGAGTTCGAATCCCGGGAGGACCCTATGCGTTCATTAGTTTATTCAAGTGCATTGGGGTTTGTAATTGATGATTAATGTTAAGAACGGGGTGTTACTTAAATATCTGTATAATTGTCTTCCATTTGCATTGTGGTTCTATTTAGTTTTTATTATCCTGCCTCCAGCACATAACTCAGAGGAAGAATTTTATGTTATCACCCAGTGGTATGTTTCTACCTCGTCTTCAAGTATACTGTATATATCTTGTTGTTGTTGTTGTTGTTGTTGTTCTTCTTCTTCTTCTGCTGCTGCTCTTCCTCCTCCTCCTTCTCCTTCTCCTTCTCTTCTTCTTCTTCTTCTTCTTCATCATCTTCTTCTTCTTCTTCTTCTCCTCCTCCTCCTCCTCTTCTTTTGTTTTGTTACACACACACACACACACACACACCTTCAGCAACAACCATCCCTAAAGAGCTCGGGCGTTTTTGAAGGGTGAAAAGGAAGACAGAATACTGACCTGAAAATGAACAATCATAATATTGTCAAACAATTAACTTTATGAACAATGAAGTAATGATTCAAAGATAGTTTTCTCAAGAATATAACAAAACAAATCTTTAAAAGCTATTGAGTGTTTTATTCTATTGTTGTTCTGCTTGGGAACATATGGTCAGTTGTGGATAAGACATTATTTGTTTGATACCATACTTGAAATACCGTACAGAAATTTGAAAGATTAATGTTTGTGTATTTTTATTTGATAGTGACGTATAACATGACTATAAAGGCGATAGTAGGGTTGGGTGGTGGGTGATAACGACCGTGTTTGATGGAAGAACAATAATGGTTTGGTGGTTTACACAGGTACGCCACAGTAGCCTTGTCCGTTTCCTAGTCATTCAGGTGAGACCTTAACTTCATGACTAAGGGACAAATGGCTTAATTATCCACGTTTGGTAATGCACAATATTGACGAAAATTAGGGCACGGTGTGAAACAGGCTCTGGCAAAATAACATACTGATCCAACTGTTTGTTAATAAGTTATTCCCGAAAAACGATGTCTCACGGCCTCTGAAACCCATAGTAGTGTATAATTATTTAAGTGTGTCTCTGCTTGGCATTGTTTGGTTTCTCGGTCTACCCCTCGCTAAGCCACTCAGGCAGGGATTGTGTTGCAGGTACTCAACTTATTTACAAACTTTCTAAACATATATTCACCCAGGCATGGCGAAGGCTTTGCATCATCCATTAACACGTCTATAAACGTAGCTATATTCGCATTCTCCAATTTGCGAATCACACAGCAAATATTTCATCAGTTTACGTTGCATTTTACGTTCTTAACCCTTTCTGTATCCTTAGTAAGTTGTAAGAATGATGGGACAAAGGAGCATGCAGATCATTGGTGACACAAATGACATGCAGGGACAGAGCGAGTTTGGAAACGTGAGAAGACATAAAGAGAGATAAACTGAGAGCTATGGTAAACACACTCTTAGCAGTACTGTGTGTGTATGTGTGTGTGTGTGTGTGTGTGTGTGTGTGTGTGTGTGTGTGTGTGTGAGAGTGTGTGTGTGTGGGTGGGTGGGTGTTGGTGTTGGTTACTCAGTTACTTGTTCGTTAAGGGGAATCCACGCAATGCGAGCTAAGCTCATTATTATCGCGCCTCCTTAACTGGGAATGTATTGCGTGAAATGCATGTTAAGTGTTTTATGTACTGTTGGAATGGCTGTGGATGTGTGTGTAGTCTGTATTTTAGCCAATTGGCGACATCGGAAACGAAGGCTTAGGGTGGATCTGTATGGTACCATTCTCACTATAGACGGTACCGTCTCGCCCGAAGGCTTAGGTAGCCATCAGCTTAGGTGAACCATATGATACCCATCTCGCCTTGTACCATTTTTGCCAACCCCAGATGGGACGTCACAACGTCGTCCACTTATTCCAGGTACCTATTTACAGCTAGGTGAACTGAGGCTAACACATGAAAGGAGACAAGCCCAATTTGTCTCCGCGCGGCCGGGGATTGAACCCCCGACCCCTCGTGTGTGAGACGAGAGCTCTACCTACTAGGCTACGGGCTGTGTGTGTGTGTGTGTGTGTGTGTGTGTGTGGAGAGCTGGTAACATGTATACCCCGTATGCAAGAGACCTCAACTTCCACCGACACTGGTTAAATATCTTCCTCATCTCCCTGGACCCCTATCTGCAAAGGCGGACATCAGAGGTGCAATAGACTAGTGTCGCATTTGCAATGTGAATGTTAGCACCTGACCAGAGTGATCGAGGCGATTACACTGGTTACAGACAACACTCACAACCACAGCCATTCCAACAGTACATTAACACTGAACACGCACCTCCTACACCACACTTATATACACAGGACAAATTATTTAGGGCTGGGGTAACAGACTGAATAAGCCTCTTCCAGAAATCTTCTGTGAGAATATTATTAGAGTGAGTCCCTGATTCGAACAGAAGAATGTCTATTTCTACATATTTGAGTGTTTGCATATGTGTGAGTGTGTGAGCATGTCTGCAGTGTGCAGGTGTGCGCGCGCGTGTGTGGCCACGTCTGTAGTATATATGTGTGTGTGTTTGTGTGTGTCCCCTTACCTCCCACGCCAACATGATATACAGTATGTGCGTTTGTATGTGTGACATGCGTGGTCCTGGTGGGGTCGGGGGTACACAACATAAACAAGAAGGAGACCCACCGCTCAGCTGGGTGGGTCAATGTTTACCTACCACTGCCAGTCTAGTCTCTCGTGCCAGTACCCCTAACAAACTTCTCTGTAGGGAGAGTATAAACTAGTCCAAACTTTGGTTACACAGCCTTTCCCCATCAGATTTAAAGGGGTACTATTCGCTTTTTCTGGACCCCCTTCTCTCTCATGTTTAGCATATTAGTTTTGAGGTTTTAAGACGTTCGTTTCGTAAATGTCAAAAACACGAGAAAGAAGGGGTCCAGAAAAAACCCAGTTCCAAAATATACCCTTAAGGGGGTAGTGCTTGGTTTTTGGTCTAAATTTTGATTTTTTTTGTTTGTTTTTGTAGTTTCCTCGCTAGACCTCCATCAAGCTTTGAATAACAACCCCTAGACCCCCCTTTCAAGATAAATGTGTAAATTTTTCGGTAGAAAAATGTCCCGGTTCCCTCTAAAACTAGAGGGTCGCTTTCGCTCGCCAGGAAATATTCGACATCTAAAGGGCACGAAAGGTCTAAATATTGACAACAAAATGAGGCGAAAGGCCTCAAAATCGCCAAACTAACGGAACAAACAGTCTTAAAACCTCAAAACTAATATGCTAAACATGAGGGAGAAGAGGGTCCATAAAAAGCGAGTAGTACCCCCTTAAAATTATATGTACCTCACCGGATACTGTAATTAATCTATTTCCTTTACTTTCTCTCTGGGGTAACACAGCATATTGGTTTTTATTTTATTCGTCTTTCCTCCGCCCCCTTGCATAGTCTCTCTCTCTCCCCCCCCCCCCCTCTCTCTCTCCCTCTTTGTCTCACTCTCTCTCTCTCTTTTTCTCGCTCTATCTATCTATATCTCTCTCTCTCTACTAGAATTAAGCCCTGACCACCTCGTTTGGATCGTAAGGTCTGTGCGGCCAGTGTATATATTTAAATTTATGTTAAAAATATGTATTTCATATTGCATCTCATGACTCTAACCGGCCCTCTCTCCTTTCGTGTGTGTAGTTTGTCTTTTTGGTTATGTAGCTGTTGTCATTACTCTTCTTCTTCTTCTTCTTGTGATGGATGACGGAGAATGAGTCGAGGGTTGGGTAATTCTTTTCCTATTCTCCTCCTGCGGGTCAATATTGAACTTCTTGCAAGGTTGTAAATATTGGACTTCCAGGTTTTAAGGCTTGGATGACATATTTTTTGTTTTTTTGCCTAACCTCCTCTTCGTTTTTGTCCCTTCTTCTTCTTCTTCTTCTTCTTCTTCTTCGTCGTCGTCGTCGTCGTTGTTTTCTTCTTCTTCTTCTTAAATTGTGTGGTTTCTACTTACCTGTCTTGTGCACATTAATGGGAAAATGTTTAATAACTGGCGCTATTATGATACTTATTGAATATAGAAACACATCTAATGACTTTGGTAATTATTAAAATGTTGGCAACGCCTTTCGAAGTTCACAAAACCTAATTACCATACATTATTTGTCATCAAATGCAGGATACACACTACTACAGATTTAATTGATAATAATTGATATAAAAATAAGAGGTGCCGATTATGTATGTATAATTATAATTCTTTCTACGTAATTTATGACCATTGCACTTACTATGTAGATTTTCTCTCTCTCTCTCTCTCTCTCTCTCTCTCTCTCTCTCTCTCTCTCTCTCTCTCTCTCTCTCTCTCTCAGCACACACATGTTCTTTATTAGGATGAATGACACGCATACCCTTTTCAAAATCTATGTGGGAGCTCAGAGGTGGAGGTATGCAGTTTTTATACATGTGCCAAGGCTTTTTTAATGTGGCATAAACGCAGATAATAACAATGATAATAATAATAATAATAATAATAATAATAATAATAATAATAATACAAATAATAATACAAATACTACTACTACTACTACTACTACTAAAATAATAATAATAATAATAATAATAATAATAATAACACAGCTGTTGTTTTTTTCTTCTTATAAGGACCAGTTCTCCACACCATCGGAATCAATAGTGTTCACATTTCGTAACTATTCACAGATCCAAATGCTTATAATTTCACAGTTTCGTAAGCTCTTGATGTAGATATTGCTCAGCTACAACTAACTTTAGAGATGCTGATACTACCCGAATGTAAATTGTTGCTACATATAATTTCCTACATATTGCAACCTCGAGTCAAGAGTTTTCGGTAGCTTGTGAATGTTCGGAGCGCACCCAGGGGGCCAGAAAAACGGCCCATCTCCCCTTAACTTGAATGGATTACCGGCATAGCATCTCCAGGGCCCTGTTTAATAAGCTTATTTAAGGGGAGATCTGTATTTATTTGTTTATTTATTTATTTATTTTTTAATATATTTTCTTTAGTTTCCTCCCAAGACCTCCATCAAGCTTATGCAATACCCTCAAGACCCACCATCGAGAAAGATTTGTACATTTTTCGGTATAATTTTTTTCCAGCCAAAGGCTGGTTCCTCCTAGATTATAGGCTCGCTATCGCTCGCCAAGAAAAAATTGACACCTAAATAGTGCAAAAGGTCTTAAAGTCGCCAAAGTAATGGAGCGAACGTCTTAAAAGCTTATAACTAATGGCGCTAAACTTGAGGGAATGGGGATCCAGAAAAAACTCACAAGTCACATTCTTCCACCTCCTCCTTGGTCTATCTCTCCCCTCACTATCGATTTGTGCACCCTCTTTACTAATCTCTCGTCAGTCATACCTAGTAAGTGCCCAGACCACTTCACCACCCATTCTGATGCTCTCTAATAATCTCTTCTCCTTCCTGCACCTCTCTTGGTATCTCTGTCCGCACTCCTTGAAACCACCTTACTCTGCTTATCGTCCTGTTGTATTTAATTTCCATCACCTCAAATGTGACGCTCTTTAGCATTGAAGTTACATGTCTCGTATGTACTATATATATATATATTTTTTTTTTATATTCTGATATTATAAACCAGGGCATTTCAGTTTTAAAATTATACTAGGTTAGGTTAGGCTAGGTTGTTAGGTTAGGCTAATATAAAACTAAATTGAGCCAATTCTTGATATCACAAAACATAAAATATGACGGAAAACTAGGGAGTTAAAAAAAAAAATCTATGCTAAAATCGATTGGGAGCCATTGTTAGAATTGTACCCACTCACTGAACGTTGCGGCGTCGCTAATCCCCATCTTTCCCTCCCCCTCAGATGCGCCTCGGACTGGTGTTGTGGTGGGCGGCAGCGGGCGTGGCGGGTCGGGCGTGGGGACCTGCAACACACCACCACCGCCCACAGGAGGAGGGGGCACAGGGGCGGGGGCGTACAGGCGGCGGTAAAGGAGGGGAGGATGTTACCGTCTTTCCGGGGACGTACGAGGAATTGATTCATGCGGAGGTTAGTTTTTGTTTTTTTTCCTTTTTTTAAATGTTAGGAAGGGGAGTGTGTTGGGGAGAGAGAGAGAGAGAGAGAGAGAGAGAGAGAGAGAGAGAGAGAGAGAGAGAGAGAGAGAGAGAGAGAGAGAGAGAGAGAGAAAGAGAATACGACTGCTTATACATACGCTTCCTATGGTATAATTCATGGCATGCAAGAGAAACAATGTCCAAGAGAGGCTCAAATAATCTCTCTCCCTTGACTTTTATTATAAATCGCAACTTATCGTATGCAGCATAAGGTTCCTACAAATAATTAGGCGCCTCATCCTTATAGAGGGCGCTACATAAACATAATATCTCCTGGGTACACTCAAGGCCTTGCAGTGACACCAAAGACAAATGAGCATCACACACTTGGGACGCTCAGGTGTGTGTACTAGCTAAAAGTAAACAAAATGCAGAGCTCCCGAGGCGATCTGCTTTATTATAAGCTCCCATGTGTTAGAAATGGTCTATATCGTTAGAACTTGAATGGGAGAAATTATACCCACGTGAAGAAAGAGGTATATATATATATATATATATATATATATATATATATATATATATATATATATATATACAGTGTGAGTCACTTTGAAGCAAATTCGTGAATATAGATATTCAGTAAAGTCAATTTCAAAATGTTTACATCAATTTTTGTAGCCATATTTATTATTGATATCATCATATTTATGATTGCCCATCATCCACTCAGTTAATGCAATTCTGCTTGTAAATAGATGAATCAGTGGATTTAGTAACAAGCACACATAATTACTATCACTCCTAGTAACTGGTAACTATTTGACAACATTAAGGTGGCTAACCACATATCTCAGGCTGGAGGGGTCCTCCTGTATTTAGTATTTAGACACCTGATGGAAGAAAACCATACTACCGTTACCGTTAACATTACTAACTACTGTTTCATGGCAACTCCAAGCTCTCAGTGCATTGTCTCTTTCCTTCGTATCTTCAGAGTAGTAAGTGTGATCCCTGAAGAATCACCATGGGGTGCATAGAGACTGAGCCATGCTACATCGATTGTCCAGTGATCCTCGAGTAACATTATCCAAGGACCTGACGTACTTGTTTATTCGATATTACTTAAACACATTTTTATATGACGTACAGATGTATGTAATATGTGAATATTTAAGTTATTTCTTTGGTATGTGTGTGCCAGGAGCTGCTGGAGAAGTACGGGTACCTGTGGTGCGTCCCCCCGGGCAGTGAGGGCAACACCCGTCTGCACCGCCTTCTGCTGTACCGACAAACCCAGACACCTACCGCCCCTCTGCTGCCTAACACAACAGACACCACTCCTCACTCCACCACAACACGTACATACCCTCACTCCACCACACCTCACACCACAGCACACATAAACCCTAACTCCACCACTCCACACACCACTCGATCACACTCTCACAGTAACCAGAGTGGTGGAAGAAGGGGGGAATCTGCTAAGGATAATACGGGTTTTTCGAGTACCAAAAAATTACCTAATAATATTAAGGAATCGGATGTAAGAAAACACTTCGTGGTTCCACTGTGGCACCATGGTTCCTCTGACACAGGAGATAAAGAGATAAGAGGTGTTGGTGGCGGGGGGCAGGGGTCAATAGCGGTGTGGGACTCCGAGGGGGGCGCACTTCGTTATCTGCCAATCTGCTCCCACGACGATATCCGGGAAGCCGTCAAAAGATTTCAGGTGAGTGTACACGAAAGATTATCCCGCAAATTTTCGATCTGCAACTTTTTCTAGCAATCTTATTAGACTATTTTCTATTGTTATCGTCAATTAGATTAGTGATGGATAATAATGGGTGAATCAAATCTTATAATAGTGTAATTCCAAAGCTGCCAGATCAGAGTTACGATTAACCCCTTCTGTACCGGCGACGTGTTTTTAATTTGATTCTAGCTATATGTAGATGCTTTTGTGCAGTTTATGAAGGATCTGTGGTAGTAAAAATAGTTAAGAGAGATAATTCGAAGCCTGTTAATTGCAGGGGACCCTTTATAACAGTAGCTAAAATAATATTAAACAGACGTCGCGGTCCAGAAGGGGTTAAAAGTTCAGGGGATAAGTGCTCATATCAATTTGCCTTCACTACTGCAAGCATTTTATCGTGCATATTTACTGTTGCCTTTTTTAGATGGAACTGCGACATCACTTAGTAACGCTGATTAAACAGTGTACACACGACAATTAAACACGTTGTTGATATATGCAAATTAGCCTCTCCGTTGTGAATCTCGTTAAATGTAGGGCCGTTATCTCTTTCAATTAAATTCATTCTGACAACCTCCAGACGATTGTATTTAACTTAAGAAGAACCTGTCAGAATTAGAGGGATAATTTACACATTCATTAACCCTTTCAGGCCTAGAGGTTCTTCTTAAGTTGAGTAAATTGACCACTTGAGAGGAAATATAAGGAGAGGTCTATAAGGAAGTTGGAGCTGTGGCCATCAATAGTTATCAGAATTATCAGCTAAAATACGGTCATAATACATTTACAGTATAAATATATATAACCAAATTTATCATACTTCTTATCCATCAGAAACCCACATTTGTATAGCATTTCTGTATTATATCGATGTTTACGGTTCTAAGCTTCCTTATAGCCTGACACTTGCAAGTGGTCGATTCCTCTGGCTGTAGCACATGAAGGTACTGTATAATAATGGTGATATCTTCCTCTCCTAGGCCGTGTATCATATTGGTGAGGAAGGCAAACTAGACTCCTCTACGGTGGGTCTGTTATCCCGGCCCCGCTGTGGCAACCCGGACACCCTGCTGGAAGAAGGACAAGACCAACGAACACCACACCACACCGATATATTAAGGTGAGGATGATGCAGGACTCTTGAGGTTAAGGGGAGGTGGGTCGTTTTTCGGGTCCCCTTTCTCTCTCGTGTTAAGATTATAAGACGTTCTGCCCATTAGTTTGTCGATTTTAAGACCTTTCGCCCCATTTCGTTGTCAATTTTAAGACCATTCGTGCCATTTAGGTGTCGATTATTTCCTGGCGAGCGAAAGCGAGCCTGAAATTTTAAGAGGAACCGGCCTTCGGCCGGGACAATATTCTACCGAAAAATGTACACATTTATCTTGAGGGGGGTCTAGGGGGTGTTTTCTAAGCTTGATGGAGGTCTAGCGAGGAAACTAAGAAATAAAGGAATACATGAATTAATAGACCAAAACAAAATATAAAAAATAAAATAATAAAAATAAATAAATAAATAAATAAATAAAAGAAATAAAAACAATAAAACCGTTCTGTCTCTCCTTAAGGCCATCTAGGAGACTTCGTCGCAGCGCAGACACTGAACCGGGGAAGATGGAAGGGCGGCGACGAGGGAGGGCCCAGAGACGACTACCTGACGAAGGGGGCCTGGAGCGGGAGGCGGCTGAGATACGGGCGGTGGTTAGGGCGGCACATCCTACCCCTGTTATCCACCAAGAAGACGATTCGCACGTACAGGTCAGTGCAGTGGATAATACGTACACAGATGAGGCCTAGCTTCCCGCCCAACAATGACTGAGGGCCACATTTCATTATCTCTCTCTCTCTCTCACACACACACACACACACACATACACACACACATTGGTACAGTATAAACAACTCATTTAAAACACACACACACACACATACACAGGTCCAATTAACAACTCACACTTAACACATACTGTACATACATAAACACCACACTAATCAGAGAGGCGCCACCCCGTCATTCAACTTATAATTACACACAAACACACGCACATATACACACAGGTATGTACAACTCATTTTAACACACACACACACACAACACCTCACACTTAACACATACATAGAGTAAGACCACACTAATTACAGAAGCGCCACCCCGTCATTCAACTTCTAATTACACACACACATACAGAGAGAGAGAGAGAGAGAGAGAGAGTTAGAGTTAGAGTTAGAATTAGACACACACTCCCACGACCTCAGAAACAACGTAAATAGAGACAAACCTTAGTAAACAAAGATGACTATTTCAACAGAGTCCTATAGTCTATTCGCTGTAAGTAGGCGAAAAATCATTACCTCTATCCTCTGTAACTAAAAAAGGGCTAGAGCAAATTGGCTGTAAATTTCCACATCTATTCCTTGGCTGACTCTTCCCAAATGGTAGAAATATTAGCTCGATTACTCTTGTCGTTTTTGAGGTACAGAGGTTAATTAGAGGTCATGATTTCTCGCCTACTTACAGCGAATAGACTATAGCCATTCTTGTGTCTCCTGGTAAGATTTGCATATACAATACATAGCCGACTAATACCAGTCTTGCTATATGTACGAAGAAACAAACACACGAACCAGGATAAACACCGAGGTAAAACAAAAGAATGGGACTGAATATAAACGTGAGACTTGTTCCTTGACACTTAGTATACAGTATGTCGAGGTGGACCTTTATAGCCTGGAGTTAATGTTATAGTGTGTGTGTGTGTGTGTGTGTGTGTGTGTGTGTGTGTGTGTGTGTGTGTGTGTGTGTGTAAGTGGTTCTCAGGGCTGGCAGTGTCGTGAATGTAAATATGAAAGTGAAACGAAAACATGAATATGAAAACCGTGTGTGTAACTTTCTGCAGTGTATATACAGTATGTTGCCATGTGTTGATTGTGATGCAGTATGGGATATACTATAAAACATGTACCGTGTAGGTCTTTTATGTATTCAGTGTATGCTATCGTATGGCGAATCTTACATGTCATTGTACACAGAAGCCTTGGCGTGTGTTACAATTTGGTAAAACAAATATTTGTTAAGTACAAAGGAGTACAAAGGAATACAAAGGAAATCAAGCAACAACAGATCCAACTACCCCTCAAGGCTGCTTGCCCTCCAAAACACTAATGGTCAAGTGTCCAAACAGTGGTTTAGAAGGGGTAAGGGAAAAATGGAGAGGGAAGACTGCCCTGGGACAAATGTCCGGGGCAGGATTTGGAGATGTTAGTAGGGGACTGTTGTTAGTAATATAATAGAGGGTAAAAAATAAAATAAATAAACAGATACAATATAATTATGACCTTCTATAGTGTACGAAGCGAATTGCCCCATAAATTATGAAATAAATCGCTATGACTGTATATTCACATCCAATAATCGTCACCTTAGTTCTTTGGTCATAATTCAAAATTGCGAAAGTCAACATCCACCCCAGGTTCCCAGGTCAGGTGAAGGTATTGAGGGATAAGCCTTTACAACGGCACCTCGTATCTACATTTTACTTTTCCTATGCATATTGAAAAGTGCGGTCGAGCATGTGAAGCCATGGGCGGTGTGAGTGACAAGGGACCCCCGCTGGTGATGTATAGGGGAACTGGTCCTACACACAGCAACAATATTGTCTCAACCAACGTGCACAATTCGTCTGGTCTTCTAAATTTGGGTAGTCACACTCTTTAAGTTAAATGTTTAATACAGTCCGTTAAGGGAGCCCACCTCGCTTTTTTTCTCTTTCTCTCCTTCTCTCTTTGGCTTGTATCCATTCGGCCCCATTCAGCCTACTGTTTTAAGACGTTCATCACCATCCAGGTGTCAATATTTTCCTGGCGAGTGGTAGCGAGTCAGCATATACAGTATATATTTATGTTTTGACAGCAAGCTAAATTTGTAAATTTTTCGATAGAAAAAGGTCTCCGGCGAAGCCGGATTTCTCCATACAATACTGGCTCGCTATCGCTCGCCAGGGAGAAATCGACACCTGGATGTGTATAAACGTCTTAAAACAGTTGGCTGAATGGGGCCGAATGGATACAAGCCAGGGAAAGAGAGAAAAGGAGAGAAAGATAAAACAAAACTGGTGACCCCCCTTAAGGTGGACGGATCTGTGGGTCCTGGCAACTGGGAAATTATAGTCTGTTCATTCTAGGTTGGGCAGAAATCGTAACCCCTAACCTCTCATACCTCAAAAGGACTAGAGTAATCGAGCTAATATGTCTACCAAATAGGAAGACTTGGCTAGGGAATATGTGTATAAATTGACAGCTCATTTGCTCTAGCCCTTTTTAAATTACAGAGGTTAGAGGTTACGATTTCTGCCCAACCTAGAATGAACGTACTATAGTCGTGGTTGAATCTATAGGACCTGACAACTGGAAAATTAGTTTTGGTTTGATGTATTAGTGGCTAGTTAGTCAGCTATGTTAGGGCTGGGCAAAATGTAAACATATCTGAATATAAATAATGTCACCGTGGTAAGAGAGAGAGTGTGTGTGTGTGTGTGTGTGTGTGTGGTTGTGTGTGTATTTTACCTAATTGTATTTACCTAATTGTAGTATACAGGAGTTGAGCTTTTTAGGCTCGTATTGTCCCGCTTCCTGAGTTACAATTATCCAACTTTGCCTTTGTGTGTGTATGTGTGTGTGTATGTTTGTGTGTGTGTGTGTTTGACCATTCACAGTTCCTACAAACACCTTGAACCAGGAGCACCATGACTTGTTGTATAATCATTGTGCTAATTTCCACTTCACACTTAATAAGGTGAGGCTGGTGGACTGTTGAGGTTAAGGGGAGATGGGTCGTTTTTTTGGTCCCCTTTCTCCCTCGTGTTAAGTCCCAATTGTTTTGAGATTATAAGACGTTCGGCCCATTAGTTTGGCGATTTTAACACCTTTCGCCCCATTTCGTTGTCAATTTTAAGACCTTTCGTGCCATTTAGGTGTCGATTATTTCCTGGCGAGCCTGAAATTTTAAGAGGAAGCGGCCTTCGGCCGAGACATTTTTCTACAGAAAAATTTACAAATTTATCTTGAAGGGGGGTCTAGGGGGTGTTTTTCTAAGCTTGATGGAGGTCCATAGTGAAAACAAAGAAATTAAGGAATAAATTAATTAATAGGAAAAAAAACACAAAAAAAAAAACTTACCGTCTGCCCTTAAGATACTACGCACTCAGACATTGTAGAGGGAGTGTTTGTGAGTGGTGGACATGGTGAGGATAGTCTTGGTGGGGGTTATGCAGGTGTTCGTGATGGTGCAGGTGGTGGTGGTGGTGGTGCAGGTGGTGGTGATGTTGCAGGTGGTGGTAGTGGTAGTGGTAGTGGTGCAAGTGGTAGTGATGGTTCAGGTGTTAGTGGTGGTACAGGTGGTGATAGTGGTGCAGGTGGTGGTACTTTTGCAGATGGCTATGGTGATGGTGGTAAAAGTGGCAATGGTGCAGGTGGTGGTGCAGATGGTAGTGATAGTGGTGCAGGTGGTGGTAGTAGTGGTGCATATGGCGATAGTGATGGTGCAGGTGTTACTGATGGTGCAGGTGGTGGTAGTGGAGGTGCAGATGGCGATGGTGGTGGTGGTGGTGGTGGTTATGCAGGTGTTAGTGGTAGTGGTGATGCAGGTGGTGGTGGTAGTGCAGGTGGTGGTAGTGGTGCAGATGGCAATGGTGGTGATGATATGAGTGATGATGCTGCCAGTGGTTAAAAAAAATCTCCAACTGGCACGCATACATATGATAGATGGTAAAAAAAGAAAAACAAAACAAAAAAACTATAATTTCTACAACATGTTATACCACAACAAATATAAACAATATCAGCAAGGAGGGTGTCGGTATGTCCTTCCTACCAACAACAATGACCAAAAATGAGCACGAGAAATGTGGGGGTAATTTGTATGCACGACAAGTTGGCTTTATGGGAAACTTGTGACGGTGAACACTGATATCGTCTAGGCTAAACCAATAGAATGTGTGTATATATATTTATCTATCTATCTATCTATATTTGCATACGTACATTTGCCATAACCATTTCTGCCTCACCTCCACAGCTGCAACTTGAAATAATCTCGAGTTTTCACAATTCGTTCGTCGCACCAAAACAAACCTTGGATATTCTATTTTATTAATTTCACTCCCAACACCAAACACCTCCCAAATAAAAGAATGAAAGTAAGCATGTGATCCACCAGGATTCGAACCTGGGTTACCACATACATATTTTAAACACTCTAACCATTACACCATCAAGGCAGATATATACAAGTTTTGTACCGTACTTTTACAATCAGAACAAGAAAACCAAAGTTGAAATTGAGGGTGTAAATTAAGACTTTAGTTACCGACTGTACATAGATAAATATTTGATGTGCGTATATTATTATTGTTTTATTATTTGTTTATGTTTTATTCATTTACTTATTCGTATTTATTTTTATTATTTTTATTTTTTTTAGGCTGGTGGTGCTCGACGACGGCGGTGGGTGGACGAACAGGCCCGCCGTGTGAGGTCTGGGGAGGAAGATGCTAGACTGGCCAACCTTCTAAACACCACCACCTCACACTCTAAACGATCCAAAAGGTCCAACTATAAACCCATGCACTTCTTCAACGAGGTCAGTTACAAACCATGATACAGTTGATTATGGGTATAGTCTTATATTTGATAAATTTATCCATCCATCGAGCTAATATTTTAATATCAAACTCCCCACATATCTTGTATACCTTACACTTCTTCATCGAGGTAAGTTACAAAGCATGATACAGTTGATTATGGATACAGTTTAATATTTGATCAATTTATCCATCCATTCATACATCCAGCTAATATGTTAATCTCAAAGCCTCCATATCTCTTGCACCCTCTACAGCCACCTACATCCACTTTCAACCCATGCACTTCTTCAACGAGTTCAGGTACAAAACACCCTAGTATATGTTGTCCATCCATCAATCTTCAAGAAAAGTATATTCTCATGCTTCCTCATCCATCCATCCACTCATTAGCTCCCAACATCATAACTACTCATACACAGTGTGTGTCCTACAAACAATTAACTTTATTTGCAATGTTTGTGTCGTCAGCAAAGTTTGAGAGCATTCATGCCTGCCCACTATCAATGTCGTTAATATATATCAGGAACTGAACAGGTCCGAGGACGGATCTTTGTGGTACACCAATTGTGCCATTAATCCGAATTGAAACACAACCATATATTACTATGCATTGCATTTACTTTGTAAGGATATGAATGAGAATCAAAGTGAGAGGGCCGAATTGAAAGTAAGATGAAGAGGAAATGAATGAGACGAGCAGGATGAGTGTTGAAGTGACATTATAGAGGTACAAGGAAGTGGTATTAGAGGGACGAGTGGGACTAATATTATACAGAGGTGAAATAGTGTTAAGGGGGTAGTAATTCGCCACCTTCAGGAGGGGGTCGGGGAAATTATTGTTATTAATGTCTTACCGCCGGAGTATCTGATGTGGAGGATATTGACGCGTTGCATAGCTAGTAAATATAATGGTATTGTTAGTGGTGGCGCTGATATGAAGTAGAACGTTAGGTTATTAATGATATACTGCAGTTACCGCATGATACGATCCTTCTCCAGGTAGCTGTGTTATCCTGGCGACTAGTAACGGCGGGGTATAGTTCCCAGTTGGATGTGGGGGCTCAGCGTGCCTCCCTAGCCCTCGCCTTCAGGATGTGGTCTGAGGTCATCCCCCCGGTGTTCCTGGAGGACACCTTCACTGACCCCGGGGGATCCGCCGTCGTAGACATCAGCATCGGCTTCGGCAAGAGTAAGTAAGGGCTTATGAACCTTTCTTCCATTTTTGTTTTCTAGCTATCATTACTCTTCATAAAAATAGGAAAAGTAGAATGTAGATACGAGGTGCCGTTGTAAAGGCTTATCCCTCAATACCTTCACCTGACCTGTTCGGTTTTATTCTTTGGAAGGAGCCGTGGAAGTGAGTACATTCCACTGAGGTCCTTCCTAAGCTGACTAAAATGATTTAGTTGAAGGGGTAAAATATAGGAAGAGTCTGTAGGAATTATAAGGGTGAAGACTATCTCAATTAACACTTTGACTTTCATATACCCTTTCCAATCTGAATAAAATCGTCTAATAATAAAAAAAAAAAAAAAAACGTCATCCCATCTTATAAGGGTTAATCATCAGGCTAATTTCCGATAGCAATACGAAAGATCCCAGAAAGGTTAAGGGCAAAAGGAAGACTAGTGAGAAATTATCAACAACGCTCTCGTGTGTTATCCTCTTTACTCACGACCTGCTCTCATAAAGTTTGAAGTTAAGGGGAGATTTCCACTTCAGGGAGTTTTTTCTTGATCCCTTTCTCCCTCATGTTTAGCCCCATTGCTTTTGAGATTTTAAGACGTTCGCCCCATTAGTTTGGCGATTTTAATCACTTTTGCCCCATTTCTGTAAATTTTAAGACCTTTCGTGCCATTTAGGTGTCTATTTTTTCCTGGCGAGCGATAGCGAGCCTGTACTTTAAGAGCAACCGGCCTTTGGCGTTTTTTCTCTTACTATTTTGAGGCTCTTTTGCATTGGAATCGGAAACTAGATCGAAGGTAGATTATGTTGGGCAGTTTAATTTTCACATAAGTTAAATTTTGAAGCTGCCAGACTACAATTGCCCATAAAAATTGACGGAAAAATCGCTTATGTGACACCTGCTTTACAGATTCAAATGGATGCCTAGCAATTATAGCTTATGATCGTACCGGTGCTACTTTCTAATTACTTCCTGACCCAACACACTCATAGATATTGAAGATGATAGTATAAACTTAATTAGATGATAAATACACACGTATACTGTATAATATAATTAATGCAAACACAAAGAAAACATGCAAATTAATTCTACGAAGATAGTATGGGCAAAATAATTACTTAGTTGGGAGAAAAGATGAATTTGAGTCCCTACTACCTATCAGGTGAACATAGACAAGGCCAAGGGGAAATACCTTGAATATTAAACACCATATGAGGAGGAGCACTTTATTGACAACGTTTCGCAGATAGGGAAAATACCTTGTCCAACAGATAGGGTCTGCTGGGGGCCAAGTTTACTCCCTTACAAAATATGTTTCCGATTTCTAGTTATATGTCAATATTTGGGCGTTTTTATCACAAAACCAGAGTTAGATTTCTTATGGATTTATACTAATAAGATTCTACGACTGTAAGTTTAAAATAAGGCAAGAGTGATATGTTCAATACATATATGTAAATTACTAGTCTATAGTCTACTGTCACACACACAAACACACATACACACACACACACATATATACAGTATATATATGTGTGTGTGTGTGTATATGTGTGTGTGTCTGTATGTGTATGTGTGTGTGTGTGTGTGTGTGTGTGTGTGTGTACGTGTATGTACTACGCAGGTAATGTCCTTGCCGTACATGACGTCCTTGCACTAGGTGACCGCTAGTGAAGGATAGAGAGGGGGTATATATATGAGGTCAGCAATATACCTGCTGACCATGGTAATATACTGTATATTACCTGTGTAGCAAACTCCCACACTTCTGCTGTACCCATCACTGGCATCACATCATCATCAGCCACCTACTTATATCGGCCTAATAAGTGATGTCTCGGCACCAAGTATATTTTGATCCATAATTGGTATCAGCAATATATAAACTTGATTTATTTAATTTGAGTGGGATGTACAAACCTATGCCGACCCTCTACCACCTTATTCAACATCTGACAGACATTAATACATCACAGAACGAGCCAAACGTAAGGACGGCTAAGATATGACTTATTAGCGTCACCGTACACTTGCTGGAATATATCACTCCATAATGCCAAGTATCTTTTATTAGGGGGAGATGGGCGTAATTATTTGCTCATTTATGGATCTGTTTATGTTTTGTTTTTTTAGTTTCCCCCCTAGACCTCAATCAAGCTTTAACAAAATATACACCCGCGACACTCCTTCAAGATAAATTTGTACATTTTTCGAAATTAAAATGTCTTCATCGTCTTCCCTTATTCCTTTTACATCATCTCCTCTTCCTTCTATGTGTTTTATCTCCTTTATCTTAATTGCTTCCTCTTCCTCACCTACTAGCCCTCCTCCTCTTCCCCCCCCCCCCCTCCTCCCCCCTCTCTGTTGCAATGCCCATGTGGAGTCCATTTGTCATTATCGTGCATCTGTTTCAACACACACACACACACACTCTCACCTTTACCTTATAAGCATACGCCATTATATTTAACTCTCCTGAAATATTGTAATGATTCCTTTTATTACCGAATTTGCAATTTTGGAAGGTGGCGCACAAAAACAAAAGTACTACTAAATTAAAATATAACTAATTTTGAAGACCTTACTTGACTCAACTTTCTATATAGAGATGTTGAAATTATACTTTTTCTATCAGATGAAGATGTTAGAAAGTAGCTACGAGGTGCCGTTGTAAAGGCTTATCCCTCAATACCTTCACCTGACCTGACCTGACCTATTTTACTGCCATCTGATAATTTCTTTAATTTTCGGAGATTTAACAAAAACAAAACACTTAATATTGCCTCCATTAATATACGTTAGTGAAACCATACAGTATGTGGTAGAAAATAATATAAATGTTCAACGTTATACATACACTGAGCGACAATTGAAAACCACAAACCAAAGACAAAAGGTTGCAGCCACTAATAAATTAAATATTAATACAAAATAAAGCATTGTGATGAGCAAATAAATACAACCAAATGAAGAGTAGTTACAGATACATAAAACAGAGTAGGAGTGTTAGTAATGGTGTTGATGAGGTAAAGTAAGCCCTTGATAACGGCTCCCCCTCCTCTGAACACCTGGCTCTACATATTATCACCACCAGGGGGCCGGGCCGAGAGTGCTTCCTCATGCCACATACATCTCGGCCCATTTACCTTATCAAACCCAAGAAGCTATGGGGTGAAAAAGGCTAGCATGCAGACTTTACCCCCCATCCCCCACCCATCTTCCCTTCCTCCCTCCTCCACACCACACCACACAGACAACTCACAGACACATATACCTCTCTCTCTCTTTCTCTCTACCTCAATACTTCAGAATAGACGAGGAAACAATATGGCAGACAAGAGGTAACAACATGGCGGTTGGGTAAGGAGGTGAACAATATGGCAGACAAGAGGCAACCATATGGCGGTACATCAAAAGGGTGGTGTTATCATGGTGGTAATGGTTCACTTCACCAGCCATGTTCACCACTTACCGGAAGCCATATGTATATCATCAGTAATCTATAAAGTATATATATACAGTATATATATATATATATATACCGGTATATATAATTATATACAAATACATATATATATATATTTTTTTTTCTCCAATTAATTTCACCACACCACCAAACTCCTCCAATGAAATTAATGAAAGCATAAATGTGATCCACCGGTATTCAAACCTGGGTTATCACACATTTGTTGACACCTTAACCATTACACCATCAAGACGGTTAGTTAGTGCAGTCTGTACAGTACATAAGACACAACCGTTTCTCATCTTACTGAATCCCTACACAGTGTATACCACCTCCTTTACGTAGGGCACGTGGTACCCGTCTTGCAACTCAATCCCACCCCTACTCTGTGCAACTCTCCAACCCAAGAGTGAAACGTTACTCTCAAACTTTCTTCTACTCAACAGCTGAGCTCTGGAACGCTCTCCCAGAATCAGTCTTTCCCTCTTCCTATGACTTAAATTGTTTCAAACTCCGTGTGCCCACGCATTTTGGCTCGAACGTCCCTTGATTTTGGCCCTGTCACTCTTTCAACTATGGGGGAGGCACTCGCTATAAGCAGTTCTGCCTTTTGCCTCCCTCAATCACATAGAACAAAAAATATATATATACAGTATCATATTGATCCGATGGCCTACTGTACATGTTATTTGTATTGATACCTATAATAGTGCACTCACTTTTGACCTTAACCTGCACTGGGGCACTTTGTCGACAGCATTTTGAAAATCTAAGTACAGGATGTCTATGGTTCTTGTCAAATAGAAACTTATTCTACATACTAGTAAATACTTCTATCATACTCACTCATCATTTCATGGAAGAGGAGAGAGTTACATGGAGTTACACAGAGTTACATAGCCACATACTACACAGACCTTGCGGTCCCTACTAGGTAGTCCGGACTTAATGCTATAATAGAATTTGCTACAAGTGGAAAGCAAGGATAGCAAAGAGAGAGAGAGAGAGAGAGATAGAGATAGAGAATGCTTCATCCACCATGTCCCGGTGACTATATAAAAGTCCTATATTTGCTCAACCTGTGGGTGGGTTGGAAGAAGTGTTCAGCGGTGCTAATTTAGCTCCCTTACCGCTAGTTGAAGAAATATTTACATCGATCTAGCGGCATTTTTTTACATCTTGTGACATGATTTCTAGATGCAATTTTGATATTTTAGCCAATTTAATGTTATATTCTAGAGATTTTGACCATTTTAGGGATGCTCCACAGTTCTAGCTAGGGACATTCTAGTGAGCTTTGAGGACTAATTTAGCAGTATATTTTTGTCTTACTATGGTAACCCTGGAAGTGTGACTAGACAAGGACAGATGAGACAAACGATATTCAAGAGTCATTTGATCAAACGTATTCTCTTTCTCTCTCTCTCTCTCTCTCTCTCTCTCTTATAAAGGTAAGTATGAAATAATGGTGTTCTTGAATTGGACTACATGTGTCCTCAATGATCTAATAATTAATGGGAAATGAACACGTACACTTCAATACTGTCATGGCTCCTTGACGATGTTGAAGAACGAATATCGAGTCTTAATTAGAGATTCATATGCCCTTGCTTGTTGTCCCCAGATTGGTGGAGGTCGATAGAGATTGTTTACACCTGTGTATCGGCTTTCTCCATATATACTATGCTACCAGACTAGATATAGTTAGGTACCGAGATTGTTTGCAAGTAAACCAGGATTTGTTTTAATTAAATTTCGATCATTATTATTGAGATCTGTGGATGACAGCTTTAGGAAAGCATGGTGTACACTACTTAGGATGGTAACTGGAGTAGAAAATATCAAGTGTTGACGTAATTATATTGTTATGCTTTAAATCGCAGGGAGAGCTGTTTTCCTTCACACAAGCACCCCAGAGTACCAGAGAGACTAGAAGTCTTATAATCTCAGTAGGAATACGAGAGAGGTACCAACAAGGGATGATGGCCCACCAGGTACCTAAGAATTTGACCCTAGTCAAGAGTGGCCCAAGAAGCTATCACTTCCCTAACATCAACATGCACCTGGGACACTCACCTCATGAACTACATACACTAGCAATATAGCTAACTACATCTTAAACCATCAACGCTAAGCCAGGCAAGCTCACCACTACTAAGAACCCTGAACAACTATCCCATAATAGTAGGACCTCCGGTAAACTGCAATACCAGCACGCCCTATCATAAACTGGCTACCACAAACTGTGAATAAGCAAGTCCTGCCATAAGGAGGCAAACACAGAGCTGTTAATCAACTCGTCCAGCAAATAACTGGCACTGCTTAAATTGCACCTCTTCTTATGCCGGCAGTTGTTTCTGCCAGTGTTGAGTACAGTACGTTCCATGGGAGAGCCAAACCGAAAAGGACTACGTAACTGAGCGGCTCTTCGAGCTAGTACCTAATGTAATGTTAAGAACGGGGTGTTACTTATTAATAACCAGAGAACTAGCCTGCATAGTCAATAATAGATTTAAGTATTAACCCTGCATTACACCATGTATTACAGGGAGCCACTTGGGTTGTGTGACGGAGTTTGACGGTCTGGGTGGTGAGCTGGGTCACACGCTACGACCACCCAACCATGCTCAAATACACATGGATGACGATGAACATTTTACCCTAGACTCGGACCACGGAACTAATCTACTCAAGGTCAGACAAATACCAACCATTACCTTTCAATATAGTAAGATTTCGTAAAACGTTGATTGCAGTAAACACTCTGGTTGAATTGGTAAGACGATTATTTCCTTGATATGGAACTCACATTTATAGCACTGTAATATCTGGTTATATTTCTATACATATTGAAAAGAGTTCACATTATTATGGTTATTGACTGTACATGTATGGTATCCCCCCAGGTAGCGGTACACGAGATAGGTCACGTGTTGGGGCTAGGTCACGTGATGCAGGGTAACTCAGTCATGCATGCGGTATATGAAGAAATGCTACCCAACCAAGGCCTGGAGTTGAGTCGGCAGGACCGTAACATGGTCCAGCGGCTGTATGGGTCCTGCGAGGGGGCCTTCGATACTGTCTTTGATCTCCTACGCTGGCGCCCTGACGGATCACTCACCTACAACTCCTACTTCTTCAGGGGAAACGACTTCTGGATGTATGAGAACAAGTAAGAATATTTATCAACATATTTTTGTAATGGATTGGTAAATATGTTGAGATATCCACCAATGATACATGGCAGTTCACTTTCTTAAATTGTGTATATTAGAAGTATATTACTATAATGCTGCATAATATTTGTATTGTAAGTAGTATTATATAAAATTTATCATTATTACACAGTTGTCATCTCTGATAAATAGCCAATATCGCAAATCTTGAGTAGGGTGATGTGGTATTCATCTTTCCATATAAGAAGAAGAGAAGAAACACACAATGACAATGAAAATATAAAAGCAGACTTATGTGCATTTCTAAAAACCCGCCCTATGGTCCAGGTACAACCGGACGAGATACGGTGACCCGATATATGTGTCTCAGGAGTGGGGAGGACTGCCAGCCAATGTGGACGGCTACGCTCATGTCTGGACCAGGACTAAGGACATACATCTCTTCTTTAAAGGTCAGTATTAATATCAAACATTGCTTTTTTACTTTGTGGTGTAGAATAAAAGACATCTTTCTTTTTATATGTTCTTAAGGGGGGTGACATGCTTTTTTTCTCTTTCTTGGTTATATCCATTCGGCCGCATTCAGCCTACTGTTTCATGTCTTCATATTGAGTGAGATATACAAACATGTTCTTACACTTACCCACCCTATTCAACATCTGACAGACATTAATACAGCACAGAGCAAGCCAAACGTAATGACAGCTGGGACATGAGAACATAAGAAATATGGAAATCTGCAGAAGGCCTATTGACCCATACGAGGCAGATCCCTTATTCCCTACATCCCTATTAGTTCTTTCCCTAGACTAAAAATATTATTAGCGTAACCGTACCTATTACTGTTCCAGGTGACAAATACTATGTGTACGACGCTCGAGCTGGGGGCCTCATCTCTGGGTCCCCTCGCAGTATCTCCCAGGACTTCCGAGGGCCCCCCACCGCCCGGAGGCCTAAGGGTCGCACCATACCCAACAACATAGATACCGTTTACTTCGATAAGAGAGATGAGAACCTTTACTTCTTCAGGGGCAAGAAGGTTAGTGAATCGCTACTCTTAAACCACGACCAAAATGACCAAATGCAAATATTTATATCAATGAAAGTTTTCAGGCTCTTAAACTTAACAAACTATTACAGTCTTGATCATTATTATGGTCATGAAGAAACTTTGTAGTAAAAACATGCGAAGTGGTGTTAAGCAATATTGTGCCATAAGGTATGTTCTTAAAATACATGTGTTTGTGTGTTCCAGGTGTGGGGGTACGACGTGAGTAAAGGTACGCGTGGTTGTTGTTTACCTGGGTACCCTCGTCACATAAGGGAGGAATACAAACGAGCACCAAACACCAAAAGTCGTCGCCTTCCCCGCTCGCTAGATGCTGCTTACTACTCTTACAACGACCAGACTCTCTACTTTTTCAAGGTATAGTAATGCATAACAATTTATACATATAGCCTACTGTATATTCCTAGGTGTGGTCATGAAGTAGCTTTATCGCAGAAGTTGAAGTACATACTATTATAAGGTAGAAGCCAGTGATATAGTTGATTGCTGGATAAGTGGGAGCTGATTGAGCATAGTCTAAGGGCTTGTATTGTAATCTCTCACATCTTAATAGCTATAATTAAAGTACAATATATTTGGTGACTAGCTGAAGTCAAATACAAATATAATTCAGAAGCTGTCAGACCATAAATTGCGGAAAATAGTTACCAGTACCAGGAAAATAGATCAGTGTGTGACTCCCATTATTTTTGTCTTCCCACAGGACCGCTTGTATTGGGAGGTGTCTAGCTTCCACCCGAACGACACTAACCGCACAAACACCGTGGTCGGCCCCAAGAAGGTCAAGGGCAAGTGGAAGGACATCTGCACCACCCAGATGGATCCCACCACCCAATACACACTGGTTTAGCCCCAGGTTCGATCCCCGCTCCGTGATTATTATAGTCCTTTTATTCTAGGTTGGGCAGAAATCGTAACCTCTAACCTCTGTAACTCAAAAAGGGCTAGAAGTGTGGAAATTGACAGCTCATTTGCTCTAGTCCTTTTTGAGTTACAGAGGTTAGAGGTTACGATTTCTACCCAACTTTAGAATGAACGGACTATTACAGACTCGCTACTACTCGCTATACAGCCAGTAACATTCAGTAAACACTTTACACATTACACTTAACGGGAGATGGGTCGTTTTTCTGGCAACCCTACTTCCTCATGTTTAGCCCCATTAGTTTTCAGATTATAAGACGTTTGGCCCATAAGTTTGGCGATTTTAAGAAATTTCTTCCAATTTCTTTGTCAATATTAAGATTTTTCGTGTCATTTATGTGTCGATTTTTTGCAATAGCCAGCTTATAATTTAAGAGAAACCGGCCTTTGGCCGAAACAATTTTCTATCGAACAATGTACAAATTTATCTTGAAGGAGGGTCTTGGGTGGGTGTTTTTTAAGCTTGATAGAGGTCTAGGGACGGTATTGATAAATATTTCGCGTTTCTACAATTCGATCTGTTATTATCTATATGTTGTTAATCATCTGTAATGTAATATAACGCAAATCATATATATATTTAAACTATGATAACTTTTATAGAACATATTTTCTTTAGCTTAAGATTTTAATTAATCCTTGGTAAAAAAGTAGAAAAGTTTATTATCAAGCCAGACATAGTATTGTAAGATTTGTGTGTGCATATTATTTTACGTAGCGATACAAATGGTGTGTTGGTTGTAACACAATACTGTACATTCATTAAGGGGGTAGTACTCGCTTTCTCTGAACCCCCTTCTCCCTTATGTTTAGCATATTAGTTTTGAAAATTTAAGACGTTCGTTCCAGTAGTTTGGGGATTTTGAGACCTTTCGCCTCATTTTTGTGTCAATGTCAATAGTAAGACTTTACGTGCCCTTTCGGTGTCGATTTTTTTCCTGGCAAGCGATAACGAGACCTCTAATTTTAGAAGGAACCGGCCTTTGGCCGGAAATGTTTTCTACCGAAAAATGTACAAATTTATCTTGAAAGGGGGTCTATGGGGTGTTTTTCTAAGCTTGATGGAGATCTAGCGAGGAAGCTAAAGAATAAATAGAATAAATAAAATATTGATAAAAAACCAAGTACTATCCCCTTAAGTAGTTATGACCAATGTCCATCAATTTTTGGAGTTTATATATGTAGAATATTGATAGGAATAATCACATACTAATGATGAAGTGATTGACAAACCCAGAACAATGCACTGGGTGAAACAAAAACCTGGGGTATGCATCTCCCCATGCTATAGTCTGTTCATTCTAGGTTGGGTAGACATTGTAACCTCTAACCTCTGATAACTCAAGAAGGACTAGAGTAATCGAGCTAATTTTTCTACACAATAGGAAGACTTGACTAGGGAATAGGTGTGGAAATTGACAGCTCATTTGATCTAGCGGCCTCATTCTGAGTTACAGAGGCTAGAGGTTATGATGTCTGCCCAACCTAGAATGAATGGACTATAGCTCAGCCTCTATGTATTTTATGAGTACTTGACATTGGCATGCCTTGCCGCATCAAAGTTCATAACATAATTTTATCTCCTTTATAACCTCTTCAATCAAGTGACATCAATTACTATTATATTCCACAATAATAATATTATGTGTGTCTGTGTATATATATATATATATATATATATATATATAATGTTATATTTTATTCAATTTGGGAAGCACCAGTCAGAGCTGGAGAGTTAATTTAGATATACTTTGACCGGTCTATTATATACATTTACTCCTTTTATGCAATTTTCTAAGGGAAACAATATCCCTAGAATGCTTACAGACACGCACCCAGTACCCAATTTAACCCTTTCACTCAGATAGCTTCAATTATCTTGTGTATTATACCTACCTCCAGATATTTATATTCACTTTAAATAAGAAAATAAATCAGAGTTAGAGGGTTTATTGAGATAGTGTTAACTATTTGATACCTAGAGGTCCTTGCTAAGCCTATTATAATGGTTTGGGTATAGCTAGAACAGGTGTCACTTGATTGAAGGGACTGTTCATAACATAATTCGAGCACTCTTAGTCCTTACATCTTTGCTATGAAGTAGCCGTAGCCATGCTATTTTGTTTTATATAGATATCTTTAACTGTCTTCGTGGCGCAATGCATAAGTGTGTTGATTTTCGGTGTGAGCATCCTAGGTTCGAATCCCCGGACTGCCACATGTGTTTTTTAATTTCATTAATCGAGTTTAGGAGTAGAGTTGGTTAGTGGAGAGAACATATTAATTTACTGTACATAATATCTAGACTGACAAGTAATACCGTTACTGTAAAGCCGGTATCACACGAGCGCTATTTCCCTCAACATTTATCCTCAATACTGGTCTGGCAGCTTATGAGGTCAACAATTAAAATATTTATTTGGCCTAAATTCATCTATTATCAGTCTAGTTTCCGATACCAGTGCAAAAAAATCCAGAAATTTTAACAGAAATTTTTTGATCATCGAATGTTGACTATAAAAGCTCTCTTGTGATACCGTTACTGTAAGAAGCTACCAAATTTGTATTCGCTTCTATGATTAACCTATCGAACCATCTGTGATAATAGATATAACCAGACTGTACACCAAATATATACACTGTCAATATTGTGTGTTCAAATATAACAACATGATACAAATATTTCAATCGTTTATGTATTCAAATGTGTACACTTACACGATTGAAATATTTTTTGTGTATCATTCTTGTTACAATTGAGCACACATTTTTTATAGTGTACTTCAGATCGTGTACTAAAATTAACTATATGATTAAGACTAATTTGTGTAAGTAACTTTAATACAGCACTAATTAAATCAGAATATGGTAATTATATATGATATTAGAGCCTGCAGCCGACTGCTATATAACTATGATTACTTTAATGCCGTATTTCTGATATATGCCATTATTCATTCAATTATGATCATCAAATACAAACGTGTGTGTATATTTCATTTTTATATAGAACGTACACTCACAAACCATACTTTTAATACACCCATTTGAATCTTTGAACCTTTAACCCTTTGAGTACCAGCGACATGCGTTATATTTCATTCTAGCTATATTTAAAAGATATTATCCAGCTTGGGAAGGATATGTGGTAGTTAAAAGGGTTGGTTGAGATAGTTTTAAGTCTTATTATTGCTAGAGGTCTTCGCTAAGCTAAATTAAACTGTCTAATAGTTGCCAGAATATGAAGAAAAGGACGTCCCTGGTACTGAAGGGGTTAAATCCATACTCCCAAGAATGTGTGATTGTTCTGTAATATCACAAACGAAAATGAGGGTATGATTATTATGTCTCGTGAGTATACATTGCAATATTTATGAATTATAGTTACACAAAAATACCTATGTGTTAATCTCATGTAACAGTAACTTAGATTAGAAGCAATATTATAATAAATATTTTAGTTTAGAGTGGCCGTTTTCTACCCTAGTAATTAAGTCTCTAGTTTTCATATATGGAATGCACATAATTGTATTATATTTATTATATATTGTCATTCTGTTCATCTTACCGTGTCCCTATCTTTAGTATCAACATTGTGGAACAAAGCTAAATAACGAATTACGATACCAACCTTAAGAAACAATATTATATATCTTTGCAACTACAACAACTAGCGTATGTCGAGGATTGGAACAGTGAAGAACCTATGGGAGCACAACCCTAAAATGGGGAGGGTACATTCCCCCCCTTGCCCCTTCTCCCCACCTCCCCCAGCAGAAAGACCACTGGGCTAATGTCATCATCACTACTCCAAAGTTTTAGCTTTCACTTTTAGCTTTAGCTTGGGGACCCGCAGAGGGCTGCACTCTGGCAGCATGATATGCGGGGGTTGTGCGGGGAGTTATGGGGGGCTAATGGGAAGAATGAGGATGAGGATAAGGAGAATTTTTGTTGGTGATCCTAGCTTTAAAACTGTCAAGAGTGGGATTGTTAACTATATGAGATGGAAGGTGATTCCACTCTTGGATGCAGCGGGGAAAATATGATTACCCAAATATGTCGGTGCTTGCTATAATGTGTGATATTTTCGGTTGTGGCTGCCTCTTGTGGATCGTATAATTGGTAGGGTGTAAATATGTGCCTTTGTCTATGTCTACTATGTTGTTTGTGATTTTTTATAGCATTTGTTATCTGTGTATCTGTCTTCTCGTTGCAAGTGTGTCTAATTTAATGTCTTATTTAAGCAAAGTGACCGATATTCTAAATTTGATAAACCTCTAATATCCATCTCGGGTCGCCACTTAGCCTTGGAGTTTGAAGTAGAGGGAGATATAGACATACAGTAAATAGGTCTAACAAGACCTGCGTCCAGTAATCACGTAAGGACGTGAGGTCAGGTGAGGTGAAGGTATTGAGGGATAAGCCTTTACAATGGCACCTCGTATCTACTTTTCGAAGAGTGTTGAGAGGGGAGCAGGAGTGTTGGAGAAAGAGGAAGCTGTTGGAGTGGCTTTGTTGTGTGTGTTATTAGTCTGTATACGTCGTCGAGGTGTCCCCCGACTGGGTGCAAGCATGTGAAACACTAGGACGTACTACCACACCCACTAAATATGTCCGTCTTGGCTGGGATCGAACCCAGGTCAAGCAGATTCGCACATGAGCGTGCTCTCCACTACACTGCCGCGGCTCTAAGTACGAAATTACATAATACGCTGATCGTATTTTTTAATTTAGTTACCGGTAAATTAAAATTTTCTTATACGTTTATGATAGAAAATCAATATTTTTCATGCGTAACTAAACGATAATAAGTAAACGTACTAAACTTTATATATATATATTTTTTTTTACGAGGAAATACAAATAAAGCCAATAATTTAGGTTTTAGAAATCAGAACAAATTTAGATACAATAAACAACGTTAAGTATTAACTTAATGTGGACCAAAATAGTAAAAAGCAGCTACTGTGTGTCGATAATTTAGACCTGGCTAATTCAGAGTACAGTAGCCTATATTAGATCGCTCACGAAAGAGGACTCATTATTGTATCTCCAAATTACGTGAAGGTCAGACGTGTGAAAATTTGTGAGTTGATTAAATCATTCGTGATAAAAATGTAATATAAGGTTTAATACATATTTTGCGCTTTATTCAAGAATAAAACAATCTCACTGTAAAGTCAGATAATACTATCCCACTATTGTTCCGTGAATTTATTAACGAGCAGTGCATCGTTTTCTTATTAGTTTGTGAAAGCAACCAGGTTATGGTTCATGGTTCCTGTAGCCTATAGAGGCTACCCTGTTTCCTGTAACGCCCTATTATTGGCTCATAGCTGTCCTGGTAAGTGTTAAAGTAGTAGTAGTAGTAGTAGTAGTAGTGTAGAGGCCCCTCTGGTTCCAGTATACTGTCTTTCCGGCTAATCGCCGTCCTGGTTCCTGTATAGGCCATGGCACTCTGGTTCCAGTAGGGGCCTTTCCGGCTTATTGCCGTCCTGATAACTGTAATAGTAGTAGTAGTAATCATATTAGTAGTGTAGAGGCCCTCTGGTTCCAGTAGTGTCCTTCCGGCTAATCGCCGTCCTGGTTCCTGTATAGTCCACTCTGGTTCCTGTAGGGGCCTTTCCGGCTTATTGCCGTCTTGATAACTAATAGTAGTAGTAGTAGTAGTGTAGAGGCCCCTCTGGTTCCAGGAGTGTCCTTCCGGCTAATCTCCGTCCTGGTTCCTGTATAGGCCACTCTGGTTCCTGTAGGGGCCTTTCTGGTTTATTGCCGTCTTGATAACTGTAATAGTAGTAGTAGTAGTAGTGTAGAGGCCCCTCTGGTTCCAGTAGTGTCCTTCCGGCTAATCGCCGTCCTGGTTCCTGTACAGGCCACTCTGGTTCCAGTAGGGGCCTTTCTGGCTTATTGCCGTCCTGATAACTGTAGTAGTAGTAGTATTAGTGTAGAGGCTCCACTGGTGGTTCCTTTAGTACAGTGGCCTTTAATAATGTAAACTCTTGTTATCTCTCTAGTTATGAAGTAATTTGAAGTTATAAATTTGGACACCGCTTATGTCCGGGGGTGTACAGTCAAAATTAATAGTAGGCCTACCTTGATGATAACTTGTGCAAACTTTTGAGACATTAACTCGACATTCTAAACCGTGAAACAAATTATACTAGTCAAGTAGGCTACATTTATAAACACATGAGGACTGTCAAGGAAATGTATTGGTAACTTATAATGACACAATTAATGAGGAAGATGTTCGGCAAACTTTTGATTTTGATTGGACCTGCTAACTAAAGTTGATCCTAACTTAATTCTGAATGAAGTTAAACCCAAGGCTATCAGGAGCTTCAACGCTTAAAACTGTATCTCAACCGAGGATGATGTTTTTGGATTTCCCCTATTTCATCCCATTAGTTTTGAAGTTTTAGCCCCTTCTGTACCGGCGACATCTTTTTAATATTTCTTCTAGCTATATTTGGACGATTTTGTGCAGTTAAGAAGGATCTGGGGTAGTAAAAAGGCTAAGCGAGATAGTTCGAAGCCTGTTAATTGCTGGAGGACCTTTATAAACTGAATAAAATTGTCTAACAGTAGCCAGAATACAGTTAAAAAGACGTCTCCGGTACAGAAGGGGTTAAGACATTTTGCTCTATTAGTTTGGAAATTAGCGACCTCACAATTTTCGAGAAATGGGCCTACACTAGCCCTTTGAAGATTACGACGCATTTTGTCAGTATATTCTGGCTATCATTAGATGATTTGTTTACAGTTAGGAAGGATCTGTGGGAATAATTATAAGAGTAAATACGATCTCAATTAACCCTCAGACTTCCATATACCCTTCCTAATCTGAAAACAATCGTCTAATGATAGCCAGAAACAAGAACACAATTTGTAATCGGATTTTGACAGGAAAAAATAATGAAAATGCTGCTGGGAAGGATCAAACATAATACTTTATATAATTAATTTTATTTCTTGGTAATAACATCAGTATTTAGTTACATAATTAGGAAAATAAGACTTTCATGTAGACCAATATAACTTTATTATTATAACTCTGCTTAGAATATAACATAGCATAGAATAATATAATATAATATGATATAAAAACACAAATACGAAGCATCATTGTTCAACAAATATATGGTTCAACAATATCAACAATTAAAATACAGGTCTCCCTCAATATCCGATGCCCTGATTTACGATATTATTGTAGGTTTTTAGGTGTTTGGGTTTGGGTTTTGGCTGGTCCCAGAACGCATCCCCATTTACCCCATTAATTTTAGGGTTCGCTATACAATATTTCTATTTCATATCAGGTTTTAAGGAACGTAACCCAATCGTAAATCGAGGGAGACCTGTAGCAATATATAAGACGAGACATTTGTACACACTCCACCAACCTCCATGTATTAATACAGTAACTTGTAGTCAATTCATGATACTATGACCCCTATACTCTGTCTACTTTATGAAGTCCGTTTGGGTGTGGTCCGCCTGGGGCATGAGATAAAGGCACAGTTTTCACGTTTAGGGTAAACAGAGAAACAGCCACCGTTTTCTTACCTTAGGTCAGGTCAATCCATTTGGCAATGTCGCGAAAACAACGTTGAAATTTTGTATACAAAGTATATGCATTTATCCTTAAAAAAGTGTCTCATTCTTAAAACCATATAGCTTTATTTTAATTTAATCTATACAGATTATACATAACTCATTTGTAAAGTTGTTAATAGCTTAAAATGTGAGATCTTTTATTCAGAATTTAAGATTGGCAGATCTGCCTTTATCAGATTCCTGACCGGACAACGCCCGAGCAACCTTCATAAAATAGAATGACTATAGCCCCTTTATAACTCAGGGAGGGCTGGAACAAACGGGCTGTAAATAATATCAACATTTATTTATTGGTTGACTCTTCCCAAATGTTGTAAGTATTAGCTCGATTGCCCATGTCCTTTTTGAGTATTGAGAGTTAGGGGGTCGGATTTCTAGTTGCCATGATGAGTAGACTATAGTAATACTGTACCTCATAATAGAAATCATACCAGTGGGATATGAACCTAAAAATCTTTGGTCACACTTACAGGGTGTAAATTGTGTATATTTCTTGGAGTAATATGGCGCTCCGTTAATAATTACGAAGAGTCCATGGGCCAAATCTAGAAATTTTACGAATCAATAGAATGCTGAGGGAGCCTAATTTTTTCATAAACTCCAATAATAGACTAAGGAGGGACATACTAATAATAGACTAAGGAGGGACATACTAATAATAGACTAAGGAGGAACATACTAATAATAGACTAAGGAGGAACATACTAATAATAGACTAAGGAGGGACATACTAATAATAGACTAAGGAGGGACATACTAATAATAGACTAAGGAGGAACATACTAATAATAGACTAAGGAGGAACATACTAATAATAGACTAAGGAGGGACATACTAATAATAGACTAAGGAGGGACATACTAATAATAGACTAAGGAGGGACATACTAATCATTAACAAATATATTACATCGAAATGTGATTTTCATGGCAATATGAATAATGTCTAATTGACTGTACTGAATTATACTATGGCTCATGGAAAACAAAATAATTATGTCAGAGGTGTAACAGACCAGAGCAGGTTAAAAATAATGGCACTGGGCTGAGATCCATGTATTGTCAAGAAACAAACTACTCGCTCTAAATAGCTTGATGATGCAATCCAGTTGCACATGTACCCTGTTTTTATCATGTTTCTCTTTACTACCCGTAAATATGGCATTTACAAGTAAAAAAAGATATATGTTTTTTCTGAGGTATGTTAATGATTTAGCGTGACATTGGGTAATTCTTTTAGTCGGATAGTTTCCGGATACGTCCACGAACATTTATTTGACTGACACATAATTTAGGAGCATTGCGTAATTTCTTACAGACAAGCTGCTACTTGATCTGCTGTGAGATATTAACACAATTTCCAGTCAATATAAACACCATTTGAGGAGGAGCACTTTATTGATAACGTTTCGCAGATAGATCTTCCTCGAATGGTGCTTATATTAATTCTGTCCAATTTTCAAGGGTTAATTTAACACAACAACATACTTTCCAGTGTCTTGTCAATGTTCAACTATGACAATACTTTCTTAATATAATTGTTTGCCAAAAAAAAAAAAAAAAAAATGGCCCCTTGTTTTAATCCGGAGGAGATGGGGAGTGTAGTGTGCAGGAGATCAGAGGGGTGTGTGTGTGTGGGAGGGAGACAACACAACTTCTTCACGAGGAATGTCAAGGCTCACAGTCAGTTGGCGGCGTCTTGGGAGGCTGGCATCTGCAGGGAGAAACACTGCCTATAAATTTGTTATTCATACAATATGATTAAATACTCTTGTATGTGATATCCTACTTAGGCTATATTTTGCATAATATCAGTGTAATGAAAAAAACTACAACTTGTCTTTACCTGAACATTTACTGCCAGTCAGCCATTTCGAACGATGTATGTACTGTATTATAATTCCAGATATAGTATCCAACACTTGTATGCTGTGTTAGATGGATATTAAATATATAAACAATTCTTCAGTAAAAACCTGAAGGAAAGTCACACTGGGCGCCATATTATAGTGCATGCGAGAGGGAGTGAGAGTGTGTAATCTTCTGAATGTTTTCTTATAATGGAACAAAAATAGAATTCTTGGTGTAGGAGTCAATAATAGAGTGAGGCACTAAGGCACCTCACTCCTCCATTGACTGTCTCCCTCTCGTGGTGCCCTTGTTGACAGGATCACTCTACAGGCGATCTCTGGACCTCTCCCGGGCGGCTGACAAACGGTATATCTTGCCATCCACGTCCAAGGAAGTGTCCTTCTGTTTCTTTTCTGTCGATCCCTTCCCAAGATCTCCCACTTCATAATATTCGTCATCAAGTTTCGGAATGTGAATAACGAGGACACCATCTGACGACACAAAGGCGTTGATGGTGAGAAGGTCTGCGTCTTCGGGTATTGGTATAGGCTTGACGAAGGTGAGTGTGGTGAGGGAGGAACCGTCGCGTCTTGTGGCATAACCTCGCACCACCAGCTCCCGTCCGTCCACCACCTCTGCTGTTACCTCGCCACCCAGAAAGTCATACACATCCACAACAATCTGAAAGCACAATAAGGTTAGTTGACCGCCTCGATCAGCTATTACCTCATCACCTAGATTAGGTTTTCAAAGATATCCACAACAACCTGAAAGCACAATATGGTTAGTAGCAATTCAAAGATGTACAACCTAGAGGGTAGAATTCTCTATACAGTATTCATTATAAATAAGTGCATATTTGTTCTTTGTAATTGATGTGCTAATGATTAAAGACCTATTATCCCTTCAAAACGATTTCTGAATAATTATTACTGTATATTGTCACTAAACTCTTGTCACAGCTCAGCAAAAATGTCAACGTATGGAGTATTGTATATAGTGATGGCACAGTTGAAAGAAATATCTAAATATATAATAAGCAGTATATGATTACTTAATGCAATATAATTTAAATTATCATAAACTAAGATTGAGGATAACACAATGGCTCACCGTCTGAGCACAGGAATGATCGTCAATATGGGCGGCTTGGTTCTCCAGCTTCAGATCCCGCTGCCGCAGGTCTCGGTAGGCAGCAATCTCTTTGGACTTGTCAGAGGGCACACGAAACTTTTGTAGCACATATCTTACTGCTGCCAAAAACTGTTCTTGATAATTTGCAAAATGTTCGTCATCAGAGAAATGGCCCATGGACTTTATGGAAAGGAGTCTGTTCTTGTAAGTATCATCTACTTCTGGCCGCACCCGTTTGGCCATTTTCTTTTTCCCTTCTGCCTCTGCCTCAGCCGCTTGACTCTGCTCTTCTCCAAGGCGCCGGTGAACAGAATCGGTTTCAGAATCATCTCCAAATGCACAGTCCTTCCCGGCAGCAGATTTTTTATAGCTTTCGTCGTCGTTGAAGTTGACTTGACTTTCAATAGAGACTTGCTTCTCTTGCTGTGATGTCTGAGAAGCAGCATCAAGCTTTGCACCACTTGAGATGTCGAACTGAACTGGAATAATGATATCTCCTTCAGTATCATTCTGAAACAAAAAATTAAGAAATCATTTTAGCAATAATATTAAAACTTCCATAATATAAGAATATTGTTTCATTCATATGTTTTTCTTGTGATATACAGTATAATGTATAATTTTAAAAAACTTAGTAGAACGAGCAGGTTCAAAGAGATCACAAAAGGATATGACATAGAACACAATAAGTATATAATGAAACAGACTGTATGATTTAACCATGCGTACCTTGCAAGAAGATCCCTCCATAATTTTAGTCTGAGAAGAGGCAGACTGAGAGCTCTCTTTGACGTGTCCCTCAGAACTCATCGTCAGAGCTTCACTGGCTTGAGATGCCTGCACCGCACTCTGTTGTTTATTCACTGATACAGATTCCTCCTTCAGGGCTGCTTGCTGCATGGTCTGAAAGTATGTGAACATATTGAAAATTGGTATTTGGAATTTGACTAATAATAGGGTAATATTGATTCATACAAGTTTAAATCACCAGTTTAAATGACATCAGTAGATTCTAACCTTTTTGGGAGCAATGATGGTTAGGACATCATCAGAAGACATGACAGCAGTGATATCTTCCTGTTGCACATTACTTGGTAGCGTGAACTCTCGAACAAAATGGTTGCAGGCCATGGCACCGCCCTCTAGACGCTCAAACTTGCCTTCCACAACCAGTTGTCCTTCTTCAAGCAAGTTCACAGTCACCTCACCTCCATCCGTGAAGTCGTGCACATCCACCACAAACTATGCAACACAAAACAGTTATAATAAAACTTCCACATTATTACTGAAGGAAGTTACTAGTCTACACAATTGTGATAAACATTAGGTGGTTCTACTGTAGATATCTTAACAGCAATAAGTTTAATCTAAATTTAGATATATAAATTGCAATAAGATACCATCTCACCTTATAGCTGGTTTCGTTTTCAGAAGTGGAGACTGCCTGGTTTTCGTCCCTCATGTCACGGGTGCGGAGTTTCCTGTAGCAGGTCATATCGTCACTGACCACAGAGGAGGAGCGATCATCCCACCTGGTCAACACATCTCTGATGGCATCTTGGTAGTTCTTCCAGTTATCCTCAAAGAATGAATCATTAAAGAATAATTGACCTCTGGTGGTGATGGGAAGAGCAATGCTTCGTCGACCACCATGCTCTTCACTCCTTACCATTTTCCTTGTTTCTTGAGATTTGTTCTGTAATGCATCAGCTTGTTGCGATGAGTTGAGGCTACTTTCATTACTCACAGAGACAACTTGAGGAGTAGATTCATTGGTGGCTTCTTTGGAACATGTAATGGATTGTGAGGTCTGCTTCGCTTCTGCTGAAACTTGTGGAACTTCTCCTACAATGTTTGATTTGACAGATTGTTGAGTTGACTGAGAGAGTTCTTGTTTACTTTCGCCACCCAATTTCTGACTTGCACGTTCTTCTGCATGTTTAGAACTCATTGAAGATGTGTTGCTAGAAGTGTGAGAACTAGACATACTGTTGTCCACTACTTTTGCTTTGCTTGTTATATTTGCTTGACCATCCTGTCCAGCATTCGTTCCTCGACCCTGTAGAATGTAATATAATCAGTAATTGATAAACTTTCATGCTTATCAGATATTATCAAAATTAATATTTCAATTCTATAACAAAATTCAACAATATACTTGCCATTTTCGGGGCAGTTATGGTAAGAATCCCATCTGCAGACATGACCGAGGTGATGGCATCCATGTCAGTGAGGTGCGGGAGTAAAAAGCGCCGCTTGAAGGTTCTGGGGGCGCCACCATCGGCTCCTCCACCCTCCAGACGGCCCTCCGCCAGCAGCTCCAGTTCACCAATCACCTTCACCTTCACGTCACCAGCTACGAAATCCATTACGTCCAACACAATCTGTCCGCACACCAAAAAATTCAGCAAACTTCTTCAACACGTATTAGCCTACACAGTGTAGTCCAAAAAAACTCTTTCCCATGAAGAACCCAGACAGTTATCTTCATGGTAAACAACTTTGGGGCATTCTACATTTACAGTCTAGTTAAGATCAGATAATACGATTCAAATGTAGCCACATCAATTTAAAATGTTTACATACAAATCATCTACATTAATTACTTGCATTGTGGATGAATATTTCCCTATACAGTCCAATTTGCACTCACTTCAAAAGTAATTTAAATCAATTTTAGTGATCTAAAATGATAAATATAATTACAACATAGAACATCATTATTTTGATGTGCATCTAGATTAACTCAGTTTGTTGCAATTCAAAGTTAGTTATATAATTCATATTTGTTCACCAACCAACTTTACTTCTAAACTCAATTAATGAAACCAACAAATACATGTGGCACTCCAAGGACTCGAACCTAGGATACTCACACCGAAATGCCAATGAAACAATCACGATCATAGCGAACCTTGTGTGCGTCATCCCTGGAAGTGACTGTGACAGCCTGGTTGCCATCATCAAGGTGTTTTGAACGCAGCTTCCTGTAGCGGCTCATGTTACTAGCATTACGGAAGTCATCATCGTCGCCCCACTTTTCATCCCCGCCCCACTCTTTCAAGATGTCCTTCACTTTCTTGTCGAAATCCCAGCGACTGTCTTCGAACTCTGAGTCATCAAAGAATCGTCCCATCTTCTTGAAGGGTACATCACGGAAATCAGAGGCTGGTGACTGGCCCGATCGGTTTCTGAACTCCTCCCTAACTGATGAAGCTCCATGTTCTCTTCTGTTGTCGGCTGATGTGTCTCCGTGTCCAGCTGTTCCCCCGGTAAAAGCTCGGGTGTTCTCTGTGCTGCTGCGCTCGTTCGAGGAAACATGCTGCTTTGGAATAGATGAACCATTTTGCTTTCCTCGGCTCCCCTAAAAGAAAAAAGAATGCAGTTAGAATTTGTAATAACGCTTGAATGAGTAGTATAGAAAAGAACACATTCAGAGATTAAGCTGAATTATGCTTTTAGGTGAAACAAAATATTTGATCAATATTGCTAAGACAGTCATCTTAGTTCCTGCTTAGTTAAAAGGAAACAATGGCAAAACTAAAAAAAATCACAGCTCATAAGCTTTTGAGTACCTACCCTATGATTCGATAAAATTGACTGCCATTGATAAAAGAAAGCAACAGTAGTTTAGTATAATATTATGACATAATTATTCATACACATTTTCAATATTGTTATCTTTTCTTTGTAGCTAGGTTTAGGTTTAGTTTCTTAAATAATGTTAAAATCAAGAAACCCATCAGGTGCCTGATAGCTTTATGCCAATGACGATTTTAAGTTTTGAAAGTTTAGAGAGGAAAATGGTGCATGAACAAATATAACTAATGACGATTTTAAGTATTTAAAGTTTAGAGAGGAAAATGTTGCATGAAGTAATAGAACATCATATTCTATTAGTATATGGCGTTACAGTAGCTCTTTGCAATACGTTTCCCCTTTAATCAATGAAACGTCAAAGCATCATAGACCCTTTGAGCACCCGCGTTTGTTCTTGATTATGGCTCATAGTTCCACTAAAGTCAAACTCATTCTCCAGACTAGTGTCTCTTTGCTGTTACCCAGAATGGCACAATAATATAAGTTGTGTAAATGTTTGTTATTAATTAGTTTGATGATGACCTTCTTGGGGGCAGTGATAGTGAGGATGCCGTCCTGGGACATGACGGAGGTGATGGCCTCCATGTCAGTTTGTTGTGGTAGTGAGAAGCGCCGTTTGAAGGTTCTGGGGGCGCCACCATCGGCTCCTCCACCCTCCAGACGACCCTCCACCAGCAGCTCCAGTTCACCAACCACCTTCACCTTTACGTCACCAGCCACAAAGTCCATCACGTCCAGCACAATCTGTACAAGTATAAAGTAGAACAAAGTTGGACCTCTCTTGGAAAGATCATATTACCACTTGCTAAAAAGCTTCCCAGAAGTTAGGTTTCTTATGTATCGAGCATTGTTTGCATGTGTTGGGAGGTTCCACCCATACTTCTCGAAAGGGGAGAGTCAAAAGCATTGTGTATCATCAACTCACTTCCTCTTACTTATTCCCTACAATCTCCTCTATACACCACAATGTTGCATCTCTCTCACTCTTATACCGCTATTACAATAATCAGTGTTCTTCAGAACTTTCTTAGTGAATCCCTCCTACCTTACGGAGAGTGGTGGTGGTGGTGGGGGGGGGGGGGGGGTACCCGCCTTTCAACACACTCCCACCCTTATTCTGTCCAACTGTCTAACCCATGAATGAACCGATTTTCCCAGCCTTTCTTCTAATCAACAAGTAAGCTTTGGAGCTCTCTCCCTTAATATTTCTTTCCCTCAGCCAATGACTTAACCTGCTTGACCCTCCGTGTGTCCAAGCATTTTGACTCGAAAGTACAGTACCTTGACTTTGGCTCTCTGTCACTCTTTCAACTTTGGGGGGAGACACTTGTTACAGGTAGCTTTGCCCTTTGTCTCTTTCACTCACACAAAAAAAGTAAAATAACGCAGTTTTCCTGCTATGGCTTGAACATTGATTACCGAATCATAGTACTTTGATCAACACCACCATCACAACCAATGTCCTTCCTACTGTTATCACCATCATCACTGGCTCAACTACAATACTAAAATCACCACCACTAAAAATAATCTAAATTCACATTGAAGTACATTTCAAAGTATTACTAAGCTACTCACAGAGGATAAAAGGGTAACATACTATTTGACTAAACGCAACTCGACACAAACGATGGGGGCTCTTAAACCACCATATATCATGCTAACAGGTCCTTGGTCCTGTTATATCTAGCATAGTGAGTCAGTATGTCTAAGTTTCACAGCAGTACGGTGCTTAGGATATTTGAATGGCGAGTCAACCTTCCCTCCCCCCCCCCCCCCTCCTTAATAGCATCCAATGAGACTTGTGAGGATTACTTCAAACAATTACAATGGATGGATGAAGCATAGGAACGATGATCCTCCAAGCAAACCTAATCAACATTATGCTATGGAATTTAGATGTGTGGATTTACAATGCCAGAAAACATAGCAATAAAACAAAACCTGGACCTGATTAGTGTGTGATGGTATTAATATCTGGTGTTCCCAATAACCCCTTTTATCTAAGCCCCTCAGCTGTTGACCATAGGGATTACAAGGTGGATTGGACCCCATGTATGTAATATCGCAATCGTATATGAAAAATGTATATGTAAATATAAGTAATCTATCTGGCCATAGAATATCTGAATATATGTTTCAAATAGTAAACATAAATGCTTGGGTTATTAAAAACAGTGCAAATAGTGGCCATGGCTTTCACGTATACTCAAACATGATAACAGAATATGTTGATTAAATATTTTAATAATGCACTAAATGAACCATATTTGACATAATTAAAAGTAAAGACATATGTAATTGCACAGTACTATACCCTGTTTATTTTCAACTGACGATAAATTGAATTCCTTAGCTGCTAATTTGTCGATACTGAATGGAAAAATATGAAAGTACCATGTCTCTGCATCATATTAAGACCAAGTTTATATAATTAGCACCACATTTCACTACAAAATCTTCAAAATAACTGAGAAATCTTGATGGGAACTTTGCAATTTACCGTCAGTTGAAAAGAAACCGAGTATGGACGTGCACTGTTAGGACTGTTTAGTGGGGCGTTTTACGAAAGCACGGATGGGCACATTAAAAGCGCAGCGTTTTTTTCTACGGAAGCGGGGATTTTTTTTGTTTGATTTTTTTTTATATCAAAAGAGCGGATGAGTTTTGTATCATTAACGCGTTTTTCAGTCACCTCTTCCTGGTCAATACGAGGAAGTGGAAGTCAGCTTGTGAGTCAGGATTTGGGATAGTTCTTTATTGATCGCGATTTTCACTCACCTTCCGTTAAAATAGGATTTCAGAGGCTATCAACCCTCTGGATTGTTAAGCCAGCACACTGTAAGCCAAAAATAACGTCAGGACTGGAGCCCCTTTTCGAGAACCCCAGTCCCTTGGTCTGTTAGCCAGACATTAATGTCTGTTAACGGGAGGTGGAAGTAGGATTGTGAAGCAGGATATATATCTTTGTTCTTTATTGCTCGCATTTTTCATTCACCTCTTCCGTAAAAATAGCTAAAATAGTCCTTTATTGATCTTAAAATATATATAATCTACACTGGACACTCGCAATTACATGTTTATTCTTGCTGTGAATCGGAAATTAGATGCTAAGGGATTCAATTTATCGCCAGATGAAATGAAACAGAGTATAATTATTTGGGATTTGGGATTGCTTTGTACTAACCTTATGGGCGTCATCTTTGTTGGTGACTGTGCAGGCCTGGTTATCGGCCGAGAGGTTACGAGATCTGAGGTTCCTGTAGCGGTTGAGGTTACTGGTGTGTCGGAGGTCGTCATCGTCGTCACCCCACTTGTCCCCCAGCAGGTCCTCGTCCCCCCACTTGCTCAGGATGTCCTTCACCTGTTTGTCGAAGTCGCCCCTGGTGTCGGCGAAGGAGGAGTCTTGGAAGAAGCGACCACCCCTCCGCGAAATGGGCAGGTCGAAATCAAAGAAATCCTCGGCAGTCATTCTATCCCGCGCTCTGTCTCTGCGGCCTGCCATGGTGATTGTGTTGTTCCTCTCCTATATGGAATTTATGTCCTATAAGTTTGTTATCCTTATATTTTCTGTCAATTTCTGTTCTGTTAGCTTAATGTTCGTCTGTTAGAGTTGCTCTATTAATATTTTGTTTATGTTATGTTCAGGATTGCAGTCCTATTACTTGTTCTTCTCCTGTTTTGAGTCAGGTCAGGTGAAGGTATTGAGGGACGAGCCTTTACAACGGCTCCTCGTAGCTCTCTCCTCTTGTTTGTTACCTTCTATTTACACAAACACTCACTAAAACCCCGATAACTGTAGTATCAGCGTGCGTAACTGTGGTAGTGTGTGTACTGGGCGTGAGGGGCGTGGTTCTGGGTCTTATACCACCGCCCAACCACCACCCACGACCACCTCACTGACGTGGCCTAGGCGTCACTTGGGTATTTTGAGCCCCGCGCCGCCCCCAGCCTGCTAGATGCTTCCTTACTGAGGCTAGGCATCTCGCTGCCTCACCACCTCGTTACCCAGTGCTAACATTCATTACAAAGCCTAGTCAAACGAAATATGCCTAACGTAACTAAAGTGCTATGGTATATTAATTTATATAGTCACACTTGACTTAATGTAGGCTAGGATAGGTGATGAGATAGTAGGGGGTACTATATTCATCACCTATCCTAGCCTACATTAAGTCAAGTGTGACTATATAGATTAACTATACCGTAGCACTTTAGAATTATTAATTAAAATGGATGGAAATTGAAAGGGGCCCCCATTGAGATGACTAAATCAAAAGACTATATTTAAGTATCGTCATCTTATATTATATTTGTGACACCCGTGGATAAAATATCAACTAACTAACGCTACTAAGCCCAACCTAATATAATTTTGGGTCAATTACGTTCAGTAAATTAGGTTTTATAAATAATTTGAGGGTAGCGATATGTCCGGGTAGCGAAACGTGTTGATGCCTTCCCTAGCACCCCTCTCACGCACTACACACTAAATTGGGGGGTCACAGTTTTTTTTTTTCTCTTTCTCTCCTTTTCTCTCTTTCCCTGGCTTGTATCCATTCGGCTCCATTCAGCCAACTGTTTTAAGACGTTTATTCCCATCCAGGTGTCAATTTCTTCCTGGCAAGCGATAGCGAGCCAGCATTGTATGGAGAAATCCGGCTTCGCCGGAGACATATTTCTATCAAAAAATTTACAAATTTAGCTTGCTGTCAAAACAAAATATATATACTGTATATGCTGGCTCGCTACCGCTCGCCAGGAAAATATTGACACCTGGATGGGGGTAAACGTCTTAAAACAGTAGGCTGAATAGGGCCGAATGGATAAAAGCCAAAGAGAGAGGGAAAGAAAGAGAAAAAAAGAGAGGTGGGGTCCCTTAATATTATTCACATTTATTACTTCCACGGGACAGGAAGTGAAGGAAGTTGGGTGTAGTCATGAGGCTGAGCTAATGTTCTACCTTGTTCTTCGCGTTTTGGCCTTCTTGTACTTCTTTAATTAACCCACTCAGTACCAGGGACGCCCTTCTCATCTTATTCTGGCAACTATTAGATGTTTTTATTCAGCTTAGGAAGGACCTCTAGCAATAATAAGGCTTCAAACCATCTCAACCAACCCTTTTTAACTACCACAGATTCCTTTTTAAGTTGCATAATATCGTCTAAATATAGCCAGAACCAAATATAACACACGTCGCTGGTACTCAAAGGATTAATATTATTCACATGTATTACTTCCACGGGACAGGAAGTTGGATAGTCATGATGCTGAGCTAATGTTCTACCTTGTTCTTCGCGTTTTGCTATTCTTGTACTTCTTTCACACCTATTTATAAGTCTTTGATATAATGTTCCACTCGTTTCAGGTGGAGACTCAGAAGTTTGGTAATAAAGACTGCTAAGTAATGCCTTCACTTATTGTTTCTCTCTTTGTTATTATTGTATTCTCATAAAACTATTTATCGACTTGCTTTACAGGTTTCTACTAGGTTCAGCCTGTTTCCCTCCCCTTCTCCAAATCCATGTACACAAAATTGTTAACGAATATTACATAAGTGCTTTGGCTGGCGTTAGACGATTTTTATTCAGTATAGGAATGACAACTCATTATCATCAAAATCATCGCAACCAATAAATGTCCCCAGCCCTAGCTAGTATCTTAAGGGGAGATTTTTTATTCATTTGTCCATCTATTTATTTACTTATTTTTTGAGTTTCCTCCCTAGACCTCCATCAAGTTGAAAAAAGACCCCGAAACCCTCTTTTGAGATAAATATGTACATTGTTCGGTTCCTCCTATATTGCTGGCGAGTCATACAAAAATGGCACCTAAATGGCACGAAAGGTCTTAAATTCGTCAAACTAATGGGGCGAATGTCTTAAAATCTGAAAACTAACAGGGCTAAACCTGAGGGAGAAGGGGTTCCAGAAAACCTCCTTAAGATGGTGGACGTTTCCCAGCCCCCGAATTGCCAACCCACTTATAAGGCCCACTAATTATAGCTGTGACAAAAATGTATAATTGACCCTGAACCACTGACGGGAACAGGTGTGTGTGTGGCGCCAGAGAGAGAGAGAGAGAGAGAGTTAGTTACATAGATACACTGGCCACACAGACCTTACGATCCAAACGAGGTGGTCAGGACTTAATTCTAGTTGAAATGGCATATCCGATAGAAAAGGAAAGTTGAAGGAAACGATAGAAAAGAAGAGAGAGAGAGAGAGAGAATATGTGGGTGTGGGTGTGAATGTCAGGTATGTGCGAGAGATGTATATGTACGGGGATATATGGTTGGGGATTTGGTGGGGAATGTTGGTATGGTGGATGTGTGAGGTGGGGATGTTTATGGGGGAAGGTGTGGGATAGAGGTAGGGTAGAGATATAAATGTCTGTATGGGTGGGTGGGGATGATGAAAGAGTGGGTGACAGCATGATGTAGGTGTGTGGGTATGAATGTGGGTGAGTGTGGGGTAAAGAGGGGGAGTTGTGTGAGAGTGTGTGGGTGGGGGTGTGTGTGTCCTTGCATGTTTCCTTTCCTAAGTCATACCACCTCCTCATCACCTCTATTTCTGCAATATATTATTGGATTTTATAATTTTGACTTGCCCTATCTCTGCCTGGTTCTCTCCCTCTCTCTCTCTAGTTGTGAGTCAGGTTGTATATCTAGAGACCCCCCCCCCCACTCCCTCAGGGCCCTCACACACACACACACATACACACACACACACACACACACACACACACTCTCTCTCTCTCTCTGCGTTCTCCTCTAAGCCATCACCATTCAGAATATAGCCCAGTAGGTGAATGTCGTCTCCTCTCTCCCTCCCTCACCTAAATTCATATAACTATTAAAGGGTCGTTATTTGATGTATATATATATTTATTTTGTATTATTACCGGTATATATATTTGTTTTAGTTTGTTCCCTAGACCTCCATCAAGCTTTAAAAAAAAAAACACATCCCCCCCAAAAAACCTTCGAGATACATTTGTACATTTTTCGGTAGAAACCTACAAAAAACTCAGGCCTATTTTTGTTTCTATATTTCTTCAGCAAATTCTCCCAAATCTCTCAGCACCGAAGAAAATCAATCTCCCAGCAGAAACATAGGCCCATGTATGTGTGTTTTTTTTTGTTCTATGTGTGTGTGTGTTTTCTCGCTCCCGTGTTTATGCAGACTTATATACCCACCGTCTCTTGGCTCCAAATACCTGGCCTAATACGGGTAAAGGAACATTGGCGTATACACAGAGGATCGGGGACATTCTCGGAGGGGTTTATGATGGGTTGTCTTTCATATTTTCGATTTGTTTTCGAGCTTAGTGAAGAATGTTTTGTTGCACGTTATTATGACTTCGTGGATTATTCTGACACACACACACACACACACACACTCTCTCTCTCTCACACACACACACACTCACTCTCTCTCTCTCTCACACACACACTCACACACTCTCTCTCTCACACACACACACACAGACAATAATTATTAAGACTAAGACTTGGAAGACCTTGAAGCTTGTTACCCTCCACTATCTCTGTATATCCACAATCCTGCATTTCAACTCGCATATACAGACAAACTCCACTTATTACAAATGATGATAAACCAACAGTGTATAAACAATAGCAATACCATAGTCTGTTTCTTTACAACTGACGGTAATTTGCAAAGTTCCCATCAAGATTTCTCAGTTATTTTGAAGGTTTTGTAGTGAAATAGGGGTGCACATTATGTAAACTTGGTCTTAATATGATGCAGAGACATAGTAGTCTCATATGTTTCCATTAATTATCGAGAAATGAGCTACTAAGGGATTCAATTTACCGCCAAATGAAATGAAACAGAGTATAGTTTACCCTTGCCCTTGGATAGATGTAAATTATGAGTGGTACAGTGGTTCCAAAATAGTGCTATAGTGTGTTTTTATTGGCACGGCACCCACCTTGACTTTGAGGTGTGGGTGCCTGCCAATGTGTAAAGACGGTATCACACGAGCACTTTTTCCCTCAACATTTATTCTCAACATTGGTCTGGCAGCTTATGAGGTTAACATTGAATATATTTCGGTTGCCTAAATTTATCTACCATCAGTCTAGTTTCCGATACCAGTGTAAATATTATGGACGTGTAGCCAGAATATTTTTATAATCATCGAATGTTGACTATAAAAGGTCTCGTGTGATACCGGCTTTAGTGTGTGTGGTCCTTGTGTAATAATATGTGAGGTGGTAGCACATTATACACACACACACACAGGCACATACACATATTATATACATAGCCTACATAGCACCACACATACACAGACATGTAAGTATATACACGTACGCACACAACATTATTGTTTGCACATAAACATTGTCACACACATTATTCCGAACTCAGTAATGACACATATCACCAATGGAATGGTAGTGTGGTCACTCTCTGTTGACTGTAGGTATGCTCACTACCTGACCTAATGTTTACATGTAAGAGAGAGAGAGAGAGAGAGAGAGAGAGAGAGAGAGAGAGAGAGAGAGAGAGAGAGAGAGAGAGAGAGAGAGAGAGAGAGAGAGAGAGAGAGAGAGAGAGAGAGAAAGAGAGAGACCATTACATCAGTGTTCTACCGTCACTCATCACGCCAACATCTCTCACACAGGTGGTCTGATTTTTCTTGGCATATCCTTTTTCTTTTCTTTCTTTTTCTGTTGTTTATCAATGAGAATCTAACCAAAGTTGTGAACCCAACGCTCCAACCACTGTAATATGTAACACCCCGTTCTTAACATTAATCATCAATTACAAACCCCAATGTACTTGAATAAACTAATGAAAGCATATGGTACTCCCAGGATTCGAACTCGGGACACCACACCCAGAACATAAGCATCTAAACCATTACACTACCAACACAGTTCACAGGGTAACAAACAAAAAAAAAAAAAAAAAACTAAGAACTAAGTTTGGGAGTGTGTTTAGAGTATCTTTCAATTTAACCTAGTCCAGCTAACACGAAGCAAAATAGTTTAATATAAAATTAATCACGTCTTCAATTATCGATACTAAATGTCATAAACACATTTGTTTCATTCTATATTGGACGTAAAATCGGATATAAAATGTATACTACTGGTTATCAGACTGCCGTGACTCACTTCCTGCAGCCAGATACCGTTATCTGAAATATGAGGCAGGTATGGGGGATATGAGTGTTGCTTTTATAAAGTTAGATGGAGGTCTGGCAAGAAAACTAAAACACAAGTTAATATATAAATAAATAGACTAAAAAGCAAGCACTACCCCCGTTCTGAGAGTCAGGGTCCGAGTCTAGGGGATGAGACAGTGAAGCACTGGGGCGAGGCAACTCCAGAGATGGGGCTGCTTCGAGCCGTGGGTGGGCAACTGGGCCCCGTGCATCTTGGGAAGGCAAGATAGCGGGGGCTGATTGCATCTCAAAGTTCTTAACATGTCTCACTCCCTAGACTGGAACGAGACCTCACGGGCTTCACCGTTATATGTACTGGCTCTCAACCTATGCCCGAGAGGGAGGGAGTAGTTGGAAAATAGGAAAACAAAAAAAAATACAAAAAGTTGACCACAACCAACAACGGCCACAATCCTAAACAGCCTAGGTTGGATTTGTGTAGGTCTGGATAGATTGGGTTATACAAGGTTAATGTAGGTTAGGTTAGGTTAAGTTAGATCAGATTAAGCTAGATTACGTTTATTTGGGTTAAATTGAGTAAGGTTAGGTTAGGAGACTGTTGTCGTTCTGGTTGTGACCGTTTCCAAGTGTGGCCGTTTTGACATGAAGCTGCTTGGACATAGTTACTCTCACAAGTATAATACTATATAATAAAACATTATCCACCTCACTCAGGCTCGGGGGTGTGACCAACACCCATTTTCCTTTGAAAACTGAGATAAAAATATATAATAAATATATATATATAGTAAATGTACAGCATATATTATATAATAAATATATATAGTAAATGTACAGCATATATTATGTAATAATTCAACGCAAGGTATTGGTGGCGAATCTTAGCTGTCTGTATTCTTATACAAATCAAAGTTTTTCTGTTTACTTTCCTAGAATTTCGCTGGCCAGGACACAAGTGGATTGCTTCAAAAGAATACTGGTGACAGAATGTATCGCCTGCACATAACATTCTTGGTTATTACCTATTTTAACAAGAAACTTTGTTAGTTATAATGTAAACAACGGTTCTGTAAACTGAAAGCTATTCAACAAACACTATGTGCTTCTGCTTCTGCCTAGACTCGAACCTGGGCCACATACCGTATATGCAAGTTCAACCAAGTATAATCCCAAAATTGCGTTAAGGGGGTAGTGCTTGGTTTTTATGGTCCCCTTCTCCCTCGTGTTTAGCACCATTAGTTTTCAGATTCTAAGACGTTCGGCCCTTTAGTTTGGCTATTTTAAGGCCTTTAGCTCCATTTCGTTTTCTATTTTAAGACCTATCGTGCCATTTAGGTGTTATTTTTTTCCTGGCGAACGATAGCGAGCCTGTGATTATAAGAGGAATGGCCGGGCCATTTTTGAAAAATGTACACATTTATCTGGGGGGGGGGGGGGGTCTAGGGGGTGTCTTTCTAAGTTTGAGGGAGATCTTTCGAAGACGGTAAAACATAAATGAATAAATTAATCAATAGACCAAAAAAAAAAAAAAAAAAAAAAAAACAGCCAGTAGCCCCTTAACCCTCTCCGACATATGACGCAATTTTGAGCCTATTAGGGATACTTTAAAGCCTTTGTTACCATCAGGGGTGTTTAGAAACCTTTAGTTTAGTTACTTCAACCTCTGCAGTTGTTAATATGGCCCAGTTTCAATCCCCTGCATAGGCATATTGTAGATACTAAACAATTTCCTTATTCTAAAAATAGGTCTGCTAACATTTGGAAAGAAGAAAGGAACCTTTTCTCTATAACCGTACATCCTGTAAAACTTTAGCTTCCTTCCATACACCTTTGTAAATTAATAACTTTTTATTTTATTCCCCCCTCAAATTCATCAAGAACGATTACGTATATACTGTATATTACTAAGACGTTACTCTCTTTTTCCCAGATATGCAAAAGATCACTTATTACTGTGTTATGTTACTAACCCATCTGTCCCCTACTATAACGTCCTAATCCTGCCACGGACATTAATTCCAGGGCAGTAGTTCCCTTTCCAATGTTCCTTTACCCACTCTAAACCACTGTTTGGACACTTGATCCTCAGTGTTTTAGAGGAAAAGCAGCCTAGAGGGAGTCACTAGACCTGTTGTTGCTTGATTTCCTTTGCACTCCTTTGTACCTTGAATTACAGGGATTGCTGACTATATGTGTGTTTTCATATTAAGCAGAGCCGGGTTACAAGATGCTGTGGGTGACTTGGCTGGCAGTGACTGTGTGTGTGTGTGCCTCTACCATCCTCTGCCTCCCCCTGCCGCCTCCCTATCAACACCAACCCCCTGCCAAGCACCAGCTGGGGCAGGCGGTGACACAGGTGGTGAGGGAACAGCTGGCAGGGTGCTACATAGTCCTGGCAGCATCGAGCCAACATGCAGCACTCTTGTCGCAGGTCCTCAGGTAAATGCGGATGTAGTCAAGGTTAAAAAGTGTTGTCAGATATTTCACAAAGTTTCGGACACTGACAGTCTGACATATACTCTGAGGGATAAGCACTTTTCCCATTAATTATAAAGATACCAATAACACTTTTTGAGCGAAATCCACTGGAATCTATGATAAAACTTAATACCCCCGATTGTACAGTGGCGCTAATAAGTCATGTCTCACCTGTCATTACGTTTGGCTCGCTCTGTGCTGTATTAATGTCTGTCAGATCTTGATTAGGATGGGTAAGTATAGGACCATGGTTGTATATCTCACTCAAAAAGAAAAACAATCATGTGTAAATATTGCTGATACCAATTATTGATCAAAACATACTTGGTGCCGAGACATCACTTATTTGCGCGATTGTACACTAATACCTTTTCCATGTTTCGGCCCCTCTGAACTTGCACCAGATTAACTATTTTGTTTATTACACTCTCACCTTATGTGATCTACATTCAGTTACACACATATATATATATATATATATATATATATATATATATATATATATATATATATATATATATATATATATTCTCTTTTAAACAGACGAGGTTAAAGGCAACAGCAGTTTCAGCATTCAGGATTTTATTGTTACAGCTTTCAATAGTTCTAACAATTTTCCTCTGGGGTTCAGAGATGAGGTACAACAGGTTAGCAAAATTCATGGTGGATCCAACGTTTCACAAGTAAACATCTTGTATCTTCAGGGAATGGACAGGTAATGATTAGAATAATGAATTGAATTGAAATGAATATAGAAGAGGTGGGTGAGGGTGAAAGAAGGGAAGTTTTTATTGGTTAAGTAGGAGAGACAGTGGTAAAAGTGAGAGCAAATAGAGTGTCGGGGCTTGACCCAACGTGCGTGAGTTGAGTATTGGGCTGGATCAGTATGGCTTGCCAAGAAGGGGGCTGGGAGGCTGCAAGATGAAGGCAGGAGATGGTGGTGTTGATGGTGGTGGTGAAGAAGTCGATGGTGTTAATGTTGGTGTTTAACGAATTCTTCCATGTTGAAGGTCTTTCTCGATCTTTTTGGGTTTTTCATGGAGCTCCTGATCTTGAACAGCTGACTTTGGAAGATCCTTAGACCTTCTACTTGCTCTGGTGTAAAAGATGGATCAGGGGTTGCTTCGGTGTCCCCCAAAATGGCTCTCCAAAAAGGTGATTCAGGGGGGGGACGTCTTTTTCGTCTTGGTGCTGCATCCTTGACTCCTTCTTCCTCGATCGTCTCCACGTCGACTATTTCTCCTATGGTGGACACAGTGTACTCAGACGACGTGGAGGGGAGTGCCACCGGATGATTAATGGTGGCAGGTGCTGGAGTCGAGGCTGCTACTGGTCCGGTGATGTTGACTGCTAATGAAGGTGGCGATGCCGAGACTGCAGGAGGAGGTGGTGGAAGGCTGCTCCTATTGATTGGTTTGTAGATGTTCAGGCGTTTCCGTGGCTGCTGTCTTGGACGTTGTTGAGGAGCCTGTGGACGAGTGATTTTGGTGGAGTGCATGTTTGGGATGATAATAGAGGGCAAGTTGTTAGCTTGTAGGAGGGCAGGGAGATACACCCTTAGGAGGTTGATGTCCCCACCAGCAAGAGCAGTGGCTGTGGTGACAATGATTTTGATGATTGAGTCCTTGTCACAAGATGGCTGCTCTACTCTTGCCTTCTCCTTCCTCTTCCTGGCATGCACCGATCCCTTCACACAGTCACCCTTGGGTCCAGATACTCGATGTGCCTCCATTCCCTTCTTCCCCTTTTTGATGGTAAACTCTACCCTCTCTCCGTCACCAAGAGAGGGCAGAGCGTGGCTTGGATTGGGGTGAGATATGCTCCTTCTATGTACAAAGATGTCTCCTCCTTCCTGTTGGCTGATAAAGCCCATTCCCTTTTTGTAGTTAAACCATTTAACATGGCCAGCAAAGCAGGTGGGGGCTGCTGGAAGCATGATGGTTTTGGTGGTAAGGGATAGGTGGAGAGTTGTAGCCAATCAGGAGAGAGTAGAATAAGGACAAAGCAACATATTTATACAAAATTCGAGGATCAAGAATAGGTAGGTGGGCGGAGCTACTGGGTGTGGGGTGGGTGTTCATTGGTGGAAGGCAGTCTATTCGCGAGACGGGCACTAAATCTTATCGGTGGTTGGTTGTTGGCTGTGGGTGGCTGTGATTGGTTGGTGTTGTCAGTTGTGTGCTGAGTGCGGAAAGGTATTTTGAATTTTGCTAACCTGTTGTACCTCATCTCTGAACCCCAGAGGAAAATTGTTAGAACTATTGAAAGCTGTAACAATAAAATCCTGAATGCTGAAACTGCTGTTGCCTTTAACCTCGTCTGTTTAGAAGAGAATCTATTACCTGGCTATACTAATATATATATATATATATATATATATATATATATATATATATATATATTGTAAATATTATGTCTTAATACTGCTTTCCTGTGTGTGTGTGTGTGTGTGTGTGTGTGTGTGTGTGTGTGTGATATAATATACTTTAGAAGGTCTGGTAGACTATAGTCTATTTTATTCCTGCTGAGGGTAAATTTCCATGCTACTATTTTGATTACTCAGCTGTTATGTAGATTTGGCAGTGATTTGTGTTGTTAATTACGAAAACTTGGCATTAATACGACACCCATATAGAGTAGATTCATATGTTTTCCATTAATTATCGAGAAATCCGCTGCGAAGGGATTCAATTTAACATCAGCTGGAAAAAAAGTAGACTATAGTAACTAGTCTGGTAATTATCATTAATAATGAACGAGATATTCACATGGTCATTATGGAGCTTCGCAAATGGCAACCAAAGTGGGGGTGTGATAACATCCTAAATAACTACATAATAATTTTATTTTTTTAAGGGGAGGCAGTTTTTTTTTTCGAGCCATCCTCCTCCCTCATGTTTAGCCCTATTAGTTATGAGATTTCAAGACATTCGCCCCATTAGTTTGGCGATATTCAGACCTTTTGCCCCATTTCTTTGCCAATATTAAGACCATTCGTGCCATTTAGGGGTCGATTTTTCTCCTGGCGAGCAATAGCGAGCCTGTATTTGAGCCGGGATATTTTTCTACCGAAAAATGTACACATTTATATCGAAAGGGGGTCTTGTGGGTGTTTTTTGTTGTTGTTAAGTTTGACGGAGGTTTAGAGAGCAAACTAAACACCCTTCTTAAACCATTGAGCCGAATCAGTAAATTATGCTGCGCAATACCGTCCCTTAATGTTTCTCCGCCTTAGGACAATCGAAACCCATTAGCCCCTGTGTACACTGTCTGTGTACCCAGAACACAAACCCCTCCTTGAACATTGTTACTAAGTTGAATAATACAGTGTGCGGCTCCTTGACCAGCTGGAGGTATGGTTTGTGACCTTGGTTTGTTTATTAGTAGTTGAATAATACAGTGTGTGGCACCTTGACCAGCTGGAGGTATGGTTTGTGACCTTGGTTTGTTTATTAGTAGTTGAATAATACAGTGTGTGGCTCCTTGACCAGCTGGAGGTATGGTTTGTGACCTTGGTTTGTTTATTAGTAGTTGAATAATACAGTGTGTGGCACCTTGACCAGCTGGAGGTATGGTTTGTGACCTTGGTTTGTTTATTAGTAGTTGAATAATACAGTGTGCGGCTCCTTGACCAGCTGGAGGTATGGTTTGTGACCTTGGTTTGTTTATTAGTAGTTGGATACAGAGCTACTTTCATCCATTACATTACGTTTACATCGAAGATCACCATGCGGTATATAGCCGCTGGTTAACGTTCCATAATTAATACAACAAAATTATAGGCTGCAACACCGTTCATTTCTGCAAAGTTCGCCTTGACAAGCACCTTGCTCTGAATCCAAGGTTGACTGCATTTGTAAATGAATAAACAATTTGCTTATTGCGCTATTTCATTAATATTTCACACTAGAAACAGCAGTATTTTGGAGGGCATGTAACCTTGAGGGGTCGCAAGACCTGTTGTTGCTTGTTTTCCTTTGTACTCCTTTGTATGTTGTACTTTGTACCGTCGACGTCTTTTTAATTGTATCCTAGCTATATTCAGACGATTTTGTGCAGTTTGAGGATATGTGGTGGTAAAATCGGTTAAGTGAGATAGTTCGAGGCCTGTTAGATGCTGGAGGCATTTATGAAAATAAATAAAATCGCCTAACAGTTGCCAGAATAAAGATAAAAGGACGTCGCCGGTACAAAACGGGCTAAGTTGATCTGGAGAAAGTGTGTTAAACTCTTACAGGTGACTGAGCGATCAATACCTGTTGTTGTTGTTGTTGTTGTTCCCCAAGCTGCCTGGCCGAACAGCCCCAAGGCCCTGAGCAAGGCCAAAACCGAGCGCCCCCACAGAACCCTCCCCGCCGACCACAATAAAGCCTGGGTGACCGAAGCCACTCAATGGCGGGGAGCTGAGGAGGGCGCGGAAACGCCCGGGAAACCAAAGCCCCACCCAGGGCCCTGTGTCCCTCAGCAATTATGAAGAGAAAGTTGAGGGGCAAGGGAAAAATGTGACGCTTTGGCTCCCAATCTTGGTAGATTGGGAGGTCAATCCACGTTAGAGACGCCGTCACTTGAGATCTAGAAAATATATAAGTAAAAGGAACAGTCAGAGTAAGCTATGGGTATGGCAGAGATTGCTCAGTTCTCACCCTGATAGACCAGCCCATCACCACATGACTAGAACCCAATCCTCTCAGCATCAGCTAGGAAGGGCCCTAGAAAACCGCCTTTGGCGGGGGGATAGCTCCCCTATTTCAACCCTTTTCGGGGTTGGGCACCCGCCGATCAATACCTGTTGACTGATATGATTTACGATCTTTCACGGCGTGTACATTATATCCTGACATATACTATATTTATTACTACATGAACGTATTACCCGGTAGTGCACTGAAAAGTATGTCGAAAATGTATGAAGAATTACCTTTTTATGAACTCAATGTCAGAGGTATATCATGTTCGCACCCAGTCGGGGGATACCTCGACGACGTATACAGACAAATAACACACATAACAAAGCCACCCTAACAGCTTCCTCTATTTACAACACCCCTTCTCTGCTATCTACACTTTCCCAGCCATATGGTCCTTGTGTACTGTCTGATGGCGTTAATGGGTTTACAAATGTAAGGTAAAAGCCTATATCACATGGTCAATACTTTCGGTTACATATTTATGGCTAAAGTAGTTCAATGCATCATGTTTATATGCAAAGTAGCCATCAAGAGCTGGTCAATGTGGCAATAAACACGTCAACTCCTTCAGTACGATTGCAAAACTCAATGTATTTTATTTCACATACCGTCAAATAATTTGATTTAAGTTGGACAGGAACTCTAAATGTAAACATGTATATGAATAAATAATACATAGCAATCTTACCTATATTAACCTCTATGATCGTTACTTTAATAGTTTATTCAGTTTTCCAAGAAACAGGTGTATTGCATTTTGGAAGGCCCTCTTGGAGTGAAAGATCTTAAAATGCATAGGTAAGAATGATCAGTACATTGAATATGCAACACCGCTTCGAGAAAATTGTAAAACGGGGATATTTAGCAGGTATATCGACGAAAAAAAAATATATATCGACGAACTCTTCAAGTGGTATTTAACTTCTCCTTTGTCGAGTAATTAAAGGTAGATTGAATTCCGTTCGAGGATCTTCTTCAGCTCTGCTATAATTATTCACGAAGGAGGTATACGTTTGGTCGTGATCTTGAAATTATTCCGTCTTACAGAATGAAATGTATGCTGTCAGTGGTCTAGACTCCGCGCCAACATTCTTTCAACTATGATCTGACGGAATGTTAAGGAGAGTCTTGCTGGCGATGCTGCTTATTTTGTATTCTTGAGCAAGGCTAAACTCTCCCTCTTCTAATCTCTTTGTGTCAGTCTCCTCTTCCCCTTTCCTCTTCTTCTTCTTCTTCTTCTTCTTCTTCTTCTTCTTCTTCTGGTCAGATCAGGTGAAGGTATTGAGGGATAAGCCTTTACATCGGCACCTCGTAGCTACTTTCTACTTTTCCTATTATCTGAAGAATGTAGAGAGGGAAGGAGGGGTGTTGGAGAGAAAGGAACATGTTGGAGTGGCTTTGTTATGTGTGTTTAGTCTGTTTTTAATGCTTAGTCTTAAGGATTTTGTTTTCGTGGACCCCTATCTCTCTCATGTTTAGCCTCATTAGTTTTGAGATTTTAAGACAATTCGAAAACCTGAATGGCTCGAAAGGTGTTTATAATGCCAAAGAAATGGGGCGAAAGGTCTTAAAATCCCCAACTAACGAAACGAACGTCTTAAAATCTCAAAGCTAATGGAACAAAACGTAAGGGAGAAAAAACCACTATAGGTAGCGCCAACGACTTGACAATAACCTTGACCCCTGACCTCTCTGTAACTCAAAAGGGCCTAGAGCAAACTGGCTGTAAATAGCCACACAATTTCCTAGTGGACTCTTCCCAAATTATAGAAATATCAGCTCGATTGCTTTAATTAATTTCGAGTTATAAGAAGTTAAGAGGCCAAGATTAGTGTCAAGTTCGCTGGCGCTACCTAGACCTCCCCCTTAACACCCGAAAAAAAACACATAAAAAAAAACACTCTTACAAACAAACCGCACCTTTAAACACATACAGGAAACACGTCCCAGTATTTGCTATAACCTCAATCCATTACACTAGGCAGGTGTATTCTAGCGAGAGTTTCAGGAATAAGAGAATACGTGAGTTCAAATGACTCATGCTAAGGGGGGATGGTTCATTTTTTGACCGATTTTTTCATATATTTATCACTTGTTTAGTGTCCTCCCTGGACTGAATTCCATCAAATTACAAAAACAACCCCAGGATCCCTCTTCAATATATATTTGTACATTTTTCGGTAGAAAAAGGTACAGGCCTACCACCTAAATTACAGGCTCGCTATCGCTCGCCAAGAAAAAAATCGACACCTAAATGACACGAAAGGTCTTAATATTGACAAAGAAAACGGGCGAAAAGTCATAAAATCGCCAACATTTTGGGCCGAACGTCTTAAAATCTGAAAACTAATGGGGCTTAGCATGAGGGAGAAGGGTGTCCATAAAAACCGACCCCCCCCCCTTAAGTTTGTCCTTCTCCTCGTCTGTGTATCTATCTTTTGACGCATGGACTTCGGTAGATAAAATATAATATGGAATCACGAACCCCCATAATACACTATAGTCCGTTCATTCTAGGTTGACCAGAAATCGTAACCTCTAACCTCTCGTAACTCAAAAAGGACTGGAATAATCGAGCAACTATTTCTACCAAACAGGAAGACTTGGCTAGGGAATAGGTGTGGACATTGACAGCTCATTAATAGGTGTGGACATTGACAGCTCATTAATAGGTGTGGACATTGACAGCTCATTAATAGGTGTGGACATTGACAGCTCATTAATAGGTGTGGACATTGACAGCTCATTAATAGGTGTGGACATTGACAGCTCATTAATAGGTGTGGACATTGACAGCTCATTAATAGGTGTGGACATTGACAGCTCATTAATAGGTGTGGACCTTGACAGCTCATTAATAGGTGTGGACATTGACAGCTCATTAATAGGTGTGGACATTGACAGCTCATTAATTTTGCTCTAGCCCTTTTTGAGTTACAGAGGTTAGAGGTTACGATGTCTGGCCAACCTAGAATGAATGGACTATAGTCGTGAACAGCCTTTCGTGGGCTCCAAAGCTAAATCTATTTGACTCTCTCTATATCAATTCGGTGTATTTGTTTTGTGTGAGTAATGTTTCTATGAATGTAGGCCTATATTTCCGTATATATATATAATATATATATATATATATATATATATATATATATATATATATATATATATATATATATATATATATATATATATATATATATATATATATATATATATATATATATATATATGGATGTTACGTTTATCTAGTTGTACACTGTAAATATATGGGTTTACAAAAGGTATGCATAAGGTAATTAAAGTGTCCTTATTAATATACCATCATTAAGGTATACAGGTAGTAACACATATATCTAGAAAGGTAAATCATGATCAACAGTTCAACACGCCTAATAATAAATGAACCTTATATGCACCCTATATTGTCATAGTGCATAGTAGTAGTACAGTTGGCCAAATAAGTCGTGTCTCCGCTGTCATTACGTTTTGCTCGCTGTGTGCTGTATTAATGTCTGTCAGATGTTGAATACGGTGTGTAAAGATAGGAACATGTTTTTATATCTCACTCGAAACGATAAAGTAATGATTAGAATTAGATAGTGCTGATGCCAATTATTGATCGAAATATACCTGGTACAGCAACATCACTTGGGTGAGTATCGCTGAATAACCCCCTACTAGAAGCCCTCGATACAATTACGTGAATGTAATAAATGACAGTGCCCTCTCATTATGTATCGTTTCTATATAACCTTATCAATACTGCAGGGGTACAAATGGAATCGGTGGAGGAGTGGTGGTTATGGAGGAGGCAAAGGGTCATGGTGGAGATTATGATGATGGTGATAATGGTGGTGGTGATGGTGGTGAAGGAACGAAATCATCACCAACGCAGCTGCTACTAACTCACTTTTGGCGAGAATCTGGATCTGCCTGTCGTGCCTTGGTCCTCTTCAACAACAACAACAACAACAACAACAACAGTAAAGACAACAACAAAACATTGATAGAAACCAAGAACAGAAATTATGTTGAGAAGTAAGTATATATTTTATTGATAGTATATAAAATGAAGAAGTCCTTGCATGACAGTGTGGTAATCCCGACACGACTTACGGAAGCGAAGCATGGACGTAGGTGGAGAGACTCAGACCAAGAGTGAGAGGGGTGGAAATGAGTTACTAAAGCAGTGCGTGCGGTGTTACATGGAGGGATAGACAGACGAATGAGGAAGTAAGAAGGAGGTGTGGTGTGGAGGTAGATGTGCTGGAAAGTGTGAAAAGGAACACCTAGTGATGGTTCGGCCATATGGAACGTATGGGAAGCGAAGAGAGGGAGATGTAAACCGAAAGAGAGGTGGAAGGATGGAGTAAGGAAGTATATGGATGAAGGTGGTGCTGGTTGGGAGGAGGCGCGTTGACTGACTGGGGACAGAGGTACATGGGGGCGGTTCGTTCGTGTCCACCCCTTCGGGTTTTATGGGGGTTTCATAAGGTACCATGCATAAATAAATAAAAAAAAAAAAAAAAAAAAAAAAAAAAAAAAAATATATATATACTGTATATATATATATATATATATATATATATATATATATATATATACTGTATATATATATATATATATATATATATATATATATATATATATATATTGTTGAACGTTACTTTCTGATCAACGTTGACGCAATAAGCCAATAACTCCATGACGCGTTTTGACAGTATATTCTGGCTATCATTAGACGATTGTATACTGCTTAGGAAGGATCTGTGGGAATTTTTAGGGTAAAGACGATCTCAGTTAACCCTCCGACTTCCAATCACCCTTCCTAATCTGAATAAAATTGTAATGCCCTTGCAAAAATCCCGCCACCCAAATACTCTGCTACCCGAGTTGACATTTGGGTTAGTGTAAAATAGTCATGATGGTGAAGTCTAAGAAACCCATCACGTGATGATATCCACGAGACTATCAACCTGGTTCTTTCAAGGAGAACTAAGGTTACTAACCTATTAACGTCCGAGGTGGCAGAGTGGGTTAGCGCGCGGACCTGGAGTGACCGGACCTACTGAGGTCACTAACCACGGTTCGAATCCCCGCGCTGGCTGGAGATTTTCGGGGGATTAAATTCCCTTCGTTCACCCGACATTTCAAAAATAGTCTAATAGTTGCCAGAATTTCATGATAAAAAGGACGTCACCGGTACTGACTGGGTTAATCCCCCCTCATCATATATAAGTGAAATAGGAATGGTGTAACCCAGAGACTTTATTGATTAAGGGGAGGTGGGTCGTTTTTCTGGTCCCCCTTCTTCCTCATGTTTAGCCCCATTAATTTGTGTATTTTATGACGCTTGCCCCATTAGTTTGGCCCCATTTCTTTGTCAACATTAAGACTTTTCATGTCATTTAGGTGTTGATTTTTTCCTGATGAGCGATAGCTTGCCTGTAATTTAGGAGGTGCCGGCCTTCGGCCGGGAAATTGTTCTACCAAAAATATATAAATTTATCTTGAAGAGAGATCCTGGGGTTGTTTTTTAAAGTTGACGGAAGTCCAGGGAGGAAACTAAAAAAAATATAAATAAATGAAGAAAACAAAATAGACCAAAAATGAACAGAAGGAACCGTCTCTTTTTCTTCTACCCTCACTTGGAAGGACCATATTACCAGACTTGCTAAGGCAGCCTCCCAGAAGCTGAGTGTGCTCAACCGCCTCAAGTTTTTTTTTACCCCTGCACAGCTTCTTGTTCTGTACAGGGGCACGGTGCGTCCTTGTATTGAGTATTGTTCAGTATTGTTCACACCGCTCTCCTAGACAAAGTAGAAAGGAAGGCCTTTCGTATCATTAACTCCCATCCACTCACCAACTCTCTACAATCTCTCTCTCTCCGCCGCAATGTTGCATCTCTCTCACTATTCTATCGCTACTATATTAATCAGTGTTTCTCAGAGCTCTCCCAGTGTATACCACCTCCTCTACGTAGGGCACGTGGTACCTGGCACCCGTACGTCTTGCAACACAATCCCACCCCTACTCTGTGCAACTCTTTAACCCAAGAGTGAAACGTTACTCTCAGACTTTCTTCTATTCAACAGCTGAGCTCTGGAACTCTCTCCCAGAAGCAGTCTTTCCCTCTTCCTATGACTTAAATTGCTTCAAACTCCGTGTGTCCAGGCATTTTGGCTCCAACGTCCCCTGATTTTGGCCCTGTCGCTCTTTCAACTCTGGGGGAGGCACCCGCTACAGGCAGTTCTGCGTTTCTTTCCTCACTCACATAGAAAAAAGAAAAAAAACATATTCCATCACATACACATCTTTATATGTTCAACACCTTTATATTTACCAATAACTCAATCCTGTATTTCTCTACCTATCCACTAACTGTATATATATGTATCACCCTATTATTAATGTACATGTAGATTGTTAAGTGAGTTTGGTGTGTGGAAGCGCCCTGAGGCCCGTATAGTGGTGGTGGATGGACCAACAGATATACTCCACCACCCACACCTCCGCAACACCAGGCACATCCTCCACATCCGTCACACAACAGGTAATATAAACTGGTCTTTGTATCGTCACTAGCTTATTGATTCTAGATAGAGTACAGCTACTAAATGTAGATAGTCATGCGGGGATAGTGCCCTTGTAAGGATATTGTATGTCCATATGCCCCCCCCCCCCCCCTCATTGGAAAGACACCTTGTATTAATGATGGGGCTTAAAACGAAGGTAGTGACCTTACTTATTTTGATGACCAGTTCCCCTCTATAAGGTTTGGACACTATCAACGTTAGAATTCTTCCGTTATCACTGGTAGCTGAATGTGTGTGTACAATTGAGGGGGGGGGGGGGTTATATTGTAGCTCCCTACCTAAAAACCAGGTCAGTAACAACCTCGGAAGGGCCTACACTAGAAGCACTACACCTTACAAGATAATCTCAGCTACAAACATTCCCATCACAATCTACCATTACTTTAGCAGCGTTTGATTTGACTTCGTCACTTCTTTATCAGCATTGTTGATGTATTGTTTGCAGGTGGAGAGTTGGTGTTGACCCGTCGGTGTGTGTATTGCCGTGACGGTGGCGGGAAGGGGACGGAGGTGTTGTATCAGGGGGCGCTACACCAGGGGGTAACACTCGCCCGGCAGGTCCTGGGAGGTCAGTATTATGTCTCACATACACACTTACTCATACATTATTGCACACACACACACACATATATAATTCTAGATAATATTATTTGTATTATACGATGTGAATAATATATTCTTTATTATCTATAGTAAGCTGTTTACTTACACTTTAATTAACCCATTTGCAAAGATGTTGATAAATCAATCTTAAAGAGTTAAAGTGGTTTCATAACCCAGTAACTCTGACGGATTCTTCCAAAGCTGATAAAAGGTTGTTGCCACAATTCTAATAATAGTCGTTATCAGATACAGAGTGTAATACAAAATACGTGTGTACAGAGCCATTGGTGAACCTTGGTGGTGCACTGTTGAGGGTGGTGACACTGAAGTACTTCCCTCACACGGACTACCAGCGACCTGAGCAATACCAGCCAGGTGGTACCGTCAAGCCCTTAGACTGTCTAGACTTCCGTATGCTACACACCGTCGCCACCTCCCTTAACTTTACGTTAGTGATGCACGTGGATATATTGTAACAATCAATCAATCGATAAATATATAAATTAACAAATAATAATGATCAAATTAAACCAGCACGGTGCATTTAAATAAATAATCACTGGTTTGTAAGTTCAAATAGATGAAAACTAATAAAGATATGCGCAGTTTAAAATGTATTCTTGTAATTACAAAAACTCCTTTCTATTTACTATTTTTTAAAGACATGGTCCGATATACAATGTTTTTCACTTGTTAAGATTAAATATGCTTACTGTATTCATATGGTGCCTAAATGTGTGTTCAATATAGAACACAAGTACTTTAACAAAACTGGTGATGCACTGGTCCACATCGCCTTAAATTACCTTGGTGTTTGTTTGGGGTGGGGGGAATGTGGGAAAATACACACACACACACACACATTTTGAATTTGTTGTCACACACATACAAGCAAGTACTACCTGAACCAATGATGCCTAAAGAAGTCGTCATTTGTCCCCCATCAGGTATGAAGTTGTGGAGCCTGTGGATGGGAAGTGGGGTGTGCAGGAAGAGGGTAAGTGGTTGGGTATTGTGGGTAGCCTAGCACGGGAGGAGGGGGATCTCACTATGGTCCTCACTCCCACTCCTGACCGCCTTGATGTCATCGACCATACTAGAATCTACGGTGAGGGGGCCTTCGTCATCGTCTCCCTCAAGCCAAGACCTCCGTCTCAGCAATGGGCTGTTATTAAGACCTTTTCAGGTACGTTTAGTATCCATTCGTTCCTTGAATTCAATTATATTTATTACTAAACTTACTGTAATACAATCTAAGTGATCGGCTTAGCGTAGTTTTGTGGTACGTTTTGCATTTTGTCTGAAACCTCATGTTATGCATCTCTCAAAATGAATCCTCTGCAGGCGAGCTGTGGGCGGCATTGGTGGTGGCTGTGAGTATTTGGGGCGTGGTGCTGAGTGTGTTACTCAGATTGTGGGTGTGGGCAGCTGGTGGGCGGCCCGGCAAGTGGCATGACCTCTCTTCAGCCATACTCTTCGGGTTCGAGGCCCTTATGCAGAACTCTCCATACAAACCTCCCACCAACATCTCAGCTCAGGTCAGAAAGCAGGGCACAATTCAGTGGTATGGGGAAAGGTTTCAGCTAACGTTTCTATAATATAAATAAAATAATAAAGATAAAGCCCAAAATCATCTATTCTTACTGGTGAAAATAGAAGTAACCCTTCTATCCGTCTAATTAATTAGTTACCTTTTCACAGAATAACAGAAAAAAATCGGGGGAGGGGACACAGCCGTCCACCGTCTACCTTTAGGCCTACTCATTATAAAGTCAAATATGAGGAAATTACTGATCACTCAACTGTTTAATGATTTCGGGCAATGCCGGAACCCTGCTAGTTATCAACATTTCGCTATATTTCAGATGGCGGTGGGTTGGTGGTGGGTGTTCTGCATCATTGTGACCACCGCCTATAAGTCATCCCTCATCTCCCACCTGACTGTCCCTGGTAAGACCCAGGCCATCAACACCTTCAAGGACCTGCTGGACCAGGAGGGCTGGACCTGGAGTGCTGACGCTGGACTCCCTAACATGGCTGATGCTGAGTTCTTCCTGAGCAGTCCCAGTGCTGACGTCAGGGAAGTGTATCGGCACATGAAGGTGATCACAAAATTTCATTTAGGCTACTTTGTTGTCATTTTCATCAAACTCTGATCAAAGGTATCAAATTAACCATGACACACATCTTATAACATAGCGTATGCCTTTGTTCACAAGAATGCACACCTACATAATATATTTTGTTAATGTCTCGTGTTCTTTTTACACGACTACAGTTTTCAAGACAGCTAGAGACGTGCATGGCTATTGATGGAGTCCAACAAAGGCCACAGGCGCCAAGTGAATCCTGCTTAGTGGCCGAAATACAGGATCTTTCCCCTACTCCACCATCCTTGAACATTTGAAACAAGGATTGAAAGACAACAAACACCTCCTTCACCTTCCTCTATCACCCAAACCACTCCAATCCCTCCTCGTTAATCCTTCCCTGTCTACATAAAAATATGGGGTTCCTGGGATAAGTTCAGATTACTTTAAGAGGTCAAATGGGTTCATGTGGTCAGAGTGGGTCTATTAAACTGAGCCGAGCAGTCAAATTGAAGCGAGTGGTCAAAAGCAGTCAAATTTAGCCGAGAGGACGAATTGGGCCATATAGCTGGATTAAAATGAATAGCTGTAATGGGCCAAACACCCAAATTGGGCCAACTGGCCTAATTGAGTCGAGCGACTAATTATACAAATGTTACCCTAGTCACTTTAAAATGTCAAACCTCCATTACTGTACAACCTGATGAAGGGTTGCAGCCACTGACTCACATCGTTCAACCTACCCGGCACCCCTGACAAAGTCCAACAGGTAACAGGGATAAGTAATTATGTGATAACTCGGCTATATTTAAACTCGAATGATGCAGGTTATCCCTGCGTGTACAATCAATATAGTGTAGTCTTCAAAACATTCGCCTGATGATTATAAGGTCGATAATCAATAGCCGAGCTGTCCCTCTGATAAATTAAATGGAACGACCACACCATACCCTTCCATCACCAGCCCCTGCCTTCTCTCCTCCAGTTCTACAGTGTGGAGGAGTCGCTGCAGGAGGTACTGAGAGGCGGCCACTCCATCATCTCCTGGAAGAACTTCATCGACGTGGTGGTGGAGTCCCGCTACAGTGACGGCACAGGGTACACGCCTATCTACATCCCCAGCAGGAGGTACCCCATCTTCGGAGGGTACTCATGGGGCTCCAGGTGAGGTGGGCTGAGGGCAAGAGTAATGTATGTTTACCAAAAGTTATAAATAAAAAACACCAGGCAACCACTGAACAATAATTAAATTTTATTTCAAGAATACCTCGAGTAGTCCTGTCACCCTTGGTATGTGATCCTCATAGAGTTTATTATCATAGTGCTGTTCTCTCGGGATCGGGATTACTCTTTGATCCGCACAAGGTACTGGTATATTGGCTAGTATACTATAATTGTGTGCACTGATACGAGTCCATGTACTACCATTAAACAGAAAAGGCGCCCCGTTCCTGCCTCTGGTAAGACGAGTAAAACAGAAACTGGTGGAGGCGGGGCTCATCACGTACTGGCTCAAAGATGTCATCGCTGTCAGAGTCGCTCAAACCAAGAGTAACCCAGACCCTGACCAACCAGACCTCTCTCACCTCCTATACCGACAGGTCAGTCACTCAAACTATAAGTTTGCAATTTGTTTTATGTAGGTCTCAGTGTATTTTAGTCACCTGTAATTATAAAATGTAAAATTAACAACATTAAAGCCGTCACTGCATCAATGTTACCACTTATTCTAACAAGCATTGTATGCAATGGAATATTGCACTGCTGCTCATCACAATAAAGGTTTGAGTCCAGAAGGGAAGAATGAAAACCTAATATTCAGTAGTGGTTCCGGACTCAATGACGCCTTGCCATATATTTGGCGCTCTTTGTACCACCACAAACACAATCATTCTTCCCTCTTCCTTGTCTTCTCGTAGGTGGTTTGGGCCTCCCGTTCAGTCCCTCTCTCTTAATGTCCATTATGTCCCTACAGTATGGAAACCTGCTTTAGTGTTTTCACATCAGATGGCACTCATTATAGGGGCCTTCCCTTAAAGCCCCGTCCACACCATCGAGCACTGCCCGTCGGGCACAAGGGAAATGTTCGATATGGGGAAAATTCAGCGGGCAAACCAGGCACGCAGTTGAGCGAAATCACCAGGCACTGTCCGGCAGTTTGCCGGCGGTCATTTGGTCATTTGGGCCCTCCAGGAAGGCCAAGTCGAACTGCCCGGCAGTTTGCCGGGGGGAATGGGGATAAAGGGGCCCGTGGAAGGAGGAAAATAAATGTGTAGCTTGATCTTTAACCCATTCAATACCGGTAACATCCATTTTATTATATTCTGGCAATTATAATAAGTCTTTACACGGCTTAGGAAGGACGTCTACCCATTAAAAGGCTACAGACGATCTCAATTAATCCCTTTAGCTATCATATACCCTTTTAATCTTAATGCAATCGTCTAAATGTAGCTCAAAACAAATACAAAAATACTTCGCCGGTACAGAAGGGGTTAATAAATAAATATATATATATATATTTTTTATCCTTCTATTATACGGGTATCAACCAGGAAAATTTGGTGGAAGGTAAACAGGATGTAATGTGTGCAATCACTTATTAAATGTCACTGATGGTATGACTTTAATGTTAGCTTCAGAATAAAGTATGGGGAGCGTCCCCATTTATATTGATAAGTTATTATTAACAATATTGTGAATATTATCCTATAAGTATGATGAAATATATCTATCTTAAAAAAAACGTTGGAATCGCAACGACGAGACGATTCCAAATATACCATAATCTTGAATAGTCCAGACCAAAATCATCGATTTTCCTGGCATTTTTGAACAAATGTTTTCGATTATGGGAGAATGGCTTGGCAAAAATGAAATCTATTACCATGTATGGAAGCTGTCGGTCGAGATAAATCGAATGGCACCAGGTAGAATTCACTAGGACTTATAGTTTGGGCTACAGAGGACTTTTTAAAGTCCAAAAAACTGGTCATTTGGGCCGTTCTGGGAGGCCAAGTCAAATTCGAAATTCTAAACTAATGGTCCGATTTCAATTCTGTTTCCGCCATTCGATTCAGCATGTCAAAGTGTAGGCTACTTGTGGTATAAATTTGAACAAAATCCATCCATAGATAACTCGTCTATGGATTTTTTAAACTTTAAAATAGGCCTATTGAGCCTAACAATTTGTCAAAATTAAAATATGTATATACCGTTGGAATCGCAACGACGAGACGATTTCAAATATACCATCCACAATTGCATTATTTAATTAATTTTATGTAAACTTAGGTTGGATCGTCTCACTATAAATCTCACCTGCAAGCACTCTTGATTGAGTACTTCGTATATTGCTCGACAAGTTTCAGGAATAATGCGAGACAAGCTATGCTTGGATAATCTTTTAGTATACTGCAAATAAGTGTAGCTGCATCCATTTGAAACAAACATGAGGTGTTGCCTCCAGTCGAGCTTCTGCCGACATACACTCCCTCCTATTGGCATCTGCTTGGATATATAGGTTATATAACTGTCCTGTGATTATTGTTGTTGGGGACCATATGGTGATCATACCGGACCCACTGACCCAGCCCTGCCGAGCTCCTACTCTGACCACTGGCAGACTTTGACTGGCCAATCACTGCCCGGCTGCCGTGTGGACAACGCCCCAAGCGTGTTAACAGACTTTGCCCGGTGAAGGGGCACAGCCCGCCGGACACTGCTCGATCGTGTAGATGGGGCTTAAGAGTTCCACTAAAGCTCTACATTATTATCCCATTCTAGGGCTCCCTTGGAGCGCCTTTAATATCCCTAAGCTATAGGACCTTTCTTTGGGGCCCCCAAATATTAAATCCTCCTTGGCTAAAGCCTACACCAGCAAGCCTTTCCTTTGGGGCCTCGCACTACACATGGGGTCCTCATTTAGGGAATGCACAGTGATACACTCAATTCGGATCTCCATGCTAGGGGCCCTGAATATTATTATGGGTTGACAATATGTATAATTCCCTAACGAGACCCTCCTTAGGGGCGTCAAATTAGGATGCCCCCCTTAGAAGTCCCCACACAATAGGCCCTCTCTTAGGGATGCTACTGTACACTAAGGCTCTCTCTTATAACAAAAAAATGTTTTACCCTAAGAGCCTATTCACATACACTAGACGCAATTCCACGAAGATTCCCATGATAGGTGACCCTCCTTTATGATCCACACACTATATATGAAGCCCTCCCTTAGAGACCCCATAGTATGGAGGTCCGTTATTTGTATTATCGACTGTACAATATTCAATATTCATACTATACATATTTAATATACTTATCATGTTTCCATGGTCATAGTACTGAAGGAAATATATCAATTTACTATACTATAACGGTCTTGATAGCGTAATGCATAAGTGCGCGGAATTTCGGTGTGAGTGTCGTAGGTTCGAGTCCTTGGAGTGCCACATGTGTTTGTTGATTTCATTAATTGAGTTTAGAAGTGAAGTTGGTTGGTGAAACAAATATAATATATTGTTTTCATTCCTCAGCGAGAGGGTCAGGTGGTGCTGAGCTTGAACCACCTGCAGGGAGCCTTCTTCCAGCTCTTTACTGGCGTCTTCTTGGCATTCCTCATATTGCTGGGGGAGAATATTGTTCCCCTCTCCTCTTCCTCTACATCAGTGGCTCGTAAGCTCAGGGCCACGACCTAAAACTGAGTCAACAAGCCACAATGAATGGGTAATGAAGGGTATGAAAGTTATATATTATTAATATTTTTATAATTATTATTGCAACTAACTTTTTGTTCATCAAACATCGAGGGTCGTAGGCCATTCTTAAGTTGTATTTCGCTATAGTCAAGCAATGTTACACAGTTTAGAAAAGCTCCCCAGCATCTATTGTGAAATTTAATTGTTATATTGAAAGGAACATGTATTTGTGTTCATTGTATACTCTCTGCTTCACCTTGTTTCTTAGAGGTTGTCACGTAAGTTGCAGAAAGTGATTCAGGTTATTCAAGTCGTTAATTATATTAAGGATGGGGCTCTTCACTTCAAATGTGCTCTAAATTCGGTTTAGAACAATTACATCTGCTGTACCACTCTTGGGTTAGGTGGCTGTCATGAGGAGAGGTGCTCCAACACATACTGGAATTTACGAGTTCGAGATATTTTTATTGAAAAAAAAAAAAATGATTTTCCATGATTGAAGTTAACATCCAAATGCTATATTTAGTTTTCATCCTTCTAGTTAAAAATGTCAACATTTTATGATTGTACAGTATCTCACATGTATTCATTATTTTTTCTATTTATTAGTCACATTAACATATTATGCATTAACTATTGTTTTTATCACATCATTACTTTTCTTGCTGCTGAATGTGTGGGGATTGTTGATTTCAGCTTTTGCGACTTCCAGAGTTTCTTGAAGCTCTGTCCTTTAAATTATAATAACAATAATAATAATGATGATGATAATGATAATAATAATATTAACGGAATAAACAGTGTATTGCTCCGATAGTTTTATTACCTGTATGAACTATAGACCCACTCCTACTCTTATTTACCTCTGCTGGGTAGAGGGTATCACACGAGAGCTTTTATCGTCCAATTTTGATGACCATATTCTATCGGCATTATTTCTGGGATCTTTTGCACTGGTATAAGATAGTATGCTGAAAATATATTACTTTAGACTTTAGTCAAGTCACAACATGGATGATATAGGCCTACGGCTCTCCTGCCAACCCATTTAAGTCAGTGTATTATTTTTCGAAGAATCCAATTTGCTCCTGCTTGGGAAACAAACTGAAATTTAAACAAAAAATATCAACATTATATATATGCAAGGTACGAGTAGTAATTTTCCTTCTTTCAATTTTATTTAGGGAGCCCTAACAGTATATGTTATCCTTCGAACACTATAAGCAAGATAAACAAAAATATCAAATTACCAGAAATTGTCCAATAACTCGATTTTTATAATATACAAACATACATGGTGCATAATATTCTTTCTCTACTGTATATCTGATGACTACTAAACGTTCATGAATTTCTCGGTGATATACTAGACTAAAATTTTATAGGGTGCGGTAACTTCAAAGAACATAAATAAGACGCCTTATCAATGTGTCGGGAAGATTAAGGAGCGACCACTGAAGCATTGTGAGATGCATGTAAAGACACGAATGGAGCTATAAATTTTCTAGAACTGATGACAGCTTGATGATCCTTTGATGAAAGGCAAAAATGTATAAGGATGAATGTAACAGACACCTTAAATGGGGATATCAATTCTTGGTACACTATTCTCAGGGAGATGTCTGATGGTGGTGATTGATGGTGAATTGGTGATGGAATGGTGCTGATGGTAATGGTGCTTTGGTCCAACATGCAGATAAAAAAAAAATAAAAATAAAATACACTTGCACTTTCACACATTCTCTTCACCGTTTCCTACAACTTACCATCTTCTTTTTCTATGTGAGTGAGGGAGGCAAAAGGCAGAACTGCCTGTGACAAGTACCTCCCCCAGAATTGAAAGAGTGACAGGGCCAAAATCAAGGGACATTCGAACCAAAATGCCTGGACACGCGGAGTTTGAAGCAATTTAAGTCATAGGAAGTGGGAAAGACTGATTTTGGGAGAGAGTTCCAGAGCTTAACTGTTGAATATTACCACTAATCTCTACATATACCTTCTCTATCTACTGCTATAGGCATTCTGCAAATCCACGAAGGAAGCATACAACTTTCTACCTTTCTCCATATATTTCTCCTCAACATATTTCAAACAGATGATCTAGCCTCTTCCCTTCCTAAATCCACCCTGTTCCTCGCCTACCAGTTCCTGTTTGTTCTTCCATTCTCTAAATCACTATCCCACAGCACACCTTACCTTCTATACTAAGGAGACATATCCCCCTGTGGTCACAACACACTCCTCTCTCCCTAACCAGGTATCTCAGACACAGCATCCATATCACCTGCACTTGAATGGAGAGCACTCAATTCAATTCCTTGCCATAAAACACACTCTCCACGTTGCTAAATTATCTCTTCAGAGCATATACAACACTTTATCGAAACAAGAACCCTGGAAACAATATGACACACACTGTACATACATCAATTATTATTGAAATAAAAACATCCTTCAAAAGTTAGAACCCCACTCTAAATGTAACCCTTGCATGGTCACTCTCAAGGCAATAGCGCACATGTTAGCAGAAATAAAGACATCAGTAACACATTTTAAAACTTGTATACATATATATGCATGCATGACAAACACGATTGCACATTCGAGACTTGGTCGTCCAGAGGTGAAACTCTTAGTGGCGGAATAATAAAGTGGAATCCCCAACTGTAACACTGCAGTTATTTGGAGGACCCTGACTCCAACACCAAAATGTCATGGTCATCTCAAGTAAATTTGGGACAGTTTGGTTAATATTGTGGCTTTACAGGGTTGTTGATTAGGTAGCATGCCCTTACAACACCAGTATGATAAACACATGTGGTGATGGGCTGGTCTATCAGAGTGAGAACTGAGCGATCTCTGCCATACCCCTAGCTTACTCTGACTGTTCCTTTAACTTATATATTTTCTAGATCTCAAGTGACGGCGTCTTTTCCGTGGATTGACCTCCCAATCTACCAAGATTGGAAGCCAAAGCGTCACATTTTCCCCTTGCCCCTCAACTTTCTCTTCATAATTGCTGAGGGGCACAGGGCCCTGGGTGGGGCTTTGGTTTCCCGGGCGTTTCCGCACCCTCCTCAGCTCCCCGCCATGGAGTGGCTTCGGTCACCCAGGCTTTATTGTGGTCGGCAGGGAGGGTTCTGTGGGGGCGCTCGGTTATGGCCTTGGAATTGCTCAGGGCCTTGGGGCTGTTCGGCCAGGCAGCTTGGGGAACAACAACAACAACAACAACACAGTTACCAGGATAATGCTGGAAACTGTTTGTGACCATCATTTATACAAAGCTACAAATGCCTACAATGTTTTACAGGGTAACACTGCCTACAGGTGACAAGTGATGGGTGTCACCCACCTTCAGCCTCTACGAAATTCCAAATCCATTGCAATACAATAAATGCTAAACACTGTGAAGCTTGCATTATCTTATCGAAGCCTGTCAAGATCAACATATAGAAACAATAAGTAATTTTAATGGCTATGATGGACTTTGGTAAGAATTGAAACTGGTCACAATGTCCCGTTTCTAGCCATTAATCACATGATTCAGGTGATCGTCTGAATTGTGGATAACGAAGTAAGGAGGTATTATGCATAAATAGCCTATAAATTACTTAAACATAACACTCAAGGACATGTGATAAAGATGTAGGCAACAGGTGAATACATTATCGAACCAGCACTGTGAAATGGAAATGGCTTATAGGATAAAAGGCTACATAACTGCAAATCCTGATGAATGAGAGGCCCTTACATGAGAGTAAAATTTGACAATATGATTAAAGCGACAGGTACCAATGGGGGAACTTAACAAAACATTGGTACAAGATTGATGTGATTGGGTGGGTAATGTGTGGTCTTCTTCTTGTACTGCCAGAATGTTAGTGACAGTCAACAGCAGGAGGGTGTAGACTGTAGAGGCACCAGCATGTGGCTCTCCAGGTAAAGAAACATTTGAAGCCCTTTTAACATAACAGTTCTTCCTTTAAGAATTCTGGTAGAATTAGATCACTTTATACTGCTTAGCAAGGCCCTATAGGAATCAAAAGGGCACGGTATACCTAAATTAACTCTGACCACCAACATTTCTTCCTAAACTGAATAGAATTGTCTAATGATTTTTGCTAATTAAGATTTAGAGGGTGATGCCTCACAGTCGTCCATTGCTCCCACATCCTGCATCCTTGATTGGTTAGCCCGAATACAAAGAAGAGTGTCACTGTAGCGTATATGCTCTCTAATCTGGTATTATTATGTGTTGGTGGTGTAATGGTTTAGATGCTTATCTTCTGGATGTGGTGTCCAGAGTTTGAATCCCGGGAGAACCATATGCTTTCATTAGTTTATTCAAGTGCATTGGGGTTTGTAATTGATGATTAATGTCAAGAACGCGGTGTTACTTAATTATACATTCTTTTACCACTGTTGATTTTCTTGTTAACAGTAATATAAAAATGGGTCGAGTATATACTACTCAACTTCTAATAACCACACCCCAAAACTTGTGATGAATAGCAAGGCTTGAACCCTGAAAGCCTACATTGTATTTATTGTTTGAGTGTTAATATTGCGGTAGGCATATTTTGGAGTGGGTCCTTGTTTATGGGTGCTATATAGGATCTTCTGTATGTGATATATGTTTTAAGTGTGTTTATATTTACTTATATTTAGTTTTGATGTCTTGACCGTCTTGGTGGTGTAATGGTTAAGGTGTCTAAAAATATGTGTGATAATCCGGGTTCGAATCCTGGTGGATCATATACAGTATATGCTTTCATTAATTTCATTGGAGGTGTTTTGGTGTTGGGGTGAAAATAATAAAAAAATAGATTACTGTGTGTCCTTATAATATGACTTATAATATGGTTCTTTGAAATTGATCTTCAGTGCTGTTTTGGGGAAAAAAAAACTAACTGCCATACACACAACATTAATTAATCCAACTTCTATTTATTTTTCTGGAGCGTGTGGTTGCAAATCCTTGCCTCCAGTAGATTTTTTTCCACGAGCACACAGAATAACTCTTTGGAGCCAACATGGAGCCAGGATATCATTCTCAAGCCTTCATTAGTTGCTTGCTTACCAGTATTTGCCACCTTTTATCGTCTTGGCCTCCAACACTTATCTTCTGATCTAACTACTATTTCCAATTGGGGCAGAGAAAACCTTGTTGCCTTTAATGCTTCCAAAACTCAATTTCTTCATCTTCCTACCCGTCGGGAACTCCCAGAGGACCATCCCTTATACTTCAACAAAACAAAAATCAATCTTTCATCTTCTTGGTGTCTCTTTTTCTTCTGCTCTCTCTTGGAAGGATCATATTACCAGTCTTGCTAAGGCAACCTCCCAGAAGCTGGGTGTGCTCAACCACCTCAAGAGATTCTTTATCCTTGCACAGCTTCTTGTTCTGTACAGGGGCGCAGTGCGTCCTTGTATAGAGTATTGTTCACATGTGTGGGGAGGATCCTCTCACACCGCACTCCTAGACAAAGCAGAAAGGAAGGCCTTTCACATCATTAACTCCCTTCCACTCACCAACTCTGCAATCTCTCTCTTCGCCACAATGTTGCATCTCTCTCGCTATTCTATCGCTACTACTATAAACAGTGTTCCTCGGAGCTCTCCCATTGTATACCACCTCTATGTAGGGTACGTAGTACCTGTCTTGCAACACAATCCCACCCCTACTCTGTGCAACTCTCCAACCCAAGAGTGAAACATTATTTTCAGTGTTTCTTCTATTCAACAGCTGAGCTCTGGAACTCTCTCCCAGAATCAATCTTTCCCTCTTCCTATTACTTAAATTGCTTCAAACTCTGTGTGTCCAGGCATTTTGGCTCGAACGTCCCTTTATTTTGGCCCTGTCACTCTTTCAACTCTGGGGGAAGCACACGCTACAGGCGCATAGGAAAAAAAACTCTTCTCTGTAATGGCGGACATCAGAGATGCAACAGACCAATGTTGCCTTATTTATAATGTGAATGCTAGTACCTGTTCATCATAAGGAGTTGATTACACTGATTATAGACAACTCTCACAACCACTACAATAGATTCAACAGTACTTAGTAACATTCAATATGCACTTAATTCATTAAACAAAAATGGCCTCATTGTCTAGGCAGAATATGGCTGTAGTTTATAAACATATAAACACTCCGGGGGGATCCCCCCCCCGAGCGAGACTCCAGGCATCGGCCCACCCCATATCCAGTATCATAATGCAAGATTGGTCAACTAGCCTAAGCCATGTGTTCCTTGGTCTATCGCTAGGCCTGCTCCACTCTGGGTTGTCCTCTGTAGAGACCACCTGGTGAGTAGGGTCAGCATCAGGGAGGCGAGCCACATGCCTATATAGCCGAAGTTAGCGTTCACGGACCATGCAACTAAAATATCTTGTATCAGTTTCACGGAGTAATAGCTGGTTTGAGATATAGGCATGCCAGCAACAGCCCATGATCTATATGATCAAAATTTATTTATATAGTATTGCAAATAGACTTGAATGTCGTCACCATGTACGTAGCCAAAAAATTATCATCCCAGACACAATAATACGGTTAGCTATCATATAGTATTCCTACTCTAACTGGCACTGGTATATTATTCCTACTCTAACTGTCACTGGTATATACGGAGACAAAAATATTTGTATAATCTATTTTTATTAATTTAACTCCAACACTTAACACCTCCATTGAAATTAATGAAAGCATGTGATCCACATAACAAAGTTTTAGTGGTCGAGACTTGGTTCTAGTTTATAAAGCTTCCTTATTCATAGCCATAAATCTAGAACTATATTTCATAGCTGAATTGTCTACCAGATGAGGTGAAATGCACGCATAAAGTGAGGCAAAATATTTTGTGATTACTCTTCACACGAAGGTGATGAAAATATTCATATAAAATCAAATATTCATGGGACACAAATTTTGATGATACCTCTCTCGCATGCTGATTCCCTGCTGAGTTCACAGCAGAACCGGAAAATGTGCATCTAAAATAGTAGCACAACTCTATTGATGTGAAAAACTGGCAAATGGCAGTATAAAACAACAGCAGTTATAATTAATATTATTTTTTTATCACGATTATTATTATCTTTATTATCTTTATTGTGTGTTGATCAGGTGGATGCTGTCCGAGAAGCTGCGAGGTCTACCATGGCCATCTATTGGTGTGAGGATATGGGGGGTGCTGGTGTTGGTAGCAGTGATGGCCCTCTTCGTGTACCAAAACAGTCTTAACCTGCAGGTGTATCAGTCGGTCCCAACAGTGCTCACAGTGTCCATGGAGCCCAACCCAACCTTCCGCCTACCACCAGTTTCCGTGTGTCCTCATCCGCCATACGACCCCACCAAGCTTCGCAGTCTCGGTCTCAACGTTTCTGGTCATTATATTAATTTTGAAGAAAGTTATTTTAGTCTTAGAGGTATTCCAGATGAGCTAGTTTCAAGTCAACTGTGGCAGAAGGCAGCATGGGATTTCAATGATGCTGTTCTCTACTTAGAAACAGACCAGGATCAAGGCAAAGGCAAAATATTTCAAGCCTCAGATCCTATGCCTTCATCATGGCAAGAGTCCCTGTCTCCTTTGGGCCCGTGTTTCACTTACAGTCCTCCTGTTGGCCAAACTGGCGTGCTGATAAAATTCTGGGATGCACCACAAGTTGAATTATGTACATACCCAAATGACGATGGAGAATTCGTGAAATATAAAGGGGTGGAGGCACAATGTGCGAAGGTGAAGAAATATTGCAATTCTTCATGTGGGATTGAAGACTATATATACTTCAACATGTTGAGTATAGATAGAGTATTCCTTTACTTCCATGAAACACCAGTCTACAATGACCAACTTTCTGAAAATGATGACATTTATAGCTATTCTAAGAAGTTATTTGATGGCAATTATATACTATATGCAGCAACCGAAAGTCCTGATGTAAACATAGAGGCGCAGTTTATAGAAACCTCGCTGTTGAAAGGTTCCTGTAACTCTAACCCGACTTACACTCATGGTCAATGTTACCAGAAGCTCCATGAAGCAGAAGTGGAATCATTATTTGGATGCTCGCCATTATACTCCTCCGTCTTTCATCAACCTTCAGGTCAGGTTTGCCGATCTCCAAATGATTTTGACAAGCTCTACAGAATGGAACTCCTCACCCGTTTCCACTGCCAACAGAAGTGCAAAAGGAAGAAATTCAGTCTGGACAAAAAACTGGCTTATGAATTTTCTCACACAATGAGGATGTTTGCTATAACAACCGATATAAAGCGAGAGATTGAAGTGGAGACATACCCCTTATCGCGCCTCTTCTCTGACGTAGGTGGGAGTTTGGGTCTTTTCCTGGGTGTTTCTGTTGTCACATTCCTGGATCTTGTCATCAGCAGTGTTACTCGCTTCTGTGACTTACAAGACAAAGCCTGGAAGCATCACATGATAACAATGGTGCGATATTGTGCCATGTTGCTCTTGGCTCTTGGAACTGGGGCTCATTCTCTGGAAACGCTACGATCATATTTACTTCAGCCCAGACTCACAGCAGTGACTCTTAGGGCGACCACACCAGAACCCACCACTGAAGCTGTACTGGTCACTCGAAGGTTGGCAGCACGCGCTCTAGGCTGTCGCCCACAAGAATCTAAGACCGAAGAATGTCTAGCCCGGTGCTTGCTGGAGTTGGCAACCAATGACATAGCCAGTGTCTCGCCTTTCACCACCCTGGAAGATCTACCACTCTGCCAGAAAATGGGTCTCTCTCTGCCATCTCTTGCCTATGTGATCCCTCCAGAGATGTTGATGGTAGCAATACAAGACAAAATTGTGAACACATGCAAAAGTGTGTGCAAACCTGTAACACAGAATAACAACACACAAGAGAAGGGGTTTGTTATGACAATCAACCATGATCACTATAATTTTGATACTCTTCAGCTAGTATGCAGCATTGGTGGAATAATAGGCTTATATCTAGGCTATTCTCTATTCGATGGTCTTGAATTTAGTGATTCCATTGTATCAAAGCAAACTTCCTTTGTGTGGATAAAAACATTGAACATAACTTCCAAGACAGTTCACCTTACTTTGAAGCTGGGAGTGGTGGCAATATGTATTATTCTGGCTCTGTGGCAGCTCCATACCTTCCTCATGTACCACAAGATATCTTCATCAACTCAAAATGTACAGCGAGACAACCGTACTGAGCAACTGGCAATCATTGTGTGTCGCTGGCCTCCCCTCAGTCTTAGTCACGTGGCTTCTCAACTAAACATAAACATTTCAACTAGATTGCTGTATAAGCTGCCTAAAAAGGAGCGACTGCCTGAAGTTTTAAGAGTACTAGATACTCTGCCAGGAAATTGGTCTGTCATCTTAGACGATATTTGGCAACATGCTGCCTGGAACATCACAGATGTTGTGGAAGCTTTCATGGCTCTCTCAAGTGATGGTAAATACAACACATTATTCTGTGGCAGCAACTCTCTTTGTGCTGAACTCTGGCAGCCTATTATGACTCCACTTAATCGATGTTTCTCCTTCAAAGCATCCCTACTAGGTAAAGATGTTACAGAGCTGACTATAGTGTTTCCACAGGTAGTCGAAAAGAAAAGTATTCTTGGCAACAGCCCCCAAGTATATTTTGCTATTACTCCAGTGAATGAGCAGCCACTACTAAGTGACATGATTGCCAAGACTGCCTATCGCCGAATTTTGGCCACAGTGCATCAGGCAAAGTACCATCGTTTGGGTAGCAACACAAAAAGTAACGCTTTGGATTCTTATCGATCTTGTGTTAATAAATGTCTGTCTGATATTGTCTCCTATACTCATAAATGTGGTCTGCCATTCATGCCCCGGCAGTCCAACCTCTCATCATGCAACCAGGATGAATACACTGAAGTACCAAGATTCTTCAAAGGTTTGGAGGGAATTGGCCAAGCTTGGAGTGAGCTAAGATACAGTCAAGGTGTATCCAAACTACTGGTGACACAGAGAGAAGAGTGTTACAAGAAATGCCACCACCTACAGGGAGTCTTCACAGCCGTATCCGTCGAGAAGGTGTTTGATTCCTTCCCGACAGTGGTGGTGCGACTCCAACAAGAGGAAGATGTAGTAGTGATAGAAGAGGACCTCCACACCTTCTCTCAACTGTTCAGTGACATGGGGGGCATTGCAGGATCAACTGTTGGCCTCTCTCTCCTCTTTCTCCTGAAAGATCTCCTGCCGCCATTCATAATCCACCAAAATGCATAAATATAAATATATTAGTAAGGCCCGAGTTGATTATAATACAGGTCTCCCTCGATTTACGATTGGGTTACGTTCCTGAAAACCCAATCTTAAATAGAAAAATTGTATAGCGAATCCTAAAATTAATGGGATAAATGGGGATGCGTTCTCAGACCAGCCAAAACCCAAACCCAAACACCTAAGAACCTATATTAATATCATAAATTGGGGCATCAGATATTGAGGGAGACCTGTAATTTTATATATTCAAAATGGCAAAATAGCTATTAAGATGAGGTGGTGGTAGCGGCAAAGAAGATCTACAGGGCGTCATCACAGCTGTATCTGTATAAACGGGGCTCGATTTCTTCTTACTGATGGAGGTGCGACTAACAAGAGGAAGACAGAACAGTGCTAGAAGAGGGACACTTTTCTTAGCTGTTCAGTGGCATGGGGGGTATTGCACACTCCATTGTTGCCTTCTTTTTGCTCTTTCTCTTAACCTCTCGGCTGCGCATGGGGGGTATGAGACACCTCTCCCTGTGCGCACGTATTTGAGCTGTTTCCATCACTAAAATATTTATTTTACCATAAATAGCATTAATACTTCTCCATATGCGCCTATTATAGGTTGATTATAAAGGTATTAACCTGTTACAACAATAAAACAAGTGGAAACAGCGTTTGGATGGTCAAAATCGGCGATACAGGCCGGGAGTTACATAATGTATGGCTGAAGCAACCTCCTTTCCCGCCACTTTTCCCCAAGTCTGGAGAGACACTGTCGATCGATACTCTCTCTCTCTCTCTCTCTCTCTCTCTTGCACTCGCTTGCTAACAGTGATGACAATGCCCTGCTTGCAACTCGCTAATGTTAGCATGAAAATATACCACAGAATAAGGGAATAACAGGGAAAATAGGTGATAACTGAAGGAGGGGAGGAAAGTGGGGAAGGAGGGGAGGTAGAGGAGTGATATTTTGCATGGCTCAGGGGCAAATGTTTTTTTTTTTTTTTTTTTCAGTGTTTAAATTGATTTTTTCCCCCCTGACTATTAAGAGTCTTCCCGCAGTCCGCCGGGGGAACTCTTAAGAGTCTTCCCGCAGTTCCCGGGTTAAGGGAGCCCACCTCGCTTTTTTCTCTTTCTCTCGCTCTCTCTTTGGCTTGTATCCATTCGGCCCCATTCAGCCTACTGTTTTAAGACGTTTACCCCATCCAGGTGTCAATATTTTCCTGGCGAGCAGTAGCGAGACAGCACATATATATATTTTTTTTTTGACAGCAAGCTAAATTTGTACATTTTTCGATAGAAAAATTTCTCCGGCAAAGCCGGATTTCTCCATACAGTGCTGGCTCGCTATCGCTCGCCAGGAAGAAATCGACACCTGAATGGGGATAAACGTCTTAAAACAGTTGGCTGAATGGGGCCGAATGGATACAAGCCAGAGAAAGAGAGAAAAGGAGAGAAAGATAGAAAAATCCGGTGACCCCCCTTAACACTTACGCTGCGGGCTTATTTGCGCTATTTAGGGCATATTCAGGCACTCCTGAATGATTAATCAAGCATCTGCATTAAATGGACTGTATTCTGCCAAAAATTAGGCAAAAATAGCTTCAAAATGAGACCAGAACGAGCTTCGTAGGTGGCGGGGTTCACCCGCAGCGTTGCCATAGACATTCGGGAAAACTCGCTAATTATTAGCTCTCGCTCGCTCGGCAACACTGTTGTGAGACACCCGCGCGAGACACAGTCTCCCTCAGTGAGCGGCTGGCTGCTCTGAGGGAGGTCCCTCACGCTCCCGCCAACTGACACTCGATTTCTACGGCTTTTACAGGCTTTTAATGCCTGGAAATTGCTGTAAATTGCCTATGCGTTCCAGAACGTCACCCGCAGGGAAAGGGTTAAAGGATCTCTGCTGCTGTTCATGGACCATCAGGATGGTTAACACTTTCAGTTCTGGACAGGTTATTCATTACACAATTAAACAGTTTGGTTAGCCAGAATAAACTGAATATGGTGTCAAAATACTGAACTGATTCAATAGAAGACTTTATATAATCCAAAGGTTTAACCGAGATGATCTATAAAGAGGTGGTGGTAGTGGTGTTCAAAGAGGACCCCCACAACACCTCTCAGCTGTTCAGTGACATAGGGGGGGTATTATAATGTAAAACTTGCAAAATAAACAAACCTAAACTTATACAAACACAGTAAAAAGACAAAACAACTATTCAAAATCGCTATGTGGAAACAACACTTAAGTAAGTATTGCAAGATCAACTGTTGGGTGTCTTTCTGCTCTCTCTCTTGAAGGATCTCTGCCGCCATTCACAGCTCGTAGTTATGGTTAAATATATACAGTGGAGCACTGAACTTGGCACCATCTAAGTTGGCGAAATAAAACTTCGCGCCATACCCCAAATATTCCCAAATTCCACGTTCGATCTTGGCGCAAAATTGCTGTCGAAACCCGAAAAAGAGAGCAAAAATAATAAAAGATTCGACATCAAACTAAAAAACATAAAAAAGTGAACTGAACTACAAGAATCTGCCATTGTCAAGGTGTTTGCTGCTTGGAGGCGAAATCTGAGTGAATCCGACATCCGGATTCTGAGAGTCACTTGCGCAAGTTGCTGCCGGGCCGCCGTCATCTTTAACCCTTGTCTAGCGGGGTGTTTTGGGCTATTTTGGGCATATTCAGGCCCTCCTGAATGATCAATCAAGTATCTGCATGAAAAGAAATGTATTCATCAAAAAACTAGGCGCTAAAAGCTTCAAAATGAGACCAGAACGAGCTACGTAGCGCTCGTGGTTCTCATGCAGTGGTGCCACCAACATGGGAGTTTAGCGTATAGCGGCATATTTTTTCCCACTACGCTCACTAATGGTAACACTGCCATCCTCTCGAGAACAGAGGGAGCGTGAGTCAGTGGGTGGCGGTAAGCCCTGGGTGTCGGACGTGTGGCCTGCTGCGCTCCCGGCCATTTGCACTCGATTTTAACCCTTTAAAAGCCTTAATAATGCTCCTAACTTGCTGCAAATTGGTGCACGACTTAAGTCGAGCGCCGCTCTTTAAGGGTTAATGCCGTCAACACTAGCCAGGCATTCACCCTCACCGCCGCAGATTCTGTTTTTCACACTGTTCCAAACATATTTACCACACCCTGCAACTCCCATTCACTATCGGTCATGAGAACTGGATCGTCAGCAAACAGCAGTACAGGCAACTTCCACTCATTTCCTTTCCTTATCAGCAGTTCTTAATTGTAAAAGAATAAATAAAAACATATGTAAAGAAGTAAAGTATAAATCTTAATATTATTACATCTTTCTCAATATGAGACTTTTCTAATCACCCCTGCACAACCACATGCGACTAAATTCTGCGGTAGTCTATTCTCTCCAACTGTACGAGGGGTTTGAGTTGGTCAGCCAGGGCACGAAGATCGTCGGCCACAGCCATGTCAGTCTTGGTGGTGACAACACTCAGCTCAACCAGGTACGACATGGTCATCGGCTCTAGGTTATCCTTTGAAGTCATCCCAGGACCAATCTAAATGAGGGGACAATTTCAAAAGAAAATTAGACAGAACTGTCTCTTTCTTTCTATCTTTATACATTATAGGAAAACCCATGTTTTGTATGGGTACCGTATACCTTGGACCCCTGATGGCCACTACAGATCTCCCTCACTATCAGATGCCCCAATTTACCATATTATTATAGGTTTTTAGGTGTTTGGCTTTGGGTTATGGCTGGTCCAAGAACGCATCCCCATTTACACCATTAACTGTAGGGTTCGCTATACAATTTTTCCATTTAAGATCGGGTTTTCAGGAACTTAACCCAATCGTAAATCGAGGGAGACCTGTATCCATTTCAAGCTAAGGAAATATAATAGTAGTAAGAACATATGAGTTCATTTGGAATTAACAACGAAGTTTGGGAATATAATATTGAATGGTTGAATGAAACTATATTAACTTGCCAATGCTAAACAAAAATAGGAGAAAATAATGATAACAAATATACTGAGCAGAATAAGTATCAGTACATGAAATTTAAACTGGGAGTGTGACAGAAAGATAATACAATACTGCTGAGAAACATAGGGAGTCGTGTCATAACATAGTCTAATGGTAATTCATTTAATCTGGTAAGTTTGCACTTAAGATCTGAGCTGATTAGCTAATGCTTCTGTACTGCATATTTCTTGTGTTCATCTTTGCAAAAAAAAATATGGTATTTGGATACAGTACCATCTGCAAATCAGCTCGAAGTAGAGTTCTGTAGCTCAAAGCAACAAAGTGCAAACTTATCTGGTTAAAAAAAAAAAAAAAAAAAAAAAAGTTTAACCAGACCACTATCTATCTATCTATCTATTGCCTGACGCCGTGATCCCCGAAGGGGTGGCCACGAACGAACCGCCCCCATGCACCTCTGTCCCCAGTCAGTCGACGCCCCTCCCCCCAACCAGCACCGCCTTCGTTCATGTACTTCCTCACTCCATCCTTCCACCTCATATTCGGTCTACCTCTCCCCCTCTGTCCCTCCACCTCGCTCTCGTACACCCTCTTAGTCATTCTCTCGCTTTCCATACGTTCCATATGGCCGAACCATCTCAAGTTATTCCTTTTCACACTTTCCAGCACATCTACCTCCACACCACACCTCCTTCTTACTTCCTCATTAGTCTGTCTATCCCTCCATGTAACTCCGCACGCACTCCTTAAGTAATTCATTTCCACTGCTCTCACTCTTGGTCTGAGTCTCTCAACCAACGTCCATGCTTCGCTTCCGTAAGTCAGTGTCGGGATTACCACACTGTCATGCAAGGACTTCTTCACTTCCATACTGACCACCACTGAGCTCCATAAAAGAACTGTCATAGGGCTGGCCCGAAGGATTCGATCAAGATATATAACTAAACGAATTAAGATAGAGAGGGAAGGGCAGTAGGGGAACAAATCGAGGAAGGTGAAGACACACAGACATTTCTCGCCATTTCACCAGTTCAGCCGGACCACATGAGCTCCACATCAGAGCTCTTATAGGGCAGGGCCGAAGGATGAGGCAAGAACTGCTACACAGCGACACCAACCAAGAAGTGATCAGGTCGAAGGTAGAAAAAAGCACATCGAGAAGCAAAAAATGCATTACCAAAGGGAATCAAGCCAGTCCGGCCACATCAGCAACCAAAGAGACAAATCAGGTCAGGAGTCTGCTACCTAGCCAGGCCAGGGAGACGTGAGATATAGGCTGCCCGAGGACAGCCGCATAGGACAGAATAAGAATAGAAGGGGAAAAACATAGAATGAGGAAAGAAAAACTACTCAAAATTAGTCAAGCTGAGGAGGAAAGCTCGAGGGGAGAAGGAGGGAAACAATCTCATCCCACCCCCATCAAGCCCCAGTCGCCGGCCCCGAAGCCCCCCAACAGCGTCAAGGAGAGTAGTATCAGGGGGGACCTGGTTAAATCAAAATGGTTTAACATTGCAATGGAAAAAACAGGGTTGTCTTTCGGCAGTTGAACTGTAGTACAATATAAAAGTCCTGCCAACATTTTTCCGCAACATGTATATAATCAATAAAGTCCTGCCAAAATGTTGCCCCATGTATATAATCATGTTAACAGTGCTTCAGCAAGACTCAACAAACTCCTCTTGCAGCACCAAACTACACCTCACCCACCTCAACAGTACAGTGCCATAATAAGACTATACTGTAAAAGATGACTATTGGTCACAACTCCTGCCATCCCACTCTTTAGTCACCTTGTACCACACATGGGGCATACAGGTCTCCCTCAATTTACGATTGGGTTACGTTCCTGAAAACCCAATCTCAAAATGGAAAAATCACATAGCGAACCCTAAAATTTGTGGGGTAAATGGGGATGAGTTTTCGGACAAGCTAAAATCCAAACACAAACCCATAAAAACCTATGATAATATCGTAAATCAGGGCATCGGATAGTGCGGGAGATCTGTATTCTTTTTCATCCACTAAATATGAAGGACACCTAAAGTCACCACCTGTTTTATAAATCACCAATATACCAGTATAATCATAAGCAACAGGTGTTTTATTTCCTATAGGATTTAAGTTTAAAGTTATATTAGAACAACAGTGTTGGTTACAATGATTTCTGTAATGATTTAAAAGATAAGACACTTTCATGTATAGTTACAGTAGTGGCAACTTTAGTGTCATTGAGGTTGTTATTGTTGTTCCCCAGGCTGTATGGCCGAACAGCCCCAAGGTCCCGAGCAAGGCCAAGGCCATAACCGAGTGCCCCCACAGAACCCTGTCTGCTTACCACTAAGAAAGCCCAGGTGATGACCGAAGCCGCTCCCAGACGAGGAGCTGAGGAGGGTACGGAAATGCCCGGGACACCAAAGCCCCACCCAAGGCCCGGTGCCCTTTAACAATTATGAAGGGATCGTTGAGGGGCATTTATGTACAGTATTGGCAATTCTTTAGAGTAGGTTTCTCAGATGACATCAGTGTATCAGAAATAAATATAATGAATACAGTACTATTATGTATACCGTACTGTATAACGCACAAAATATCTTACCTTATACATTTTAAACACAGTAACTTTAATTCTGCCTTTCTTCATTATGTAGCCCTTGGCCATAAACTCATGATCCAACTGAAAATAATAATAAGAATATTAATTTGTTTTCCACTCTGAATTCTAATGCTATAACAAAGTTCATGATATAAATTAATTATTAATATACAATATTACACTGTAGTTTATGTCCTTGGAGAAAGTAACATTACTGGTTTAAAATTGTTTATGTACAGTCTCAATCATTAACTCTCATACACATTTTCCAAGTTGTCTCGTGTTGAATTGAATATCTTCCCAAACTTGACTACATCCTTTAACGTGACGATAGTGCGTTGTTATATGTGCGATTAGTTTGCTTGGGAAACAGATTAACTTGCTCATGTAGTAATGTACACCCTATGTGGTGGATTGTGTTCTTTTATTTAATAATTTTCATTTTAGTAAGAGTTGTTTCCACATAGAGATTTTGATAATTTAATTTGACTTTATATTGTCCTTGTCCCAATTTTGGTTTGTTTAGTTTGCAAGTTTTACATTTTAATCCTTATTGCTTTACATGAATTTTGGAGGTTCGTTTTATCAGCTCAAGGCTTCATACTGTATCAGAATTAATTAATTTCACTGTAAAGTATACCCACAATGATAGAATTTCCCAAATATATTAATGCTGTACTGTACAGTTGCTTGAATAATGCAAATACATTTTTTAAGCTGTTTCGGGCTGAATTGAAACTCTTATTTGTTGTTGTTCCCTAAGCTGCCTGGCCGAACAGCCCCGAGTCCCTGAGAAAGGCCATGGCCACGATCGGGCTTTCCCACAGAGCTCTCATTGAGTGTAGATTGTGTTGTTGGCGTAAGTGGTTGTGTGAAATGCAGTCTTCTATGATGTGTTTAATGGTATGGGGTGCTGTGTTACATCCCGGGCAGGTGTCGACAACGGAGTCATCCAGTCTCTTCTGATAGCTCAGGAGAGCTGGATGGTGTCCGCATCTCAGCCTGGCCAGGTGGACTCTGTCCTCGCGAGGAAGGGAGGATTCGGAAGGATGGATTTCGGGAGGTCGTGCATGCAGCTGCGTGTTGTCTGTGAGTGAGTGGATGGATCGGTGAGAGATATGAGTATGGATGTGCTTCTGGAAGTTGGTTCGGGGTGGGCAGGGAGGGAGAGAGGACAGTATTATTTGTTACCTGATACTGTATTGTATTTCAGACATTCCTTTTAACCCTTTGAGTGCCAGCGACGTGCGTTATATTGTATTCAAGCTATATTTAGACGATATTATGCAGCTTAGGAATGATCTGTGGTAGTTATATGGGTTGATTGAGATAGTTTGAAGCCTTTATACTAGAGGTCCTTCCTAAGCTGCATAAAATCGTCTAATAGTTGCCAGTACTGTACATGATAAAAAGGACGGCCCTGGTACTGTCCGGGTTAAATTTGTTGAGGCTTCAAAATGCATCAGAATTAATGACTACAACTGCACCAGCACCGTACATACCTTTGCACCTAATTCTTGCAGAAATTCACAAACATTGTTACTGACAGGAACATCCAGGCAGTTCCGTAACAGGGCAGGGTAGTTACCTATATCATAAACCATAATGAGGACTTGAGGGGGGTCACCGGCTTTTTTTATCTTTCTCTCCTTTTCTCTCTTTCTCTGGCTTGTATCCATTCGGCCCCATTCACCCAACTGTTGTAAGACGTTTATCCCCATCCATGTGACGATTTCTTCCTGGCGAGCGATAGCGAGCCAGCATTGTAGGGAGAAATCGAAAAATGTACAAATTTAGCTTGCTGTCAAACAGAAAAATATATATATATGCTGGCTCGCTACCGCTCGCCAGGAAAATATTGACACCTGGATGGGGGTCAACATCTTAAAACAGTAGGCTGAATAGGGCCGAATGGATACAAGCCAAAGAGAGAGGGAGAGACAGAGAAAAAAACTGAGGTGGGCTCCATTAATACAACAAGTAAGACTAATACAATATGCAGTAAAGGACCTATGTTACTAATAATAATATTTACCATATACAGGTAGAGATTAACTAAAAGATGCGTTGCAAAGGCATCTATTGTCTTTGTCCCAGTTTTGGTTTGTTTAGTTTGCAAGTTTTACATTTTAATGGTAACCAGATTATGATGCAAATGACGTCATGGTGGTGAAGGGGTTAATCTAAATGTAAAACTTGCAAAACAAAGAAACCAAAAGAGGAACGACACAATAAAAAGAAAACAACTCATCAAAATCACTATATGGAAATAACAATTTAGTTAAAAAATAAATTGAAATAAAAAAACACAAAACCCCCACCTACAGTAGAATGTATATCACTATATGAGGGAAGTTAATTTGTTTCCCAAGCAATTTAGTCGCACATAAAATAACATACTCTCGTCATATTCAAGGAATTAGTCAAGTTGAGATGTTCAGAGCGTTCTGGTAAATTCTGTATGAATAAAGAAACTACAATTTAAGTCAAAATATTCTATTCAAACTAGTTATGTTACAAGATGATAATACTACATATTGAATAATGTTAATGACAAAAAATATACAAACAAATTTGCTATTTGACAAGATATTAACAATACGTTAGTACAAAATGCATACAGCACTCACAACAATAGTGCTGTGAGCATAGCATGAACACATGACCCCTACCAACTGCTACCCTACATTTATAGTACAGTACAAATAAAATAAGGAATTCACAAAGGCAAGGAATTGATACTATCAAAAGTGAATGTATGTACAATATATACCGGTACAGTTCAGGCAAATACCCGAATGCTGGGGGTGGCCGACTCAAGACAAGAGCCCGAACAGGGACAACACAACACGACATAAACAAAAAATATATACTGTATATATAAATTCACACACACTTAGGTTGCCCAGGATAAGACCCAGAGACCCAGGCCCATTTGGGGTCCACAGCAAAATATTCCCAGTTCCCAGACCTCCCGGAAAGGTTCCAATATCAGCAGGCAGACATGCAGCAGAGCACACCACAATGCCCACCCAATCGTTAAACGCGTACCGCACATGGTGCACTGGGATTGAGGGTCGTGAGGGGATGACATCAGGTAACCATGAGACAAGCATGTATGACCAATCCAAAGCGCCTGACTGACTATTATACACTAGAGTCCAACTGGCACTCGACCCCCTCTCCCAATGACCTATTCACAAGTATTCTCCATTAATTCCTATTTATTACCACTTCTCTTGCCTGTTCTACAGTCATCTCTCTATCTAGACATAATAAATTAAAATATAGTAGAACAGATGCAAAATATGAAGAAGTAATAAGATATAATGAGTATTAAGTCCTGGTGGTGTAATGGTCAGTGTTTAAAAATCTGTGTGTGATAACCCAGGTTCGAATCCCGGTGGATCACATATATGCTTTCATTAATTTCAATGGAGGTGTTTGGTGTTGTGGTGAAATTAATAAAATATAGATCAAAATGTAAAATGTAAAATTTGAAAAACAAACAAACCAAAACAGGAATGGCACATATATATATATAGACAAAAGAACTTATAAAAATCACTATGTGGAAGTAACAATATAGAATAATATATTTTGAAATATATATATATATATATATATATATATTTTGAATATTTTTTATATACAATATAATATAGCATTGTACTATAATATACTTGTACAGAAAACAAAGAAATATATACGGTACATACTGTACATACAAGTTTAAAAACCATTGTCCACAGAGTGTGCTTACAGTCTCACTTCCTAAATGGCGGAAATCCAGGGGACCGTTATGTCGAGTTCTTTGTTTTGAGATCGAACCGAAGTACCTGATCCCACGTCTTTCTACATACAGTATGCATATATATATATAATTTTAAATAGGCCTACAGTAGTTTAACCAGACCACTGAGTATTAGAACAAAACTCTCATAGGGCTGGCATGCATAATAATAATTACAAAAAATTTAGTCCTAGGCTGAAAATTGGTATATAAAGTGAGGGTTTGCTTAGAAATGGGTGGAGCATTTTCACTTCTAACAACGAAGGGTAAGGAGAGTAGGCCTATGCTTGTGAGAGTACATAAATGTGCGAGAACTTACCCAGCTCAGGATAGCCTACATATCTGAGTTGGTACGGCAGGTCTAGTCGATCCATTGCTCGCCGTACCCTCAACATCACGCCCTGAGCTGCGGGACCCGGTGTCGCAGGAGCTGAGAATGTAACATTTTATTAGTAAGTATTACAATAATGGTGCATAAATAACAGGGTTCCCAGACAACTCAACTGATGCAGATGATGCAGTTTTTAATGCTGTACACACCCTTGATTAACAGGGCTAGGGCGTGCCCTCGTTACAGGGACTTGTTTGAACATTTGCCACGAATCGCTACAACAAGCTGACCAAACTCTTGACAACCCCCAATGGTACGGCCTGGGCTTGAACTGGTGATCCTTCGATCAGCAGTCAGACACACTACTGACCATGCCATGGCCCGTGGCAAACTAGTGCCAAACCATTGACATTAACCAGCACCAACTAAAATCCCTAACATTATTCATTGTTTTAGTTGCATTGGTTGAAATAGTCTATGGGTTGACTTCCGGTACTGTACAGGCCGTAGCTCGGTTGGTAGAGCTCTCGCCTGCTGACCGTGAGGTTGACGGTTCGAGCCTCGGGCCAGCCAGTGTGCTATTGGCAGACGTCAGTGCTGTTGGTGAACGGTGCGGTCTAGCAATCTGTGGCTACTATTCACTGAAGTCTCTGATTCATCAGGGCACCCACCCTAGCCCAGCTATTCAGCTGGGAGTGTATGGTGGTAAAAACTGCATCATCATCATCATCAATAATAGCATACAGTAGTATGCTTTCACATCATCATAAATCTGTGTGGTGCCGGTATATTTCCTGTGAAGCAATGTCACGGGCCATGGCATGATCAGTAGCGCGTCTGGCTGCTGATCGAAGGGTCGGTAGATCGATCCCAGGCCGTGCCATTGGTGGATGTAAAGAGTTTATGCAGCTCAGTCTAGCGATTTGTAACAAATGTCCAGTTAAGTCCCTGTAACAAGGGCACACCCTAGCCCTGTCAATCAAGGGCATGTAAGGCAATAATATCTGCATCATCATCAAGAAATCAAACTTGGAAAAAATATGTCATGCACCAGTGTATAAGACCTAAAAATCAATGTCAGTGTACTCTAGTTTTTAGTACTGTACATTTGTTTGTTGATTGTGAAGTTAAGGGCTCAATCCCTGGACAGTGTGTATGTGTGTGATAAATACATGTGCATTCTATTTAATATACTTTAGAACTAATGTCCAATGCACTCAAAATTTTCAATATAAAGTAATAGTACAGAAATTGGCTAAACAGTTCTTGTGTGTAATTGGTTGGCACTCATCATTCCCTCACAATAATATAGTGCTGCTCTGTAAACAGCTTAGCATAAAGTGACAAACATAAACAGATCCCAGCATTAACCCTGAGAATTGTTTGACATCGTTGGGAGGTAACCATATTCAGTGTAAAATCATACTAACTTAACTTAATTGTAACCCCAACAGTTACCCTGCAGAGGGCCATTGTTCACCACATTGCTAAAGTCTATTCGCTGTTAGTAGGCGATAAATCATGACCTCTATCCTCTGTAACTCAAAAAGGGCTAGAGCAAATTGGCTGTAAATTTCCACATCTATTCCTTGACTGACTTTTCCCAATGGTAGAAATATTAGCTTGATTACTCTAGTCGTTTTTGAGTTATAGAGGTTAGAGTTCATGATTTATCGCCTACTTACAGCGAATAGACTACAGTAAGTTGCAAAACTAGAGCTGGGGACTCTCATAGAACTACAGTACGGTACTGAGTTTCATTAAGAGAATGATGCTTTTGGGTGACCTAGGCTAACACGATTATCCGTTATCACTTGTTCTTTACCTGGTTAACTTTAGAGAAAGCCTTATACCTTGGGATATTAAGTTAACCATGTAAGGAATAATGTATTGATATTACTGTAATAATTAATAATAATAATACAGGTCTCCCTCACTATCCGATGCCCAGATTTGCAATATTAATATAGGTTTTTAGGTGTTTGTGTTTTGGCTGGTCCAAGAATGAATCCCCATTTACCCCATTAATCTTAAGGTTTGCTATACGATTTTTCTATTTAAGATCGGGTTTTCAGGAACGTAACTCAATCGTATATCGAGGGAGACCTGTATATTATGATAAGAGATAAAAATAGTTATCACACCATTGAAGTCCTTGAGTATGTAGACAACCTCATGGTCGTGGAAGGTCTCCGGTAATATGTCCGAGTTATCACAGAGGCCTCGTAGTCGGTCCATCACCACACCCAAGGAGGCATCCAGCACCGACCCTGAAAATAAACCACAAATTTGTCAATGCAATATTCTAGCAAGGGACCAATACAAAAATAATTAAAAGTTACTTACAAATCACTGAGTATCACAATTTCAATATTAGGGGCATCAGGAAAATAAATAAATAAATAAATAAATAAAAAAAAGTGGGGAATGGGTCTGAGTAAATGGATGGATGGAGAATACTATACATTTTCATGGTGCACTATTACTAAATGAATACCAGTAGCTCTATATCAAACTAGACTAACTAGATAATTATGTAATTACTAATACATAATATGCTTGTATGACACACTAAAAGAAGAGAGAGGAATTGGTTACGGAAGGAGAAATCTAGAAGGCGAATATATATTGGAGTCCTGCGTTGCACTCAACATGGTTGTGTGTAACACAAAGTTCAAGAAAAGACAGAGCCACCTGATCACATATAACTCTGGGGTCTCCAGTAGCCAGATAGATTACTTCTTGGTTAACAGGAAAGACTGGAAACTAGTTCGAGATGTAAAGGTCATCCCGAGCGAAGAATGTATCCCCCAGCATAAGCTACTTGTGTGCGACATGAGCTTATACAGAGATCCTAAGCGCAAGAAGGTTTACATACCCAAAAGGAAAGTGTGGCTGCTGAAGGACAAGGAAGTTAGGGATAGGTTTCATAATGAACTGGAGGAAATGAATAGAAATAAGGAAGCTAGGCCTAACGATGTAAATAGCCAATGGAACTTTCTTAAGCATAGCCTTATCGCTGCCACTGACAAAGTCTGTGGGAAAACAAAGGGTCACCCCAGGAATAAGACCTCTTGGTGGTGGAACGATGAGGTAGAACATGCTGTGAAAGAGAAAAGGAGATGCTTCAAAGCATGGAAGAAAGGAGGCAGCAGGGAGGAATACCAGGCAGCTAAACGAACTGCCAAAAGAGTTATTTACAATGCTAAAAATCGCATTAAGGACCTGGTCCTCGAACAAGTGTGTAACACTGACAATCCCAATGGGATCTTCAACCTAGCTAGGCGAGTTAAAAATGACAGTAGGGATATTATAGGTGAACAGTGTGTTAGAGATGATAATGGGAAGATTGTGTATGCAGAAAATGAAATCAGAGAAGCATGGAAGGTACACTATGAACGATTGCTAAATGTAGAGTTTGAATGGGATAAGGAACAGCTTAGTATCGAAAAACCAATATCTGGGCCCCCTCCTTTGATAGCACCAGCTGTAGTGAGCGACGCAATCAATAAAATGAAGGACGGTAAAGCTCCAGGTTGCTCCGACAATGTCGCTGAGATGATAAAAGCCTCAGGGAGATTGGTGTAAACTTAGTCACTGAGTTGATAAACACCATTATTAAAGATGAGAAAATCCCAGAGGATTGGCTCAAAAGTGTAATAGTAAATATATACAAAGGAAAAAGGGGATGCGCTAGATAGAGGAAATTATAGGGGCCTGAAAATGCTTGACCAAATCATGAAGGTCTGTGAGAGAGTCCTTGAGGGTTTGATCAGGCAAAGCATCTCTATTGATGATATGCAGTTTGGTTTTATGCCAGGACGTGGTACAACCGATGCTATCTTCATAGTCAGGCAGATACAGGAAAGATACCTACTAAAAGGCAGGGATCTTTACTTTGTGTTTGTGGACCTGGAGAAGGCCTTTGATAGGGTACCTAGAGATGTTGTACAGTGGGCTATGAGGAAACTTGGTGTGGAAGAGTGGCTGGTGCGTGTGATAATGAAGATGTATGAGGATTCGCGAAGTTCGGTGAGGGTGAAGGGTGTACTGAGTGATGAGTTCGCAGTCCGTGTTGGAGTCCATCAGGGTTCAGTGTTAAGCCCCCTCCTCTTTATTATGGTCTTGGAGGCGCTGTCTAGAGTTTTTAGAGGCGGACTCCCGTTGGAACTGTTTTATGCAGACGATTTAGTCCTAATAGCTGACAGTATGCAGGATGCTGAGGCCAAATTCAGAGAGTGGAGAGAGGGCATGGCGAGCAAGGGTTTAAGAGTCAATATTAACAAAACCAAGGTTATGCATTGTACAGTAGTTTGAGACGAGGCAATGTGGAAAAGAGCGGTGCATACCCATGTGCAGTGTGCGGAAAGGGAGTGGGCGTTAACTCAATTCAATGTAGCATCTGTCGATGTTGGGTACACCATGGGAGTAAGCGCTGTAGTAGAATAAAGGGGCCCCTGCCGAAGGATAAGTCAGAAATAGAGAAATTTGAGTGCGTAGTGTGCAAAGGCGAGCTTGTGTTAAGTGATGATCCTGTGGCTGTGAATTTTGGAAATGAGTCTTTGGAACTGGTGAACAAGTTTTGTTACCTAGGAGATACCATCTCTGCCGGTGGTGGGGCCGAGGCTGCCAATGTTGCTAGAATTAGGTGTGGCTGGGGGAAGTTCAGAGAATTGATGCCAATCCTGACCATGAAAAGAATGCCTCTCCCCCTGAAGGGAAAGGTGTATGCCTCATGTGTTAGAAGTGCAATGACGTATGCCTCAGAAACATGGGCCGTTAAAGTAGAGGATGTCAACAGAATGGAGCGTAATGAGATGAGAATGGTGAGATGGATGTGTGGGGCCAGGCTACAGGATAGAATAACAAATGTTGAGCTGAGGAGACGTTTAGGTATAAAGAGTATTAGCGAGGTGATGCGTACAAGTAGACTGGGATGGTATGGACATGTGGAGAGAATGGATGAACAAAATTGGGTGAAAAAATGCAGGTCTGTGATTGTGGAGGGACCTGCACCAAGGGGTGGACTGAGGAAGACCTGGGATCGGACTATACGCGCCGATCTCAAATCCAAGAACAGGGTTGCCTGGAACCCCACCATTAGGACAAGAGACTGAAACTGCACTTATGTGTGGAACACTCAGTCTTAAAATTGTATGTATGTATGTATGTATGTATGTATGCATGTATGGAGAGAGAGAGAGAGAGACAGGAGAGAGAGAGAGAGAGAGAGAGAGAGAGAGAGAGAGAGAGAGAGAGAGAGAGAGAGAGAGAGAGAGAGAGAGAGAGAGAGAGAGAGAGAGAGAGAGAGAGAGAGAGAGAGAGAGAGAGAGAGAGAGAGAGAGAGAGAGAGAGAGAGAGAGAGAGAGAGAGAGAGAGAGAGAGAGAGAGAGAGAGAGAGTGAGAGAGAGAGAGAGAGATAAAGTGAGAGAGAGAGAGATAAAGTAAGAGCAGAGAAAAGAGAGAGAAACAAAATAGAGACGGTAAAGGAAGAGACAACAAGCTAGTTAAAGGCGGGTGCCCAACCCTGAAAGGGGTTGAAATAGGGGAGCTATCCCCCCGCCAAAGGCGGCTTTCTAGGGCCTTTCCTAGCTGATGCTGAGAGGATTGGGTTCTAGTCATGTGGTGATGGGCTGGTCTATCAGAGTGAGAACTGAGCGATCTCTGCCATACCCATAGCTTACTCTGACTGTTCCTTTAACTTATATATTTTCTAGATCTCAAGTGACGGCGTCTCTTCCGTGGATTGACCTCCCAATCTACCAAGATTGGAAGCCAAAGCGCCACATTTTTCCCTTGCCCCTCAACTTTCTCTTCATAATTGCTGAGGGGCACAGGGCCCTGGGTGGGGCTTTGGTGTCCCGGGCGTTTCCGCACCCTCCTCAGCTCCCCGCCATGGAGTGGCTTCGGTCACCCAGGCTTTATTGTGGTCGGCAGGGAGGGTTCTGTGGGGGCGCTCGGTTATGGCCTTTGAATTGCTCGGGGCCTTGGGGCTGTTCGGCCAGGCAACTTGGGGAACGGGAACGGGAACAAGAACAACAAGAACAAGAACAACAACAACAACAACAACAACAACAACAACAACAACAACAACAACAACAACAACAACAACAACAACAACAACAACAACAACCTTACCCTGCAGGAGGAACTCTTGGTCGGGCACTATCTGACTCTTGAGGGCGGCTTCGATGCTCTCACCCACATGAGGGATTGACATGGTCCCCGGCACAGTTACCAACTGGGGTCGCTGCTGTAACAATGACAATCACAAGTTTAAAAAGCATTATATAATTATTATACTGTAGGCTATAGCATTATGTGTAAATTATTAAATATTGTATAGCATTATGTGTAAATTATTAAATATTGTATAGCATTATGTGTAAATTATTAAATATTGTATAGCATTATGTGTAAATTATTAAATATTGTATAGCATTGTGTGTAAATTATTAAACACTGTATACCATTGTGTAAATTATTAAATATTGTATAGCATTATGTGTAAATTATTAAATATTTTATAGCATGTGTTGCCTCAGTTACCTGTATATATTTTGTAATTATGACAATCAGTGCTACACCTAAAGTTTAATTTAAAGTCTAGCTTTCATGTATTGAACTTCTCTGAAACACAAAAAGACCTGGGTGTAGCATATTGACAACAACCCTCATATTCCACCAACATCTCTGATTGACCGTCAACAAAACGGGTGGAGTATCCAAAAATCTGCTAAAAAGTAATGTAAATGGCTCTGCCAGCTTTATGACCTCCCTCCTAATCTCAGACATCAGACTAATCATAAATTTTTGCTTCACCCCTCTGGAACCAAGGCTACATTGCAGATACTGTACATGACTTTTAGAAACCATACACAGAATGAAAGAAGGTGGACAAAACAAATAGCAGGAAATGAAAACCTCCCTTATACCACCCACCTTCACAGACTAAACCTTTACTCTTCAAAAGGATGCCTCCTTCGTTATTATCTAATCTTCTGAAGTTCTAATACCACATCTTTAATGGCCAATCACACATTACTCCCACTGACCTATTCAACATGGCCCCCTTGGTACCAGAGGGCACAGCCTTAAGATCCAAGTCCCATACTGTAACACCGAGGTTCACAAATGGTTTTTCACATGTCGAGTAATAGAGCAGTGGAACTTCAACATACTAACCTATCATACTGTCAATGCCCCCATTAAAATGCATTTAAGTCAAGACTCCACAACGAACAACATGTACTCCCTTTCCAACTTCTACTGAATGTTCACCTAGGCTACTGTATAAATACTTTCTAAGGACAAACTAAACCAGGGGGGTACAACATTTTCCAGCCTTATTGATAACCAGAGTAAACTAAATCAACTTCTTGCACAACTGGCTGGAGTATCCTCTGCCCCAACCTGGACCTCTGCCTGGCTACAAATGCTACTGTGGTCTGTTTTGGGGCCCTACATAGTAAGTTTATGGTTCCCGTGTGTTGTGGTTGCACTCCAGTACACCACAAAGTCATTGCACAGACTTTTCAGAAAATCAAGCCAAGCAATATATACTATTTGAACAGACCACAGTGTTCTTTCTACTAACGTAGTTTATCCTCAGTGTGGCAATCAGTGTGTGTTCAAGGAGTACAAAAAACTTTGATGCTGTTAACCAGTTACAATACTTACATAATCAAGAAAACCAAGTTACCATACTTACATTATCAAGAAAAGACATCGGTGCAGGCGGTTATCAGACGTGACTATATCAGACTTGACTATAAAATCTCATTTAGGTACCGGTAGGTTTGTTAAAAAAAACTAAATAGTCCCCCTGCTGTCAACATAGATGTTATTTCAATAAGTCACTGGGATAGGGAGGGCCCTCAGCCCATCATGTATCCCATGGTAAAGATATACTGTATATATTTTTTTCTTTTTTATTCTGAAAAAAGAAAAAATGCAAATCTGAGCCAAGTTTTGACAAAACTTGGCTCAGATTTTTATTATTTGGGTGTTTTCTTGCTCTGAAAAGAAAAGGATAACCGGAGCCTTGGTCGACCATTGGCAATTCATATAGGGGAAAACAACCTTGTAAAAACCCAGGTGAATGGGAATCGTCAGCCTTGGCCAGCAACCCGTCTGGGAAAGTAAACGGCAAGAATGTAGTTACCGGGTGTACCGCCCGTCTTGTTTACACTACGCGGACGCTCACCAATATGTTCCCATCTATTTTGACTGCCTTTGGATACAAAAATACATTACCCTAACCAAACAACCTAACCTAACCTAACCTAGTATTATAGATATATAAGTATTTATTTTATTCTAAGTATTTATAGATGATTTATGTTGTATGTCGGTAGTGGTACCGTACACCCGGTAACTACATCCATCCCAAGTAAACCATATCCAAAATCTTACTGCTCACCTAAGGCTGAAGCAGGTTAGTAGATGGACTAGCCACCCACCAGTTTGGGTAATGACAATCAGACAAAATATTATGGTTTTGGGCTCGGGAATGTTGTCAAGTTCTTAACTTTGTAGGATAGGCCTAATGGGTAAAAAATGAAATTGTGGTAGAAATCATACCTCAAATTAGGCTACACTAAAAGAACATGAAAATTTCAAGACAAATAAATTAAAAATAGAAATACAACACAGTGTAGTTTAACAACAGTAGTGCGCATTTGACAGGTACCGTACCACCACAGACTTTAAATACTTTTGGCAAGAATGTAGTTATCGGGTGTACCGCCCGTCTTGTTTACACTATGCGGACGCTCACCATCATGTTCCCGTCTATTTTGACTGCCTTTGGATACAGAAATACATTACCCTAACCAAACAACCTAACCTAACCTAACCTAGTATTATAGATTTATAAGTATTTATTTTATTATAAGTACGGTAACCTATTTAGCCGATAGATGATTTATGTTGTATGTCGGTAGTGGTACACCCGGTAACTACATCCATCCCATACTTTTTTATGGGTATCCATGCATACAACATACAACATAAAGCTACACCATTACATTTTCTAAATGCAGGGAAGAGTAGGCGGGATGGATGTAGTTACCGGGTGTACCACTACCGACATACAACATAAATCATCGGTAAAAATTGAAGACAACCCGGACAGGTGGGATCTCATTTCTAATGGTAGTTTTGGGTTCCTATCATGTTAGGCTATGCTTCATTGCTAGGCTATATACTTTTTATCCACTGGAAAATATATTTTTTCTTGGCTTTATTTTATTTTTTTATTTTATTTTAGCATTAACCTAACCAAATAACCCCCAAATACATTTAGGTTAGGTTAGGTTACGTTTTTTGGTTAGGTTAATGCTAAAAAAATAAAATAGCCTAAAGCCAAGAATAAAAAAAAATTTGGTGGATAAAAAGTATAGGGCCTATAGCAATGAAGCATAACATGATAGGAACCCAAAACTACCATTAGAAATGAGATCCCAGCTGTCCGGGTTGTCAATTTTTACCAAATCATCTAGCCTAGCCTATAGGCCTAGGCCTAAATAGCCTACTTATAGGCTATTAAAATAAATACTTAGGCTATAAATCTATAATACTAGGTTAGGATAGGTTGTTTGGTTAGGGTAATGCATTTTTGTATCCAAAGGCAGTCAAAATAGACGGGAACATGATGGTGACTGGTGAGCGTCCGCGTAGTGTAAACAAGACGGGCGGTACACCCGGTAACTAGGCTAGCCTACATTCGGATTTTTTTTATTTTAATACCACAAATTTTCGGAGTGTTTTTTATAAAACAAAATAATGTCATTTGGCATCAATATATAAGTGTTTGTACTTAATTAGAAATCTCGGGAAAACCTATTTTCCCCATTAGCCCTATCGAATCGGGGGTTGTTGAAGACAACGCTCGCTCCCCCATGAGTGATTTGAAAAGACATTAGCCTAACCTAACCTAACCTAGTATTATGGGTGGGGGCTGGCCGCCCCCACCCACCCTGCTGGTTGAGTACTAGGCTAATCCCTTAATAAAAAATAAAAAAATTGGCTGTCGATAATCACGAAGGTGCCAGAAAAGGAGATGAAGTTCCCTATGGTGTTTACTACCTGGCAATCTTCAGCTTGATTGTACATTTGGATAACGGGAAAGTACCGTATTGGACAACCTTGTTACGAAAATTAAATTTTAGTAGCCTACCATACGTTTTATATTAGGCTTTTTCAGAGGGTTTAACATATTTTCTATGATCTTTTAGAGCTATCGCTGACTGCAAAGGAACCGTATTGACAACCATTTGTTACGAAAAATACATTTTAGTACGCATATACTTTTTTTATTAGGTTTTTGCCGAGGGTTAAAACAAAAAATTTTCTTATGATCTTTAGAGCATATAAGCCTAGATTCATTATTTATCTTCAAATATATAACAAAATTTGTGGTAGGCCTATTAAAATAACATTTATCCCTACATTCTTGCCGAGTAGGCTATAGTCTAGGCCTATTGATAGTATACTGTATTGCGGCAGTGGGCAAATAACAGAACAAAAAAGCCGTCAATCGGCCTATAGAGAAAACATAATTGCGAGGGCACGACCGATGTAGC
>CM064495.1:43085740-43159470 GCA_032716605.1 Paralithodes platypus
CGTTATCACTTGTTCTTTACCTGGTTAAGCTTTAGAGAAAGCCTTATACCTTGGGATATTAAGTTAACCATGTAAGGAATAATGTATTGATATTACTGTAATAATTAATAATAATAATACAGGTCTCCCTCACTATCCGAATGCCCAGATTTGCCAATATTAATACTAGGTTTTTTAGGTGGTTTGTGTTTTTGGCTGGTTTCCAAGAAATGAATCCCCATTTACCCCATGTAATCTTAAGGTTTTGCTAATACGATTTTTCTATTTAAGATCGGGTTTTCAGGAACGTAACTCAATCGTATATCGAGGGAGACCTGTATATTATGATAAGAGATAAAAATAGTTATCACACCATTGAAGTCCTTGAGTATGTAGACAACCTCATGGTCGTGGAAGGTCTTCCGGTAATAATGTCCCGAGTTATCACAGAGGGCCTCGTAGTCGGTCCCATCACCAACACCCCAAGGAGGCAATCCAGCACCGACGTGAAAATAAACCACAAATTTGTCAAGGTCAAAAAACTTTTTTAAAATTCTAGCAAGGGGACCAATACAAAAATAATTTAAAAGTTACTTACAAATCACTGAGTAAATCACAATTGTCAATATTAGGGGCATCAGGAAAATACAATAAATAAATAAATAAATAATAATAAAAGTGGGGGATGGGTCTGAGTAAATGGATGGATGGAGGGAATACTATACATTTTCATGGTGCACTATTACTAAATGCATAACCAGTAGCTCTATATCAAACTACCGACTAACTAGATAAGTATGTAATTAACTATAATACATAATCTGCTGTGTATGACACACTAAAAGAAGAGAGAGGAATTTGTTACGTAGGGAGACATCTAGCAGGCGAATATATATTGGACTCCTGCGTTGCACTCAACATGGTTGTGTGTAACACAAAGTTCAAGGGAAAAAGACAGAGCCACCTGTGATCACATATAACTCTGGGGTCCTCCAGTAGCCAGATAGATTACTTCTTGGTTAACAGAAGGAAAGACTGGAAAACTAGTTCGAGAATTGGAAAGGTCATCCCTGAAGCGAAGAATGTTATCCCCCAGCATAAGCTTACTGTGTGCGACATGAGGCCTTATACAGAGATTCCTAGCGCAAGAAGGTTTACATACCCAAAAGGAAAGTGTGGCTGCTGAAGGGACAAGGAAGTTAGGGAATAGATTTCATCAAATGAACTGGCGGAAATGAATAGAAATAAGGAAGCTAGGCCTAACGATGTAAATAGCCAATGGAACTTTTCTTAAGCATAGCCTTATCGCTGCCAATGACAAAGTCTGTGGGAAAACAAAGGGTTCACCCCAGGAATTAAGACCTCTTGGTGGTGGAACGATGATGTAAGAACATGCTGTGAAAGAGAAAAGGAGATGCTTCAAAGCATGGAAGAAAGGAGGCAGCAGGGAGGAATACCAGGCAGCTCTAAACGAACTGCCAAAAGAGTTATTTAGCAAAAGCTAAAAATCGCATTAAGGACCTGGTCCCTCGAACAAGTGTGTAACCACTGACAATTCCCCAATGGGATCTTCAACCTAGCTAGGCACAAGTTAAACAATGACAGTAGGGATATTATAGGTGAACAGTGTGTTAGAGATGGGGGGGAAATTTTTTTGAATTTTTAAAATAATGGGAAGATTGTGTATGCAGAAAATGAAATCAGAGAAGCATGGAAGGTTACCACTATGAACGATTGCTTAAATGTAGAGTTTTGAATGGGATAAGGAACAGCTTAGTATCTGAAAAACCAATATCTGGGCCCCCTACTTTGATAGCACCAGCTGTAGTGAGCGACGCAATCAATAAAATGAAGGACGTTTAAAGCTCCAGGTTTGCTTCCGACAATGTCGCTGAGATGATGAAAGCCTCAGGGGAGATTGGTGTAAACTTAGTCCACTGAGTTGATAAACACCATTATTAAAGATGTAGAAAATCCCAGAGATTGGCTCCAAAAGTGTAATAGTAAATATATACAAAGGAAAAAGGCTGGATGCGCTAGATAGAGAAATTATAGGGGGGGGGGGGGGGGCATGGAAAAAATGCTTGACCAAATCATGAAGGTCTGTGAGAGAGTCCTTGAGGGCGTTTAATTCATGCAAAGCATCTCTATTGATGATATGCAGTTTGGTTTTATGCCAGGACGTGGTATACAACCGAGCTATCTTCATAGTCAGGCAGATACAGGAAAGATACCTACTAAAAGGCAGGGATCTTTACTTTGTGTTTGTGGACCTGGTGAAGGCCTTTGATAGGGTACCTAGAGATGTTGTACAGTGGGCTATGAGGAAACTTGGTGTGGAAGAGTGGCTGGTGGGTGTGATAATGAAGATGTATGAGGATTCGTGAAGTTTGGTTGAGGGTGAAGGGGTTGTTGTGTACTGAGTGATGAGTTCGCAGTCCCCGTGTTGGAGTCCATCAGGGTTCAGTGTTAAGCCCCCCCCTCCTCTTTATTATGGTCTTGGAGGCGCTGTCTAGAGTTTTTTAGAGGCGGACTCCCCGTTGGAACTGTTTTATGCAGTACGATTTAGTCCTAATAGCTGACAGTATGCAGGATTTGTTTGTGGCTGAGGCCAAATTCAGGAGAGTGGAGAGAGGGCATGGCGAGCAAGGGTTTAAGAGTCAATATTAACAAAACCAAGGTTATGCATTGTACAGTAGTTTGAGACGAGGCAATGTGGAAAAGAGCGGTTGCATACCCATGTGCAGTGTGCGGAAAGGGAGTGGGCGTTAACTCAATTCAATGGTAGCATCTGGTCGATGGTTGGGTACCCCATGGGAGTAAGCGCTTTGTAGTAAGAATTAAAGGGGCCCCTTGCCGAAGGATAAGTCAGAAATAGAGGAAATTTGAGGTGCGTAGTGTGCAAAGGTGAGCTTAGTGTTTCAAGTGATGATCCTGTGGACTGTGAATTTTTTGGAAATGAGTCTTTGGAACTGGTGAACAAGGTTTTGTTAACCTAGGAGATACCATCTATTCCGGTGGTGGGGCCGAGGCTGTGGGCGCCACTGTTTGCTAGAATTAGGTGTGGCTGGGGGAAGTTCAGAGAATTGATGCCAATCCTGACCATGAAAATAATGCCTCTCCCTGAAGGGAAAGGGTGTTTATGCCTCATGTGTTAGAAGTGCAATGACGTATTGCCTTCAGAAACATGGGGCCCGTTAAAGTAGAGGATGTCAACAGAATGGAGCGTAATGAGATGAAGAATGAGTGAGATGGATGTGTGGGGCCCAGGCTACAGGATTAGGAAACAACAAATGTTGCAGCTGAGGAGACGTTTAGGTATAAAGAGTATTAGCGAGGTGATGCCCAGTACAAGTAGACTGGGATGGTTGGAAATGTGGAGAGAATGGATGAACAAAAAAAAATTGGTCGTGAAAAAATGCAGGGTCTGTGATTGTGGAGGGAGCTGCACCAAGGGGTGGACCGAGGAAGAACCTCGGGATCGGACTTATATGCGCCGATCTCAAATCCAAGAACTTGACAAGTGAAGCAGCCCTTAACAGGGTTGCCTGGACACCACCCCCCACCCCACCATTAGGACAAGAGACTGAAACTGCATTCTGTGCTGTGAACACTCAGTCCTTAAAATTTTATGTATGTATGGGTATATATATATATAGATATTATATATATAGAGAGAGAGAGAGAGAGAGAGAGAAGAGAGATAAGAGAGACGAGATGAGAGAGAGAGAGAGAGAGCGAGAGATGAGAGAGAGAGAGAGGGAATGAGAGTGGAAGAGAGAGAGAGAGAGCAGAAGAGGAGACGGAAGAGAGAGGAGAGAGAAGAGAGGGAGGAGGATAGGGGAGAGAGAGAGAGGAGAGAGAGTAGAGAGACGAGATGATTGAGAGAGAGAGAGAGATGAGATGGATAGAGAGACAGAGGAGAGAGAGAGAGCTAGAGAGACAGAGAGAGAGATAGAGAGAGAGGAGTGACGGATGACGACGAGAGAGAAGAGAGAGAGAGCAAGAAGAGATGAGAGAGAGCGGAGAGAGAGGCAGAGCGAGAAAAGAGAGAGAAACCAAAATTAAGAGACGGTACATTTAGGATGAGAGACAAGACCGAGAAACTAGTTTTAACGGCGGGGGCGGGTGCCCAACCCTGAAAGGGCGTTGAAAGGAGGGGAGCTATCCCCCCGCCAAAAGCGCAGGCTTTCTAGGGCCTTTCCTAGCTGATGCTGAGAGGATTGGGTTCTAGTTCATGTTGGGGGTTGATGGGCTGGTCTATCAGAGTGAGAACTGAGCGATCTCTGCCATAACCCATAGCTTACTTCTGACTGTTCCTTTAACTTATATATTTTCTAGATCTAAGTGACGGCGTCTCCTTTCCGTGGATTGACGCTCCGCAATCTACCAAGATTGGAACCCCCAAAGCGCCACATTTTTTCCCTTGCCCCGTCAAATTTCTTTGTTCTCTTCATAATTGCTGAGGGCACAGGGCCCTGGGTGGGGCCCTTTGGTTGTCCCGGGCGTTTACCGCACCCTCCTCAGCTACCCGACAGGAGGTGGCCTTCGGTCACGCCAGGCTTTATTGTGGTCGCAAGGGAGGGTTCTGTGGGGGCGCTCGGTTATGGGCTTTGAATTGCTCGGGGCCTTGGTGGCTGTTGCGGCCCAGGCAGCTTAGGGAACGGGAACGGGAACGGGAACGTGAACGGGAACGTGAACGGGAACGGACCAACAACAACCAAAAACAACAACAACACAACAACAACAACACACAACACACAACACAACACGACAAACAACAACAACAACAACAACAACAACCAACCAACAACCACAACAAAAACAACAACAAAAACAACAACAACAACAACAACAACAACACAACACAAACAACAACAACAACAACAAACACACAACACCCTTACCGCTGGCAGGAGGAAACTCTTGGTCGGGGCACTCTCTGGGACTCTGGAGGGCGGGCTCCGATGCTTCCTCCCCCACACTGAGGATTGGGATGACATGGTCCCCGGCACAGTTACCAACGGGGGTGGGGTCGCTGCTGTAACCCAATGACAATCACAAGTTTAAAAAGCATTATATAATTATTTATACTGTAGGCTATAGCATTCTAGTCGTAAAATAATTAAATATTGTATAGCATTAGTGGTGCAAAATTATTAAATATTGTATAGCAAGGTGTAAATTATTAAAATATGTATAGCATTATGTGTAAATTATTTAAAATATTGTATAGCATTAGGTGTAAATTATTAAAAACTGTATACCATTGTGTAAATATTAAATACGGGTATAGCATTGTGTGTAAATCATTAAACTATTTTATAGCATGTGTTGCCTCAGTTTACCTGTATATATTTTTGGTAATTATGACCATATCAGTGCTGCACCTAAAGTTTTAACTTTAAAGTCCTAGCCTTTCATGTCATTGACCACTTCTCGGAAATACACAAAAAGACCTGGTGTAGCATATTGACACACAACCCTCATATTGCACCAACATTCTGATTGACCGTCAACAAAAACGGGTGGAGTATCCCAAAAATCTGCTAAAATAAGTAATGTAAATGGCTCTGCCAGCTTTATGACCGCCCTCCTCCTAATCTCACGACATCAGACTAATCATAAACTTTTTGCTTCACCCCTCTCGGAACCAAGGCTACATTGCAAGATACTGTAGCATGACTTTTTAGAAACCATACACAGAATGAAAAGAAGGTGGACAAAACAAATAGCAGGAAATGAAAAAACCTCCCTTATTACCCCCACCTTCACAGACTAAAACCTTTACTCTTCCAAAAGGATGCCTCCTTCGCTATTATCTAATCTTCCTGAAAGTTCTATAACCACATCTTTAATTGCCAATCACAACATTACTCCCACTGACCTATTCAAACATGGCCCCCTTGTTGTACCAGGGGCCACCGCCCTTAAGATCCAAGTCCCCATACTGTTAACCACCCCGAGGTTCCCCAAATGGTTTTTCACATGTCGAGTAATAGAGCAGTGGAACCTTCACCACCTACCTAACCTGATCATACTGTCAATGCCCCCATTAAAATGCATTTAAGTCAAGACTACCACAAGCGAACAACATGTACTCACCTTTCCAAACTTCTACTGAATGTTCCACCTAGGCACTGTATAAATACTTTCTAAGGACAAAACTAAACCAGGGGGGTACAACATTTTCCAGCCTTATTGAAACCAGAGTAAACACCTTAAATCAACTTCTGCCACACACTGGATGGAGTATCCTCTGCCCCAACCTGGACCTCTGCCTGGCTACAAATGCTACTGTGGTCTGTTTTGGGGCCCTACATATTAAGTTATTTGGTTTCCCGTGTGTTTGTGGTTTGCCCACTCCGAGTACACCACCAAGTCATTGCACAGACTTTTGCAGAAAAATCAAGCACGCAATATATACTTATTGAACAGAACCACAGTGTTTCGTTTCTACTAACGTAGTTTATCCTCAGTGTGGCAAACTCAGTGTGTGTTTCAAGGAGTACAAAAAACTATTGGTGCTGTTAACCAGTTTGTACAATACTTTACATAATCTCAAGAAAACCAACAGTTACCATACTTACATTAGCAAGAAAGACATCGGTTTGCAGGCGAGTTATCAGACGTGGACCATATTCAGGACTTGACTATAAACATCTCATTTAGGTACCGGTAGGTTTGTTAAAAACGAAACTAAATAGTCCCCCTGCTGTCAACATAGATGTTATTTCAATAGTCACTGGGATAGGGTAGGGCCCTCCAGCCCATCAATGTTTATCCCATGGTAAAGATATATACTGTATATATTTTTTTCTTTTTTATTCTGAAAAAAAAGAAAAAATGCAAATCTGAGCCAAGTTTTTGGAACAAAACTTGGCTCAGATTTTTATTATTTTGGGTGTTTTTCTTGCTCTGAAAAGAAAAGGATAACCGAGCCTTGGTCGACCTTTGGCATTGCATATAGGGGGAAACAACCCTTGTAAAAACCAGGTGAATGGGAATCGTCAGCCTTGGCCATCAACCCGTCTGGGAAAGTAAACGGCAAGAATGTAGTTACCGGGTGTACCCGTCTTGTTTACACTACGCGGACGCTCACCATATGTTCCCATCTATTTTGACTGCCTTTGGATACAAAAATACATTACCCTAACCAAACAACCTAACTAACCTAACCTAGTATTATAGATAATAAGTATTTATTTTATTCTAAGTATTTATAGATGATTTATGTTGTATGTCCCGGTAGTGGTACCGTACACCCGTAACTAATCCATCCCAAGTAAACCATATCCAAAATCTTACTGCTCACCTAAGGCTGAAGCAGGTTAGTAGATGGACTAGCCACCCACCAGTTTGGGTAATGACAATCAGACAAAATATTATGGTTTTGGGCTCGGGAATGTTGTCAAGTTCTTAACTTTGTAGGATAGGCCTAATGGGTAAAAAGTGCAATTGTGGTAGAAATCATACCTCAAATTAGGCTACACTAAAAGAACATTGTAATGCCCTCGAAAATGTCCCGCACCCACAATAATACTAACCCGAGTTGACGTCAGGTATAGCGTAAAATAGTCGTAGATGGTAAGTCCAATAAACTCGTCTCGAGAGACTATCACCGTGGTTCGAAAATAGTCGTAGATGGTAAGTCCAATAAACTCATCTCGAGAGACCATCACCGTGGTTCTTAAAAATCGGACTAAGGTTGCTATACTTTTGTACGTCCGTGGTAGTACAGTGGGTTAGCGCGCGGGGGCTGGTGGTGCGTCACAACCAGGGTTCGGACCCCACACAAGACATCACAAAACCTGTGGGAATTTAAGAGGGTTACATTCCCTTCAGAGGTTCGTACCCCGCGCCAGGTACCAGGAATGGTTGATCCTAAAGGTAGCCTGGGGATAATTCCCATTCCTATTTAACCTGGAAAAACCTAGCATTTCAAACATGAAAATTTCAAGACAAATAAATTAAAAATAGAAATACAACACAGTGTATGCGCACTTGACAGGTACCGTACCACCACAGACTTTAAATACTTTTGGCAAGAATGTAGTTATCAGGTGTACCGCCCGTCTTGTTTACACTATGCGGACGCTCACCATCATGTTCCCGTCTATTTTGACTGCCTTTGGATACAAAAATACATTAACCTAACCAAACAACCTAACCTAACCTAACCTAGTATTATAGATTCATAAGTATTTATTTTATTATAAGTACGGTACCCTATTTAGCCGATAGATGATTTATGTTGTATGTCGGTAGTGGTACACCCGGTAACTACATCCATCCCATACTTTTTTATGGGTATCCATGCATACAACATAAAGCTACACCATTACATTTTCTAAATGCAGGGAAGAGTAGGCGGGATGGATGTAGTTACCGGGTGTACCACTACCGACATACAACATAAATCATCGGTAAAAATTGAAGACAACCCGGACAGGTGGGATCTCATTTCTAATGGTAGTTTTGGGTTCCTATCATGTTAGGCTATGCTTCATTGCTAGGCTATATACTTTTATCCGGGAAATATATTTTTTCTTGGCTTTATTTTATTTTTTTATTTTATTTTAGCATTAACCTAACCAAACCTAACCTAACCTAATAACCCCCAAATACATTTAGGTTAGGTTAGGTTACATTTTTTGGTTAGGTTAATGCTAAAAAAAAAAAAAATAGCCTAGGCTAAAGCCAAGAATAAAAAAAAATCCGGTGGATAAAAAGTATATAGCAATGAAGCATAACATGATAGGAACCCAAAACTACCATTAGAAATGAGATCCCAGCTGTCAGGTTGTCAATTTTTACCAAATCATCTAGCCTAGCCTATAGGCCTAGGCCTAAATAGCCTACTTATAGGCTATTAAAATAAATACTTAGGCTATAAATCTATAATACTAGGTTAGGATAGGTTGTTTGGTTAGGGTAATGCATTTTTGTATCCAAAGGCAGTCAAAATAGACGGGAACATGATGGTGACTGGTGAGCGTCCGCGTAGTGTAAACAAGACGGGCGGTACACCCGGTAACTAGGCTAGCCTACATTCGGATTTTTTTTATTTTAATACCACAAATTTTCGGAGTGTTTTTTATAAACAAAATAGGTCATTTGCATCAATATATAGTGTTTGTAATTAATTAGAAATCTCGGGAAAACCTATTTTCCCCATTAGGCCTATCGATCGATGTTGAGACACGCTCGCTCCCCCATAGTGATTTGAAAAGACATTAGCCTAACCTAACCTAACCTAGTATTATGGGTGGGGGCTGCCGCCCCCACACCCCTGCTGGTTGAGTACTAGGCTAATCCCTTAATAAAATATAAAAAAAATTGGCTGTCGATAATACGAAGGTGCCAGAAAAGTCGATGAAGTCTATGGTGTTTACTCTGCAATCTTCAGCTTGATTGTACATTGATAACGGGAAAGTACCGTATTGACAACCTTGTTACGAAAATTAAATTTTAGTAGCCTACCATACTTTTATATTAGGCTTTTCAGAGGGTTTAACATATTTTCATATGATCTTTAGAGCTATCGATGACTGAAAGTACCGTATTGACAACCTTGTTACGAAAAATACATTTTAGTACCATACTTTTTTATTAGGTTTTGCCGAGGGTTAAAACAAAATTTCTTATGATCTTTAGAGCATATAGCCTAGATTCATTATTTATCTTCAAATATATAACAAAATTTGTGGTAGGCCTATTAAAATAACATTAAACCCTACATTCTTGCCGAGTAGGCTATAGGCTAGGCCTATTGATAGTATACTGTATTGCCGGCAGTGGGCAAATAACAGAACAAAATAGCCGTCAATAGGCCTATAGAGAAACATAATTGCGAGGGCACGACCGATGTAGCCTAAACATGACGACCGTACGCCCAGATACTAGGATACATCCTTCCCCTGGATTTTTACCAACTTTAGTGACCGACCTAGGCCTATGGGCTGAAACTTTAATTGTAGGCTACTTTAGCCTAAACTTCACACACATCTATTTAGGCGGCTAATCTTCTTTAGTTTCTATTGGCCTAACGTTACCAGATCGTCCAACTCGATCAAATGTTGAGCTCGTCCTGGATTCTTGCTATTCCACGATTGACTCTTTTGCATCAGCGTTAGATTAGTCGGAAAGTGCTTCTTCTTCAGTCCAATAATCTCTTGAATCTTGAAGGACACTGGCCGCACTGAGTGTAGAGCTAGACGATCTGTCAGTCCAGAAATGCGGCACGGTGGCCCGGGCCCCGGTGGGTGATTCTTCGGGAAGATAGCCTTTTGCAACGGCCTCCCCTTTTCTGTTTTATTGTTTTCTGTTTATGTTTATGTTTATGTGGTTATTGATTTCTTTTCGCTTTTTCCAAAATTCATAGATTATATCTTTAACTAACCTTTTTCTATATTATTATCAAACAAAAGTTGTGCAGTCCAATTGGTATCGTAAGGTTGCTGAAATTGTCTATTAATTATTTCTAATTTGCTGGTAAAGTGGACAATACACTCCTTTGCTCCCCCTCCAAAGTCATGGAACGCCTAGTATTACAACTAATTACACCCGACCTACCCCTAGCTCCAACACAACATGGCTTTAGGCCACTGCACTCCACAAACACTCTTCTCACAGACCTTACACAAAGAGCTTTTGACGGCATCAACTCAGCTAGACCACCACACAGATCACTATTAGCCACACTCGACATTAGTAAAGCCTTCGATGCCATCCCCGCCACAACCTAACAAACAAATCTACAACACAAACATGCACAACAACACAAAAAGGTGGCTGGCCAACTTCCTAGCAGGCAGATGTGCACACGTATCTTTTGCCGGTCAGTCATCTAAAATCAGAAACTTTCCAAACGGAGTCCCACAAGGATCCGTCCTATCGCCCGCACTCTTCAATCTGTACATGCACGATATAACTACACCCAATACGCCCCAAATAAACTTAGCCTCCTATGCAGATGACATAACACTCACATGCACACACCATGACCCAAGAAGAGCAACAGATCTCCTTCAACCCTATCTCAACACACTACATGGCTGGTGCACTACAAACAGACTTAATCTAGCTCCAGCCAAATCCACCGCAACCCTGCTCACAAGCTGGACAGGTGAACACGAATACATCCCTCAACTCACCATAAACAACACACCCCTAACACATACACACACCCCCAAAATCCTAGGAGTAACATATGATACTCATATGACATTCAAACAGCACACCACAAACATTAAAAAGAAACTGACACCCAGACTTAACGCCCTCAGGTCACTTGCTCACACAAAATTTGGACACAACAAAGAAACTACCACCACAGTATATAAACAATACATGAGATCAGTGATGGAATACGCAAGCCCAGCCTGGGCTTCTAACCTAGCTGAAACACATCATAAGACCTTACAGACTATTCAAAACAAAGTCCTGAAGATCATTACAGGCTGCACAGCTACTGCACCCACAGATCACCTACATCAAGAAACCAAAATCCTCAAAGTCAAAGACCATCTGGACATGAGAGGCACTCAATTCCTGGCAGCAGCCTCCACGAACCAAGACCACCCACTAAACTACATGGCAACACACCCACAGACACCAAGAAATATCAAAACAACACCCAGCACACGGTATCACACACAATTATTGTCCTCTCTCCCTCCCTGCCCACCCCGAACCAACTTCCAGAAGCACATCCATACTCATATCTCTCGCCAATCCATCCACTCACTCACAGACAACACACAGCTGCATGCACGACCTCCCGAAATCCATCCTTCCGAATCCTCCCTCCCTCGCGAGGACAGAGTCCACCTGGCCAGGCTGAGATGCGGACACCATTCAGCTCTCCTGAGCTATCAGAAGAGACTGGATGACTCCGTTGTCGACGCCTGCCCGGGATGTAACACAGCACCCCATACCATTAAACACATCATAGAAGACTGAATTTCACACAACCACTTACGCCAACAACATAATCTACACTCAATGAGAGCTCTGTGGGAAAGCCCGATCGTGGCCATGGCCTTCCTCAGGGACTCGGGGCTGTTCGGCCAGGCAGCTTAGGGAACAACAACAACAACAACATACAAGATGAAATGTTCCAAATCTTCAATTTCTTCGTCACATCCTATACATTTAGTGTCTTTTCCTATGAAACGGTTTCTGTCAGCAGGAGCGGATCCAGCTCAGGCTTAAATGGGGGGGGGGGATAATAATAATAATAATAATAATAATAATAATAATAATAATAATAATATTTATTCAGTTAACAATTTACAGAGTTGGTACCACATAGTATGTTACAAATATGACATGTAGCCTACCAGCCTTGCATAATTCCAACTAAGGATAGCCCAATAAGGCCGTTAGGCGTACTTCCATTGGGGTCCTTGTGGGATTAGGTTAGCTGGGGAAATGGGGAGGATAAAGAAATAGATACTTTAGAGAAAGTATTTCTAGGGGGTTATTTTAAGATACCTTACATCCTATAGTAAATATCAATAATCCGTAATCAGTAATCATTTCAGTTTGGTTTGTCTATCTCTTATGTCGTATTTAGTAGTAGACATAAGCTTGGGGCGCCATAACTTTATATGTATTGTATTTCAGATAAGATGCAGTATATATCAGATGTAAGGGCGCAATTTTGGTGATCACTTTCCAAAATTCATATAACACACTATTTACTTCTTCCTTATCAATATTTGGAAAAAGCGTATGGTCGTGTGGATCGAGAAGCTATGCAGAAGATGCTGAAAATATATGAAATTGGAGGAAATTTGATAAAAGCAGTCGAGTTTTTTATGAAGAGAGCAGAGCGTGTGTAAGAAATGAGTTTAGTGAATGGTTTGAGGTAAATGTAGGTCTGCTACAGGGTTATGTAATGGCATCATATATGGTTGTTTAATGTATATATGGATGGTGCGGTGAGGGAGGTAAAAATGAGAACTATGGGTAGAGGAATTGGGTTTAGTAGCAGTAGGAATGAATGGTGGAGATTGGGAGTTGAATCAGTTGCTGATGGCACAGCGTTGGTGGCGGATTCTGAGGAGAAACTGCAGCGATTCAGCGAGTAGGCTAGTCAAAGAGTTTGGTGTGGTGTGTGGGAGGAGGAAGATGAGGATGAACGTAAAACAAAAAGTAAAGTAAAGGTGCGTCCACACTGGCAAGAAAACATGTTTGCAACACAAAATACAACATAGTAGGCAACAACGTATTAAGTTGTTAATGATAGCCTGCAGTGTGGAAGGTGAGAAATCTCGGAATGAAAGTTAACAGTGCAATGTATCAAGGGATAGTTGTAGCCTACCAACACTGATGTAGCCTATTTGGCTAAGGACTGGGCTATGAAGGCACAAGACAAAATAAAGTTGCATGTGGTGGAGATGAGCTGTTTGAGGAGTATGTGTGGAGGACGTAACGCGAAGAGACAGATTGAGGAATGAAGAGGTATGTAGGAGAGTGGGACAATAGGAACCTCAGCCAGAGTGGACAGAAGGGTACGTACGTGCTATGCTGGTATGGACAATTGGACATGTTGAATGAATGGGAGATGAAAGGCTTACAAGGATAATTTATGAGTCAGAAACAATTAAGGGAAAATAGAGGGAGAGGAAGACCTCGGATGAGGTTAATATACAAGCGTTGGAAGGTAGAGAGACGACTGAAGAACAGGCAATTAGAGAAGTGGTTGTTGTTGTTGTTCCCCAGGCTGTCTGGCCGAACAGCCCCAAGGTCTCGAGCAAGGCCAAGGCCATAAACGAGCGCCCCCACAAAACCCCCCCCTGCTTACCACTAACAAAGCCCGGGTGACCGAAGCCACTCCAAGGCAGGGAGCTGAGGAGGGTGTGGAAACGCCCGGGAAACCAAAGCCCCACCCAAGGCCCTGTGCCCCTCAGCAATTATGAAGGGAAAGTTGAGGGGTAAGGGAAAAATGTGACGCTTTGGCTCCCAATCTGCCAACTTCTAGGTTGGCAGTAGGGAGGTCAATCCACGGAAAAGACGCCGTCACTTGAGATCTAGAAGATATATAAGTAAAAGGAACAGTCAGAGTAAGCTACGGGTATGGCAGAGATCGCTCAGCTCTCACTCTGATAGACCAGCCCATCACCACATGACTAGAACCCAATCCTTTCAGCTTCAGCTAGGAAAGGCCCTAGAAAGCCGCCTTTGGCGGGGGTATAGCTCCCCTATTTCAACTCCTTTCGGGGTTGGGCACCCGCCCAGAAGTGGTAATGAATAAGAATGAATGGAGAACACTTGTGAATAGATGAGTGATAATATGGAAATCAGAGGGTTAATTGAGGCTGTCTTTAACCCTCAAATTCCTCAATCTACAATAATATGACGACAAACTCATAACAAACACTAATACGTCAGATCAGATAGTGTTAATGCTGAGTCTAGAAATCCCAAACAAACTACTCATTATTCTCTCTCTCTCACTATCTATCTATCTATCTATTAATCGATCTCAAACTAATTACTCTCGCTCTCACTATCGATCTGTCTATCAATCTATCTATGTACGCATCTATTTATCTATCTATCTTACAATCTACTCTCTCTCTCTCAATCTATCTATTTATCTATCTATATATCTAAGTGTAAATCTAGCTATGTATCTCTCTCTCTCTCTCAATCTATCTATTTATCTATCTACTGTATATGTCTAAGTGTAAATCTATCCATGTATCTCTCTCTCTCTGTCTCTGTCTCTCTCTCACTCTCTCTCAATTTATCTATATATCTAAGTGTAAATCTATCTATATATATACTCTATATATATCTCTCTCTCTCTCACACACACACACACATAGACCAACTACCTGCACAGTGGAGCTGATAATTATACTCAATAAATAGGTGTGGACGTTTACAGCCCATTTGCTCCATCCCTTCCTGATTTACAAGGGACTAGGTAGGGTGTCACAATGAACAGACTATTGATTTTCCATTTATTTATATAGCATACATTTATTATACATGGCATTTCTCCTAATATCATGTTTTCAGCTATTCGTTTCTTCCTTTTCATCCTCTTCCTTCTATTCCTGTTGTTTTTCCTCTTCATCGTCATGTATCCTCCTCCTCCTCCTCCTTCTTCTCCTCCTGTACAAAAGGAAAACATTAGTCACACCCCAACAAAAGGACAAAACTCTACATAGCAAGCATTGGGAACCTGATAAAAACACTGTATACATATAATAAACAGACAACATATATAATAAACACCATGTGAGGAGGAGCACATTGTTGACAACGGTTCGCATATAGCTTCATCAGGCCAATGTACTCCAAATATTGAGGTGAAAGATAGACTATACCAAATACAACAAAATACAAATATATAGCAGTTTAAAACAATTTAAATTACAAAAATAGGACAGCAACTTTAAATAATAAAAATAATACAACTCCGAACAAAAAGAGGAAAGCTTTTACAAAAAATAAAAATAAAATAAAAAAGGACAACCACTAAAAGATGACAACACCAACACCAAGATACCTATAAACAGTGTTAGGAAAGCGACTCTAAATACTGTAGGTGATGATGACTGATGATTAATAATGAGTATGATGTTAGTAAAGATGATTATGGTGACTGATAATGATGAAAAGGATGATTTGTATATAATGGCTATGATACTGTATTATTAATGATGATTAGGGCGTTGATACTATCTATGACTATGGTGATAGTATTGAGATACATTCACTTAATGATATTCACGAGGATGGGTATATTCTTTCTTGAATCGTCCATTTCATGCTATATATAATCAAAGTATCTCAATGCTTAGGTTCGGTGTGGTACAGTACATCCAATCGTCTTTGTCATAATGTTATATAAATATTATATAAGTTGCATGGCTGTAAGTGTTTCTTCTATCTATGGCAAACAATATATAAATACAAAAACAAAATTAAGTAAAACAATTAATTGACTGAGAAAGATCAATATCGTGTGTGGTATCCCAGGCCAGGGTTAACAGTGCACCAGGATCCAACCATTGATCTACCAGACTCCGAATGATGGCAGTGATAATGGCGCAAGTCGACCATGATAATATAGCGTAGTACAGTCACCTCCGTATGTTCATGGTCCAAAACAGAGGCCGGGTTACGGTGACTTGAGGTACTGTGTATGGTGATTACAGTGACCTAGTACTACTACTATTGGTCATGGTGAGCGAGGGTCAAAGAACGAACCATCATATGACCTGTTGGTGAATCATCCTAGGTCACCAGGGCACGTAGGATATGGTCACTCGGATACCACACACGATTAACAGTTACAGTATTTAGTTAGTAAACATAGGACTTGAGAGACTATCAACCCTTCCGGATTATTAAGCCAGCACACTGTAAGTCAAGTACATTTTCAGGAATGGAGCCCCTTATCGAGAACCCCAGTCCCTTGATTAACAGGTAAACACAAGAGTTTATACGTTTTTTTTTTTTTTTTTTTTTTTTATGTTGATTTTTGTATATAATCCTAAACGTTTCATAGTTCGGGCTTGGGACAAAATGAGAATGTGGAAATAACTTTGAAAAGTTGACAGAGTGAATATATAATTATATCTGAAGAATATGTATAACTTTTGTTCTAGTGATGATGATGATAGGTATGTTTTCCGTGTGGGAAGGAGGGGGGGGGGGGGGATGAAAGACAAGGAAATGACAGAAAAAATATATATATATAAATATAAAATGGCCAATACTACTAGGCAAACCCGAGAGAGAGTAAGAGAGTGAGAGTACAAAGGGAGTACAAAGAAAATCAAACAACAACAGGTCTAGTGACCCTTCTAGGTTGCTTTTCCTCCAAAACACTGAGGATCAAGTGTCCAAACAGTGGTTTAGAGTGGGTAAGGGAACATTGGAAAGGGAACTACTGCCCTGCCACTAACGTGGCAGGACTAGGAAGTTAGTAGGGGACATATGGGTTAGTAACTGAGGGGAGGATAAAGTTATTCATTTACAAATGCAGTCAGTCGCGGGTTTGATGCGAGATATTTGTCTAGGCGGAATTTAAATGAATCAACGGTGCTGCAGTCTATAACGTCTCGGGGAAGCCCATTCCACAAGTTGACAACTCGATTGAAGAAGATAGATTCGTGCGAGTTAAAAGATTTACCAATAATTTTGCAACCGTTTCCCCGCGTGTAATTAGATTGGTCGATAGTGAAGTACTTACTACAGTTCATATTGTCGATGCCTTTGATGATTTTGAACACTTGAATTAAGTCGCCTCTTAATCTGCGCTGGGTTAAAGGAAATAGATTTAGTTCTCTAAGACGCTCTTCGTATGGTTTGTTCTTTAGGCTAGGTATCATTTTGGTAACTCTACGTTGAACTCGTTCTAGCTTGTTTATATCTTTTTGGTAATAAGGGCACCAGGATTGAACGCAGTATTCCAGAAGAGGGCGGACTAAGGAATTGTAAAGGGTTAGGATAACTTCTTTGGATTTATGCTCAAATGACCTGCCTATAAAGCCAATTATTTTGTTTGCCTTCTTAACAACTTCTGAACATTGTTGACTCGGTTGAGAGAGAGAGAGAGAGAGAGAGAGAGAGAGAGAGAGAGAGAGAGAGAGGTAGAGAGAGAGAGGTAGAGAGGTAGAGAGAGAGAGAGGTAGAGAGAGAGGTAGGTGGGGAGGGGGTATAGACTGATGAGTGTAGGAGGGGGTTGGTGTGGGGGCGCGTGGTTGGTGGGGTTGGTGGGGGAGGGACAGTAGGACGGTAAGGGGAGGGGGGTCTGTCTGGTGTCCGATCGCTTGCTCATGTTTTTGCGTTCCCTTTGGCTACCCTAAGAGGTAGCATCGTAACTATAATAATTTGACAAACCTTTATAACACCATAATTTACGGCGGGGTATCAATAACATTGTGTTCGAATGTCATTATTATGTAACCTATAGTCTTGCCACAAATTGCGAAAGGCGATGCGACATCGGGTCTGAAATACACAGTAGGTGTCGATTTCTTCCTGGCGAGCGATAGCGAGCCAGCATTATATGAAGAAATCCGGTTTTGCCGGAAAAAAAATTCTATCGAAAAATGTACAAATTTAGCCTGCTGTCAAACTAAAATAAAAAATATGCTGGCTCGCTACCGCTCACCAGTAAAAAATTGACACCTGGATGGGGATAAACGTCTTAAAACAGTAGGCTGAATGGGGCCAAATGGATACAAGCCAGAGAGCCGGTACTCAAAGGGTTAAGGGGGGTGACCTGTTTTTGTTCTGTCCTTTTCTATCTTTCTCTGGCTTGTATCCATTTGGCCCCATTCAGCCTACTGTTTTAAGACGTTTATCCCCATCCAGGTGTCAATTTTTTACTGGTGAGCGGTAGCGAGCCAGCATATTTTTATTTTTGTTTGACAGCAGGCTAAATTTGTACATTTTTCGATAGAAAAATGTCTCCGGCGAAGCCGGATTTCTTCATATAATGCTGGCTCGCTATCGCTCGCCAGGAAGAAATCGACACCTAGATGGGGATAAACGTCTTAAAATAGTTGGCTGAAAGGGGCCGAATGGATACAAGCCAGAAAAAGAGAGAAAAGGCCAGAAATAACAAAAATCAGGTGACCCCCCGGGGTTAAGGTGAGATGGTTGACTTTTGGTCGACCATGTATATAGTATATTTGCTAGTTACCTCCCTCTCCCAGAGAGCGCGGGAGTGGGAGAGGAAGTGAGAGGTAGAGAATATACTGTATATGTCATCATCTATCTTTTATTAATTTCACCACAACACCAAACACCCCCAAGGAAATTAATTACAGTATATATGTGATCCACCGGAATTCGAACCTGGGTTATCACACACACAGATTTTTGACATGCCTTAAGGGGAGATTTCCACCTGGAGGATTTTTTTCTGGACCCCCCTCTCCCTCATGTTTAGCCCCATTGCTTTTGAGATTTTAAGAAGTTCGCCCCATTAGTTTGGCGATTTTAAGACCCCTTGCCCCATTTCTGTCAATTTTAAGACCATTCGTGCAATTTAGGTGTCGTTTTTTTCCTGGCGAGCGAAAGCGAGCCTGTAATTTAAGGGGAACCGGCCTTTGGCCGGGAAATTTTTCTACCGAAAAATGTAAAAATATATCTTGAAAGGGGGTCTAGGGGGAGTGATTTTAAGCTTGATGGAAGTCTAGGGAATCAACTAAACACCTCCCCTTAACCCTTACACCATAGGGGTACACTGTACCGGCTATGGTACACCAGGTACTTGGTATATTAATAGTGGATTGTGTTGAGGGTTGTAGATAATGTCTGGAGCCACAATATCATTAGCTTGCTATATAAGGTCTGACCGGTATGGAGGTCACAATATTGACATAGGGGTACACTGTACCGGCTATGGTACACCAGGTACTTGGTATATTAATAGTGGATTGTGTTGAGGGTTGTAGATAATGTCTGGAGCCACAATATCATTAGCTTGCTATATAAGGTCTGACCGGTATGGAGGTCACAATATTGACATAGGGGTACACTGTACCGGCTATGGTACACCAGGTACTTGGTATATTAATAGTGGATTGTGTTGAGGGTTGTAGATAATGTCTGGAGCCACAATATCATTAGCTTGCTATATAAGGTCTGACCGGTATGGAGGTCACAATATTGACATAGGGGTACACTGTACCGGCTATGGTACACCAGGTACTTGGTATATTAATAGTGGATTGTGTTGAGGGTTGTAGATAATGTCTGGAGCCACAATATCATTAGCTTGCTATATAAGGTCTGACCGGTATGGAGGTCACAATATTGACATAGGGGTACACTGTACCGGCTATGGTACACCAGGTACTTGGTATATTAATAGTGGATTGTGTTGAGGGTTGTAGATAATGTCTGGAGCCACAATATCATTAGCTTGCTATATAAGGTCTGACCGGTATGGAGGTCACAATATTGACATAGGGGTACACTGTACCGGCTATGGTACACCAGGTACTTGGTATATTAATAGTGGATTGTGTTGAGGGTTGTAGATAATGTCTGGAGCCACAATATCATTAGCTTGCTATATAAGGTCTGACCGGTATGGAGGTCACAATATTGACATAGGGGTACACTGTACCGGCTATGGTACACCAGGTACTTGGTATATTAATAGTGGATTGTGTTGAGGGTTGTAGATAATGTCTGGAGCCACAATATCATTAGCTTGCTATATAAGGTCTGACCGGTATGGAGGTCACAATATTGACATAGGGGTACACTGTACCGGCTATGGTACACCAGGTACTTGGTATATTAATAGTGGATTGTGTTGAGGGTTGTAGATAATGTCTGGAGCCACAATATCATTAGCTTGCTATATAAGGTCTGACCGGTATGGAGGTCACAATATTGACATAGGGGTACACTGTACCGGCTATGGTACACCAGGTACTTGGTATATTAATAGTGGATTGTGTTGAGGGTTGTAGATAATGTCTGGAGCCACAATATCATTAGCTTGCTATATAAGGTCTGACCGGTATGGAGGTCACAATATTGACATAGGGGTACACTGTACCGGCTATGGTACACCAGGTACTTGGTATATTAATAGTGGATTGTGTTGAGGGTTGTAGATAATGTCTGGAGCCACAATATCATTAGCTTGCTATATAAGGTCTGACCGGTATGGAGGTCACAATATTGACATAGGGGTACACTGTACCGGCTATGGTACACCAGGTACTTGGTATATTAATAGTGGATTGTGTTGAGGGTTGTAGATAATGTCTGGAGCCACAATATCATTAGCTTGCTATATAAGGTCTGACCGGTATGGAGGTCACAATATTGACATAGGGGTACACTGTACCGGCTATGGTACACCAGGTACTTGGTATATTAATAGTGGATTGTGTTGAGGGTTGTAGATAATGTCTGGAGCCACAATATCATTAGCTTGCTATATAAGGTCTGACCGGTATGGAGGTCACAATATTGACATAGGGGTACACTGTACCGGCTATGGTACACCAGGTACTTGGTATATTAATAGTGGATTGTGTTGAGGGTTGTAGATAATGTCTGGAGCCACAATATCATTAGCTTGCTATATAAGGTCTGACCGGTATGGAGGTCACAATATTGACATAGGGGTACACTGTACCGGCTATGGTACACCAGGTACTTGGTATATTAATAGTGGATTGTGTTGAGGGTTGTAGATAATGTCTGGAGCCACAATATCATTAGCTTGCTATATAAGGTCTGACCGGTATGGAGGTCACAATATTGACATAGGGGTACACTGTACCGGCTATGGTACACCAGGTACTTGGTATATTAATAGTGGATTGTGTTGAGGGTTGTAGATAATGTCTGGAGCCACAATATCATTAGCTTGCTATATAAGGTCTGACCGGTATGGAGGTCACAATATTGACATAGGGGTACACTGTACCGGCTATGGTACACCAGGTACTTGGTATATTAATAGTGGATTGTGTTGAGGGTTGTAGATAATGTCTGGAGCCACAATATCATTAGCTTGCTATATAAGGTCTGACCGGTATGGAGGTCACAATATTGACATAGGGGTACACTGTACCGGCTATGGTACACCAGGTACTTGGTATATTAATAGTGGATTGTGTTGAGGGTTGTAGATAATGTCTGGAGCCACAATATCATTAGCTTGCTATATAAGGTCTGACCGGTATGGAGGTCACAATATTGACATAGGGGTACACTGTACCGGCTATGGTACACCAGGTACTTGGTATATTAATAGTGGATTGTGTTGAGGGTTGTAGATAATGTCTGGAGCCACAATATCATTAGCTTGCTATATAAGGTCTGACCGGTATGGAGGTCACAATATTGACATAGGGGTACACTGTACCGGCTATGGTACACCAGGTACTTGGTATATTAATAGTGGATTGTGTTGAGGGTTGTAGATAATGTCTGGAGCCACAATATCATTAGCTTGCTATATAAGGTCTGACCGGTATGGAGGTCACAATATTGACATAGGGGTACACTGTACCGGCTATGGTACACCAGGTACTTGGTATATTAATAGTGGATTGTGTTGAGGGTTGTAGATAATGTCTGGAGCCACAATATCATTAGCTTGCTATATAAGGTCTGACCGGTATGGAGGTCACAATATTGACATAGGGGTACACTGTACCGGCTATGGTACACCAGGTACTTGGTATATTAATAGTGGATTGTGTTGAGGGTTGTAGATAATGTCTGGAGCCACAATATCATTAGCTTGCTATATAAGGTCTGACCGGTATGGAGGTCACAATATTGACATAGGGGTACACTGTACCGGCTATGGTACACCAGGTACTTGGTATATTAATAGTGGATTGTGTTGAGGGTTGTAGATAATGTCTGGAGCCACAATATCATTAGCTTGCTATATAAGGTCTGACCGGTATGGAGGTCACAATATTGACATAGGGGTACACTGTACCGGCTATGGTACACCAGGTACTTGGTATATTAATAGTGGATTGTGTTGAGGGTTGTAGATAATGTCTGGAGCCACAATATCATTAGCTTGCTATATAAGGTCTGACCGGTATGGAGGTCACAATATTGACATAGGGGTACACTGTACCGGCTATGGTACACCAGGTACTTGGTATATTAATAGTGGATTGTGTTGAGGGTTGTAGATAATGTCTGGAGCCACAATATCATTAGCTTGCTATATAAGGTCTGACCGGTATGGAGGTCACAATATTGACATAGGGGTACACTGTACCGGCTATGGTACACCAGGTACTTGGTATATTAATAGTGGATTGTGTTGAGGGTTGTAGATAATGTCTGGAGCCACAATATCATTAGCTTGCTATATAAGGTCTGACCGGTATGGAGGTCACAATATTGACATAGGGGTACACTGTACCGGCTATGGTACACCAGGTACTTGGTATATTAATAGTGGATTGTGTTGAGGGTTGTAGATAATGTCTGGAGCCACAATATCATTAGCTTGCTATATAAGGTCTGACCGGTATGGAGGTCACAATATTGACATAGGGGTACACTGTACCGGCTATGGTACACCAGGTACTTGGTATATTAATAGTGGATTGTGTTGAGGGTTGTAGATAATGTCTGGAGCCACAATATCATTAGCTTGCTATATAAGGTCTGACCGGTATGGAGGTCACAATATTGACATAGGGGTACACTGTACCGGCTATGGTACACCAGGTACTTGGTATATTAATAGTGGATTGTGTTGAGGGTTGTAGATAATGTCTGGAGCCACAATATCATTAGCTTGCTATATAAGGTCTGACCGGTATGGAGGTCACAATATTGACATAGGGGTACACTGTACCGGCTATGGTACACCAGGTACTTGGTATATTAATAGTGGATTGTGTTGAGGGTTGTAGATAATGTCTGGAGCCACAATATCATTAGCTTGCTATATAAGGTCTGACCGGTATGGAGGTCACAATATTGACATAGGGGTACACTGTACCGGCTATGGTACACCAGGTACTTGGTATATTAATAGTGGATTGTGTTGAGGGTTGTAGATAATGTCTGGAGCCACAATATCATTAGCTTGCTATATAAGGTCTGACCGGTATGGAGGTCACAATATTGACATAGGGGTACACTGTACCGGCTATGGTACACCAGGTACTTGGTATATTAATAGTGGATTGTGTTGAGGGTTGTAGATAATGTCTGGAGCCACAATATCATTAGCTTGCTATATAAGGTCTGACCGGTATGGAGGTCACAATATTGACATAGGGGTACACTGTACCGGCTATGGTACACCAGGTACTTGGTATATTAATAGTGGATTGTGTTGAGGGTTGTAGATAATGTCTGGAGCCACAATATCATTAGCTTGCTATATAAGGTCTGACCGGTATGGAGGTCACAATATTGACATAGGGGTACACTGTACCGGCTATGGTACACCAGGTACTTGGTATATTAATAGTGGATTGTGTTGAGGGTTGTAGATAATGTCTGGAGCCACAATATCATTAGCTTGCTATATAAGGTCTGACCGGTATGGAGGTCACAATATTGACATAGGGGTACACTGTACCGGCTATGGTACACCAGGTACTTGGTATATTAATAGTGGATTGTGTTGAGGGTTGTAGATAATGTCTGGAGCCACAATATCATTAGCTTGCTATATAAGGTCTGACCGGTATGGAGGTCACAATATTGACATAGGGGTACACTGTACCGGCTATGGTACACCAGGTACTTGGTATATTAATAGTGGATTGTGTTGAGGGTTGTAGATAATGTCTGGAGCCACAATATCATTAGCTTGCTATATAAGGTCTGACCGGTATGGAGGTCACAATATTGACATAGGGGTACACTGTACCGGCTATGGTACACCAGGTACTTGGTATATTAATAGTGGATTGTGTTGAGGGTTGTAGATAATGTCTGGAGCCACAATATCATTAGCTTGCTATATAAGGTCTGACCGGTATGGAGGTCACAATATTGACATAGGGGTACACTGTACCGGCTATGGTACACCAGGTACTTGGTATATTAATAGTGGATTGTGTTGAGGGTTGTAGATAATGTCTGGAGCCACAATATCATTAGCTTGCTATATAAGGTCTGACCGGTATGGAGGTCACAATATTGACATAGGGGTACACTGTACCGGCTATGGTACACCAGGTACTTGGTATATTAATAGTGGATTGTGTTGAGGGTTGTAGATAATGTCTGGAGCCACAATATCATTAGCTTGCTATATAAGGTCTGACCGGTATGGAGGTCACAATATTGACATAGGGGTACACTGTACCGGCTATGGTACACCAGGTACTTGGTATATTAATAGTGGATTGTGTTGAGGGTTGTAGATAATGTCTGGAGCCACAATATCATTAGCTTGCTATATAAGGTCTGACCGGTATGGAGGTCACAATATTGACATAGGGGTACACTGTACCGGCTATGGTACACCAGGTACTTGGTATATTAATAGTGGATTGTGTTGAGGGTTGTAGATAATGTCTGGAGCCACAATATCATTAGCTTGCTATATAAGGTCTGACCGGTATGGAGGTCACAATATTGACATAGGGGTACACTGTACCGGCTATGGTACACCAGGTACTTGGTATATTAATAGTGGATTGTGTTGAGGGTTGTAGATAATGTCTGGAGCCACAATATCATTAGCTTGCTATATAAGGTCTGACCGGTATGGAGGTCACAATATTGACATAGGGGTACACTGTACCGGCTATGGTACACCAGGTACTTGGTATATTAATAGTGGATTGTGTTGAGGGTTGTAGATAATGTCTGGAGCCACAATATCATTAGCTTGCTATATAAGGTCTGACCGGTATGGAGGTCACAATATTGACATAGGGGTACACTGTACCGGCTATGGTACACCAGGTACTTGGTATATTAATAGTGGATTGTGTTGAGGGTTGTAGATAATGTCTGGAGCCACAATATCATTAGCTTGCTATATAAGGTCTGACCGGTATGGAGGTCACAATATTGACATAGGGGTACACTGTACCGGCTATGGTACACCAGGTACTTGGTATATTAATAGTGGATTGTGTTGAGGGTTGTAGATAATGTCTGGAGCCACAATATCATTAGCTTGCTATATAAGGTCTGACCGGTATGGAGGTCACAATATTGACATAGGGGTACACTGTACCGGCTATGGTACACCAGGTACTTGGTATATTAATAGTGGATTGTGTTGAGGGTTGTAGATAATGTCTGGAGCCACAATATCATTAGCTTGCTATATAAGGTCTGACCGGTATGGAGGTCACAATATTGACATAGGGGTACACTGTACCGGCTATGGTACACCAGGTACTTGGTATATTAATAGTGGATTGTGTTGAGGGTTGTAGATAATGTCTGGAGCCACAATATCATTAGCTTGCTATATAAGGTCTGACCGGTATGGAGGTCACAATATTGACATAGGGGTACACTGTACCGGCTATGGTACACCAGGTACTTGGTATATTAATAGTGGATTGTGTTGAGGGTTGTAGATAATGTCTGGAGCCACAATATCATTAGCTTGCTATATAAGGTCTGACCGGTATGGAGGTCACAATATTGACATAGGGGTACACTGTACCGGCTATGGTACACCAGGTACTTGGTATATTAATAGTGGATTGTGTTGAGGGTTGTAGATAATGTCTGGAGCCACAATATCATTAGCTTGCTATATAAGGTCTGACCGGTATGGAGGTCACAATATTGACATAGGGGTACACTGTACCGGCTATGGTACACCAGGTACTTGGTATATTAATAGTGGATTGTGTTGAGGGTTGTAGATAATGTCTGGAGCCACAATATCATTAGCTTGCTATATAAGGTCTGACCGGTATGGAGGTCACAATATTGACATAGGGGTACACTGTACCGGCTATGGTACACCAGGTACTTGGTATATTAATAGTGGATTGTGTTGAGGGTTGTAGATAATGTCTGGAGCCACAATATCATTAGCTTGCTATATAAGGTCTGACCGGTATGGAGGTCACAATATTGACATAGGGGTACACTGTACCGGCTATGGTACACCAGGTACTTGGTATATTAATAGTGGATTGTGTTGAGGGTTGTAGATAATGTCTGGAGCCACAATATCATTAGCTTGCTATATAAGGTCTGACCGGTATGGAGGTCACAATATTGACATAGGGGTACACTGTACCGGCTATGGTACACCAGGTACTTGGTATATTAATAGTGGATTGTGTTGAGGGTTGTAGATAATGTCTGGAGCCACAATATCATTAGCTTGCTATATAAGGTCTGACCGGTATGGAGGTCACAATATTGACATAGGGGTACACTGTACCGGCTATGGTACACCAGGTACTTGGTATATTAATAGTGGATTGTGTTGAGGGTTGTAGATAATGTCTGGAGCCACAATATCATTAGCTTGCTATATAAGGTCTGACCGGTATGGAGGTCACAATATTGACATAGGGGTACACTGTACCGGCTATGGTACACCAGGTACTTGGTATATTAATAGTGGATTGTGTTGAGGGTTGTAGATAATGTCTGGAGCCACAATATCATTAGGTCTGACCGGTATGGAGGTCACAATATTGACATAGGGGTACACTGTACCGGCTATGGTACACCAGGTACTTGGTATATTAATAGTGGATTGTGTTGAGGGTTGTAGATAGTGTCTGGAGCCACAATATCATTAGCTTGCTATATAAGGTCTGACCGGTATGGAGGTCACAATATTGACATAGGGGTACACTGTACCGGCTATGGTACACCAGGTACTTGGTATATTAATAGTGGATTGTGTTGAGGGTTGTAGATAATGTCTGGAGCCACAATATCATTAGCTTGCTATATAAGGTCTGACCGGTATGGAGGTCACAATATTGACATAGGGGTACACTGTACCGGCTATGGTCCACCAGGTACTTGGTATATATAGTGGATTGTGTTGAGGGTTGTAGATAATGTCTGGAGCCACAATATCATTAGCTTGCTATATAAGGTCTGACCGGTATGGAGGTCACAATATTGACATAGGGGTACACTGTACCGGCTATGGTACACCAGGTACTCGTTTTATTCATAGTTGATTGTGTTGAGGGTTGTAGATAGTGTCTGGAGCCACAATATCATTAGCTTGCTATTTAAGGTCTGACCGGTATGGAGGTCACAATATTGACATAGGGGTACACTGTACCGGCTATGTTACACCAGGTACTTGGTATATTAATAGTGGATTGTGTTGAGGGTTGTAGATAATGTACACAAATCATTAGTGTAAGTACGGTTGTTATGACATAGATGTTTGGTAAGGTTTATTCAACAGTGTTATTGTAAAACACTAGTGTTGAGTAGTTGATGATATTATTGTTTATTTAAGTTATTCTACAACATTCTGTGTTTATGGTCTGGCGACTTTTGTGGTTGTTCACGCATTTACGTAAATACAAGGTTATTTTGGTAAGTTGTGGCTACACTTATATATGACATTGTGACAACGTAAAATTGTTGATGTTGTTGTTGTTGCTTGTGTGTCCTCAGGCTGTCTGGCCGAGCAGCCCCAAGGTCCCGAGCAAGGCCAAGGCCATAACCGAGCGACCCCACAGAACCCTCCCAGCTTACCACTAATAATGCCCAGGTGACCGAAGCCACTCAAAGGCGGGGAGCTGAGGAGGGTGCGGAAACGCCCGGGAAACAAAAGCCCCACCCAAGGCCCTGTGCCCCTCAGCAATTATAAAGGGAAAGTTGAGGGGCAAAGGAAAAATGTGACGCTTTGGCTCCCAATCTGCCAGAGTTGGCAGTAGGGAGGTCAATCCACGGAAAAGACACCGTCACTTGAGATCTAGAAAATATATAAGTAAAAGGAACAGTCAGAGTAAGCTATGGGTATGGCAGAGAACGCTCAACTCTCATTCTGATAGACCAGCCCATTACCACTATGTGGTAGTTGTTGGGATAATTGATATAGTTCCAAGTCTGTTAATTGCTGTAGGCCCTTTATAAACTTAATAAAACCGTCTAATAGTAGCCAGAATAATGTTAAATAGATGTCATCGGTACGGAATGGGTTAACCTCAATCTTACAATCAGTAAGTCGTAAAGGAAAGATAGGTAAATATATTGTAGTAGGAAGTTTGTTGATATAAGTCATTTGGCTTTGGTAAGACAAGCAGGGTTCTCACACTGAGGGCCAAGGGTCGAGTCTGTCTGACTACTATTACCTTCCCTATATTATATTAAGGGGGTCACTTCGCTTTTGTTTTATCTTTCTCTCCCTCTCTCTTTGGCTTGTATCCATTCCAACACATTCACCCTACTGTTTTAAGACGTTTACCCCAATCCAGGTGTCAATATTTTCCTGGCGTGCGGTAGCGAGCCGGAGACATTTTTCTATCGAATAATGTACAAATTTAGCTTGCTGTCAAAACAAATATATATATATATATATATATATATATATATGCTGGCTCGCTACCGCTCGCCATGAAAATCTATACACCTGGATGGGGGGTAAACGTGTTAAAACAGTAGGGTGAATGTGTTGGAATGTCTACAAGCCAAAGAGAGAGGTAGAGAAAGATAAAACAAGCGAGGTGGGGTGGCTCCCTTAATAATACAGATGTCATTCCCGTATTATAAAACCCTAAATGCTAACCAAACATCTAATGAAGATAATACGAGTGTTAATTTGTGATATAGGGATAAATATCCTTCAGTTTAACAAAGATCACTATTTATATCTGCTTATGCCGTTAATCAAGGTTAACCCTTTCACGCATATGACGCGTGGGGATACTTTAAAGCCTTTCTTACCATCAGGGGTATTTACAAACCTTTAGTTTAGTTACTTCAACCTCTGCAGTTGTCTTTGAGTTAGCTGTGTTGAGCCTATTGGGGATACTTTAAAGCCTTTGTTACCATCAGGGGTATTTACAAACCTTAGTTTAGTTACTTCAACCTCTGCAGTTGTCTTTGAGTTAGCTGTGTTGAGCCTATTGGGGATACTTTAAAGCCTTTGTTACCATCAGGGGTATTTACAAACCTTTAGTTTAGTTACTTCAACCTCTGAAATTGTCTTTGAGTTAGCTGTGGGCAAAACACTAATTTTGGAGAGGTAATTATACGAGTGATTGAACTCTACTTCTTATTGCTAATCTGGCAACCTCTGCGTCATAAATGCGGGAAAGGGTTAAGAGCAAAGATATAGTATGGTTTTAAGATACGGGGGTTGGAGCTAAACATCTCACTTGCTTCTTATAATGCCCCATTAATACCAAAATGGGTAGTAGAAGCTAGTGCTATTTTTAAGGGGGGTCACCGGCTTTTGTTTTTTTATCTTTCTCTCCTGTTTTCTCTTTCCCTGGCTTGTATCCATTCGGCCACATTCAGCCAACTGTTTTAAGACGTTTATCCCCATCCAGGTGTCAATTTCTTCCTGGCGAGCGATAGCGAGCCAGCAATGTATGGAGAAATCCGGCTTCGTTGTACAAATTTAGCTTGCTGTCAAAACAAAAATAGATATATGCTGGTTTCGAACCGCTCGCCAGGAAAATATTGACACCTGGATGGAGGTAAACATCTTAAAACAGTAGGCTGAATGGGGCCGAATCGATACAAGCCAAAGAGAGAGGGAGAGAAAGATAAAAACAGCGAGGTGGGTTCCCTTAAAATAATACAAATATTGTAGCCTACTATCACAGGTGGAATGGTCCGCTACAAACAGGTTAATTAATACCAATATTGATTGTTTGACTTGTTTATAAAGCTATAATAACCGATATATACAGGGTGTTTTAAAACAAAACTGCCAGAGTATGACGACCACATTGATCAAAATATATAATACACATATTTCTATTCTATTTTTACCTATAATATATTGTAACGGAGATAAATGGTTATTTAGAAATGTAGCAAAACAGGGTTCTGAGCTCAGCACAAAACATATGATACATAATATGAATGATTACCAAGTAAAAAAGGTAAAGAGGAGATATCTAATGACCTAATCTAGAGTAACTGAACAAAAAGCAATAGCCTACAATGCATACACAAGATCAAAAACACATGAAGCCTTTAATTACTTTAGAAACATCAGAAATCATGCCAAAACTGTATTAAACCTAACTAAATCAAACTTTCTCCACAAGCAGGCAAATAAACTTCTAAATAATCCAAATGATAACAAAATATTTTGGTCTACTCTTAACTCATTTAAATCCAACTTCACTACTGCTTCATCCATTCCACCATTAAAATCTCCGACTGGCAATCTTGTAAGTGACCCACGAGGAAAAGCTAACCTTCTTGCGGATATTTTTCCACCAACTCAACCTTAGATGAAATAAATCAAGATGTCCCTGTACTTAATTTTAATTCGCCTGAAATTCCCTCACTTAAGATCCACACCAGACATGTCAAAACTATTTTGCAGAATCTCTCGGTAGATAAGGCTCCTGGTCCAGATGAAATTCCTCCAATAGTACTTAAGAATTGCTCCTTGGTGATCGCTCCTGTATTGGCAAAATTTTTCCGTCTGTGTACTCATACCTCATGCTTCCCAGTACCCTGGAAAGAAGCAAACATCCATCCAGTTCCTAAAAAAGGTGCCTCTTCAGATCCATCAAACTACAGACCAATAGCTATACCTCCACTCTTGGTAAAGTCTTTGAAATTATATTAAATAATCACATAATTAAGCATCTTGAGAATAATAAATTAATCAGTGATAGGCAATATGGTTTTAGACGATGTCGATCAACTGCAGACATGCTATGCCTTCTTACGCATCAAATCAACCAAGCTACAGACCAACATGGTGAAACACATACAATAGCACTGGATATATCAAAGGCATTTGATAGAGTCTGGCATCAATCCTTATTGTCGAAGATGTCACACTACGGGCCTTGCATCATTAGTTCCACTAATTTCTTCTTATCTTCATAACAGAAAAATACGTGTAATGGTAGATGGCCTTTATTCTCAATTTCACTCAATAAATGCTGGTGTTCCCCAGGGATCAGTTTTGGCCCCAATTCTGTTCCTCATTCATATCAATGATCTCATATCTACCACTCATAATCCAATACATTCCTACGCAGATGACTCAACACTCCACAGTTCCTTCACATTTACCAATTCTTTCACCCAACCCGATCTTATAAATTCAAAAATAAACACTGCAATTTCTCTGAACCAGGACCTTTCTAGAATTAATGGATGGGGACAAAAGAATCTAGTTTCCTTTAATGCACAGAAAACCAAGTACATTCAATTTTCTAACCGACAGAATCTCACTGACTCCCATATATTTTTTAATGATGTAAATATTCCCACTTCCCCTAGTATTGACATTCTCGGTGTAACATTAACTACTAACTTGAGCTGGACACATTATGTTAGAAGCATTGCTAAGAATGCCTCTAAAAAACTGGGACTCCTGTACAGAGTTCGAGAATTCTTCACTGACGAGCAGTTGGCCGTGATATATAAAAGTCATGTGCGTTCTCAGATGGATTACTGTTCACCTCTGTGGGGTGGAAGTGGAGTGGTTGCATTGAGGCAGTTGGACAAAATTCAAAATAAAGCTATTAGATTAATCAATAACCCTGCAATCACACAGGACCTTCCTACATTATCCATACGAAGAAACGTTGCATCCCTTGCATTATTCTACAGATATTTTCACAGCAATTGTTCCGAGGAACTTGCTTCAATTGTGCCGCCTCTCCACATCTTTCCCCGTAGAACTAGGGCAGCTGAGAGCGCCCATGAATTTACACTTTCTCCTCCACAATGCAGAACTTCTGCTTATCAGAATTCATTTATCCCCAGAGCTACTACTCTTTGGAATTCACTTCCCTCGAATTGCTTTCCACAAACTTACAATCTACAAATGTTTAAATCCAGTTGTTACAAACATTTTATGAATGGAGGATGCCTTTAGGCACATGGACCTTTTTGTTTTATCTGTGTTTTTCCTTCCTCCGTTCATTGTCTCTTAAAAAAAAAAAAAAAAAAAAAAAAATCACATATGAATAATTACAAAATCAAAGTAACATAAAATTGGTAATGATATTTTGCAATTAGAAGAAAACTGCTACGTATTATAATCCAAGTAGCGTAAAAAGATATGCACCATTTGTAACGATGACCAAGAGGTAAAATAATGAATCTCAAGTCTGGGTCAGGTATCCGAACACTGCTATAGGTATTTCAATCGTTCGTGAAACTGTTTGAATGGGAAAAAATTGTTCCTGCGCAATTTACTGTTTCATTACAAATACCTCATTACGTTACTATTATAACAGAGTACTAACGAAATATGTCTATCAGTTTTATGGTTGAAGTTTGACGATTTTACGTAGCTGTAGACATACAAGTATACGGTGTTCACTAATGAATATTTAAAATCATCTAATGGTACCCAAAACAAACAATTTACGTCACTTGGACTTAACGAGTATAAAATAACAAAGGCAGAGACACACCTAAATAACGACAATCCATATTTATGTGATATTATAAGGTAAATAAATCACTATGACAGAAGAAGATAGCACCATGGCCGAGCATATGATTAAACACATGAGAAGATTCGTTATGACTCCAAAGCTTCGAAGAAAAACTCGAACTGGGATGGGAGGCAAGAGGTAGGCTATTTGGGGTGGGGGGGTGGGGGGACACTAACCCGTGTTCGGATTATAGCTCATACCTGGGTGTCACTAATTATTTTACTCTATGCGGTTTAAATCATTAATGGTATATTATTTTGCATTTTGTCCTTAGATAATCTTCTTCGTTATTGTATTTACTAATTAGCAGATGAGGTCTGGCAGTGTTGTTTTAAAACACCCTGTATGTATATATATATATATATATATATATATATATATATATATATATATATATATATATATATATATATATATATATATATATATGCTATACGTGCAATAATGGACTCGCAAGTCGGCAATTTGCCGACTTGCGCGTTTCGTTCTATAAGGAAGTTGGAGGTGTAGACAACGATATTTAACATAATTTACAGCTAAAATACGGTCGTAGTACATATATAAATACATAAAACCCAATTCAACATACCATTCATCCATCAGAAACGTACATTATTATTGCATTTGTATTTAATATCGATGTTTACGGCTCCAACTTCCTTATAGCCTGAAACTCTGCAGTGGTCAATTGTTAGTTTTCAGTAGATGAGGCTCTGAGCGATGTGTAGGCATAACATATACTTGTATTCGTAATTGACTTATTACTTGGACTGATTCATACTAACAAACACACCTTTAATATAATACAATTAATTAGACATAAATGATCATAGTCATGGCAACGTTTAACCTCTTGATGTAAGTCGTAAAGGAAAGATAGGTAAATATATTGTAGTAGGAAGTTTGTTGATATAAGTCATTTGGCTTTGGTAAGACAAGCAGGGTTCTCACACTGAGGGCCAAGGGTCGAGTCTGTCTGACTACTATTACCTTCCCTATATATTAAGGGGGTCACCGGATTGTTTTTATCTTTCTCTCCCTCTCTCTTTGGCTTGTATCCATTCGGCCCCATTCAGCCTACTGTTTTAAGACGTTTACCCCAATCCTGGACCCATTCAGCCTACTGTTTTAAGACGTTTACCCCAATCCTCAGGTGTCAATATTTTCCTGGCGTGCGGTAGCGAGCCGGAGAAATGTTTCTATCGAATAATGTACAAATTTAGCTTGCTGTCAAAACAAAACCAAATATATATATGCTGGCTCGCTACCGCTATATACTTACTATATACTATATACTTACCATCAGCTATATAACTACCTATGTTGAGTTTAATGAAGTATTAAAATACTAAAGGTATATAATAGCTGCGAAACTATTGCATGTTAAGACAAAATCTACATCCGTTTATACTGTATATATTAACAATATTAACATTATCTCACAGGTATTTAGGCTACCAACCCTTTAGATAAATGAACAGTTGTATATGTTTGTATTTAAACATTATATTATACCGGTACGTATGTATATGTTACGTTGCTAGAGTCAGTGTTGTACAAGAGTGTGGAAATACATAATATTATATGTATACATTATTTATCATACTCAAATATCATAGTGTATTGAAATAAATATACATATATCGCATTTACAAGATAAATAACATAACTGTATATAGAATAAATCGGAAAACATTATGCGGAAATAGCCCCATTTGATTATAATATCTTAACCGAGTCACAGCCGAGCGGTAAGTGGTGAGAGCCTTACTGACTGGTTGGCTGATCGAGCCCTGGGCTAACTCAGGATTTGGTCAGACAGTGATAGGTTAGGTGGCCACCGAACAGACTAGATTGATCACCTGGTTTGTGTATGAATGTGTGTATGTGTAATTAATTGATTGTGTATGTATGTATGTATGTATGTATTTGTGTATTTCATTAATTGTGTATGTATTTGTGTAATTCATTAATTGTATACGAGTATTCCCTTTCAGGTACAATGATGCAGAGGACCAGGATGCTGCCAATATGTCAATACAGAAGACTGTCACTACCAGAAAGTGAGGAAGGTCATCATCTGGGGGGCCGAGCCCTGGGTGGTGTCACGAATCGTTGAATGGTAGCCAGGCCAGACTCTAGTAAGTGATGACAGGACCAGGATGCTGCCAAGAAGAGGACGACAGGACCAGGATGCTGCCAAGAAGAGGACCACGACGCCAGGATGCTGAAAGGAATGTGATCACAAGAAGAAGAAAGGACTGACGCTACCGAAAAGTGACGAAGAGTCATCATCTGGGGCTCGGCCCCCTGGGTGGTGTCACGAATCATGGCACGGTAGCCAGGACAGACTCTAGTAAGTGATGACAGGACCAGGATGCTGCAAAGAAGAGGACCACAACGCCAGGATGCTGCTAAGAAGAGGACCACAGAACCAGGAATGTGATCACAGAAGACAGGACTGACGCTACCGAAAAGTGACGAAGGTCATCATCTGGGGCTCGGCCCCCTGGGTGGTGTCACGAATCATGGCACGGTAGCCAGGACAGACTCTAAAGTGATGACAGGACCAGGATGCTGCCACTCAAAAAGGGTGAGAGCAAATTGGCTGTAAATTACCACATCTATTCCTAGACTGACTCTTCCCAAATGGTAGAAATATTAGCTTGATTATTCTAGTAGTTTTTTAGTTACAGAAGTTAGAAGTCATGACATTCGCAGGATAAATTTGGTATTGATAAATCACTAACTTAAGGGGACCGACATGCATTTTCTCTCTGGGTTTTATCCATTCGGCCCCATATAGGTATAGTTTCTTTTCCTGGCGAGCCATCATTGTATGGAGAAATCCGGCTTGGCCGGAGACATTTACCGAAAAATGTAAACATTTAGTCAGCTATCTAAAACATCATCCAAAATATTCTGGCTCACTATCGCTCGTCTTAAAACAGTAGGCTGAATGGGGTCGAATGGCTACTACCCAGAAATAAAATAAAAAACGGGTGGGTGGGGTTAAATAGTAGTAGTGCGGGGGCCCCCTATCTGTTAGAGTCCCTTCTTGATACACAGTCCTACAACCATGACGTAATTTTCATCTTATTCTGGTTACCATTAGATGATTGTCTTTAAATAAATACAATCTAAATAAACCCACTTACGTCCCTCTTAAACTGCATAAAATCATTTAATCTCAACCAGAATCAAAGGTGTCATGGTGGTGAAGGGGTTAAGGAAAACAAAGCACCCGGTACATATTCTATCCTTGTTATTGCCCTATTTAACCCATTCTCTACCAGCGACAGTATTATATTCTGGCAACTATTAGACCATTTTATTCAGCTTAGGAAGGACCTCTAGCAATAGTAAGACTTCACACTGTCTCAACCAACCCTTTTAGCTACAACAGATCCTTCCCAAGCTGCATAATATCATCTAAATATAGGCTAACTAGATTAAAATATAACACACGTCGCTGGTACTCAAAGGGTTAAAATATCCTAAACTAACGATTGAGCATTTCCGCATCAATGTAATGTGGGATATTTAAGGCAGCTCAGACGGTAATGTGCAGCATAATTTACTGGTTCGGTTCAATGGTTTAAGGAAGGGGTTTAGTTTGCTCTCTAAACCTCCATCAAACTTATAAAAACACCCACAAGATACAAATTTGTACATTTTTCGGTAGATAAATGTCCCGGCCGAAGGCCAATTCCTCTTCAAATACAGGCTCGCTATCGCTCGCCAGGAAAAAATTCGACGCCTAAAGGGCACGAAATGGAGCAAAAGGTCTGAAAATCGCCAAACTAATGGGGCGAATGTCTTGAAATCTCCTAACTAATAGGGCTAAATATGAGGGAGGAGAAGGACTCTAAAAACCAACTGCCTCCCCTTAATAGTAGAATATTAATTTTGAAGACACCTCAACACTGCATCGCACCCACATTATTATAGTGATTCCAATTTAGTTCATTATACATATTATATGTAAATTGATTAAAACTATAGTCCAACGAGTAGAGAGAACACCTTCGGCCGGGACAGTTTTATACCAAAGTGTTTACAAATGTATCTTGATGGGGGGGGGGGGGGTCTTGGGGGGGGATGCTTGATGGCGGTCTAGGGAGGAAACATACTAAAACAAGGAGGTGACCAGTAGCGACATTGGTTTCTAACCGAGAGGACCGAGTTCGATTCTCGGCTGGTGGAGATGTTTGGGCAATCTCCTCACACCCCTTGCCTCTGTTCTGATCGCCTAACAGTAAAATAGGTCTATGACAGGGTAAAACGGTTCCGTTCCTCGTGACCTAATCCCTTAACTACTACTACAAAAAACAACAAAAAACACAAACACATAAGCCAATAAATACGTGGAACCGTGACCTGGGGCTGAGGCTGTGGCAGTTGTGTTATCTCCGAGGCATACAGGGTAAGCGGGTTTACAACACACGATAACAACTGTAACTCTTTATCACCAACATACTACATACTCTACCCCACTACACAACACTACACACACCACCTCACTACAGACTAGTCACCACTAAGCAAGCATTGCATATACCACCCGGGCAATATCGATAGCGGTACCTCACAACTATACTATTAATACCGGTACCCCACAACTATACTATTAATACCGGTACCCCACAACTATTAATACCGGTACCCCACAACTATACTATTAATACCGGTACCCCACAACTATACTATTAATACCGGTACCCCACTATACTATTAATACCGGTACCCCACAACTATACTATTAATACCGGTACCCCACAACTATACTATTAATACCGGTACCCCACAACTATACTATTAATACCGGTACCCCACAACTATACTATTAATACCGGTACCCCACAACTATACTATTAATACCGGTACCCCACAACTATACTATTAATACCGGTACCCCACAACTATACTATTAATACCGGTACCCCACAACTATACTATTAATACCGGTACCCCACAACTATACTATTAATACCGGTACCCCACAACTATACTATTAATACCGGTACCCCACAACTATACTATTAATACCGGTACCCCACAACTATACTATTAATACCGGTACCCCACAACTATACTATTAATACCGGTACCCCACAACTATACTATTAATACCGGTACCCCACAACTATACTATTAAACTTGCAAACCAAACCAATATACAAATTATAATACAACAACATACACACCACATATTATGCATCACTATGTACACTACACTAACACACACACACACACACACACACATATACTAACATACCACACCACATATATGCATCACTATGTACACTACACTAACACACACACACACACACACACACACAAATACTACACTACAACCACATATTATGCATCACTATGTACACTACACTATAACACACACACACACACACACACACACAAATACTACAACATACCACACCACATATTATATATCACTATGTACACTACACTATAACACACACACACACACACACACATATACTACAACATACCACACCACATATTATGCATCACTATGTACACTACACTATAACACACACACACACACACACACACATATACTACAACATACCACACCACATATTATGCATCACTATGTACACTACACTATAACACACACACACACACACACACACACACACACATATACTACAACATACCACACCACATATGCATCACTATGTACACTACACTATAGCACACAGACACACACACACATATACTACAACATACCACACGACATATTATGCATCACTATGTACACTACACTATAACACACACACACACCACACACACACACCTACAACATACCACACCACATATTATGCATCACTATGTACACTACACTAACACACACACACACACACACACACACACACACATATACTACAACATACCACCACATATTATGCATCACTATGTACACTACACTATAACACACACACACACACATACTACAACATACCACACCACATATTATGCATCACTATGTACACTACACTATAACACCCACACCACACACACACTAACACACACACACACACACATATACTACAACATACCACACCATATTATGCATCACTATGTACACTACACTATAACACACACACACACACACACACACATATACTACAACATACCACACCACATATTATGCATCACTATGTACACTACACTATAACACACACACACACACACATATACTACAACATACCACACCACATATTATGCATCACTATGTACACTACACTATAACACACACACACACACACACACACACATATACTACAACATACCACACCACATATTATGCATCACTATGTACACTACACTATAACACACACACACACACACACACACACACACATATACTACAACATACCACACCACATATTATGCATCACTATGTACACTACACTATAACACACACACACACACACACACACACACATATACTACAACATACCACACCACATATTATGCATCACTATGTACACTACACTATAACACACACACACACACACACACACACACATATACTACAACATACCACACCACATATTATGCATCACTATGTACACTACACTATAACACACACACACACACACACACATATACTACAACATACCACACCACATATTATGCATCACTATGTACACTACACTATAACACACACACACACACACACACACACACATATACTACAACATACCACACCACATATTATGCATCACTATGTACACTACACTATAACACACACACACACACACACACACACACATATACTACAACATACCACACCACATATTATGCATCACTATGTACACTACACTATAACACACACACACACACACACACACACACACACACATATACTACAACATACCACACCACATATTATGCATCACTATGTACACTACACTATAACACACACACACACACACACACACACACATATACTACAACATACCACACCACATATTATGCATCACTATGTACACTACACTATAACACACACACACACACACACACATATACTACAACATACCACACCACATATTATGCATCACTATGTACACTACACTATAACACACACACACACACACACACACACACACATATACTACAACATACCACACCACATATTATGCATCACTATGTACACTACACTATAACACACACACACACACACACACACATATACTACAACATACCACACCACATATTATGCATCACTATGTACACTACACTATAACACACACACACACACACACACACACACACACACATATACTACAACATACCACACCACATATTATGCATCACTATGTACACTACACTATAACACACACACACACACACACACACACACACACATATACTACAACATACCACACCACATATTATGCATCACTATGTACACTACACTATAACACACACACACACACACACACACACACACACACATATACTACAACATACCACACCACATATTATGCATCACTATGTACACTACACTATAACACACACACACACACACACACACACACATATACTACAACATACCACACCACATATTATGCATCACTATGTACACTACACTATAACACACACACACACACACACACACACACATATACTACAACATACCACACCACATATTATGCATCACTATGTACACTACACTATAACACACACACACACACACACACACACATATACTACAACATACCACACCACATATTATGCATCACTATGTACACTACACTATAACACACACACACACACACACACATATACTACAACATACCACACCACATATTATGCATCACTATGTACACTACACTATAACACACACACACACACACACACACACATATACTACAACATACCACACCACATATTATGCATCACTATGTACACTACACTATAACACACACACACACACACACACACACACACACACACATATACTACAACATACCACACCACATATTATGCATCACTATGTACACTACACTATAACACACACACACACACACACACACACACACACACATATACTACAACATACCACACCACATATTATGCATCACTATGTACACTACACTATAACACACACACACACACACACACACACACACACATATACTACAACATACCACACCACATATTATGCATCACTATGTACACTACACTATAACACACACACACACACACACACACACATATACTACAACATACCACACCACATATTATGCATCACTATGTACACTACACTATAACACACACACACACACACACACACACACACACACACACACACACATATACTACAACATACCACACCACATATTATGCATCACTATGTACACTACACTATAACACACACACACACACACACACACACATATACTACAACATACCACACCACATATTATGCATCACTATGTACACTACACTATAACACACACACACACACACATATACTACAACATACCACACCACATATTATGCATCACTATGTACACTACACTATAACACACACACACACACACACACACATATACTACAACATACCACACCACATATTATGCATCACTATGTACACTACACTATAACACACACACACACACACACACACACATATACACACACACATATACTACAACATACCACACCACATATTATGCATCACTATGTACACTACACTATAACACACACACACACACACACACACACACACACACACACACACACACACACATATACTACAACATACCACACCACATATTATGCATCACTATGTACACTACACTATAACACACACACACACACACACACACACACACACACACACACACATATACTACAACATACCACACCACATATTATGCATCACTATGTACACACACACACACACACACACACACACACACACACACACACATATACTACAACATACCACACCACATATTATGCATCACTATGTACACTACACTATAACACACACACACACACACACACACACATATACTACAACAACATACCACACCACATATTATGCATCACTATGTACACTACACTATAACACACACACACACACACACACACACACATATACTACAACATACCACACCACATATTATGCATCACTATGTACACTACACTATAACACACACACACACACACACACACACACACATATACTACAACATACCACACCACATATTATGCATCACTATGTACACTACACTATAACACACACACACACACACACACACACACACATATACTACAACATACCACACCACATATTATGCATCACTATGTACACTACACTATAACACACACACACACACACACACACACACACACATATACTACAACATACCACACCACATATTATGCATCACTATGTACACTACACTATAACACACACACACACACACACACACACACACACACACATATACTACAACATACCACACCACATATTATGCATCACTATGTACACTACACTATAACACACACACACACACACACACACACACATATACTACAACATACCACACCACATATTATGCATCACTATGTACACTACACTATAACACACACACACACACACACACACATATACTACAACATACCACACCACATATTATGCATCACTATGTACACTACACTATAACACACACACACACACACACACACACACATATACTACAACATACCACACCACATATTATGCATCACTATGTACACTACACTATAACACACACACACACACACACACATATACTACAACATACCACACCACATATTATGCATCACTATGTACACTACACTATAACACACACACACACACACACACACACACATATACTACAACATACCACACCACATATTATGCATCACTATGTACACTACACTATAACACACACACACACACACACACACATATACTACAACATACCACACCACATATTATGCATCACTATGTACACTACACTATAACACACACACACACACACACACCACATATTATGCATCACTATGTACACTACACTATAACACACACACACACACACACTTTAAGGGGGGAGGGCTCACTTTTTGGTCGTATTTTTCATGTATATATTATTTTTCTAGTTTCCTCGCTAGACCTCCATCAAACTTTAAATAAACATCCATTAGATCCCCCTTCTAGATTAATTTGTACATTTTTCGGTAGAAAAATTTCCCGGCCAAAGGCCGGTTCTTCCAAAATTACAGGCTTACTATCGTTCACTAAGAGAAAAAATCGACACCTAAATAGCACGAAAAGTGTTAATGTTGACACATAAATGAGGCAAAAGGTCTTAAAAACGACAAACTAATGGGGCAAACATCGTACAATCTGAAAACTAATAGGGCTAAGAATGAGGGAGAAGGGGGCCCAGAAAAACGGCCCCTCTCCCCTTAAGGCGTAGAAAGGGTGACCGGACAACTCAACCAGTAGATCACTTCAACCAGTAGCTCTCAACCAGTAACAAATCAACCAATACGGTTAGGTTAGTACTATATTTTGGCACTGGTTTGGTTGGTCTTGGTTGATTTGGCACTGGTTGAGAGCTACTGGTTGAAAAGGTCTACTGGTTGAGATGTCCGGGAACCCGTAGGAAGGCGTGGAGAGCGGGCAACTTTATCTGTGGCCGCCAGTTTGGTGCCGTCATTATCAAACAAAGCACAATATTATATTAACCCTTCTTTACCGGCGACCTATTTTCAGCATATTTGAGCTATTCTCAATGGTTTTTTGCGGTTTAAGAAGGATCTGTGGTAGTCAAAAGGGTTAGTGAGATAGTTGGAGTCCTGTTTAGTGCTGGAGGCAATTTCTAAAACGCCATAACATCGTCTAACAGTAGCCGGGATATAGTTAAAAGGGCGTTACCGGTACTGAACGGGTTGAACCTTTTCAGTAACAGTGCAGTCCTTTTACCTAAATTATGGCTACTATTAGACGATATTATTAAGTTTGAAAAGGGTCTCCAGCAATTAACAGGTTTCAAGCTATTTTACCTAACCTTTTTTACTACCACAGATCCTTTTTAAACTGCACAATATCGTCTGAATATAGCTACAATGATATTAAAAACACGTCGCCGGTACAGAAGTGGTTAAGGCCATGTAGAATGTAGATACCAAGACCAAGACCAATTTATATTTAATATTAAGACCTTTCGTGCCATTTAGGTGTCTATTATTTACTGGCGAGCGATAACGAACCTGTAGTTTTAAGAGTACTGTACAGTATTCGTTCAGGATATATAGATTGGTCTTGCCGCGAGCCATGGCATAGTCAGTAGAGCGTCGGCTGTTGATCAAAGGGTTCGGTGATCGAGCCCTTACTGTCAATATGTTATTGGTAGATGTCAAGCCCGGGCAACTTGACCTAGCAATTCCTGACAAACGCCTAATGTTAATGACCACCCCTTCTCGGGAATTACGGCGTCTGTCAAAAAAGAAACACACACAAAAAACAACAACAACAACGAATGCTAGCGTAATGCATAAATGCTGGGAATTAGCCAGGTTGTTGCTATAATTAATGGCTCATTTAATGAAAGCAACTCAAGACACCCCCATAATTAATGTACTGAACCTCTCCCTTCTCTCTCTCTCTCTCTCTCTCTCTCTCTCATGGAGAAATCCGGCTTCGCCGGAGAAATTTTTCTATCGAAAAATGTACAAATTTAGCTTGTTGTCAAAACAAAAATATATATATATATGGGGGCTCGCTACCGCTCGCCAGGAAAATATTGACACCAGGAAGGGGGTAAACGTCTTAAAACAGTAGGCTGAATAGGGCCAAATGGATACAAGCCAAAGAGAGATAGGAAGAGAAAGAGAACAAAAACGAGGTGGGCTCCCTTAAAGGATGTAAATATTGCTTTCCTTGAAGGGGATAGCTTCGATATAAGACGATTATTTCGGCCAGTTCTTTCATTCGGATTCTGGGACAAAGGAATATGGTTGAGTGCGTTTGTTAATCGAAGGTATGTAATATGTTTGTGTTAGTTAGATGTTAGTACAAATGACGATGATGATGATGATGATGATGGCTGGAGTAAAGTAGGAGAGTAGAGTAATTTGGATAGAGGAAGAATAAGGTGATAAATGAGAAGTACAGTAACAAAATCAAAATAGGACTTACAGGGTTTTTTATTATTTGCTCGACTGCACACTAAAATTAACAAACTTTATTGATTTTTATATATTCTTTTTAGGAAATCATTTCAAGTTGACACTATTATTTTGTATATTTTTAAAGTTTGGAATAATAACCTTAGTTTTTGGTGTTTTTGTTATTCTGCATTAATCATCCGAAGGCTTTGTAATGCACTCAAAGTATCAGGTAACAACGAAAAAAATATACTAAATATCACAATAATTGTGCTTTGTTGATTGTTTAGTTATAATATGACTTCAGAGGCCATCAACCCTTCTGGATTCTTTAGCCAGCACACTGTAAGTCAAGAATAGTGTCAGGACTTGAGCCCCTTTTCCAGAACTCCAGTCCTTTGATCATTATTTAGTTTTTACTTTCTCAATACATCTGTAGCCGACTGCACACGTGAAAGGATTAAACTAATATTTTTCTTTAAGCGGATGACTTAACTTGAGACCATTATTTTGGAATGTTTTTCTATTCAAAGTCTTATATTTAATTTATTTTAGAAACTGTCTAAATGTTTATAAAAATAACATCATACGAGGAAGCTTCACAGCTTCTTCAAGTTAAGGGGGGTCACCTGCTTTTCTTTCTCTTTCTCTCATTTTCTCTCTTTCCCTGGCGTGTATCCATCCATTCGGCCCCATCAGTCAACTGTTTTAAGACGCTTATCCCCATCCAGGTGTCGGTTTCTTCCTGGCGAGCGATAGCGAGCCAGCATTGTATGGAGAAATCCAGCTTCGACGGAGAAATTTTTCTATCGAAAAACATACAAATTTAGCTTGTCAAAACAAAAATATATATATGCTGGCTCGCTACCACTCGCCAGGAAAATATTGACACCTGGATGGGGGTAAACATCTTAAAACAGTAGGCTGAATGGGGCCGAATGGATACAAGCCAAAGAGAGAGGAAGAGAAAGAGAAAAAAAGCGAGGTGGGCTCCCTTAACGCATCTACCTGTTTATTGGTTATATTTGTGTATTGAACGAACAATAGCAGCTTTGTTATAACTATATATAACTATATATATATATATATATATATATATATATATATATATATATATATATATATATATATATATATATATATAAATATATATATATATATATATATATATATATATATATATATATATATATATATATATATATATATATATATATATATATATATATATATATATATATATATATATATATATATATATAATATATATATATATATATATAACAGGAGAACAGCAAAGATAATCATTGAAGATATACGTTAGACTCAAACTGTATGTAACAAACTGTACGGTAGTTGCTGTATCGTAATTATTTCATCATTGGTTTATTGTCCTGTATTTATTTGCTATGTACCGGACGAACTGTAGATGTATATTTTGTGTTTGTTGTGCTTGCTTGTCGTTTATCCCCGAGTTGAGCGATAGATGCATTTAGGATCCATTTCAGCGAACCGTTTAATCTTGTGTCTTGCCCATCACGCGAACTTTCAATTAACTGCACACCTACAGCTCCTCTGCCATTGGTAGTCATTGGAAAACACGCACAGGCAGGCAGACACAACACAGACATACACACACGCAGACATAAACACATACATACACACATACAGTCAGACACACCTACAGACAGACAGACACTTACACACACACACACACACACAATTGATGCGCTATACTTACTGTTATATTGTACATACTTATACATGGATATGGTAAATCCAGTAGTAAATTAATAATGAAACCAGTAATACATTGATGACACCCCTACTATATTGCTTGTATAAACTCACCAAAACACACAGCACATACAAACGAACACGCACACAAGCAAGTCACACGTATATCTCTCCCTTTAACCCTTTCAATACGATCATGTCCTTTATCCTTTGATTCACGCATTCATTAGACGATTAAATTCAGCTTCGGTTATACCTATTCAAATCTGAGGGTTGACCGAGACAGTTATTTGCTAAACTCCGATAAGTTCTTCCAAAACAGAATATAATCCCTTATGGCTATAGCGAGAATCCAAAGAAAATAATTACCACACCATATTTGGCCAATTATCCAGAAGTAAGGACAGATATGGCGTTTTTCCTGGACCCCCTTCCCTCTTAGGTTTAGCCCCATTAGCTTTCAGATTTTAAGACTTTCGCCTCATTAGTTTGTTGATGTTAAGACCTTGCGTCCCATTTCTTTGTCAGTATTAAGACCTTTCGTGCCATTTAGGTGTGGAGTTGTTTTCCTGGCGAGCTATAGGAGCCTGTAATTTAGGAAGAACCGGTTTGGCCGGGAAATTTTCTACCGAAAAATGTAAAAATTGATCTCTAAGCGGGATCTTGAGGGTGTTTATTTCTAAGCTTGATGGAGGCGTGTGAAGGAAATGATAATGCTAATATACTGTATATGTAAATCAATAAACAAATATATAACACCTACCCCCTTACGTGCCAGGAATAATGAGACGAAACACCCCATTCACCCTTCAAGCCGAGTGTCTCGTCTGAAGCCTTGACTGTCTGAACGTGATCTTATAGTTCAGTGGACCCCGGGGAAATACAACCAGCACCTTACCTTACCTTTAGATACCTTTGGATGTGTTCGCCGCTCTTCTAGCGGCACCAAGGAGCGCGACGCCCCTCGTTATGGGTGGTGATTTGGTGCAGTATACTGTTTGAAGCGACAGCTTCAAACAGCTTCGCTCCCTTGCGAGGATGGGCTCGTCTGGCACTTTTGCAGTTCGACATCTAGGGCTCTCTTGAAGTTGTCTAACGAGATGTCCCTCATGTCTCTTACTCGCCGTGGGAGTTTGTTGAAGAGACGTGGGCCTCTGTGTGATAACCAGCCCTCTCGCAGAGAGCCCATAGCACCCCTGTTATTCATCCGGGGGATTTCGCATGCCCAGCCTCTCCTATCACTGAATTTCATGACTATCGGAGTATGTAGGTTTGGTACTAAACCCTCTGCGATTTTCCACGTGTATATTATTAGGTAAAGTTCTCTTCTACGTTCCAGTGAGTACAGATTCAGTGCTCTTAAACGCTCCCAATAGTGTAGATGTTTTATCGAACTTATATGCGAAGTGAAATTTCTTTGTACACTCTCTACGTCATTTATTTCACCTGCTTTGTATGGGGATGTTAATACGCTACAGTATTCAAGCCGCGGTAGCACTAGAGATTTGAAGAGCGTTATCATAGGCAATTCCCCGCGTGTTTTAAAAGTACGCAGAATCCAACCCGTTAGACGTTTCGCAGCCGCCACTTTGACCTGGTTATGTACTTTGAAACCCATATTTTCAGACATTAATACCCCAAGGTCTTTCACACTGTCTTTCCGCTCTATTATGTGGTTAGATTCTGTTAAGTAATTTGTAATTTCTTTAACACCATTATTATCTCCGTACCGTATTAATTGGAATTTTTCCTCATTGAAGTGCATGTTGTTTTCCCTGGTCCACTGGAACACTACATTCATGTCTTCCTGCAGTCGGCCCGTGTCCTCTTGTGTGTTTACTATCTTGCTTAATTTTGTGTCATCAGCAAAAGACGACACCGTACTGTGTCTGGTGTTGGTATCTATGTCGCAAATTAGTATGATGAACAGAAGGGGCGCTAGCACTGTTCCTTGGGGCACTGAGCTTTTGACATCCGAAGGCTCAGAAGTGACTTGGTTTACTGCTACCGATTGTTTTCGGTTTACGAGGAAATTGTATATCCACCGTCCGATTTTCCCAGTTATACCTTTTGCTTTCAGTTTGTGGGCTATTATACCATGGTCACATTTATCAAATGCCTTAGCAAAATCGGTGTAAATGACATCCACGTTTTTCTTTTCTTCTAGCGCTTTAAGAATTTTGTCATAGTGTTCCAAAAGTTGTGAGAGACATGATCTTCCCGCTCTGAACCCATGTTGACCGGTGTTGTGTAGTTCATTTGTCTCCATGAATGTTGAAATTTTGCTTCGCAGGACTCGCTCGAAAACTTTAATGATGTGAGAGGTTAGAGCTACCGGGCGGTAGTTTTTTGGTAGTGCTTTACTCCCTCCTTTATGCAGTGGGGCAATTATTGCGTTTTTCAAGCTATCTGGTATGTCACCAGTGTCTAGACTCCTTCTCCACATTATAGCCAGGGGTTTTGAGAGGTTTCCTTACATTTTTTCATTAGGATCGAATTCCATGAGTCCGGGCCTGGTGCCGAGTGGGATGGCATGTTGGAAATGGCCTCTTCTATGTCTTTTGGACCGAAATCAATATCCAGCATCTGAGGGGTTTCCGTGGGGGAGGTTTCCATGAAAAATATATGTTGGTCTCTGATGACTTTTGTTTCATCAGGCTCACTGAACCCAACTTATTCACTATGGCAAACACAAAATACGGTGCTGCTGCTTACTCAATGCCATCCACCCACGCTGGTTTCGGACGCCTTGTATATATTTAGTGATTGATTGTAATATTTACTATTTACTTTCCACCTACTGTAGACCTCCATCAAGTTTACTTTCCACCTACTGTAGACCTCCATCAAGTTTACTTTCCACCTACTGTAGACCTCCATCAAGTTTAACAATAATACTTGGCCCCAAGACTCCCCTTCCAGATAAATTAGTGCATTTTTTGGGGTAGAACATTTTGGCCGGGCTCCTCCTAAATTACAGGCTCGCTATAGCTCGCCTGCAAAAATCGACACCTAAATGGCACTAAAGGTCTTAAAATCGCCAAACTAATGGGGTAAACGTCTTAAAATCTCATAACTAATGGGGCTAAACAAGATGGACAAGGGGGTCCAGAAAAACCCAAACCACTCCTTAGGATGGACGTTTAAGGGGAGGTATTTAGTTTGTTCCCTACGTTTTCATCAAGCTTAAAATTACACCTCTAGACCCCCTTTCAAGATAAATTTGTACATTTTTCGGTAGAAAAATTTCCCGGCCAGAGGCCGGTTGCTCTTAAATTACAGGCTCACTATCGCTCGCCAGGAAAAAATCGACACCTTAATGGCACGAAAGGTCTTAAAATAGACAGACATGGGGCAAAATGTCTTAAAATGTCAAAACTACTAGGGCGAACGTCTGAAAATCTGGAAATGAATGGGGCTAAACATGAGGGCTAAACGGGTCCATAAACAAATCCCTCTAGTGTAAATCTGTCCTTAATGTAGGTGTATTGTTATTTGTATTTAACTATAGGTGTATTTAGTATTAGTTATTTATCGTATCTTAGTGTATATAATATGTATTGACCTTGATAATGGCAATATACTTGTTTCAACTTATTACCATACGGTTCATACGTTCTCTGCCTATCTAACTAATTAATAATCTACTGGTTTGGTTTTCTGTATCCATCCATCCACCAATTTATCATTCAGTCAATCATTCTATCTATCTATTGATCCACCTATCTTTCTATGCTGCTTACCTTATTGACCTATTCTCTCTCTTACACACACAGACTTAAACACACACATACACAAAGCTACACACACATACACAAAGCTACACACACACACACACACACACACACACGCACATACAAAGATACACACATACACACGCAGTAATCAATCCCACCCCTTTTATTTCCCTCTTGAGTTCATTGGTAGCCCCAGAACAACACATTGCAGCCCCCTCTCTCTCTCTCTCTCTCTCTCTGTACTGCACTGTGTGCACTGTACAGTATGTATATATATACTGTATATATATGTATGTATGTGTGTATGTATGTGTATGTGTGTGTGTGTGTGTGTGTGTGTATGTGTGTATATGTATGTACCGGTGTATACATATATATATATGCATATATACATATATAGTTTGTAAGGCCAGACTGCCTAGTAAGGACCTTGAGGATTGTGTGGTCTGTGTATCTATGTAGCTCTATGTAGCTCTCTCTCTCTCTCTTATTATGTTCCTCCTCCTCCTCCTCCTCCTCCATCTTCTTCATTGGAGTAAACACCTTAAAGTTAAATACCTCTGTTATTCCGGTGCTTCTCACACAAAACAAGGAAAGTAGGAATGGAACTCAGGATTGTCCCTTATGGGGGTAGTGGTTATTTTTGGTGTATTTATTTATATATATATTTATTTTGTAGTAATCTTGCTAGATAGACCTTCATCAAGCATATAAAAACACACCCTAGATAAATTTGTAAATTTTTCGGTAGAAGAATGTCCCGGCCGAAGACCAGTTCCTCCTATAATTCAGGTTCGCTATCGCTCGCCAGGCAAGAAATCGACATCTAAATGACACACAAGATCTTTATTTGAAATGAGGCGAAAGGTCTTAAGATTGCCAAACAAATGGAACGAGCGTCTTAAAATCTCAACGCTATTGGGACTAAAACACGAGGGAGAAAAAACAACTACCTCCCCCTAAGATTTCCTATAAAGCGGCAATCACGCACTAAAAGATGAACAAATGGCTGTCTATGGTGACAGAAACAGGCGGAGAATACAATGTTCGGTCGTTCCCGGGTTCAACAGGTAATAACAAATGGCTGTATATGGTGACAGAAACAGGCGGGGAATACAATGTTCGGTCGTTCCCGGGTTCAACAGGTAATAACAAATGGCTGTATATGGTGACAGAAACAGGCGGGGAATACAATGTTCGGTCGTTCCCGGGTTCAACAGGTAATAACAAATGGCTGTATATGGTGACAGAAACAGGCGGGGAATACAATGTTCGGTCGTTCCCGGGTTCAACAGGTAATAACAAATGGCTGTATATGGTGACAGAAACAGGCGGGGAATACAATGTTCGGTCGTTCCCGGGTTCAACAGGTAATAACAAAGCTGTATATGGTGACAGAAGCAGGCGGGAATACAATGTTCGGTCGTTCCCGGGTTCAACAGGTAATAACAATGGCTGTATATGGTGACAGAAACAGGCGGGGAATACAATGTTCGGTCGTTCCCGGGTTCAACAGTAATAACAAATGGCTGTATATGGTGACAGAAACAGCGGGGAATACAATGTTCGGTCGTTCCCGGGTTCAACAGGTAATAACAAATGGCTGTATATGGTGACAGAAACAGGCGGGGAATACAATGTTCGGTCGTTCCCGGGTTCAACAGGTAATAACAATAAAAATGGTGCCGACCGGTACGTACGTTTTGCTTGAAGCCTGTCAAGTCACGGATATTTTACCCTTTCTATACCGGCGACGTCTGTTATCGTTCATTCTAGCTATATTTACAGGATTTTATGCAGATTAGGAAGGATCTGTGGTAGTTAAAGAGGGTTGCTTGCCATAGTTCGAAGCCATATAATTACTATAGATCCTTCCTAAACTGAATAAACTGGATTAGTAGTAGCCAGAATAACATAAACACGGATGTCGACAGTACAGATGGGGTAAAGATTCATACATCAAGGTACAGGGTTTAAACATTTCTGGGCTCAATTCAATCTCCTCATTGACATTTTATCCTTTAAGGGGAAGGGTTTACTTTTTGGTTGATTTTGTTCACACACACACACACAGACACCTACCCTCCTAAACACAGACACACACCTACCATTTTAAACACACTCACACACACTTCTAACCTCCTACACACACACAAACATAAGCACACACACATAACTACCTTCCTAAACACACACCTACCCTCCTAAACACATACACACACAACTCCTAAACACACACACACACACACACACACACACACACACACACACACACACCCGTAGCCTAGTAGGTAGAGCTCTCGTCTCACACACGAGGGGTCGGGGGTTCAATCCCCGTCCGGGCGGAGCCAAATTGGGCTTGTCTCCTTTCATGTGTTAGCCTCAGTTCACCTAGCTGTAAATAGGTACCTGGAATAAGTGGACGACGTTGTGACGTCCCATCTGGGGTTGGCAAAAATGGTACAAGGCGAGATGGGCATCATATGGTTCACCTAAGCTGATGGCTACCTAAGCCTTCGGGCGAGACGGTACCGTCTATAGTGAGAATGGTACCATACAGATCCACCCTAAGCCTTCGTTTCCGATGTCGCCAATTGGCTAAAATACAGACTACACACACATCCACAGCCATTCCAACGATACATATAACACCTACACATATAAGAGGCGGGAAATAACGAGCATGCTCACTCCCGCAATACAACTAGAGTAAGTACAACTAGAGTAAGTACACACACACACACACATTACGAAGCAGTAATAATAAATTGCTTATAACTGCTGGTAAATATCAGAATATTAGTCAATAAAATCGTATTTGTGGAAATTGTGAGGCTGGTAATGTTGGTGAGGAATACCATGTATTTTGTATGCGTCCAAATGGTGATATTGCTAGTTTGAGATATCAGTATATTCCAAGTTACTTTACAAGTAGACCAACTCATTTCAAGTCCAAGCTTTTGATGCAAAAACAAAAATAATTTTAATGTACGGAATAAGTTAGCAATTTTTTTTTTTAGAGCTGTGTTTGGTATTTTTAGATAAAATTATTATTATTATTTTGTAGTATGTATTGAGGAGCTGTGCTCCATACTTTTTTTGTAAATGTCAGAGCCAAATAAAAATATTATATTATATTATATTCACACACACACACACACACACACACACAGGCAGATAGACACACACAAACACGCCAACAGCTCATCCATTCACTACTCTTGCAAACATTCTCATATACCCATTTCCTGTAATTACCATGCACTAATGTCCTAATTAACACTCACCGCCAACCTAATTATATGCCGAGTCATTAAAATGATATGGATACATTAGAAGACAGATTCAAAAATCATCCCCAAGTTCCCCCTTTTAGACAAATGTGTACATCTTTCGGTAGAAACATTTCTCTGCCGTAGACCGGTTCCTCGTCAATAACAGCCAGGATATAATCAACACCTAAATGGCACAAAAGCTTTTACAATCGCCAAACTACTGGGGTCAACGTCTTAAAATCTGATAACTAATGGGACTAAGCATTAGGGGAGAAGGCGGTGCAGATAAAAGCCAACAAACAAACCTCCCCTTATAAAAACCTATAGTTATTATTTATTACAGCGGTAAATGAGTCTATCCCGGCTGTCCACCGCAGAAGGACGTACCGGTACAGTCTATCCCGGCTGTCCACCGCAGAAGGACGTACCGGTACAGTCTATCCCGGCTGTCCACCGCAGAAGGACGTACCGGTACAGTCTATCCCGGCTGTCCACCGCAGAAGGACGTACCGGTACAGTCTATCCCGGCTGTCCACCGCAGAAGGACGTACCGGTACAGTCTATCCCGGCTGTCCACCGCAGAAGGACGTACCGGTACAGTCTATCCCGGCTGTCCACCGCAGAAGGACGTACCGGTACAGTCTATCCCGGCTGTCCACCGCAGAAGGACGTACCGGTACAGTCTATCCCGGCTGTCCACCGCAGAAGGACGTACCGGTACAGTCTATCCCGGCTGTCCACCGCAGAAGGACGTACCGGTACAGTCGCGCTAAGGTTTCTGCTGCAAGGTACAAGACAAACGTATCACTTAGGGGGACATGATTCACTTTTTGGTCGATTATTTCACTAATTTATTATGTTTCTAGTTCCCTCCCTAAACCTCCATCAAACTTAAAAAAACAACCCCAGGATCCCCCGTCAAGATAAATGTGTAAATTTTTCGGTACAAAATATTTCCCGGCCAAAGGCCGGTTACTCCTATAATTACAGGCTCGCTATCGCTCGCCAGGATTTTTTTTTACATCTAAATGGCACGAAACGTCAAAATATTGTAAACGAAAGGTGTGAAAAAAGTCTTAAAATCACTAAACTAATGCACCGGACGTCTTAAAATCTCCAAACTAATGGGGCTAAACACGCGGGAGAAGAGGAGCCAGAAAACCGGCCCATCTCCCCTAAGTTATATATTTTTGTATAGTCCACAAATAAGTATATGAGTCCAATCGCCATAGAACCAAAGTCAGATTATCATGCAACTAAAGTACATTCCACAACACCTGTCCAACCATCAGAAAAAACAAACAAAAAATGTCTCCCAGAATCAGTCTTTCCCCCTTCCTATGACTTAAATTGCTTCAAACTCCGTGTGTCCAGACATTTTGGCTCGAACGTCCCTTGATGTTGTCCCTGTCACTCTTTCAACTCTGGGGGAGGCATTCTCCACAGGCAGTTCTGACTAAAAAACAAAAAAAAAACAAAAAAAAATTACGATGGAATTATTTTAGTAAGAGGGTGCACTAAAAAAAAAGTAAACTGCACATCACCCCAAAACATAAGAGAAAAAGAAGAAGAGGTTATGGAGGTAAATGTTGAAACAGATGGATATGAACGTTAATTGTTATAGGATAGTAGCTTACATACTTATGTACACTCGGTCCAAAAAGTATCTGCACCCCTACGCTGATTATCTGGTGTGTACGGATCGGTAATATATATAGGTCGTAGGTAGTAGGTCTAAGGTAGGTAGTAGTATAGATGGGTATAGCTGTAGGTAGAGATGCCAACCCTACCGAGCTGTACACACCAGATAATCAGCATAGGGGTGCAGATACTTTTTGGACCGAGTGTACACATACATATACATACGCTTTAACTGATTCCCTTACAAATTTACTCTGATCAACAACCTTCTCTTAAGCCTGGGATAGGGTATATATTTTTGGTCGATTAATTCATACCGGTATATTTATTATTTTTTAAGTTTCTTCCCTAGACCTCCATCAAACTTAAACAAAACTCCATTAGATTCCCCTTCTAGATTAATTTGTAAATTTTTCGGTAGAAAAATTTCCTGGCTCCAAAATTACAGGGTCACTATCGTTCACCAAGGAAAAAATCGACACCTAAATAGCATGAAAGGTCCCAATATTGACCAAGAAATGGGGTGAAAGGTCTTAAAATCAACAAACCAATGGGGCAAACCTCTTAAAATATGAAAACTGATGAGGCTAAACATGAGGGAGAAGAGGGACCAGAAAAACTACCCATCTCCCCTTAACAATCTGAGTTATTATCTACTAGACCAATAAATGCGTACGGTGGCGCTAATAAGTCATGTGCCAGCTGTCATTACGTTTGGCTTGCTATGTGCTGTATTAATGTCTGTCAGATGTTGAATATGGTGGGTAAGTGTAGGGCGGACATGGTGGTATATCTCAACCAACAAGAAGAAAGCATGTGTAAATATTGCTGATACCAATTATGGATCAAAACATAGTTGGTAACGGGTCATGATTTATTAGCGTGACTGTACGGTCGCACTAATAAGTCAATACCCAGCTGTCATTACGTTTGGCTTGTTTTGTGCTGAATTAATGTCTGTTAGATGTTGATCTAATTGTGTGGGTAAGTGTAAGGATATGTTTGTATATTTCACTCGATATGAAGAAATGAAGCTTAGATATTGCTGATACCAATTATTGATCAGAACATAATTGGTACCGGGACATGACTTATTAGCGTGACTGTACCTTCCATATGTCGTCTGCCGCAGAAGGACACGACAACAAATACTTTATTACCAACTTCCGCTCCACCACGGTACACAAGTTAGGAGGGGAAAACAAATTACCTTTACCCGCTGAGTGCCAGGTCCGTATATATACGGACTAGGGTCTTGTCACGCCCAGTGCCAGGTCCGTATATATACGGACTGTCACTAGGGTCTTGTCACGCCCAGTGCCAGGTCCGTATATATACGGACTAGGGTCTTGTCACGCCCAGTGCCAGGTCCGTATATATACGGACTGTCACTAGGGTCTTGTCACGCCCAGTGCCAGGTCCGTATATATACGTACTAGGGTCTTGTCACGCCCAGTGCCAGGTCCGTATATATACGGACTAGGGTCTTGTCACGCCCAGTGCCAGGTCCGTATATATACGGACTAGGGTCTTGTCACGCCCAGTGCCAGACCGTATATATACGGACTAGGGTCTTGTCACGCCCAGTGCCAGGTCCGTATATATACGGACTAGGGTCTTGTCACGCCCAGTGCCAGGTCCGTATATATACGGACTAGGGTCTTGTCACGCCCAGTGCCAGGTCCGTATATATACGGACTCGCCGAAAAAAAAACGTAGCAGCGAAACGACTGCACCTATGGCTTTCATATTTCTACCACATGTACCTTACCCTTCTGGCTTCTTGGCACCACCATAACAACCCCCTCCCCCCACCCACTCGCTGACTATCGGTCGCCTTACAAGGAAAAAAAAGGAAAATCTGTGGCGGCGAAACGACTGCACCAATCGGTTCCATATTTGTGTGACAAGTCCCTTACCCTTCTGCCTTCCCCCCACCACACCCCCAACCGCCTCCCACCACCCACTTCCAGCGTATCCGTACGAAGAAAAGGAAAAAAAGGAAAATCCGTGGTGGCGAAACTACCTCACCAATCGGCTTCATATTTGTAACACGAGTCAATTACGCTTCTACCTTCCCCCCACCATCCCCCATACCACCCTCCCACCACCCTCCTACCTATACGTTCCGATACCATAAAAGTCGATGATTTACTCTGAAAATTTCATCTACATTCGGGACCATCGGGGACCTGATTTCTGGCGAAAATGGACAAGGGGAGTGTTTTTTTTACCATTATCCTTCCTTTCTCACCCAACTTGATAGATTTAGCCAAAAAAATAAAAATAAAAAATCCTCTGGCACTGGCAGATGCATAGGGTCAATAATTGTCTGGCACTCTGCCGGTTATTAACTTAAGGGGGGTCACCGGGTTTTTGTATCTTTCTCTCCTTTTCTCTCTTTCTCTGGCTTGTATCGATTTGGCCCCATTCAGCCAACTTTTAAGGGGACCCACCTCACTTTTTTACTCTTTCTCTCCCTCTCTCTTACTGTTTTAAGATGTTTATCCCCATCCAGGTGCTGATTTCTTCCTGGCGAGCGATAGCGAGCCAGCATTGTATGGAGAAATCCGGCTTCACCGGAGAAATTTGCAAATTTAGCTTGCTGTCAAAACAAATATATATATGCTGGCTCGCTACCGCTCGCCAGGAAAACATTGACACCTGGATGGGGGTAAACGTCTTAAAACAGTAGGCTGAATGAGGCCGAATGGATACAATCCAAAGAGGGAGGGAGAGAAAGAGTAAAAAAGTGAGGTGGGTCCCCTTAAAAGTTATACAAACAATATTTATAAGCCTTACTTTCGCTTTCAAGTTTCTACGTTATATAAAAGAACGCTTTGCTTTGTTCTTTTTCCAAAATATATATTTATTAAGAAGTGAATACCGGACCCTACAAACACATTATGACGCTGACTCAGTTGCAGTAGAGGTGCCATACTAAATCTCAAATTATTATTTGTTTTATATATATATACTAGCAGGGGTACCCGGCGTTGCCCGGGTAATCACCATAATCACCATCATCAATCACTACTACCACAATCATCACAATACTACTACTACCATAACCTCCCTGTGCCTCATTAAACGGCGACCTCGATTTCGGCCGCTAAATGACCTCCGATTTTGGATTTGACCTCATCCGTACCCCCATTTTGGGGGGCTGCGAACAACTTTCGTTCCATACAGCTTTTCGATTGGAGACCTCCTTCTGCCCCAAACGGCCATTTTTGTTTAAACCAAAAGCGAATTTTCCGATTTCGCGCCCATTTTCTCCATCCCTTTCACCCTGGGGAATTCTATTTGTTCACTAAAACCTGCCTAGGGACCCCCTTACTATGCATACCAAGTATGAACGCTCTAGCTTAAAATTGTGGCCATGCATAAAGAACACACACAGACAGACACAGACAATCGAAAATATTATATATATATATATATATATATATATATATATATATATATATATATATATATATATATATATTATAGTCGACACAGATGAAATTATGTAAGAAATGCTACCGTTGTTGTCAAAGTGACTAGTGTTATTAATATAATGCATTTGAGCAAATAGTATTTTTCAATGAAAATCATAGTCCAAGAAATTCCTTAAGGGGGGTCACCTGCTTTTTGTTCTCTCCTTTTCTCTCTTTTTCTGGCTTGTATCCATTCGGCCCCATTCAGCCTACTGTTTTAAGACGTTTATCCCCATCCAGGTGTTGGTTTCTTCCTGGCGAGCGAAAGCGAGCCAGCATTGTATGGAGAAATCCGGCTTCGCCGAAGACATTTTTCTATCGAAATATGTACAAATTTAGCTTGCTGTCGAAAACATATTAAACAAAATTCGACACCTGGAAGGGGGGGGGGGGGTAACCGTCTGAAAACAGTAGGCTGAATGTATATAACCCAGAGAGAGAACGAGAAAAACGAGGTGGGCTCCCTTAACTACTAACTCTTTCCGCGAGACACCAATTAAAGCTCGTAAACGTAAGCCTCCGTCCCACTGGAAAAATCCGAGGGCCCCTTATATGTGAGGAGACTGAGGACCCATTAGTTAATTGGTGGTAGACAATGATGCAGACTCAAGGATAACGCCTGCATCCACTCAACCAACTCCTACAACTAGTATTGGCAACATGTTTTACGGAACATATATTTCCCTAGACCCCCTTCAAGATTTAAAAAAATAAAATAATATATACGGTATATATAAAATTAAAGATAAAATCCTGCCATGATCCTCGTTCAGATGATAAAAGAGAAGATATATTCGGTCCTCGCACACCCCTTTAACTAAATGTGTACATTTATTGGCAGAAAAGTGCTTAGGCCGGAGGCCTGTTTCTTCTCAATTCCAGGCTCGTTATATTGATTGCCATGAAAATGTCGTCACCAGGATTAGGCAAACATAAATAAATATATAAATATATAAATGTAGATAAATATATATAATTAATAACTAAACAAGAATAACAAAATTACATCACGATTACAAAACAAATAAAAATAAAACACTACAAAATCAAATAAAATGAAAAGCTCTTATAATGGTCAAACTAATGGGTGTAAATGTAAGCAGTAACTAAGGAAGAATACTGCATCCCATTATTTGTGAGGGCCCCATTAGTTAATTGGTGGTGTGGAATGACGCCTGCACTCTTTCCCTTATTGTCGGGAGCTTGCCAAGGAATACAAGCTAAATGGATTATTCTTTCTTGTTACTTGTGCAGATTGGTAGTGGTTTAGTATGTTTCTTCTATCTATCTATCTATTGCCTGACGCCGTGATCCCCGAAGGGGTGGCCACGAACGAACCGCCCCCATGCACCTCTGTCCCCAGTCAGTCGACGCCCCTCCTCCCAACTGGTACTGGTTGAGTGCTACTGGTTGAAATGGTCTACTGGTTGAGTAGTCCGGTCACCAAATTTAAAACAACCTTTCTGTTTTGTTTGAAAAGTACGTTTAGCCGTTGCAAACCTTATGATGATTTAGAATTTGGCTTCTACAGGACGCCTTTAATATCATCGGAGGAAGCCTTTGTCATGGTGAATATTTAAGGGAAGATGGGCAGTTTTTTTTGGTCTATTAACCCCTTATGTACCGGCTACGTCTGTTTAACTTGATTCTGGCTTCTAATAGACGATTTTTTGCAGTTTAAAATGGGCCTCCAGCAATTTACAGGTTCGACGTATCTCTCTTAACCCTTTTTACTACCACTGATCATTCCCAAACTGCACAAAATCGTCTAAACATAGCTACAATACAATCGAAAAGACGTCGCCGATACAGAAGGGTTAATTCATATATTCCATTATTTCCTAGCTTCCTCGTTAGATCTCCATCAAGCTTAGAAAAACACAACCTAGACCCCCCTTCAAGATAAATTTGTACATTTTTCAGTAAAAAAAATGTCCCGGCCAAAGGCCAATTCCTCTTCAAATTTCAGCCTCGCCATCGCTCACCAGGAAAACAAAATCGACACCTAAATGGCACTAAAGGTCTTAAAATTGACAACAAAATGGAGCGAAAGGTGTTAAAATCGCCAAACTAATGGGGTGAACGTCATATAATCTCCAAACCAATGTGGCTTAACACGAGGGAGATAGGGGACCAGACAAACGACCCACCTCCCCTTAAGTTGTGTTACAGTTCCCCAGAGCTACGTTCAACTATTATAATCACCAAACCAATGTGGCTTAACACGAGGGAGATAGGGGACCAGACAAACGACCCACCTCCCCTTAAGTTGTGTTACAGTTCCCCAGAGCTACGTTCAACTATTATAATCACCTTTGTGCACTCACCTTTTCCTGATCCCCTTTCTCCCTCGTGTTAAGCCTCATTTGTTTTGAGATTAGAAGACGTTTGGCCCATTAGTTTGGCGATTATAACACTCTTCGCCACATATCGTTGTCAAATTTAAAACCTTTTGTGCCATTTAGGTGTCAATGTTTTCCAGGCCAGCGATAACATCCTGATTTATTTTAGAGGAATAGGCCTTCGGCCTGGAAATTTTTCTACCGAATAATGTACAAATTTATCTTGAAGGGACGTCTAGGGGGTGTTTTTCTAAGCTTGATGGAGGTCTAGCGAGAAAACTAAGAAATAAAGAAATACATGAATTAATAGGAAAAAAAAAAGGCCCATCTCCCCTTAAAGCTGAAACGAAAAATACCCAGCAGAAAAAGAAAATATATCTACAGCACACACTGTTTATATATCTACAGCACACACTGTTTATATATCTACAGCACACACTGTTTATATATCTACAGCACACACTGTTTATATATCTACAGCACACACTGTTTATATATCTACAGCACACACTGTTTATATATCTACAGCACACACTGTTTATATATCTACAGCACACACTGTTTATATATCTACAGCACACACTGTTTATATATCTACAGCACACACTGTTTATATATCTACAGCACACACTGTTTATATATCTACAGCACACACTGTTTATATATCTACAGCACACACTGTTTATATATCTACAGCACACACTGTTTATATATCTACAGCACACACTGTTTCAGGCTTGCAAAATAAAAGGAAAACACCGCCAGGAATCATAAATTATCCCAGTCATTTCTCATACGAAAACACACAAGCATATAGCGCTTACACTCACCCAGCAAAACACACACATGCACGGACACACACACACACACACACACACACACACACACCCAGCACAACACACAAACACACGGACACTCACACACACACTCACTGTTGCGAATCAAAGTAAAACAAACCCGAAATAATTTTATAGTTATATCAGAAAGAAAAAAGTAGTTACTTCAACTGTTGGACCGTTAGTCGATGAAAATGGAGAATACACCAAAGACGAAGTACAAATGAGTAATGCCCTCAATACCTTCTTTGCATCAGTTTTTACAACGGAAGACCTCAGTGATATCCCTACACCATCGCCGATTCAGATTGATAATTCAGATGTTCTAAGCAATATCACCGTTACAGAGAGAGAAGTATTGAATTGTTTAGATAAACTCAAGGTAAATAAAACGACTGGACCTGATACAATCTCCCGTAGAGTCCTAAAGGAAGCTAAGGATGAGCTCTCCAAACCACTGACATTGCTATTCAATAAATCCTTGCAGTCTGGAAATATGCCTGATCAGTGGAAGCTAGCCAACGTAACACCGATATTAAAAAAAGGCAGCAAATACCTACCCAGTAACTATCGTCCAATTAGCTTAACCTCAGTTGTATGTAAAATGTTAGAAACACTCATAAGAGACAGACTCGTAAATCACTTAGAGGAAAATAACATACTTAAAGATACTCAACACGACTTTCGTAAAAAACGTTCCTGTTTAACAAACCTCTTAGACTTCTTTCACGATATCCTCAACCTCTACGATGAGAGTAAAGCTGTAGATATTATATACCTTGATTTTCAAAAGGCCTTTGACAAAGTTCCCCACAAACGTTTACTGCTAAAACTAAAAGCGCATGGAATACAAGACGGTGTGTTGAAATGGATAGAAAATTGGCTCAGCGACAGAAAGCAAAGAGTACCGGTAGTCATAAACGGTAAGGCATCTAAATGGACCAATGTAAGTAGCGGGGTACCCCAGGGATCGGTACTAGGACCAATTCTCTTTCTAATTTACATCAACGGCATAGATGAGGGCCTCACCTGTACAATCTCAAAATTTGCTGATGATACATGAATTGCAAATAGCGCACTCTCAAAAGAACAAGTTGACGATATGCAACACAATCTAGATAAATTGTCATGTTGGGCCCAAATTTGGCAAATGAGTTTCAATGCGGATAAATGTAAAGTACTACATATCGGATACCTAAATGAGAAAGCAAACTATTCGATGAATGGCGCTTTGAGTGTATCTAAACAATTCAATACTTCTCTCTCTGTAACGGTGATATTGCTTAGAACATCTGAATTATCAATCTGAATCGGCGATGGTGTAGGGATATCACTGAGGTCTTCGGTTGTAAAAACTGATGCAAAGAAGGTATTGAGGGCATTACTCATTTGTACTTCGTCTTTGGTGTATTCTCGATTTTCATCGACTAACGGTCCAACAGTTGAAGTAACTACTTTTTTCTTTCTGATATAACTATAGAATTCTTTCGGGTTTGTTTTACTTTGCTTTGCAACATGTAACTCCAGGGTCTTTTTACTTTGCTTAATTAACTTTTTGGCTTTGCGTCGTAGCTCTACAAATTTCACCCGTTCTTCGTCATTTTGAGAGAGAGAGAGAGAGAGAGAGAGAGAGAGAGAGAGAGAGGAGAGAGAGAGAGAGAGAGAGAGAGAGAGAGAGAAGAGAGAGAGAGAGAGAGAGAGAGAGAGAGAGAGGAGAGAGAGAGAGAGAGAGAGAGAGAGAGAGAGAGAGAGAGAGAGAGAGAGAGAGAGAGAGAGAGAGAGAGCTACATAGAGCTACATAGATACACAGACCACACAGACCTCAAGGTCCTTACTAGGCAGTCTGGCCTTACAAACTATAATATGCATATATGCATATATACACATACACACATACACATACATACATATATATATATATACATATATATACACATACATATACACATACATACATACACACATACATATACAGTATATATATACATACTGTACAGTGCACACACATACATATACATACTTTTTTTTTTTTTTTTTTTTTTTTTCATATCACCCCAGCCCTCTGCAGATAGAGGTCAAGCCTTCCCTTGAAGGCGTTTATTGTGTCGCTCTCCACCACTCTCGCTGGTAGTTTATTCCACTCTGTCGCCACACTGTAGGTGAAGAAACTCTTTGTGACATCTAGGTTTGCCTTTTTGGTTTTTAATTTAATTCCATTTCCGCGAGTTTGATTAGTATTGTTTAATGTGAATAGTGCATTTACATCGACTTTGTCGAAACCTTTTAGTATCTTAAAGCACTCAATAAGCTGACCCCTCAACCTCCTCTTTTTTAATGAGAACAAGTTCAATCGTTTAAGTCTTTCTTCATATGGTTTATTTCTTAATGAGGGTATCATCTTCGTCGCTCTACGCTGTACTGACTCGAGTCTTACAATGTCCTTGATCAGATAAGGTGACCAGAACTGCACACCATATTCAAGGTGGGGCCTCACCATACTTTTGAACAGTGGCACTATTACGTTTTCATGTTTATATGTAAATTTTCGTTTAATAAAGCCCAATGCTATGTTTGCCTTATTTGCAGCTGCTATACATTGGTCGGAAGTTTTTAGGTTTTCAGATATTAGTACCCCTAGGTCTTTTACTACCGTTGCGGTTTTTATTTGTTTGCCATTCATTTCGTATTTGTATTTCATATTTCTGCTACCAACCTGCAGCACCTGACATTTATCGACATTGAAGGGCATCTGCCATTTTTTCGACCACTCTGATATCTTGTTTAAATCAGATTGCAACGCATTTCTATCATCTTCGTTCAGGACTGTATTTCCTATTTTTGTATCGTCGGCGAATTTGGAAATGGTGTTGTTTACCCCTACATCGATATCGTTAATGTAAATGAGAAACAGGACCGGTCCAAGGACTGAACCCTGTGGAACTCCACTAGTGACAGGCTCCCACTCCATTTATCACCACTCTCTGTCTTCTGTCTGTAAGCCAATTTTTTATCCAAGAATGAATTTCACCTTTGATACCTATCCTCTCCAGTTTAGCCAATAGTTTTCGGTGAGGCACCTTGTCGAAAGCTTTTTGAAAGTCCAAGAAGATTATATCTAGTGATTTCGTCATGTCGTTATATGTGAATAGTTTGTTATAAAATTCAATCAAATTTGTTAGGCATGACTTATTTGATCTAAAGCCGTGTTGACTATTTTTGATTAGGTTGTTTGATTCGAGGTAATCTACTATCTTATCTCTAATGATTTTTTCCATGATTTTTCCTACAATTGAAGTTAGGCTAATTGGTCTGTAATTACTCGCTTTGGCCTTGCTACCCTTCTTGTATATCGGCGTAATGTTCGCATCTTTCCAATCACTCGGTACAATCCCCTGTAGTAGTGATAAGTTAAATAGTTGTGTCAGGGGTTTTGCTATTTCGTCCTTGACATTCTTAATTATTTTCGGGTGGAGCATGTCGGGTCCCGGGGTCTTATTTACATTTAAATTACTCAATTTGCTTTGTACTTCGGTAACACTGATGGTGAAATCTCCTATCACATGAGTTGAGGTGTTATTTTCAAGGGTATGATCGATAATTTCTTCTGTGAAAACTGAGCCAAAATATTTGTTGAGCAGATTTGCCGTGTTTGTGTCGCCTGTTATTGTCTGGCCATCTTCTATTAGGGGTCCGATTCCGCTTTTGATCTGTTTATTTTTGTTTATGTAACTGTAGAATTGTTTGGGGTTTGTGGCACTTTCTCTGGCAATAGTCATTTCGTAATTTTGTTTGTTCGCCCTAATTATTTTTTTCACTTCCCTTCTACTATTTTTGTACAAGTTTTTAATTACTTCAGTGTTTGTGTTATTTTTTACAAGTTTGTGGAGTTGATTCCTTTTCCTTATTGCCTTGCCAATGTCTCTACTGTACCAAGGGGGCATACTTGATTTCGTATTAAGTTTTGGTTTCATGGGTACAAATTGTTTATGCGCTTCTGTAATTGTAGACTTAAAATGTCCCCATAGTTCATTTACTTCGTTTATATTTATGAGGTTTGAGTGTATGTTTGATAGCGATTCCTTAAGTCCGTCATAATTTGCGTTTTTGAAGTCCGAAACCATTCCTGTTGTTTTTACTGAGGAATATTTGCTTATAACGTTGATTCTTAAGATTTTATGATCGGACGTTGCCAGATGTTCACCTACATCCAGGTTTGATAATAAATTTTCTTGGGTAGTGATTACGAGGTCTAATATATTCCTGTCTCGCGTCGGCTGTTTTACGTGTTGAGTCAAAAAATTGTCCTGGATGAAGCTTGTCATTAGGCGTGACTCAGCATTTTTTCCTGTCGTGGTATTCCAGTCAATTAGGGGGAGGTTATAGTCACCTAGTAAAACTGTTTCGTCGGAATTAAGGGTTTTCTCTAGTATTTCATAAAAAATTGTATCATCGGCAACAGTTTAGTCTCGGTGGTCGGTACGCTGTAGTGATATTTAAGTTCATGTTTTTTGTATTTATTTTGACGCACACTATTTCTGCATTACTTTCGGGGAGAGTCACCTCGACTGGGTTTAAGTAGGTTGCAACGTACATTGCAACCCCCCCTCTTTGTTTTCCATTGTTACGGTCTTTATGAAAAAATGTATATGGCTCTATGTGATATTCATGAAGTAGATCTTTATTTTTAAGGTTCAGATGTGTTTCCGTTATACAAATAACGTCAACTTTCTCATTTAATAACAGACATTTGAGTTCGTCTATTTTGTTTCTTATTGAGCAGGCATTTATGGATATTATTTTTATATCATTTCTCTCAGCATGCGCTGGATTTGTTTTTCTTATTGGTGAGGATGGGTTTGGGGTTGTGACTTGAAGCCGCGGCGGGTTGTCAAATTCATTCAGTTGGTTGGGTTGGCTTGGATGGGGTTGGGTGGGGTTGTTTAGTTTGTTTTGTGGTTCAGGTAGGTAAGTTTTCGCAACTTGTGGGCCATTGGGGTTGACGGTTTCGTTTAAATGGTTGTGATGGACTTGGAAGGGTTGGGCGGGGTTATTTATTTCTCTTAACTGTGCGGGTGGAGTTTGATTGGGTGGGGTTGTGGGAGGGCTTTTCCGGGGGTAGCGATGTCAATACTCAGAGGAGTCTATTAGCATAGTTATTTCTCGGTCCTGACTGGCGTTGTTTTCGTGGGCAATGTAGGTTGCTTGATTTAGGGTGTCACTCATGTGCTGAACGCCTTGTTCTGATAAATGAATGCCACCTCCGCTGTACAGGGACGAGTTCCCTACAAAGGTGGTCCAATTGTCCACATACAGTACCTTCTCTTGTTCGCACATGACCTTGACTGCGTTGTTAATTTCTATGGCTCTATTTTGTCCGTATGAGCTTGTTTTAATCCGGGGTATGACGCCGCTTACCACACATTTCGTGGTCTTCCTTTTCATGACTTTAATTAGGTTCTCAAAATCTTTTTCTATGGTCTTAATTTGGGCCTTACCTCCGTCAAAGCAGTCATTTGAGCCAACATTGACGACTACACAGGTGCCCTCTGGTATGGCGGAGTTAGTTATGTCTTTCAGGATATGTTCGACTTTAACCGCCTGGAATAACCTTTACTGACCTTTTTCCTCTGTTCTTGGTGGCAAAGGCAGCTCCTTGACCTCGCATGAGACTGTCACCATATACTAGGGTGAGTTTTCTCCTTCCCGCTGACTCCGTGATTTGATGGTTTCGTTGTTTTCCTGTCAGGAGTTTTCTTGCCTTTCGAGCTTGCTTTCACGTGGTCAGTTACCTCGTGTGCAAATCTGTTTTTGATGGGGTTACCTGGTGTCGCTTTTCCATTCCCAATCCCATTCACGTGGTCAGTTACCTCGTGTTCATTGTTTTCGGCGAGAACAGCAAATCTGTTTTTTGTAGGGATACCTGGTGTCGCTTTCCCATTCCCTTGGGATTTGTTCTTGTTTCGCCTGTTGACTACTGTCTGATATAGATCATTGGATGGGTTTTCTTTTTGAAGATATTTAACAACGTCGACTTGCTTACTCTCTATGTCCTTTACTCGCTCTTTTAGTGAGAAATTTTGATGCGAAAGTACACCTACAGTCTCCTTTAGTGTGAGATTATCTCGCTTCAGTTCGTCAACCTGTGCCTTGTGTGCTTCTAATGTGCACTCCAAGAGCAAAAAGTTTTCACCAGTTAAACACATAAAACACTTGGCATTTGGATACCCATGACGCGGATACCATTCCTTGTAGTAGTTCTTGTTACAGGCGGGGCATTTAATTCTGATCGGTGCCATGATTTGGGGTTAGGGAGGGAGAATTTGCAAAAACGAAAGGTACAAAATGTTGGAGTGGTCACTTCCCTTAAAAGTTGTTCCGATGTTGATGATGCAGGTTGCAAGGTGTTGGTGGGGGTTGAGGATAGTGTCTGTTACGTCGGCACTTTAGAAATAAATTTGGGACGGGTTTTGGGGGTGGGGGGGATGGTCCCATGCCCCTTTTTTTATACCCCTTTTTCCCCTCATAAACCGGGGTTTGAAGGGGGGGGGGAGCCCCCCGGTGGTACTTGTTGACACTTGGCGGTAGCTCCGGAAGCGGTGCAGCCCGGGGGGGGACGAACTAGGGATGAGAGGAAAAGAAAGAAAGAAAGATGGGGGGGGGGAAATTATTGGGATGAGAAAAAGAGAAGAGAGAGAGAGAGAGAGAGAAGAGAGAGAGAGAGAGGGGAGAGAATGAGAGAGAACGAAAGGTAGAGAGATGGAGGAGAGAGATATATATATATTAGCGAGAGAGAGAGAGAGATATGAGCGAGAGAGAGAGAGAGAGATATGAGCGAGAGAGAGGAAACGAAAGGGAGAGAGAGATGGAGAGATATGAACGAGAGAGAGAGATAGAGAGAGATAAGGGCGGGGGGAGAGTGAGAAAATGGAAGTGAGAGAAGTGAAGAGAGAGAACAGAAATGATAGAGAGAGAGAATAGGGGAGAGAGAGAGAAGGAGGAGAGAGAGATAAGAGGAGAGAGAAGAGAGAGAGAGGAGAGAGAGAGAGAGAGAGAGGAGAGAGAGAGAGAGAGAGAGAGAGAGAGCATAGAGGGAGAGAGAGAAGAGAGAGCAAAGAACCCTAATACATCCAATGGACTATACGCATATGCTGTATATGAATGATGTATAAGAAGATGAATGATTATAATGTGAAATACAATATATAATACTATATACATGTGTTGATGGATAAGGAACATGTGGGTATGAAACTTAGTGCACGTAATATTATTATTGTTTAGTAGAAAAATGTATCAGTCTTTTCTTTTATACTTAACAAGTGGACTCGGAACTCTCCCCTCAATCAATCTTTTCCTTCATCCTATGACTTAAACTGCTTTAAAAACTTTATGTGTCCTGGCATATTATTAATGCATGCAAATATATAAATAATTCGTGTATAGATTGAACGATACACATCATTTGATGTCCCGTTATAATCAATAGAAACGAATTATTCGCGTAAACATATATTCAAGTTCTATTCCAAAATTGATTGCATGCACGGCTCTCTCTCTCTCTCTCTCTCTCTCTCTCTCTCTCTCTCTCTCATTTTCTAATTAAGAAGTCAATGAACCTCCTTGTCATCGCCTTGTGTCCCTCGTCCCTCATACTGGCATTTCATAATTACTCCACTTATGATATATTTCACCTGGCCCCATTATAATGGATCGTATTTTAGCTATTTGTGAACATTAAATAGCAAACACATTATACTCTTAACCCATGCAGTGCGGTACCGGTGACAACCTTTGCATTATAGTCTGGCAACTATTAGACGATTGTATTGAGCTTAGGAAGGGCACCTACACATTAAAAGGCTGCAGAATATATCAATTAATCCCTACACCTGCCATTATGTCCTTCCTAAGCTTCATAAAATCATCTAAATGTAGCTAAAATCAAATATGAGAACACGTCACCGGTTACGTACTCCACGGGTTAACAATATATACTGTATATAGATAACACATTTGTTTATAGCTTATCCTTTGCATATAAACACATAGATCTGAATTCAGAACAGTCCAGGAATGTCCATGCTCAATCCTGAGATTACATTTCATATCTGTATTCAAAACGAGCTCCTGAGAGGCTCAAGCAGGTAATGCCTTCTGTACCAGCGACGTCTATTTCATTTTGTTATAGCAATACATAGACGATTTTGTAGTTTACGAAGGATCTGTGGTAGCAGAACGGGTTAAATGGGATAGTTTGAAGCCTGTTACTTCCTTATATGATTATAATGAAAGCCTTTAAACCGATTATCATTAAAATTAACGTGGATATTGGTGTATCTATCTATTTGCTCAGGCCCATTCCCCATTTTTTGTTTTACATTATATGACTAATTGTTCATTAGGTCTCTCTCTCTCTCTCTCTCTCTCTCTTTCTCTCTCTCAGTAACACTTCTCCACCTCCCACAATGTTTGCCTCGCACTCGCACTTCAATGACTCTTCTGCTTCTCTTCTCATTTTACTCTTTCATTTTCAGAGTTTTCTTTTCATTCTTGTTATTCTTGTTGTGTTTGAGTATTATTATGCCTCGTTATTTATTCTCCTCCATTACATTAGCATATATAATCCCGAGTTTAAAATGACAATGGTTTCACAAAGGACATACTCGCTTAAATGCTGCAACTACAAACCCACATACCAATAGTATATATAATATACATATGTACGGTACAATATGCATCTATCTTATACAAGCAAAAACAATCACAACCACACACTCACAAATACATACTATATAATCACTCACACACACACACACACACACACACACACACACACACACACACACACACGACAGTAAACATTTGTCCTTTGCCATACGTCCGTTTTAGTTCACTCACCCTGTGACATCAAAAGGACAACTTGTTGTTATCAAATTCTCACACCACACCAGCTGGACCATAGTCAGTCAGTCTGTATATTATATATGAAATGACGGGGTTGCTACCACCACAGGCAACAACCAGTTGCAGAATAGCTAGTCTGCAACTGGGTCCACCAGCCAAATCCCTCACCAGAAAACAACAGAGAAATAACAACACCAGCCAATGACAGGCCAGCATTCCTTCCTTCACCAGTCATCTACACTACGATGAAGAAATGTTTATGCAAATTGCACATCAACGACCAGAAGACTACAGATACAACTAGGCCTGAACAGGAGTGTCAGTTATGCCGGTCCAGTAGATCCAATAACCTCCAGACAAGAAGAAATAATAGGCCAGCAATACCTCAATATGTCGAAGAGTCTGGAAGATGATGTAATCCTAAGAAGTAAGAATTCTACCAGAATAGGATAAATAAATGCTTTATATGATATGATATGTTTACCTAGTATATACAGTAAGTGCACCTATACAGTATATATGGGGGCCCCAGCCATGTCCTACTATTAGTATTTAACCTCACAACCCCATCACAATACCCCTATTGCCACGAAACTGTATAAACGAGAGTTCAAGAATTAAGTCAGATATTGCTTCAAAAATTTAGGAGAAAAGTATGCAAACCAACCCTGCGGTACTGGTACTCAGCCTGAATAAGGACAGGGACAGCTAACCACAGCTAAAGTTTGCCCAGCCCTGCCCCCTGCTAGTGAAAGTGCTCGACCTGTGGTGCCCTCTGACGTCGGGAGCCTGAAGCACTGCTCGAGTGACACCCTACATTCCTGAGGTGTTGCCCTAGAACCTTACGCTTCAAGTCGGCCAGCCCTGTGCCCTCACTACCCTCCAAACTTAACCTAAGTGTCTCTGTATATCTTGAAGTTGTGATTATTGTTGTCGAGGTATAGGTTAAAATATGTGAATCATGTAAAACGTGTGATTTTAACTAGAATCTGTGCCCAAGATCCTTGTAATTGCGTTACCTGTTAATCCTTCAGAAATTAATAGTAATTCTTGCCTAACACCTGTGTTGAAGATCCTATATTATTTCCTGTTTAAACACCCTCTAGAACGTCCTACGCATACGTTATATATTTGTGCTCATCATTTATCACGCCACGTACTCACATATTGTCCTAATATATGTATTCTGTTATGTGTGTTGTAAGGTTGAGGTCGACGTGTATTTCGTGTCTTGATTCCCCTTCTTAATTCATAACTAATTACCTAGAACCTACGCCCAATTTCATATTTAATTTATCCCAGTGTAAATCTTATCATTCCCTAAGTTATATGCTTTCCAAGTCCCCTCCCATTTTCTCATACGATTACTTAATCGTTGTTGTGATTATTGTATGAACTAGTATTATCGTTCATGCCAATATTGATGTAGATCATTTTTATTCTTATGACCTAGGAATTCTAGCCTTGCATAGTCTTTTATCTAAATTTTCCATCATCTCGAATACACCACTTATTAAGGTGAATTCTTCATAAGACTCTGTTAACCTGTTCAGATATCTTGTTAATAACCTTCTGAGTATTTTCATAGTACAACTTCGTCTTGTGCGCCACTTTTAACATAATTAATATTTGTGTTAATTATTTTCTTCCGCTATTACCATTATAAGCGTTTCTAGGACATCTACTAATTAATCACATTTGTGTAATTAGACTTTGTCTTTATCTACAGTTAATAATCAATTTTCTTTAATTCATTCGTAATTATATTAATAACATTACATCTGAATTCCTCGACCGAGTTCGTAATTATTGCATACGTTCGATTGAAGTGAATATACAGTTCAAATAATATATTACATAATTTGAGCTACATACCGGTACATACAGTAGTAAATTGTGAAAAGCAATAAGTAATACCTTGCCCCTAGTGTCATTGTAATACCTCGGAGATTAAGTTCATATTTACACAAACTAGAATTGTATTTTCCAACATCGCAGTAAAGTATATGACCTGACCAGCTACCTACTCAAGTCACTATCCGTAGCCAGTGTAACCTGCTCCACCCTCACTCCATGTACCGCCCCTTATATGACCTGACCAGCTACCTACTCAAGTCACTATCCGTAGCCAGTGTACCTGCTCCACCCTCACACCATGTACCGCCCCGTATATGACCTGACCAGCTACCTAATACTCAATTGACTATCCGTAGCCAGTGTACCTGCTCCACCCTCAATCCATGTACCGCCCCGTATATGACCTGACCAGCTACCTACTCAAGTCACTATCCGTAGCCAGTGTACCTGCTCCACCCTCACTCCATGTACCGCCCCGTATATGACCTGACCAGCTACCTACTCAAGTCACTATCCGTAGCCAGTGGTACCTGCTCCAACCCTCACTCCATGTCCCCGCCCCGTCTACTACCTGACCAGCTACCGTACTCAAGTCACTATCCTATCCAGTGTACCTGCTCCACCCTCACTCCATGTACCCCGCCCCGTATATGACCTGACCAGCTACCTACTGCAAGTCAACTATCCGTAGC
>CM064495.1:43159570-43729570 GCA_032716605.1 Paralithodes platypus
GACCTACACTCAAGATGGCTGTTGCAACCGAACTGGGGGTGATCAGCTGACCCTGTGTTCGATTCCAGAGTTATGAAATGCACCCTGTGGCAAACTATGTATTTTTATAAAAACTAATGCGATTTTTGCAGTCGGTCAATAAAAGTAGCATTGTTTTGGGTGGCCTGACGCTACCTTTATCGCATAAATCTACCTCTTATAAGTCATATTTTATATATTTCAAAGTATGATATGGTCACCATAAGTATCAAGTTGAAACCAGCCATTTTCCGAACTACGATGTCTAGTGGTAATTTTTTGTAATTACCTTGGAAATAATGGCTATTAATCGCTTAGATTATATTACTTGTATACTAATTGTGCAATAAATATGAGTTACATTTATTTATTGACATGCGCTTATGTAGTTTTCATATATAATCGAAGAATAGGGTACTGTAGTGTAAAGGTTGATAAATCTACAGTTATACTACCCCTATTTTGTGGCTATTCTGTTGGTACTAAGGGGTTAATATTATTAGTAGTAGACTTAGTATGGTTTGATGATGCGCGGAAATGTATATTTGACTTGAAATAGATGCATTGAAGTATTACAAACCTTCGCGAACCCATAAACAGGGAACGTGAGCTGGGTTTAGACCGTCGTGCACCCATAAACAGGGAACGTGAGCTGGGTTTAGACCGGTCGCGAGACAGGTTAGTTTTCGGTTAGGTTAGGCTAATATTAAAAATACTAAAATGTGACGGTCCTCGGTATTAAACAACACTGTATATCAAATAAAAAATAAAAAACAACAACAAATTACCTGAAAAACTCGTATCTGGTTGGTGATAAATTTTTGTCAAAATAAGATTTTTTCCAGTTTCCGCGTCTGCTGAACCATCCAAAAACACGCTAAAAGGCGTGTTTTGAAGGGGGGAGGTAGTGGGGGAGGGGTAGTATAACTGTAGATTAGGTTCCTAGAACTACCAGTCTTCTCATTCAGTGGTTAAAAATGGCGGTGTTTCGGTCTCTCGTCATATTTCAGGCTAATATGGAGAATGTAGCTTCAGCAGTTCCACACATGATTTACAATTGTGAATAAGTGAAAGTCTTATATGACAACGAGGATCTGCTTAAAATATCGAAAATAGGATAATATTGAGACAATTCTGATGGCCTTACAGCGACTTTGGTAAGTATTCGGATTACGTATTATTATGTGGCATAGGTACATAATATGCATATATATGCAAAGCTGAAGGCTTTCTGAATCATATGTAGGGATATAAGAAAGATATGAATTAAATTACCAACGTTATAAGGGTGGTAATGACATGCGGAAAAAAAAAACATCCTACGTCCACCGATAAATTTGCCGTTTCGCGCCAACTTCACCAAGGTTCACCATGTTATTACATGGCTCCTGTAAGCAGATGTTAGTGTTTTAAGTGACTTATGAATAGTTTAGAGTGTGCTCTTTATGAATATACCAAATAAAGTTATATACAGAAAGTTTTTATATGCGTAATGTGCAAATGAAAATCAGTACAGTACTTTACTTGGCCGACGGTACATTTATCGGTGTTTTACCCTAACCTAATTTAGAATTTTGGCTCATGTTTCCCTAAATTGCAAACTCCAACAACCATAATTTTGGAAAACCCGAGCCAATTTTTGGCAAAACTTGGATCGTATTTTGAGAATCGAAAAAGACTAACGAAATGTCGGAAATCGGCTCATGATTTCCCTAATTGCAAAGCCAAATAACCAGATTTATCGAAAACGTATCACTTATTTAAATCATAAATAGCCTATCCAGTAACATAGACCTAGTACATTGGATACAAGCCTAATCCACACCTAACGCCTACAATGTGTCCGTAGTACCTAGTAGGACTACGTGGGATACAAAACGAACCCTTACCGCCGCCCATTTAGTATACGGGCGTATCTGTAAATACTACCACCACTACGAATCTTGTTTCTGAGACCTAGTATATTAACCTAACCAAACAACCCAACCTAACCTAACGTAGACCCAGTACGTGGGCTACTAAACTAGCCCTTGCATGCCAGCAACAGCGGATTCATAGTACCCAGTACGTGGCATACTAAACTAGCCCTTGCATGCCAGGTAGAGCGGATTCATAGTACTCAGTACGTGGGATAAACTAGCCCTTGCATGCCAGGTAGAGCGGATTCATAGTACTCAGTATGTGGTATTATTACCCATTAATTTCCGGAAGTTTAAACCTATGCGTAAAAGTCTTACCTCTTACACGTCACATCAGTAGTCAAGCACACATGTTCTAAATGGCGTGTGTACGAATCGGTGCTGTCTATAGGAAGGTATTGACAACCATGTTACGAAAAAATTCCATTTTAGTACCATATATTTTTATTAGGTTTTGCCGAAGGTTGAAACTAATTTTAATATGATGCTTAGAGCATATAGATTCCATATCTTTCTTCAAATATGTCAAAATAATTGGTGACAAATAAATGGAGACTTGGAGTTATACTCATCAAACTAATAAAACCACTGATCCACGCTGTCCAAACCCTACAAAATGATGTCAACAATATCAAAGCCTCAATAAGCACCCCCCAACAGTCTGCCTCTCTTCCATCTGTTCAAAAAAATGGTGCGCGAGGAAATTGTAGAACAGAAAGAACGAAAAGAAAAGAGTCCATTCTGTTGTTATTCGAGGTCTGGGCTCGAACACAAATGACATTCAGGGCAAGTTTGATGAAATAGTGTCCTTCTTATTACCTCGCAAACAAATTACCCTCCGTGAAGTCACCCCCATTAGGCCTAATCTCGTGCGAGCAAAAATTCTCGACCCTGTTTTGAGACGTGAACTGCTTAGCTCTGCAAAAAAACTTAGGGAGTCCAGGTTTTCTGTAATATTTGTAAATAAGGACCTAACTTTTAAACAGCGTGAGGAAATTAAGCTTCGCTTCAACGCAGGCAGGCAGGCTCCACGGGATAACAATCCCACTGCAGCATCTGGCCCCTCAAACCCAGTAACAACTAATAAAAATGATAATATTCAAGGACACTACATCTGCCTTATTAGAAACAATTTATTAGGGAAAATAGGCACCAACAGATTCGCCATATTTTTCTCCATATAGTCCGCATGGAGGATTTTTGTTATTGACAAATTGAAAAAATACCCTTTTCACAGAAAAATACACCAAAAATCTGTCAAAGATGTCAAATATTATGTTCCTTCCAACAACCAACTATACTCATAAAATCGATTAATGAAATTTACAAACACATGTGGCAGTGTAGAGGGCAAGTTGCTGAAAGCAGTGAAGAGCATGTATGAGGGTGCAAAGGCGGCAGTACGTGTGGAGAGTGAGCAGAGCGAGTTCTTTGACCTGAATGTTGGTTTGAAACAGGGGTGTGTGATGTCCCCGTGGTTGTTTACTGTATATATGGATGGAGTTATGAAAGAAATACTATCAAGAGCAGTGGATGTTGGTGTATCGCTGAAAAGGGAGGGAATTGAGTGGAAGCTACCTATACTGCTGTTTGCGGATGATACAGTTCTGATGAGTGATAATGAATGGGAGTTGCAGGGTCTGGTAAATGAGTTTGGAACAGTGTGCGAAAAACGGAATTTGAAGGTAAATACGGGGAAGAGCAAGGTTATGGTCTTCGAAAGGGGTGAAGTCACAGAGTGTGAGGTGAAGCTGAACGGTCAGGCTATGGAGATCGTCAACTCTTTTAAGTATCTGGGCAGTGTGTTGAGTAAAGATGGGACTATGGATGAAGAGGTGCGGGAGAGGGTACAACAGGGGAAGAGGGTTGTAGGAACGCTAAAAGCAGTAACAAGAAATAGGGTGGTCAGTATGGAAGTGAAGAAGTCCTTGCATGACAGTGTGGTAATCCCGACACTGACTTATGGAAGCGAAGCATGGACGTTGGTTGAGAGACTCAGACCAAGAGTGAGAGCAGTGGAAATGAATTACTTAAGGAGTGCGTGCGGAGTTACATGGAGGGATAGACAGACTAATGAGGAAGTAAGAAGGAGGTGTGGTGTGGAGGTAGATGTGCTGGAAAGTGTGAAAAGGAACAACTTGAGATGGTTCGGCCATATGGAACGTATGGAAAGCGAGAGAATGACTAAGAGGGTGTACGAGAGCGAGGTGGAGGGACAGAGGGGGAGAGGTAGACCGAATATGAGGTGGAAGGATGGAGTGAGGAAGTACATGAACGAAGGCGGTGCTGGTTGGGGGGAGGGGCGTCGACTGACTGGGGACAGAGGTGCATGGGGGCGGTTCGTTCGTGGCCACCCCTTCGGGGATCGCGGCGTCAGGCAATAGATAGATAGATAGATGTGGCAGTCCATGGATTCGAACCCAGGATGCTCACACCGAAAATCAACACCTTATGCATCGCACCACGAAGACAGTTAAAGGATGGTGGACACTGCCTACGATTTATTATGCAACTTCGAATCCTGCATATCAATCTAAGCATGTACACACAGACCAACTGCAACTCACGTAGGCTATGCATATGTGAATGGAAAGAGCAATTAATGGGGCCTTAACCACTAGGGAAGTCCTCTCGATAAATTACCCCTGAACCAATATCAATTATTATGTTCCTTTCAACAACCAACTATACTCCTAAAATCGATTAATGAAATTTACAAACACATGTGGCAGTCCGTGGATTCGAACCCAGGATGCTCACACCGAAAATCAACACCTTATGCATCGCACCACGAAGACAGTTAAAGGATGGTGTGGGGTGTGGGGGTGGCAGCCCCCACCCATAATACTAGGATAGGTTAGGTAAGGTTGTTAGGTTAGGCTAATGTCCTTTCAAAGGGGTATAGGCTAGTAAACACTAGGATAGCTTATACCCGGTCAGAGGTAAGAAGAAGAAGAAGAAGAGTCCGATGTAGTCTCCTTGAATGCTACCAAAAAAACTCCCGGTACCCATCTTCCCCAAGCCATTCAGCCCCAAACTCCCCCCACCCAACAGGTTGATGCTGCCAACGGTGATCCTCATGTCGCTAGTGTCCAACTTAACAGCAGCGATCCCTCACAGGATGTGAGAGCGGGTGCAGTAGCTTCACCCTCCCAAGAGTCCCAAACCTCACCATCTTCTCCTGAACATCTTTCTGGCCCTATCCCACCAAAAAACGTAACCTGAAGCCCAACTATTCTATATTAAGTTTTGCTCTGAAGAATGTAAATAGTCTAGGCTATCTAATAAGGTTTATTACATTTATGATTTTTGCTTAAATTACAATATAGCCTAGATATCTTTTCAGTTACTGAAACTTGTCATCTCTGATTCTGTCGTGAACATTAGTGGATATTCTTTATTTAGAAATTATTTTGTGTCGCCCAGACCCAAACATGGTGTGTGCATGTACAGTAAGTAAGAAACTCTTTAAAAGCTGTACTCTGTAATGACCAGCCACAATGTCCCAATACCTTAGCAGTCTTTCTTCCTTCCTTTAATCTTTATATGTTAACAGTATACAGACCTCCTTCTAACTCCCTTGAAGATAACACTGCTCTCATTTTGTTTATTCAACAATTCAGTGTGGGAAAGGAACTTATCATTATGGAAAACTTTAACCTCCCCTCAATTTCATGGAAACAACCTGTCATTGACCAGAACCTAACCAATACAGATGCAACATTTCTCAACCTCTTTACCACACTAGGTCTACACCAACACCAACAGGGGAGGTGTGGTGGAGTGGTCTTGCCACTGGCCTGGTAATCCAAAGGTCCCGGGTTCAAATCCCGATGTATCAATGGGAAGATATTATTGGGATGGAATTTGAGCTGTACCTAGTATCAGTGCATTACCACAAGCCCACCGAAACGTCAATAAAATACCCTCATTGTTCCCTGATTAAATAGCAGTGTATGAATATTCCCATATTCAAAATATGCTATAGGGGTGCAATGCCTGGTGAGTTATCTGCTCAACAGGTGGCGTTGTGTGTGTAAGTGTGAGAGTCCGAGTGTAGGGGGTGAGACAGTGAAGCACGGGAACGAGATGGCTTCAGAGATGGGTCGTTTCGGGCCATGAGTGAGCACCGTGCCTCATGTGAAGGCAAGATGGCAGGTGCTCGTTGTACTCTACGTGCTTCACATGTCTCACTCCCTAGACTGGAACAAGACCTCACGGGCTTCACTGTTCATTGTAAAGCGGTGAATGTTAAGGCTCTCAGCCTATGCCCGAGAGGAAGTAAATTGGAATATAGAAAAAAAAAAAAAAAAAAAAAAAAAAAATTATGACAGACCCCACCTTTATCTCATCAGGCAACACACTCGACCTTGTCTTATTGAACCAATTAGCCTAACCTAACCTAACCTAACCTAACCTAACTTAACCTAACCTAACCTAACCGAACCTAACCGAGCCCAACGGAAAACTAGCCTGTCTCGCCGACGGTCTACCCCCAGCTCACGTTCCCTGTCTATGGGTGCGCGATGGTCTAAACCCAGCTCACGTTCCCTGTTTATATATTTTGTTATAATGAATTTCCGACGGGGTGGACATATATGGCAATGAAGTACATTCACTTAACTAACATATTTGTCTAAATAATATAGCGATGGTTTCGACCCGGTGTAAAACTAGATAAATTCCGTATCTTCTGGTATTAGTTTATGACCAACCAGTTACGGGCCCCATCGATGATTATCAGTGTTTTATCACATTCATGAACGATACTTTGTTGGTGTAGCCTACATGTAATTACCGTCGCAAAATCACAATAAGTGAAATACGAGAAACTGTTGGATTGTTCACCCATAACACAGGGAACGTGAGCTGGGTTTAGATCGTCGCGCACCCATAAACAGGGAACGTGAGCACTGAGCTGGGTTTAGACCGTCAGCGAGACAGGTTAGTTTTCGGTTAGGCTAGGTTAAGTTAATAATAATAATAATAATCTTCTGGTTACTTATATAGCGCCCGTATCTCCTCCTTCGAGGATTCGCAAGCGCTTGGCTTTCTTTAGTCTACCAGAGACCATTACCCATCCCCCTTGCTCATGGGGAGATGGTAACCGCCGGCTGTATCCCAGAAAAACTTTTCAATCTGAGCGGGGATTGAACGCGAGACCTTCAAGGTGGGAATCAGGCACGCTATCAACTGAGCCAGCCGGTCGGCTGGGTTAGGCTAGGCTAGGCTAATGTTGAAAATACTAAAATGCGATGGTCCTCGGTATTAAACAACACTTTACTGTATATCAAATAAAAAATAAAAAACAACAAATTACCTGAAAAACTCGTAAATGGTTGGTGATAAACTTTTACCTATCTTCTTATTCCTTTTGTTTAGGTAAGGAACTAAGCATCCAACACAAAGCTAGGCCTAGGCTACACCCTTTTCTGGAGTACGGAACACTAAAAAAATGTAATGGGAATGGGGACACTTTAATATTAATAGTATTAGACAAAATATAAAGATAACTCAGTGGTGGGGGGGGGGAGGGGGGGGTGTGGTGGGTCCGAGGGAGCAGCCAGATAACTAAAGAATCACAAACAAATTTGTTTTATTACTTTGAAAATGACATAGGCCTACATATGAGCATTTTAGATCGTTAGATAAATGGGGAAATTTTGTTTGTATTAAATCCTTGGTGGTACCGGTCAAATGGGTGTCCTAGGCTATAGATAAAATCGTACCCTGGGTCCGAAGCCTATAAAAACCTAATATCATGTACATTTTACTAAGCAGAAAGATTGGTTTAATTTGAAATGCAAAAGAGCTTTGGGTAGGCGTGATGCAGCTTGGGCTAGATTAAGAAGAAGGAACACTGAGAGTAATCGGAATAAATATAAACAGGAGAGGAATAGATATGTTAACATAATTAGGCAAGTTAAAATGAACTATGAGAAGAACATAGTAAATAAATGTGAAAGTGACCCTAGATTATTTTATAAATATATAAACAGTAAGTTGAAGGTAAAGAAACAAATTACTAAATGAAGAGTTGATGCTAGGACGTATGAAAATGTATCGGACATGTGTGAGGTAATGAATAACAAATTGGGGTCAGTTTTTACTAGAGAGGAAGGTTTTGACGAACCACAGGCGGGAGTACTGGAGAGTGGTCTTAGTAAGATTGAAATAACTAGAGATGAGCTGTTATCTGCGATGAGAGGACTTGAAGTAAGGAAAGCTATGGGACCGGATGAAGTGTCTGCCTGGGTTTTAAAGGAGTGTGCAGAGCAATTAGTGGAGCCAGTGAGGGACATAATTCAAGCTTCCTTAGATAAAGGACAGGTTCCTGTTGAATGGAAAAGAGCTAATATCATTCCGATATACAAGAATGGAAACCCTGAGGACCCTCTAAACTATAGACCAGTTTAACTTACTAGTATTGTATGCAAGATTTGTGAAAAGCTAATTAGGAAGAGATGGATGAAAATGTTGGAGAGAAAGAAGATAATAGCCCCAAAGCAATTTGGATTCAGAGAAGGGACATCTTGTGTTACCAGTTTGCTATGTTATTACAGTAGGGTGATAGATGTACTCCAAGAAAGAGGCGGATGGGTGGACTGCGTCTACTTAGACCTTTCCAAAGCATTCGATAAGGTACCACATAAGAGATTGTTATCTAAGCTTGAGACGCTAGGATGTGTCAGGGGGAGTTTGCTGAAATGGATGGAGAGCTATTTAACAGATAGGGAAATGAGGACCAACATTAGAGGAACTTACTCATCGTGGCGGAAAGTTGAGAGTGGTGTGCCGCAGGGATCTGTGTTGGCACCTCTCATGTTCCTTATGTACGTGAATGACCTGCCGATAGGCATAAACTCTTACATGTCAATGTTTGCAGATGACGTAAAAATTATGATACAAATAACAAATAAAAGTAGTTGTGAGGAGCTGCAAGGGGATTTAGATAAAATATACGAATGGAGCACCAAGTGGAAAATGAAATTTAATATAAGTAAATGCCATGTGTTAAATATGGGAAGAAGTGTGAATAGACCAAATTGGGAGTACAGGATGGGAGATAATATAATTAGCAAGGCCGAAAAAGAAAAAGATTTAGGGTTGATTATACAAGATAATTTGTCGCCAGAGAAACATATTAACAAGCTCTTTAGCGGAATGTATGCAATGGCCGGGAATATGAAAGTTGCTCTGAACTACTTGGATGAGACCATGGTAGCGAAAATTATGAAGAGTATGATTAGACCAAGATTGGAGTATGCAGCAGTGGTGTGGTCCCCGCATCTAAAGAAGCATATTCACAAGTTAGAAAGAATCCAGAGAGCAGTCACTAGATTGGTTCCAAGTCTCAGAGAACTGCCATATGAAGAGAGGCTAGACAAATTAAATCTACCGAGTCTAAAAGAGAGGAGAGAGAGGGGAGACATGATAATGATGTACAAATGTACCCGGGGGCTGGAGAGGCTGGATAAGGAGGATATATTAATTATGGATACAGGAATAACTAGAGGCCACAGCTACAAAGTAAAAAGACCTACCTGCAAGAACGATATCAGGAAGTTTAGCTTCCCCTATAGATGTATTGACAAATGGAATGGGCTGGAGGAGGAGGTGGTAGGGGCAAGGAACATCCATATTTTCAAGAAAAAATTGGATAAAAAGTAGACTGAGAGACGGGACAACACGAGCTTAGCTCAACTCCTGTAAACTACAATTAGGTAAATACAGTAGCCTACTTCATTACTATATACCGGTACAGTACTCTACTGTACCGTACCGTACTTCCCTTTGCTTAAAAAAACTTTCCTTCCCTCACACACTCTCTGTCTTACCTCCATTCCCACACCTGCATCCCTGCTTATCAATCCTTTTAGATATTCTAAGCACTCCACAGTCTCCACTTGTTCCAGCATTTCCCCATCCAGTTATTATTTAGATTTACCCTATGAGCATCTCTATTACACACCATCACTTTACTTTTATTGACATTCACCCTCAGTTTCCTCCACCCACATGCCACACCAAACTCTTTTACTACTCGCTTTTACTACTTGGGCTTCTAACCTAGCTGAAACACATCATAAGACCTTACAGACTATGCAAAACAAAGCCCTGAAGATCATTACAGGCTGCACAGCTACTTCACCCACAGATCACCTACATCAAGAAACCAAAATTCTCAAAGTCAAAGACCATCTGGACATGAGAGGCACTCAATTCCTGGCAGCAGCCTCCACGAACCAAGACCACCCACTAAACTACATGGCAACACACCCACAGACACCAAGAAATATCAAAACAACACCCAGCACACGGTATCACACACAATTATTGTCCTCTCTCCCTCCCTGCCCACCCCGAACCAACTTCCAGAAGCACATCCATACTCATATCTCTCACCGATCCATCCACTCACTCACAGACAACACGCAGCTGCATGCACGACCTCCCGAAATCCATCCTTCCGATCCTCCCTTCCTCGCGAGGACAGAGTCCACCTGGCCAGGCTGAGATGCGGACACCATCCAGCTCTCCTGAGCTATCAGAAGAGACTGGATGACTCCGTTGTCGACGCCTGCCCGGGATGTAACACAGCACCCCATACCATTAAACACATCATAGAAGACTGCATTTCACACAACCACTTACGCCAACAACACAATCTACACTCAATGAGAGCTCTGTGGGAAAGCCCGATCGTGGCCATGGCCTTTCTCAGGGACTCGGGGCTGTTCGGCCAGGCAGCTTAGGGAACAACAACAACAACAACTACTCGCTGCAGCTTCTCCTCAGAATCCGCCACCAGTGCTGTGTCATCAGCAAACAGCAACTAATTCAACTCCCAGTCAACAGAAAAAGACACAACCCCAACTTCACACCAGAAATTCAAAACCTCATCAGACAACGCGACATACTGAAACACTCCCCAGCACCCCACACACAAGACATCACACAACAAATTCAAGCACTCAACACCCAAACTAACAACAAAATACAAGAACAACAAAAACTAAATTGGAATAACTTCCTACAAACACTTGATCACAAAACAAACCCCAAAAAACTATACAAAACACTAAACAGCATCACACTTTCCAACAGCAACACAACACAATCACATGCTGCAATCACAACAACAGACTCTACTCCTTCATGTAAACAACAAGCAAACACTCTCATCAATCACTTTTCACATGTCAGCCACCTAAAACCTCACAAAGACGACCGACGTGTCATCCGACGTAAGAGACAATTCCCCACAGACCCTGACTATACACCCTTCACCAATCACCAGACAAAGCATATCATCAACAATCTCAAGCACTCACCCGCCTGTGGCCTAGACAACATAAGCAACATACACCTCAGACACCTGGGACCACAAGGCATACAAGCACTCACTAACATATCAAACTACAGCTATTCACACAACACAATACCAGACATTTGGAAGCATGGTATCATCATCACTTTCCCCAAACCCAACAAAGACCCCACGCTACCCTCCTCGCACCGCCCCATCACACTCCTTTGCTCCCCCTCCAAAGTCATGGAACGCCTAGTATTACAACTAATTACACCTGACCTACCCCTAGCTCCAACACAACATGGCTTTAGGCCACTGCACTCCACAAACACTCTTCTCACAGACCTTACACAAAGAGCTTTCGACGGCATCAATTCAGCTAGACCACCACACAGATCACTATTAGCCACACTCGACATTAGTAAAGCCTTCGATGCCATCCCCCGCCACAACCTAACAAACAAAATCTACAACACAAACATGCACAACAACACAAAACGGTGGCTGGCCAACTTCCTAGCAGGCAGATGTGCACACGTATCTTTTGCCGGTCAGTCATCTAAAATCAGAAACTTTCCAAACGGAGTCCCACAAGGATCCGTCCTATCGCCCGCACTCTTCAATCTGTACATGCACGATATAACTACACCCAATACGCCCCAAATAAACTTAGCCTCCTATGCAGATGACATAACACTCACATGCACACACCATGACCCAAAAAGAGCAACAGATCTCCTTCAACCCTATCTCAACACACTACATGGCTGGTGCACTACAAACAGACTTAATCTAGCCCCAGCCAAATCCACCGCAACCCTGCTCACAAGTTGGACAGGAGAACACGAATACATCCCTCAACTCACCATAAACAACACACCCCTAACACATACACACACACCCAAAATCCTAGGAGTAACATATGATACTCATATGACATTCAAACAGCACACCACAAACATTAAAAGAAACTGACACCCAGACTTAACGCCCTCAGGTCACTTGCTCACACAAAATTTGGACACAACAAAGAAACTACCACCACAGTATATAAACAATACATAAGATCAGTGATGGAATACGCAAGCCCAGCCTGGGCTTCTAACCTAGCTGAAACACATCATAAGACCTTACAGACTATTCAAAACAAAGCCCTGAAGATCATTACAGGCTGCACAGCTACTGCACCCACAGATCACCTACATCAAGAAACCAAAATCCTCAAAGTCAAAGACCATCTGGACATGAGAGGCACTCAATTCCTGGCAGCAGCCTCCACGAACCAAGACCACCCACTAAACTACATGGCAACACACCCACAGACACCAAGAAATATCAAAACAACACCCAGCACACGGTATCACACACAATTATTGTCCTCTCTCCCTCCCTGCCCACCCCGAACCAACATCCAGAAGCACATCCATACTCATATCTCTCACCGATCCATCCACTCACTCACAGACAACACACAGCTGCATGCACGACCTCCCGAAATCCATCCTTCCGAATCCTCCCTTCCTCGCGAGGACAGAGTCCACCTGGCCAGGCTGAGATGCGGACACCATCCAGCTCTCCTGAGCTATCAGAAGAGACTGGATGACTCCGTTGTCGACGCCTGCCCGGGATGTAACACAGCACCCCATACCATTAAACACATCATAGAAGACTGCATTTCACACAACCACTTACGCCAACAACACAATCTACACTCAATGAGAGCTCTGTGGGAAAGCCCGATCGTGGCCATGGCCTTTCTCAGGGACTCGGGGCTGTTCGGCCAGGCAGCTTAGGGAACAACAACAACAACAACAACAACAACAACAACTCCCAGTCACTGCCATTCTTTCCTACTAAACCCAATCCCCTACCCATATATCTCAATTTTACCTCCCTCACCACACCATATTATGTAAAATATTATAAATATAGGCTATATACAGTACTGTGTTATATATTATTACCGGTATAATATATTTTATTACTACAGTATATGAAAAATATTTTTCAGTAACCTATCCTAATGTACACTTTCGTGTAACCGTCCAAAGATTATGTCTCTGGGTCAACTTACTGCCAACTACACGGACTCTGAGGGTGAGGATGATGACCGACTCACTGATGACACCTCGCGTCGTTCAACACCCCTGGGTGGTACCAGAGTGTCAGAACTCCGGGATGAGGGGAGTCGTCGTAACACCCCCCTCAGCGGAGAGTCCGTTGGGTCGAACACACCACAGAAGAAGGTAAGATGATATGCTCTGGCATCAGGGTATTTTAGTGTACAGGAGGAGAATGTACAATCGTGATAAGAAATTAGTTTTCGGCTGAATACATTTACTTTCATTCAGACAATTGCCTAATCAATCAGGAGTGCCTGAATGAGCCCTAATATGGCGGAAATATGCCCACAGAGAAAGGTTAATAACTTATTTTTTATTATTAACCCTTTCAAGCTCCAATACGCATTTCTGTTGTTGTTGTTCCCCAGGCTGCCTGGCCGAACAGCCCCAAGGTTCCGAGCAAGGCCAAGGCCATAGAGTGCCCCCACAAAACCCTCCCTGCTTACCACTAACAAAGCATTTCTGTTCTGTTTTTTGGCTACTATTAGACGATTTTATTCAGATTAGTAACGGTATATGGAAGTCAGAGGGTTGATTGAGATAGTATTTACCCTTTTAATACCCACAGATACTTCGTAAGCTGCATAAAATCATCTAATGATAGCCAAAATAAACTGCTAAAACGTGTCAGAGCTTCAAAGGGTTAACTTGGGCTTGTGATACTATGTTTACATTCTAAAGCTTGTGCCCTTTCAATTTCAATACAAATTCAGAACCTGTAGCTATCATTACACTGATAATTACTGACAGAAGAACATATATTTTTTTTTTCAGTTAAACAGATTAGTTGCGTACGCTAATGAAGATGATGATGAAGGTGAAGACATGGACCGAGAAAATGAGGAGGAGGAGCTGGATGAAAGTGAGTAGATACTTCTTTACAAATTTACAGTGGTTTAACTTTGCTGTTATCAGTTCTGCCTTTACATATAAAGTAGTACAGCTTGATTTAACCCACTGAGCCCCAGCGACGCAAACAGTGCGTCGGCAATATATGTAACGCTAAACCCCAGCGTCACATACGTTGCGTCAGTGTAGTAATTACTCCGGTCCTATGGCACCTAGAGGGCTCAGATTTGTATGGGAACTGTGTAAGTATCCCATGCAACCATGCCGATGGTTGAAAACTGTCAAAGTCCACGTGAAAAAACATGGTTTTTGGGGGTTATTGCCTTCAATTTTTTACTCTTGTAAAATCGACTTTCGGGGGCTCCGTAGGACCCCTTTTTGATCGTTTTTTTGTGGTTTTTCCTTCATTCCTAACCCATTCGCTATTGTTTCTGGAAAAAACAAAATTTAAAAACCTGCTGGTCCCTGGTGGTACATTTATTTATAACTAGCTGGGGCTCAGTGGGTTAAGAGGGGGGGGCACCTGCTTTTTTTATATCTTTCTCTCCTTTTCTCTCTTTCTCTGGCTTGTATCCATTCGGGCCCCATTCAGCCAACTGTTTTAAGACGTTTATCCCCATCCAGGTGTCAATTTCTTCCTGGCAAGCAATAGCGAGCCAGCATTGTATGGAGAAATCCGGCTTCGCCGGATAAATTTTTCTATCGAAAAATTTACAAATTTAGCTTACTGTCAAAACAAAAATATATATATACAGTATGCTGGCTCGCTACCGCTCGCCAGGAAAATATTGATGGGGGTAAACGTCTTAAAACAGTAGGTTGAATGGGGCCGAATGGTTACAAGCCAAAGAGAGAGGGAGAGAAAGAGAAAAAAGCGAGGTGGGCTCCTTTAAATGATGAGCACAATCAGTATAAACATTATACAGTAACAGTAGAATTGGTACCGGTGTTAGGCACCAATAACCAAAAAGTTAACTTTGATAACGATAATTAATCCGATAACCCCAGTTTTTAAGCCCGATATCGATAATCTGATAATTTTGATACCAAGTTGGAAGTTAACGGTAATCCGATAACTATTTTGTAATTAATAGAAATTATAATATACAGTACTGTATAGGAAAAAAAGCTTCAAACCCCATAGAAAATGCTTATTTATCCTAAATCAAATAATATATAAGTATTTTCTACAACTTTACAACCTTTTTTGCTGAATAATTATCGGACTAATAATTATTATCAGCCTAAATAATCGAGTTATCAGAAGTTAACTGGTCTGATAACGAAAAAGGACGTTAACATCCGATAATATTAAAACAAAAAAAATACTTGGCTAATTACCTGGGTTTGCTTTGTTTATTTTGCAAGTTATATATTTAAATCGCTTTAGTGCTGAACACTGACCAGTACTACAGGTAACTGATAATACTGTACTGGATGGTGATAAATGTTGTATCCCTTGCATTGTTTTACTGATACTCTTATGGTCAATTTTCAGATAAACTTGCATCTACAGTATTGTGTCACCTTTTTGCTTCTTTCCTTATGGTTGTTGTTGATGTGTTTATTTATTTATTTTTTATGCAGCGTCTGTCAGCATCCATGACTTGACAATCACTTCTCATGAATAGAATATGTTAATAGATATATATATTTCTTTTCATTAGCTTTGATTTATTTCCTTCCTCTGTTTTTATATGTATGAAAAGTTAAAACAAATACACGTCCAGGATAGCTGGGACCAAAGGTAGGCATAACTGGTAGCCTACCAATACCTTTATTATAGTCCGTTCATTATTGGTTGGGCAGAAATCGTAACCTCTAACCTCTGTAACTCAAAATGAGCTGTCAATTTCCACACCTATTCCCTAGCCAAGTCTTCCTATTTGGTGGAAATTTAGCTTGATTACTCTAGTCTTTTTTGAGTTACAGAGGTTAGAGGTTACAATTTCTGCCCAACCTAGAATGAACAGACTACAGTATAGGGCATCTATGCCAACAAAACAATGTTATTTTTTTTAACTGATATTCCAGTGTTGACCTCCGAACCAATGGACACTGGTACAGATGAGGGTGAAGATGAAAAGGCCAAGGCCAACTCAGGGGTAAAGTTACCACCAGCACCAGTAGGGAGGTGTTCATCTCATTTACAGGTAAGTACAGGTTTTGTTAAGTTATATAGTAGTAGGAGGCTGGTCCATCCACCAACTTATTGTGAGTGAAAGGATTGGTTTTATCTTGATCTTTCCTTTTCCTGAGTGGACTGGCTGATAAGTTGCATCAACCCGTACCCTAGACGGCCATATAATTGTGGTCCTTAAGCATTTACTATTAGGGTATCAAACCGGATCAATTTTGTTTGAAATCTTAAATTAATATGAAAAGGAATACAAGGAAATTCACATGAAATAGCATTGTTTTGGCTATTATATCATTTCTAAAGACATAATTTGAACTATAAACCATAATTTTGCCTCTACATAATATTATACATTCTATCTATCTATCTATCTATCTATCTATCTATCTATCTATCTATTGCCTGACGCCGTGATCCCCGAAGGGGTGGCCACGAACGAACCGCCCCCATGTACCTCTGTCCCCAGTCAGTCGACGCCCCTCCCCCCAACCAGCACCGCCTTCGTTCATGTACTGCCTCACTCCATCCTTCCACCTCTCCCTCTCTGTCCCTCCACCTCGCTCTCGTACACCCTCTTAGTCATTCTCGCTTTCCATACGTTCCATATGGCCGAACCATCTCAAGTTGTTCCTTTTCACACTTTCCAGCACATCTACCTCCACACCACACCTCCTTCTTACTTCCTCATTAGTCTGTCTATCCCTCCATGTAACTCCTCACGCACTCCTTAAGTAATTCATTTCCACTGCTCTCACTCTTGGTCTGAGTCTCTCTACCAACATCCATGCTTCACTTCCGTAAGTCAGTGTCGGGATTACCACACTGTCATGCAAGGACTTCTTCACTTCCATACTGACCACCCTATTTCTTGTTACTGCTTTTAGCGTTCCTACAACCCTCTTCCCCTGTTGTACCCTCTCCTGCACTTCTTCATCCATAGTCCCATCTTTACTCAATACACTGCCCAGATACTTAAAAGAGTTGACGATCTCCATAGCCTGACCATTCAGCTTCACCTCACACTCTGTGACTTCACCCCTTTCGAAGACCATAACCTTGCTCTTCCCCGCATTTACCTTCAAATTCCGTTTTTTGCACGCTGTTCCAAACTCATTTACCAGACCCTGCAACTCCCATTCATTATCACTCATCAGAACTGTATCATCCGCAAACAGCAGTATAGGTAGCTTCCACTCAATTCCCTCCCTTTTCAGGGATACACCAACATCCACTGCTCTTGATAGTATTTCTTTCATGACTCCATCCATATATACAGTAAACAACCACGGGGACATCACACACCCCTGTTTCAAACCAATATTCAGGTCAAAGAACTCGCTCTGCTCACTCTCCACACATACTGCCGCCTTTGCACCCTCATACATGCTCTTCACTGCTTTCAGGAACTTGCCCTCTACTCCGTATATTCTAAGTACTTTCCACAAACCTTCTCTATCCACTCTGTCATAGGCCTTCTTCAAGTCCATAAAGGCAACATTTCTTCTCCAGATATTTCTCCACAACACAATTCAGGGTAAAAATCTGATCTACACATCCTCTTCCCTTCCTAAAACCTCCCTGCTCGTCGCCTATCCATTTCTCCGTTCTCACTCTCACTCTCTCAATCACTACCCTACTGTATACCTTCCCTACTACGCTTAACCCGGGAACTGCGGGGAGACTCTTAAGAGTTCCCCCGGCGGACTGCGGGGAGACTCTTAAGAGTCAGAGAAAAAAAAAATCAACTTTTGACATTTTGGCCCCTGGGCCATGCAAAATCTCAGTCCTCTACCTCCTCTCCTTCCCCACTTTCCTCCTCTCCTTCAGTTATCACCTATTTTCCCTGTTATTCCCTTATTCTGAGGTATATTTTCGTGCTAACATTAGAAATCCGGTTGCAGGGTGTGGTCATCACTGATAGCAAGCGAATGCAAGAGAGAGAGAGAGAGTATCGATCGACTGTGTCTCAGTGGCCTTGGGGGAAATTGGCGGGAAAGCAGCTTGCCTCACCCATACATTATACAACTCGCGGGCTATATCTCCGATTTTGACCATCCAAACGCTGTTTTCACTCGTTTTATTGTTGTTTCAGGTTAATACCTTTATAATCAACCCATAATAGGCGCATATGGATAAGTATTAATGCTATTAATGGTACAATGAATATTTTAGTGACGGAAACACCTCAAATACATGCGCACAGGGAGAGGTGTCTAATTACCCCCATGCACACTTCAGAGGTTAAAAGACATATTCCTCGGTGGTTACCACACACTCCTCTTTCCCCTTATATAGGGGGACTATTATGCCAGTCTTCCAGTCATCGGGTGCACTCCCCTTCTCCCATGCTAGTTTGTACATTTTCCATACCCATTCTATCACTATCTCACCACCATACCTCAACATTTCCCCACACACTCCATCTGTTCCTGGTGCTTTCCCCAACTGCACTCTTTTCATGGCTTCCCACACTTCTGACCTCCTGATCCCCACCTCCTCCTCCACTACTTCTCTTCTTCTCCCTCCCATACCATATCCAGCTATGTTTGCTGGCTCTTCATTCCTTACATTTAGCAACTCATTGAAGTACTCCCTCCATCTTTCGACTCTCTCTTGCTTCTCGGCTAGCATTCTCCCATTCTTATCTTTCACACCCTTACTGTTTCCCTTGCTACCTTCCCTAACTTTCTTGACTTCTTTCCAGAACAGTTTCTTACTCTCCCTCCATTTTACACTCAGATTCCTTCCAAATTCCTCATTAATTAAGGCTAAAAATAATGGACTCGGCTTTCGTTTGACACCCTGTTTGCTATATTTCGTCCTGTTGGGGTACAGGTTTCCTCCTCAGTCCTCACATCTGCCAACCATGGGCAGCTACAGTGGGATAGCTGGTGTTGTTGCTGACACTCTGATTGCTAACATTTGGGGAAGTCAACATCTGATCCCCTTAGTACCGGGTACCTTATACATTTTTTTTTCTTTTTTTTTCTTTTTTTTTTTTTTTTTAGTATTGGATGTCAATTATTTATTCATATTGTGAAATACATTAATGGGAAAAAGGCTGTGTCAGGAAGGAAATTGAGGGTTTTAGTGGAAGATGAAAGAAAAATATAGTTATGGTTGTAGAAGAAATTTTGAATTTTTGTTTACTTTATGATGTAAAAAGACCCAACATATAGCGAGATCCAAGTTTGGAGAAGGTACCCCGGGATATTTCTACCTCTGCAGCCCCCATCCCTTACTGGTAGTTTTGGGAGACTTTTAAACAGATCTGTAGTAATTTTATTAAAGTTAGTATCCACATTGCTCGAGTACAGGATTACATTTATTAACTGTGCCTTTCTATTAATACTGTACTTCACATTACACTCTGATCATGAATGTAATAACATGACAAGTGAGGCAGCTCTGAACAGGGTTGTCTTAAACGCCACCATTATGACCTGCGACTGAAATTTCACCTCATGTGGATCACTCTATCTTTAAAAGTTTAAATTTATGTATGTATCCTATGTATAATCAGAATTCTTAAGTGCTATGGAATAATGTATCTTGTACTCATGTCGTAGGTTCGAGTCCTTGGTGTACCACATATATTCATTAGTTTCATTGATTTCATTAATTAGGTTTATTTGTAAGTTAATTGGTGGGTTGGTGAATAAATATGGATATAAACATACATGCATACATTTATAGACTGAGAGCTCCACACGATGTGCAGTCTCACGTCCAAATATATTATAATTAATTTGCTTTATTCCTATACCCAGGATCTGGTAATAAAACGTTTGAATGAGGTGCGTCGTGGGAACAAGGATTACAATGTCCTCATCCAGAACAACAAAGAGTTCCGTAATCCCGGCATCTATGAGAAGCTTATAGACCTCCTACGACTGGATGAGATGGGCTCCAATTATCCTCTGGTAATTTGATGTGTATGATACATTACAAATGGTAAGAAAGTGTGTGAGCAAAAGAGAGTGTGAAGGTTTGAGTAAGTTCTGTTTGTTCTGATATTAATTTTATATTTTGTTTAGAATCATATGCTTTCATTAATTTCATATGGGGATTATTGGTGTTAAGAACGATGTTAAAAATACTATCAATAGGTTCAGGAATATTTTGTAGCGAGGTCGGTTCTATGTGAACTGTGCCCAATATAATGTTCTTTCCTCGCGCATAAACATTAGGCTATTCATAGTGCAGTTGGTTGCCGTACATGATTAGATTGCTATCCAGTATTCGATAAATTGATATTAATTGTAGTCATCCCCCCTACAACTACGCCCCTTGTCGCGGTTGGGTTCGGGGCCTGCGACTGGAGCTTGATGGGGGAGGGTTCTGGATGTTTCCCTTTCCCCTCCCTCAAGCTTTTGTCGTCGGCTTGACTAATTTTGCGTAGTTTTTCATTCCTCTTTCTATGTTTTTCCCCTTCTATTCTTATTCTCTCTCATTCGGGTGTCCTTCGGGCAGCCTATATCACATGCCTCCCTGGCCTTGGTAGCTTGTAGGCTCCTGACCTGATTTGCATTTTTGTGCATCTCTCTGTTATTTTTTTCTACCTTAGACCTGATCTCTCATTCTTTGCCCTTGATCACTTCTTCATTGGTGCTGCAGTGTAGTAGTTCTTGCCTCATCCTTCAGCCCTGCCCTATAAGAGCTCTGCTGTGGAGCTCATGTGGTCCTGCTGAACTGGTGAAATGGCGAAAAATGTCTGCGTCTCTTCACCTTCCTAGATTTGTTCACCTCCTGCCCTTCCTTATCTATCTTGACTTGATTAGTTGTCCATCTTCTTCTAATCCTTCGGGCCGGCCTTATGAGAGTTCTTTTGTGAAACTCAGTGGTCTGGTTAAACCTAAAAAAACAAAAACAAATCGTAGTCATGTGCTATACTGTACTGTACTCTTGATGGTGTAAGTTCTGTATGAGCTATCCTAGGTTCAAATCCTGGGAGAATCACATGCTTTCATTAATTTCATAAGGGGGTTATTGGTGTTAAGAATTATGTTAAAAAATATATATATATATATATGTTGTATGTATGTGGTCATATTGAACGAATGGAAGATGAAATGCTTACAAAGAGAATATGTGAGTCAGATACAAGGGGAGATAGAGGGGTAGTAAGACCCCATTGAGATAGAGAGACTGTGTAGGACAAGCTTTGAAAGATAGAGGAATGACTATAGATCAGGCAAGGGAAGGGGTGATGACTAGGAATGAGTGGAGAATGCTTGTAAATAGATGAGTGATAACATGGTCATAGGGAGTGGGGGTCAGGTGCCAGTTGGACTAGGTAATAGTCCATCAGGCGCCCGGCCCATGGAGCCGGTTTATATATGAAGGGCCCTGCCTGGATGTATGTGGGCGGGCATTGTTGTGTAGTTCCTCTGCGTGTATCTGCTGTGATGGAAACCTATCCGGGAGATCTGGGACCTGGGAATCTTTTGCTGGAGACCCCTCTTGGTCCTTGGTCTTTGGGTCTTCTCCTAGGCAATATAGATGTGTGTGAATTTTAAATTTTTATTTAATTTAGTTGTTTCTGTTCGGGCTCTGCCTCGAGTTAGCCACCCCAACTATGGGTATGTGCCTGAGTATATACATACAGAACATGTACAGTATGTACGTATGTATAAACTCAGGCACATACCCCTTAGCTGGGTGGCCGACTCGAGATAGAGCCCGAACAGAGATAAATAGAAAATAATTAAAAAGTACAAGCTCACACACATCTAAGTCGCCCAGGAGAAGACCCAGAGACCCAGGCCCATTTTTGGTCTTTCAGCAAAAGATTACCAGGTCCCAGACCTCCCGGAGAGTTTCCAGTCTCAGCAAGCAGACACGCAGTGAAGCCGCACCACCACAATGTCCGCCCACCTCACATCCAGGCATACATACATCACATACATACATACATTATTATTATTTCCATGTCATCTCAATCAGTAGACCATTTCAACCAGTAGCTCTCAACCAGTGCCAAATTAACCCAGGCCAACCAAACCAGTGCCAAAATATAGTACACTCGACCCTCCATTTAACGGACAAATGCGTGCAAGCACCTGTCCGTTCCTGCTAAATGTCCGTTGCTGCTAAATACTGTCCAGTCCGGATGTAATCCGGAAATTCCTTGAGAAAAATTTGGTGTTGAGTACAGGTGTCCGGATCGTGACATTTAACTGTTATGCATCCTTTTTTTTACTGTACCTGAAATAAATCCTGGTAATCCCTTGTGCTACACCCTATTGATAATGCAAAACTATTGAACACACTTAAAAGTGTATATTATTTGGTCTCTATATAATCTGTGAATCATTTCCGATATGATAGAATTAAAGATTTTATTTTCCACCAACTCATAATCAGCAAAAACGACACAAATGTCAATTAAAAACATGTTATAATATTTCCCCATCATTTTGTGTATACCGTGGGAACAAAAAAAAACAAAAATCTATCAAACGTAAATCTCCCGTCTGGGAAGCTCGGCGCATAGACGGAGGGGAGGGTTGAAATATTTTGTTGACTATCTCATTTATTATTTATCTATGTGCTGGAAGGATATTATATTTTTCAATTCCATCATATTAGAAATTATTCAAAGATTACAAAAAGTCCAAATAAGACATAGTTATGTTAATGTATAAGGGATTTAGGTAGATGAATTAGAGAGATAGATAAATAGAAAGAGTGTGTATATCGAGGGAAAAAACAAAACAAAAAATCTATCAAACGTAAATCTTCCGTCTCTGCTGGCACGGAGGGGAGAGTTGAAATATTTTGTTCTATCTATCGCCTGACGCCGTGATCCCCGAAGGGGTGGCCACGAACGAACCGCCCCCATGCACCTCTGTCCCCAGTCAGTCGACGCCCCTCCCCCCAACCAGCACCACCTTCGTTCATGTACTTCCTCACTCCATCCTTCCACCTCATATTCGGTCTACCTCTCCCCCTCTGTCCCTCCACCTCGCTCTCATACACCCTCTTAGTCATTCTCTCGCTTTCCATACGTTCCATATGGCCGAACCATCTCAAGTTGTTCCTTTTCACACTTTCCAGCACATCTACCTCCACACCACACCTCCTTCTTACTTCCTCATTAGTCTGTCTATCCCTCCATGTAACTCCGCACGCACTCCTTAAGTAATTCATTTCCACTGCTCTCACTCTTATTTTGTTGACTATCTTATTTATTATTTATCTATGTGCTGGAAGGATATTATATTTTTCAATTCCATCATATTAGAAATGATTCAAAGATTACAAAAAGTCCAAATAAGACATAGTTATGTTAATGTATAAGGGATTTAGGTAGGTGCATTAGAGAGATAAATAGATAGAGCAACGGACTATGTCCGTTGCTGGGTCCATTGTCCGGCCTACATTTTTTGACCGTTATTGCCGATATCCGTTAAATGGAGGTTAGAGTGTACTAACCTAACCTAACCATATTGGTTGATTTGGTACTGGTTGAGAGCTACTGGTTGAAATGGGTCTACTGGTTGAATTGACCGGTCACCATTATTATCATTATTGCTATTATTCTATGTTCCAGGATATGTTTGATCCACATTGTTGGGGGAAGGAGTCCTATTATGATGAGCTGGCCAAAGTACAGAAGGAAGAGATGGACAAGCGAGAAAAAGAAAGGAAAGACAAAACAAAGGTAATTATGTCAGTTTTGAGTGGTTTTAATACTAGCCTATCCAACATTATACAGGGTTTTTATAGTGATTTTGTTAAAATTATATTGGGTGTTTGGTTTGTTATTGAAATTTTTCAGCAATTTATATTTAGTTTCCCCCTAAACTTTAAAAAAAAATTCTCCTGACCCCTTTCAAGCTAATAGCGGCATCTCAAATCCCCCTTCAAGCTAAATTTATATATTACATTCTTTGGTACCTACCTTTCGTTATTTTGGCCATCCTTCAGTGGCTTCGGCGAGAGCTGCTCCCCCTGAGTAGACAATGTCTTTGCCGAAGGCTGGTTTCCCCTAATTTACAGGCTTGCTATCCCTCCCCCAGAAAAAATTAACCTCTGAATGGGTTGAACGTCTTATGAACGCCAAACTAGGCCTATAATGGAGTGAACCTTTTTTAAATTGCCAAACTAATGTGGTGAAACAAGTGATAAAAAAAAAATCACCCTCAGATTAAATAGGGTTAAGTTCCATTTTGACATAAGTTTTCCATTTTTACTTCTGGTAGATGTTATGAATAATGTATAGTTTCTCACATGTCTAGCTTTTAAGAGATCCTTTTATTATGATTTTTTAACTACAGGTCTCCCTCACTATCCGATGCCCCAATTTACGATATTATTATAAGTTTTTAGGTGTTTGTGTTTAGGTTTTGACTGGTCCGAGAACGCATACCCATTTACCCCATTAATTTTAGTGTTCGCATTACAATTTTTCTATTTAAGATCGGGTTTTCAGGAACGTAACCCAATCGTAAATCGAGGGAAACCTGTATATGTCTCTATGGACATACATACAGTTTATTAGAACAAATCATCAGGTCTGTCAATTTGAACACAATCCCCACCGTAGATGCATGTGTGAGCCTTGATCATACAAAGGTGACACTTTGTTAGTGGAAACAGAGGAGACAGTGTTGGTCAAAGATAGATTGAAGTACCATGTTATGTGTTTCAGTCAGTTCATCAGATGAAAGGCCAGAGAGGTTGATTGAGTTCAGGAGCTGGTCCACTTCAGATTAGATCTTGGTCAATGTTCTCATAGTTTTTTAACTTAATTTCCTTTCTATAGGAGGGGAATCTGGAGATGTCAATATGAAAAGTGATCAAAGCATAGCTTAGCAATGATAATAGGTAGAAAGATGAGCTTAATGGGAAAATGGTGTACTTACTGTTGTCTTGATCCTGGCATTGACTGGACATCGCTATGTAGTCTGGTTGTGTTGTGAGGCTGTGAATATTTAGAACGCGGGAGTATAAGAAGACACCCGAGTTCCACGGTGAAAGTTCGGTGTGGAGTATAAGAGAACAACCAAGTTTGAAGGGTTAAGAATGGTTACAATGGTGAAATCAATCAATAATTATAATCAATAACAATAAATAATCAATAATCAATACATAATCAATAATTAATAGTTGAATGAGTGTAAACAAGATGTAGCTGTAGTCACCAGTATGGCGACCGCGCAATCGAACAAGTCTAGGTCACGAGACCAAACAAACAATTTTTCCACCTCAAATGAGAACCACTTGATGACAATGTTCTTGTCTTCACCATTTGCAAGATATCAGTGAGTACTACCTCTGCTATAACCTAGGGTAGACCATTTAATTGCGGAGACATGTATATCGGAAAATTACAAAATTCCAGAATTCACTAGGATTCAGCCTCGCGGCGGCCATCTATCTATTGCCTGACGCCGTGCTCCCCGAAGGGGTGGCCACGAACGAAACGCCCCCATGCACCTATGTCCCCAGTCAGTCGACACCTCTCCTCCCAACCAGCACCGCCTTCATTCATATACTTCTTCACTCTATCCTTCCACCTCTCTCTCGGTTTACCTCTCCCTCTCTGTCCTTATACCTCGCTCTCGTACACCCTCTTAGTCATTCTCTCGCTTCCCATACGTTCCATGTGGCCTCTTACTTCCTCACCTTCAAAACTGAACCACTTGGTCCAGAATGTTCTAGTCTTCACCATTCACAAGATAACCGGTACTGCCTCCTGATATATGAATAGCTTAAGTTAGGCAATTTTTTGCAGTTATAAGTGAGCCTAATTCAGGAAAATACGATAATTTTCGGCCTTATCATTGGAGACGAGAAATTTCAAACAGGCCGTACTCAGAGGGTTAAAGGGCGCAGCAGATATACTCCCCATCAAGATAGATTGGTCACTCGCTCAAGTATTGATTTTCTCGCTCTATGAAGTACAGTCGACCCTCGATTTAACGGATTTCGCTTTTAACGTACTCCGAACAATCCCTCCGGACTCCGGACAAATGTCCGGTAATGTCAAATTTGTCCGGTAGATGGCGGGCGCATCGTGACCACTTCCTGCTAAATCCCTGCGGTGCGCGTCGGCTCCTTATCTCCCGCCTGTCCGCTCGGTCTGCCCTGTGCTTCCTTCCATATTTCGTTGTGATTCCTTCGTAATAATGCCTCCTAAAGTTATGAAGCACAGTCGGGTGAACCTTAACGTTGCCCAGAAGTTAGAGCTGATCAGAAAACTGGAGAGTGGAAAGACAGTGGCCCAGGTTTGTGAGGAGTATGGGGTGAAAAAGCAGACAGTGACCGATATTAGGAAAACTAAAGACAAGTTGACAAACTATGCAGCCAAGTTTTGGCAAGGGTGGTAAAGAGGCCCCATGGAAACATATGAAAATGGGGAAGGACTCTCAATTAGATGCAGCCTTCATGAAGTGGTATGTTCAGCAAAAATCAAGTAGGGTGATGGTCCGTGGAATAAATTTTTTGTTGGCGGCCACCAAGATTGCCCAACATTTGGGCAACACAGAGTTTAAAGGCATGAAAGTCTCAACACTTGCCAATTGCTGGGAAAAACTTCTTCTCAACTCCCCTGACGACGAGGCAGACTTTACAGGCTTTGACGTATTCGCTACTAAGGACTCCCATAAGTTGCTGCACGCGGCGGGAGGCAAAGATGTGACACTAGAAGATGTGAGTGACTGGTTAGATGAAAATAAGACTGATCCTGGCTATGAAGTCTTCAGCACAGAACAAATTGCAGCCCAGATCACCGAGGGGGAGCAGGAGGATAGTATCGACGACAAGGAACATATTCCATTGACGTCCCAGCCTGATCCCAGTGGTTACTCTGAGCCCCAGCCAGGACCCAGTGGTCACTCCGAGCCCCAGCCTGGTCCCAGTGGTCACTCCGAGCCCCAGCCTGGTCCCAGTGGTCACTCCGAACCCCAGCCTGGTCCCAGTGGTCACTCCGAGCCCCAGCCAGGACCCAGTGGTCACTCCGAGCCCCAGCCTGGTCCCAGTGGTCACTCCGAGCCCCAGCCTGGTCCCAGTGGTCACTCCGAACCCCAGCCTGGTCCCAGTGGTCACTCCGAGCCCCAGCCAGGTCCCAGTGGTCACTCCGAGCCCCAGCCAGGTCCCAGTGGTCACTCCGAGCCCCAGCCTGGTCCTAGTGGTCACTCTGAGCCCCAGCCAGGTCACAGTGATCACTCCGAGCCCCAGCCTGGTCCCAGTGGTCACTCTGAGCCTCAGCCAGGTCCTAGGTTAAAAAATACACAGAAAGTTCGAAATCTTTATTATTTCTGCAAATTTGGGCTAAAATACAGTAGTACAAGTCCGCAGGGACTTTTTCATTAACAGACTTTCTGTTAACGGACAAGCTTCCCCCCGCATTAGTCCATTAAATCGAGGGTCGACTGTATTGTTACATAGCATTGCCAATAACTTGCCTATTTTCTTCACATCGATCGCTATTTGTAGCAAAAATTTCATGCGGATCGAGTTGTTTGTTTTTTGCCACCAAATTTTGGAATGCATGCCTTGGCTTGGGAATGCGATTAGCGTGCTTGTACACTTTAATATAAATCTCCAGACCACTCGATTGGTGGTTCTGCATTAATTTTACCCTACTTTTACCATAATTTGTACCTAACTCGAAAACTAATTGACCATTTTTCAATTGTGAGGTACTAATGTAAACTCTCATAGTCCTGGGCTGGTCTATCAGAGTGAGAGTTGAGCATTCTCTGCCATACCCATAGCTTACTCTGACTGTTCCTTTCCCTTATATATTTCTAGATCTCAAGTGGCGGCGGAGGAGGACATGGGGATCAGGTCAGAAGTGTGTGAAGCCATGTAAAGATTGAAGATGTGGAAAGTATCAGGAATAGATGGAGTGTGTGGGGAAATGCTGAGGTATGGTTGTGAGATAGTGATTGAATGGGTATGGAAAATGTGTAAACTAGCATGGGAGAAGGGAAGTGCACCTGATGACTGAAAGACAGGCATAATAGTCCCCCTGTATAAGGAGTGTGTGGTAACCACCAGGGGATATGTCGGCTAAGTGCTGGAAAGTGTGAAAAGGAACCCCTTGAGATGGTTCGGCCATGTGGAACGTATGAGAAGCGAGAGAATGACTAAGAGAGTGTACGAGAGTGAGGTGGAAGGGCAGAGAGGGAGATGTAGACCGAGTGAGAGGTGGAAGGATGGAGTTAAGAAATATATGCGTGAAAGCGGTGCTAGATGGGAGGAGTGACGTTGACTGACTGGGGACAGAGGTGCATGGAGGCGTTTCGTTCGTGGCCACCCCTTCGGGGATTATGGCATCCGGCAATACTGTAGTTATATACTGTAGATATATGTGGTGGCGTCTCTCTCCGTGGATTGACCTCTCTACTGCCAACAACCTAGAGGTTGGCAGACTGGGAGCCAAAGCATCACATTTTTCCCTTGCCCCTCAACTTTCCCTTCATAATTGTTGTCTCATTGAAATTGGACGAAATCCACTGACACATTACGAGTACAACCTGGTTGCCACCCTTAACCCCTTCTGCACTGGTGACATCTTTTTAATTTAATTTTTGCTGTATTTAATAATAATAATAATAAGCATGTTACTTATTTCTCATAAGCGCCAATTTTTCCCGAAGAATTCACTAGCGCTCGGAAAGAGAAATATACAACACACATTTAACAATCACTAGCAGTGGCAAAATAGCCTAAACTCTATAGCCATCTGTCATGACACCTCTCTCAAGATCATAGCTTCTCTCAAAGAGAAAAGTCTTAAGTTGTCTCTTGAAGCATTCAACAGAACTCAGTTGTCTCATGGACAGAGGCATCCTGTTATACAACCTCGGAGCCATGTAGGAGAATGACCTCTCAAAGAAAGAAGACTGCTGGAAAGCCCTTGGTTCATCAAGACAAAAAGGGTCATTGTCATGACGCACAACTACACCATGGTGTGCCGGTGGGCGCCTGAGCAGCTCCGCAAGGTACCTAGGCTCGCCAAATTTGAGAACCTTAAAAGTCACTAAACACAACTAAAATTCTATTCTTGCTCTTATTGGCAGCCAGTGCAGTTCTATGTGAAGAGATGTAGTAGGAGTTCTAGGTAAAACACCAAAAATGAGTCTTGTTAAGAACAGACTGAACTTTCTTTAAAATATATAATTTGGAAGACCCACCAACAGGGCATTGCAATAATCAACACGAGAGAAGACCAATGAGTGAACCAACGTCAGGAGGCAACGTCTGGTTATAAACAGCTTCACCAAATAGAGATTTCTGATATGCAAGTAACAACTTTTAACTATCTGGTTTACATGCTCTTTGAAATCTAATCGGGAGTTCACATATACACCCAGATTTCGAACAGAGTTGGCCGGTCGCAGCTGAGATCCACCCACATTGAAAGGTACCGCATGATTTAGAAAATAAATTGAAGAAATAGTAAAAAAGAAGAAAGAGTATGCTGCAAAAGAATATTCTGGTTATAAATAATTTTCTAACGTCAATAGTTTGTTTTATATGAATGTAAAGAACAAAAGTATGCCGTTGCGGTTCTTGGACTCCACCTACTATATCATCAGCTCTTCTATTTCCTCGGATGATGAGAATATTAGTTTTACCATCATTTAGTTTAAGTTTTCTTGCTCTCATCCACTTCTTGATATCAGACATCAACAATTCCATCTTACTCCGTATATCAACTATATTTGTGATTCTCACATAAATCTGGGTGTCATCTGCATAGAAGTGAAAGGTGACATTATGTGCACGAAGCAGAAGAGACAAACTGCTGATATAAATTATAAATAGGATAGGACCTAAAACTGATCCCTGCGGAACACCATACTGCAGGGGTGTCGAGTCCGAGACCATTTGATTTACCATCACACTGGGATCTACCTGACAAGTACGACCCAAGAAGCAAGAGAGCGGAGTCACTCGCACCACAATCATAAAGATCACTCAATAACAACTCGTGATCCACTGTGTCAAAGGCCGCAGAGAGATCAAGCAAGACCAATAGTGAGGCCACACCATTGCGAATGTTCTCAACTAGATCATTATGTACTCTAATCAATGCTGTTTCAGTCGAATGATGCTGTCGGTAAGCAGACTGAAAAATTGGGATAGTTTCATTCTGCTGAAGTAGTGGTTGTAATTGGTCAAGTATTGCACGCTCTAATATCTTTGATATGAAGGACAGGTTGGAGACAGGACGATAGTTCAACATCAAGTCCAGGTTTCTTTAGACTAGGTCGGAGTAGTGCATGCTTTTCAGAATGTGGGAAGTTACCTTCAGAGAAGCACTTATTAATTATTTTGGAAATAAACTCAACTGTGTGATCATAGACTCTTGGTAGCTTGGAAACATTTATGGGATCCAACGGGAAAAATGTTTTATTGAGGTTTCTTATGTAGGACGAGATCATGTCCACCTCTACTGAGTGAAAGGATGAGAGGACATTATTAGGAATGTGTCGGGGTTGGAGTACAACTGAAAGTTCTTCACCAACAGAAGCATCATCCAGTTCCTGTCTTATGCGAGTTATCTTGCCAGCAAAAAATGACACAAAGTTGGCAGCCAACTCGGCATCGGGTACAGAAGGTCTTAAGCTGACTCTTGTTTTTCCAAGTAAACTGTTTACAATTGAAGCCAACCTCCTCTGGTCGTTACCACATGAGTCAACTTTTCCCTGATAATACACTTTCTTTTCATCTTTGATTGTGTGGACCACGGCTCTTCTGGCCGACAGATATTGCAACCATGTAGAGTCTGTTTTATTTTTCCGTCATTCACGTTCAGCTCTTCTACGCTCTCAGTTCTCACTCTGATAGACCAGCCCATCACCACATGACTAGAACCCAATCCTCTCAGCATCATCTAGGAAAGGCCCTAGAAAGCCGCCTTTGGCGGAGGGATAGCTCCCCTATTTTGGGCACCCGCCGGTAGATCCCCTTTTGGGGAATCTTGCATACTATATGTGTGAGAAATCTCTCCTTCCACATTAAGGGCAACATGGTATGTGTGAGAAGATTGCTGCCCTCTGCTAGTGAGACATGGTCAGACACCCATAAACTTTAGTGTACTGAAATGAGTATGGTGAGATGAATGTGTTAAGCGGCCCCCAGTCAATCAATATTATTGACGCAATATAATGACTCAATATTATTGTGCAATACGCCTCCCACCTACGTGGCTCTATATTATTGCTCAATAGTGAGAATAGCCAGTGGAAGGCACAATGACTGACACAGACATTGCATGTATCCCAATTGCACTAAACATAGCCTAAGCTTCAAAATGTAGCCTATTTGTGAAAAATACAATAGCCAAACAACGTTACCCACCTGGTTCTGAACGAGTCTGATTGTGATAAGTAGCCTATAGCCTACTATAATTAAGTAAAGAATGCAATTGGCCTATTTCCTATTTTCCTTTTATCAATATGCTTTACAGTATTTTGATAGAATATTTATTCACATTTGGACTAAGCTATACCGGTGGTATATTAAACAATTCACTGTTCTCACATTTACCATTAAATAATTTTGTCAAGCATCATATAGTCAACCACAGGATATACCTACTGTAGATGAGGGCCTAAAACTAGTAATTTAGTAGTGGTTCTCTCCGTCAATGACGTGAGAGCCTTATCAACTATAAGGGCTCCCCGGGGCCTCAGGGGGCTCCCGGAGAATGCTTAATGCAACCCGAATAATTGAAAATAACATCCTAGGGGATATCCCTTACATAGTTTCTAGGGAACGTCATCAATATGGATACCACCGAGAAAAAAAAAAAGATAGCATAAAGTTATACAAATTCATAGCGCTCTGACACATAGGCAGGCTTACCATGTGCAGGCGTCCAGCTCGCTCTCGAACATCCTTTCTTTCTCATTTCAGGTTGCGGCTATACCGACCAGACGTATGTTTTTATGCTCTCTGTTTCTCCCCGTGTCTCTCCGCCTAGCTCCTCCTTTTGGGTCTATTAGCGTGTTAATATTACATTTTAACATATGAAACAGCTAGATATGTTAATTAAATTGAACGAGGTGTACTTTCAGGGTTCGCATGAGGTTGGTCTTGACGCAGCTGTCTGACACCAACAGGATGCCGTGTTCGCCATTTTCACGCTATAATTTTGTTTGTTTGTTATCCTTTACCATGTGTCTTATTTTATTTAGGCTTTTAGCTAGCTCTGCTCATTAGTTTTAACCTCCTTTGTTTAGTATACAATTACGACTAGGATATTTTAGTCCTTACTTTTATCCTATTTATCTTCTCGACGTCTTTCATACTGTTAAACTGGGCAGTGTTTTTTTACCCACCTTTGAGCATTTTTCTCAAAGGGTGCGGTCTATGACCAGGTCGGAAAGCGATGCGCAGCTAAGGAACGTGAGGCAGACCATGAGGAAGAAGACGTGCTGGGAGAGTTAAGTGCCATAGGTCCAATTTTTGCACAAGTGACTGAAGAGGTAATGAGGAAAGTCATAGATGGTGGTGATGGAGTGTGGAGTTAGCAGATGAGGCACATGAAGAACCAGAGGAGGAATGTAAAGAAAAGAAAGTAACAGCAAAGCAGATATCAAAGGTGTTGGAGTGTGGGGAGTTTCCTAAAAGTCCTATGTCCGAGATCAGTTTGGGTGAGGGAGCGACAGATGGGATAGAGGTTGATCGCATCCTTAAGAAACATCATGATCACTATGCCACCCTCATCTCTGACATGCAACAACCTACCATCACCTCATACTCATGGGGAGTCAGAGTTCTGCCTTGATGAACTCATTGCTGAGGGAGGGGGTGGGGTGCCTACTGACCTGTAGATTGACTGCAGGCCGGCATGGGGGAGGCCTCGGACCCCCAGTAAGTTACCACCCAACAACAACAATGAAACCATACACCATCATGAGTGAGTACCTATTCCATTTACTGTTAATATATCATGTAAGTAACTGTATTTAACCATAATCTGTACTTTTGGTATGTATTTTAGGCGTTATTAGGGAAAAATAGGTACGGATTGTCGGGTTGGCAGACTACGGTCCTATTTTCCCCATTGATTCTCAAGTCCCAAGGGCACGCATTTCCAAGGACACGGTGTGAGCCTAGTCTACATTAACCGCGCCCTTGGGGTGCCGACTGTAGTGTGTTTGTCAATGCTCCTCCAGCGGGTTGAACTCGGACGTAAAAACGATAATGACCAGGGTCAGGAGGAGAACGGTGATGAGTTTTATGATCACGACTCTTAGGACCAAGAGCATCAGTATAAGGAGCAGCCTACTACTCAGTCTCCCTCTTCCGTTCTTTATAAAACGGGGTGTGTCACATGGTTGCATGAATCCCAGTCCCCTAGGTTATTGTGTCTAACTTAGGAGATGGGCTATGACAGAGTGGGTGGCAGAACCAATAAATTTGCTTTTGGTTTTGCGGATCTAGCACCTTATACACTACCTAATGAGGGCCATCATTTTACTTCTTTACATGTTTCACAGTCCGATTCAGTACCAGCAGAGCTCTGGGAGTTACTTGGAGGACCTGTAATTGTTTGCCAATCTCAATCTGATCCTCCGCTGTCCACTACAACCCAAGACATGCTAGATAAGGATTTTAAGTTAAAATTAAAACAAAAAAACACAGGTTACTTTCACCTTTAATCGTTCTTAGCCACCTAGCTATTGGTACGCAGGAGGTTACGGACTCCATTGCAACACTCACCTTTCATGCTGCCCTCTCGTAATTTAGGAAGATGTCTCTCTCATGGTAGTAGAGAACTTATGTACAGCCCTTTTTAAAGGCAATCAAAGCTCACCAAGAGTTGAGGACCTACCTGGCTCATAATCTTCCTAAAGACAAAAACAAAACAAAAACAGAATTCTACACTTTCCCCCTGTACTCTAACAGACAATTGGTGCCTGGACAGAAGTTCATAGTCTATTGCTTCAGCATACTGGCACTACATTTAGATCTAACTTTCTGAAATTGAAAGCTCAAAGACTGTCCTGTGATCAAGGGTCCTGAGGACGTCCTTCTTTTACTCCATTCAACACTGCTTTCTACCAGAGGTAGGCGGGTGCCCGACCCCGAAAGGGGTTGAAATAGGGGAGCTATCCCCCCGCCAAAGGCGGCTTTCTAGGGCCTTTCCTAGCTGATGCTGAGAGGATTGGGTTCTAGTCATGTGGTGATGGGCTGGTCTATCAGAGTGAGAACTGAGCGATCTCTGCCATACCCATAGCTTACTCTGACTGTTCCTTTAACTTATATATTTTCTAGATCTCAAGTGACGGCGTCTTTTCCGTGGATTGACCTCCCAATCTACCAAGATTGGAAGCCAAAGCGTCACATTTTTCCCTTGCCCCTCAACTTTCTCTTCATAATTGCTGAGGGGCACAGGGCCCTGGGTAGGGCTTTGGTTTCCCGGGCGTTTCCGCACCCTCCTCAGCTCCCCGCCATGGAGTGGTTTCGGTCACCCAGGCTTTATTGTGGTCGGCGGGGAGGGTTCTGTGGGGGCGCTCGGTTATGGCCTTGGAATTGCTCGGGGCCTTGGGGCTGTTCGGCCAGGCAGCTTGGGGAACAACAACAACAACCAGAGGTAGCTTTCAGGTACCCTCTCGGAAGTCAGCCCTTTTACCAGCAGTCTAGGGGCCAAAACGGGCAGCAGCCCCTCGGAAACAGCACACTTTTAGGCCAACACAAACCAACAGGGCTCTCACTCTTACCAGAGGCAAATTCAACAGCCACAATTTTCAGAACAATCCTCTAACAGACATAAAAAATCAAAGACAGCAACAACAAAGTCGAGGACAATCTAAAACATTTCAGGGAACGAAACACACGCTACTTTCAAGTGGACTTCAGCCAGCTGGCTCACTGTGCACCAGACGGGATACTTCAGGGCCAGGTGCCCTGCTTGGCTTCAGGGTACCTGGGCCGGACAGATTGTCAAGATAGGCCTGTGCTTGGGGTGGTAATGTCGACCTTATCTAAGGCCAAACCTTCAACAACTTTGTAATGTCTTACAAAGTGTCATTGTTAATCCAGGTGATATTGGCTCAAATTATACTAGTCCATGTTCCTTATGAATTTCAATAAATAATATACTGTACGACTGATGTTAAAACTCGATGCTTGGCTATTAACCCTTTCCCTGCGGGTGACATTCTGGAACGTATAGGCAATTTACAGCAATTTCCAGGATTTAAAAGCCTGTAAAGGCCGTAGAAATCGAGTGTCAGTGGGCAGGAGCGTGAGGGACCTCCCTCCTACCCTCAGAGCAGCCAGCCGCTCACTGAGGGAGACTGTGTCTCGCGCGGGTGTCTCACAACAGTGTTGCCGAGCGAGCGAGAGCTAATAATTAGCGAGTATTCCCGAATGTCTATGGCAACGCTGCGGGTGAACCTCGCCACCTACGGAGCTCGTTCTGGTCTCATTTTGAAGTTATTTTTACCTAGTTTTCGGCAGAATACAGTTCATTTAATGCAGATTCTTGATTAATCATTCAGGAGTGCCTGAATATGCCCTAAATAGCGCAAATAAGCCCGCAGAGAAAGGGTTAACTCTAGACCTCATGCCTACCGGCATGTTGCTATAACAAGAAGATTTCAAAGTTTCTGGTCATACCTTACCAGAATTCAGCAGTAATGTTCAGTCGTCTACCCTTTGATCTAAATCTGGCCCCCAGATTTTTTTTACCAAACTAGTGAAGCAATCGCTTCTTCCCTTGAGTCAATTCGACATCAATATCCTCTTCTACCTAGGCGACTAAGTGGTAGCAGCTGATTCTCCAGAACAGTGCATCAATCATGCACTGCAGTTAGTTCGTCATATAATAAACCTAGACAAATCAAACCTAGTTCCTACTCTGAGAGTATAATGGATAGGTCTTATTTGGGACACTCGTACACTTACAATACAACTAAGTCAGTCCAATACTCGCCGTCTTTAGATGAAGTTGGTCGAAACCCTACATGCGATATAACCTTATGCTATCTTTTATATTATTTTTTCTTGGTGGTACAGTATCTGTATTGATGATGTTCCCTAGGAACTATGTAAGGGGTATCCCCTAGGATGTTATTTTCTATTATTCGGGTTGCGTTAAGCATTCTCCGGGAACACCCTAGGGCCTTAGGGAACCCTTATAGTTGATAAGGCTCTCACGTCATTGACTACGGAACCACTACTAAATCATTGACTACGGAACTACTACTAAATATATGATTTTCCTTCCTTCCCTTCGGGTTATCAAACCAACAATGTACTAATGCAATCGGACAAACGCCTTAAATTAAATAGTAAAGAAGAGATAATTTGCCGTTCTAAATGCCATATCTCGCTTATCAATCAAGCTATCATGTTGAATTTAGGCTTAAATTGTACCCTGATTATTTGACTATCGGGCAATACATTGAAAATATTGTAAATTTGATGCCCTTTTGAAATATTATTTAACCCTCCGGGACCGGCTACGCATTAAATAAATATTCCCCGAAACCCGGGGGTTTTAGCCGAAAAACTTCTACGCCTAGGCTACTGTATCTTTGTTATTTTGACTGCTTCCGCATTCCCGCACATCCCCAAGCGTAGATGTGTTTCGTACCTGTAGAATGGCGTTGAGTAGAGCTCTCTAAGTCAACTGGTTCAGTTGTGATGACGATTTCCGTGGAGAGAACTTTGTGGCGATGTCAGCCATATCAGCCACTTTTCAATACTAAACAATAACACAATTAAACACACAGCCACACAAGAACAATCGACGCCTCTCCTTCTTGTGGTCGGAGATGCGCGGCGTCGGTCCAACCGGCTGATGTTTACTGTACATGCGTCGGACGGACGGCTTTCAAAACAAAGCTTACAGGCTTTAAAGCTGCCGGAGCCTCGGAGCCCTACCGGGTTCCGCGGACCGCGTTTGTTATGGGTGCCTCAGAGCCCTACCGGGTCTGAGGGGTTAAGCAGTCAATGATTATCCCTTTCAAGATATGACTACACATATATTTTCTACTTTCTGGCAATTATTAGACTTTTAAAGATTAGGAAGGATATATGGAAATCAGATGGCTGATGTAAATATATTCTATGCCCTTAAGTCCCACAGAGCCATCCTAAGCTGAATAAATTATTCTAATGGTAGCCAAAATAATAAATATCACATAAGCCTAAAAGTTTTTATATTTCAAAGTATCGTTCCCTTTTTAATCACTTAAATGTATTGTCTCGATAGACAAGGTATCCCTGTAAAATTTAAGCCTTAGTTGTTGTTGTTCCCCAGGCTGTCTGACCGAACAGCCCCAAGGTCCCGGGCAGGCCTAGGCCATAGTCAAGAGCCTCCACAGAACCCTCCCAGCTTTACCACTAAGAAAGCCCAGGTGACCGAGGCCGCTCCCAGGCGAGGGGCTTAGGAGGGTGCGGAAACGCCTGGGACACCAAAGCCCCACCCAGGGCCCTGTGCCCCTTAACAATTATGAAGGGAAATTTGAGGGGCAAAGGAAAAATGTGACGCTTTGGCTCCCAGTCTGCCAACCTCTAGGTTGGCAGTAGAGAGGTCAATCCATGGAAGAGACGCCGCCACTTGAGATCTCAAAAATATATAAGCGAAAGGAACAGTCAGAGTAAGCAATGGGTATGGCAGAGAATGCTCAACTCTCACTCTGATAGACCAGCCCATCACCACTTAAGCCTTAGTTAAACCTAACAGTCATTGATAGTGAAATATGGCATGTTGACTAATACACGGAAGGCAGGAATCGCAAAATTTAACAGTCATTGATAGCGATATATGGCATGTTGACTGATACACGGAGCGCAGGAATCTATCTATCTATCTATTACCCTTACTCCCCTTAATGAGGGTGGCCATACACAGAATGCCCCCAAGCAGACCTATTCCCTGTAAGAGGGACAATCTGAGCCAGTTTACTGAAGGACTTACAGAATTGACCACTCAATTTAGGATCCGTCCGACTCCGAGGCCCTCTGTGTATCTTTTTCGCTGTGACGAATATTGCACATTATTATCTTCACACTACAGTACTTAATATATTCGCATTGCGCAATAAACTATCAAACTCTTTTTGATCTCTTCAATAAATTGTGTTATTCTTCAATACTTCCCCTACACTGTCAATATTATTGCGTAATACAGTAATATTGATTGTGTAGGGTCTACTTAACCCTTCCCCCACGGGCTCGCTATCCTAAGGACATTATTGAGATCTGGGCGATCTGGCTGAAAAACGTCTTTAATAGGCTACCCGTATCTTTGTTATTTTAACTGCTAGATAATTCCCACGCATCTCTAAATGTAGTGGCTGTTTCTGATCTGTAAAGTGGCTTTGAGTAGAGCTCTCTAGGTCAACTGGTTCAGTTGTGATGATGATTTCCGTGGAGAGAGATTCGATACGATGTTCGCAATATCGGACCTTTGCAGACACTAATTTCGTCATAGCATACAATAACAACATTGATCCGACGTCTCCTTCTTTGTTTCGGAGGTGCGGTGTCGCAAGGACAGGCTTTGTTTACATGCGTACAGATTTTAAAATGACACCCGGGCTCCTGGCCATCTGCCGCGGTGTCATTTTGAAATGCTGCCCTGGCGGGAAGGGGTAAGGGGAGAGAAAGGGACCAATGAGAACAGAGTTGAGAGAATAAGTTGGTATATCGATGAGGTGATGTATACTGGTAGACTGTGGTGGTTTGTCCATATGGAGAGAATGTATGAGGATAACTGCTTGAAGCGTATTGATTGAGAAGTATGGAAGTGGAGGGAAGAATGACAATTATTAGACCGAGTAAGACCTGGGACAATGTCCTGAGGATGGATCTCAGGGTTATTGGACTTGACAGGGAACCATGCAGTATGGAGAGCAGTCATCAAGTGACTAAGGCATGCCCATGCAAAACATGAAACTTCCTTTTCAATCTACAGTACTGTACAGTATACATTGTTGCAAGAGTGAAAGGAGGATGTGTGAACAAAGTAGAGTGGAAGCATTTCTGCCGGGGCTGTCCATTAGAGATATTTTTTCAAGAGGCAGCGATGAAGATTACAATAGAAAGCAAGCAACAACCGATCTGATGATCCTTATTAGGCTGCTTTGGTACTCATTATGTACAGTATTATTTTTATCTTTAACCCTCTCACCACGGAAGGCCTCTTGAACGCCCATAAAAAAGCATATAACAGGTTCCTGGAAGGCCTCTTGAACGCCCCGTGGTTGAAAGCCTGTGAGCTTCGTGTGCGAGGCGTCGGTCCGACGCATGTAAACAACAGCCGGCTGGACCGACGCCCCGCATCTCCGGCCACAAGAAGGAGAGCGTCGCTTGTTCGTGTGTGCCTGTATGTTGTTGTTAAGTATCGAAAAGTGGTGTAAAGTGGCTGTTTTGGCCATAAAGTTATCTCCAATGAAATCATCATCACAGCTCAACCAGTTGACTTAGAGAGCTCTACTTAATGCCATTCTACAGGTAAATAACACAGCTACGCTTGGGGATGCGCGGGAATGCGGGAAGCAGTCTGATTAACGAATATACGGTAGCCTAGCCTAGACGTTTTTCGGCCAAAACACCCGGGTTTCGAGGAATATATATATAATACATAGCCGGGGCTGGAGGGTTAAAAAAAAAAAAAAAAAAAAAAAAAACACACAACACATATGTACAGTACCGTCCTTCCTCCCAATATGTGAGATTCTAGTATGCGAGCAGAAGGTCCAAATATAAACATAAAACACATGAAGCTTACTATGCGAGGGGAACACACATTAAGCGAATCGGAGATGAAAGTGAAGAAAATCTGCCATCTTCACTGAATACGCAACAACAACAACAACAACAACCCCCATCCATAATATGCTAGAGACAGGTGTGTGGTGTGACATGGCAGACAAGTGCCATGAGCCACCAGAACAGCCCCGCTCCCCACACACATACACACCCACCATATGTACGCTCTGATTATTGATCGCGTGGACATTACGTCAAGCTATGACATTATGAAGTCTTCACTAAATAATGGGGGCTTGCCAGAGGAATGGAGGAGAGCCAATATAATACCTATTCACTGTATACATGAGGAGATAGAGAAATCCCCTAAAACTACAGACCGATATCACTCGCTAGCATCATTGCAAAATCTGTGAGAAGAAAAAAAGGAGAATATGGACACATTTCCTAGAGGAGCAAGGAGTACTGTACCTATTGATAAACAGTTTGGAGTCAGGGAGGGGTAATTTTCTGTTTTAAATTTATTAACCCTTTCAGTGCGGGTTTATTCAGGCACTCCTGATTGCTTAACCCGCTGAGTACCAGCTAAATATTTATAAATGTACCACCCAGGACCGGCTGATTCTGAATGGTTTTTTTTTCCAGAAACAATAGCGAATGGGATGGGAATGAAGGAAAAACCACAAAAAAACGATAAAAAAGCTCAAAAAATGGTCCTACAGAGCCCCCGAAAATGGATTTTACAAGAGTAAAAAATTGAAGGCAATTTCCCCAAAAAACATGTTTTTGCGCGCTCACGCGCACGCGGTTGGACTTTGAGATTTTCAACCATCGGCATGGGTGCGTGGGATAATTACAGTTCCCATACAAATCTGAGCCCTCTAGGTGCCATAGGACCGGAGTGACACTGACGCAAACGTTGAGTCGCTGGGGTTTAGCATTACATACATTGCTGACGCTAACGCTGCGTCGCTGGGGCTCAGTGGTTTAAGCAAGTGCCTGAATAAAATGTTTGCAGCAAAAAAATCGAAGAAAACTAGCTTTAAAATTACACCAGAACGAGCTTCGTAGCGTGAGGGGTTCACCCGCAGCGCTATCACATACATCGGCAATATTCACTAATTATTAGCAATGTCGCGCCAAATCTGCCTTTGGCAGTGCTGCATATATCTCACGAGACATGGGGTGAGACTCTCAGTGCCCCGGCAGACATGCCGGAGAGCGGACTGGGGCCTGCCGCGCTCCTGCTCACTCGCGCTCGTCTCCACATGCTTTAATGGGCTTTAAATTGCAGTAAATTGTCATGGCGTTCCTGATTGGCTCCCGCAGTGAATGGGTTAAGTTTCTACAGCAGAGTGGTAGAGATCACACAAGTGAGAGAGGGGGTTGGATTGACTGCCCCACAGAAGGTTATTGGGGAAATTTACCCACAGGATCTGGCCCCTAGCGCATTTTTTTTTGTATTTTGGGGTACTGGGTAAAATATTGAATTCTCGGGTTTCTAGCGCGCTTATAAATACGCCAAAAAATTGCGTAACCTAGCTTATTTATATATTCAGCGGCAGTTGTCGTTGTTGTGTTGCGTTTGGTGAAAACTAGAAGTTTCTAGACCAAGTGGTTCAGTTTTGATGATGAAATTAATAAGGTCAGTATGGCGGACTAAAAGCCTAGTACAGTTGTTGTTCCCTAAGCTGCCTGGCCGAACAGCCTCGAGTCCCTGAGGAAGGCCATGGCCGCGATCGGGCTTTCCCACAGAGCTCTCATTGAGTGTAGATGGTGTTGTTGGCGTAAGTGGTTGTGTGAAATGCAGTCTTCTATGATGTGTTTGATGGTATGGGGTGCTGTGTTACATCCTGGGCAGGTGTCGACGACGGAGTCATCCAGTCTCCTCTGATAGCTCAGAAGAGCTGGATGGTGTCCACATCTCAGCCTGGCCAGGTGGACTCTGTCCTCGCAAGGAAGGGAGGATTCGGAAGGATGGATTTCGGGAGGTCGTGCTTGCAGCTGCGTGTTGTCTATGAGTGAGTGGATGGATCAGCAAGAGATATGAGTATGGATGTGCTTCTGGAAGTTGGTTTGGGGTGGGCAGGGAGGGAGAGAGGACAGTATTTGTGTGTTGTTGTTGTTCCCCAGACTGCCTGGCCGAACAGCCCCAAGGCCCCGAGCAAGGCCAAGGCCATAATTGAGCGCCCCCACAGAACCCTTCCTGCCTACCACAATAAAGCCTGGGTGACCGAATCCACTCCATGGCGGGGAGCTGAGGAGGGTGCGGAAACGCCCGGGAAACCAGAGCCCCACCCAGGGCCCTGTGCCCCTCAGCAATTGTGAAGAGAAAGTTGAGGGGCAAAGGAAAAATGTGACGCTTTGGCCTCCAATCTTGGTAGATTGGGAGGTCAATCCATGGAAGAGACGCAGTCACTTGAGATCTAGAAAATATATAAGTAAAAGGAACAGTCAGAGTAAGCTATGGGTATGGCAGAGATCGCTCAGTTCTCACTCTGATAGACCAGCCCATCACCACATGACTAGAACCCAATCCTCTCAGCATCAGCTAGGAAAGGCCCTAGAAAGCCGCCTTTGGCGGGGGGGGATAGCTCCCCTATTTCACCCCCTTTCGGGGTTGGGCACCCGCCCAGTATTTGTGTGTGATACCGTGTGCAGGGTGTTGTTTTGATATTTCTTGGTGCCTGTGGGTGTGTTGCCATGTAGTGTAGTGGGTGGTTTTGGTTCGTAGAGGCTGTTGCCAGAAATTGGGTGCCTCTCATGTCCAGATGGTCTTTGACTTTGAGGATTTTGGTTTCTTGATGTAGGTGATCTGTGGGTGTAGTAGCTGTGCAGCCTGTAATGATTTTTAGGGCTTTGTTTTGAATAGTCTAAGATCTTGTGATGTGTTTCAGCTAGGTTAGAAGCCCAGGCTGGGCTTGCGTATTCCATCACTGATCTTATGTATTGTTTATAAACTGTGGTGGTGGTTTCTTTGTTGTGTCCAAATTTTGTGTGAGCAAGTGACCTGAGGGCGTTAAGTCTGGGTGTCAGTTTCTTTTTTGTGTTTGTGGTGTGCTGTTTGAATGTCATATGAGTATCATATGTTACTCCTAGGATTTTGGGTGAGTGTGTATGTGTTAGGGGTGTGTTGTTTATGGTGAGTCGAGGGATGTATTCGTGTTCTCCTATCCAGCTTGTGAGCAGGGTTGCGGTGGATTTGGCTGGGGCTAGATTAAGTCTGTTTGTAGTGCACCAGCCATGTAGTGTGTTGAGATAGGGTTGAAGGAGATCTGTTGCTGTGTTTGGGTCATGGTGTGTGCATGTGAGTGTTATGTCGTCTGCATAGGAGGCTAAGTTTATTTGGGGTGTATTTGGGTATATTTATGTTGTGCATGTACAGATTGAAGAGTGCGGGCGATCGGACGGATCCTTGTGGGACTCCGTTTGGAAAGTTTCTGATTCTAGATGACTGACTGGCAAAAGATACGTGTGCACATCTGCCTGCTAGGGAGTTGGCCAGCCACCTTTTTGTGTTGTGCATGTTTGTGTAGTAGATTTTGTTTGTTAGGTTGTGGCGGGGGATGGCATCGAAGGCTTTACTAATGTCGAGTGTGGCTAGTAGTGATCTGTGTGGTGGTCTAGCTGAGTTGATGCCATCAAAAGCTCTTTGTGTAAGGTCTGTAAGAAGAGTTTGTGGAGTGCAGTGGCCTGAAGCCATGTTGTGTTGGAGCTAGGGGTAGGTCGGGTGTAATTAGTTGTAGTACAAGGCGTTCCATGACTTTGGAGGGGGTGCAAAGGAGTGTGATGGGGCAGAGTGAGGAGGGTAGCGTGGGGTCTTTGTTGGGTTTGGGGAATGTGATGATAATACCATGCTTCCAGATGTCTGGTATTGTGTTGTGTGAATAACTGTAGTTTGATATGTTAGTGAGTGCTTGTATGCTTTGTGGTCCCAGGTGTCTGAGGTGTATTTTGCTTATGTTGTCTAGGCCACAGGCGGGTGAGTGCTTAAGATTGTTGTTGTTGTTGTTCCCTAAGCTGCCTGGCCGAACAGCCCCGAGTCCCTGAGGAAGGCCATGGCCACGATCGGGCTTTCCCACAGAGCTCTCATTGAGTATAGATTGTGTTGTTGGCGTATGGTGTGTATATATTCGTTCAACAATTTATTATTGATTATGGATTATTTAGTATGTACTGTATTATGTAATAATATTGATTATATTGATAATTGACTGTGAAATGCAGTCTTCTATGATGTGTTTAATGGTATGGGGTGCTGTGTTACATCCCGGGCAGGTGTCGAGAACGGAGTCATCCGTTTGAGATTGTTGAGATGATGTGCTTTGTCTGGTGATTGGTGAAGGGTGTATAGTCAGGGTCTGTGGGGAATTGTCTCTTACGTCAGATGACACGTCTGTCGTCTTTGTGGGGTTTTAAGTGGCTGACACGTGAGAAGTGATTGATGAGAGTGTTTGCTTGTTGTTTACATGAAGGAGTAGAGTCTGTTGTTGTGATTGCAGCATGTGATTGTGTTGTGTTGCTGTTGGAAAGTGTGATGCTGTTTAGTGTTTTGTAGAGTTTTTTGGAGTTTGTTTTGTGATCAAATGTGTGTAGGAAGTTATTCCAATTTAGTTTTTGTTGTTCTTGTATTTTGTTGTTAGTCTGGGTGTTGAGTGCTTGGATTTGTTATGTGATGTCTTGTGTGTGGGGTGCTGGGGAGTGTTTCAGTATGTCACGTTGTCTGATGAGGTTTTGAATTTCTGGTGTGAAGTTGGGGTTGTGTCTTTTTCTGTTACCTCTTGGAATGTGTTTCTTGTCAGCATTTTGGATAGTTTTATTGAGTATGTGTACAGCATTGTTGATGTTAGTGATGGGTACGCTGTTTAGAGTTGTGAAGTGTTGTTCTGTTTCATTTGTGAATGCTTCCCAGTTAGCCCTTTTATAATTGGTGTAAGTGTGTTTGTGGCTAGCTGGGGTGAGTCTGGTTTTGGTGGTGATAATGATCGGAAGGTGGTCAGAGCCTAAGGTTCTAACCACCCTCCAGGATGTTCTGGGGAGCAGAAGGTGATGTCTGGAGATGATGGGTTATAGAGGGCTTGGTGGGGAATATGGGTATGTTGATGGATGTCATTAAGGAGGATGAGGTTATCTGTTTGGTGTTGAAGTACCAGCCCTCTGTCTGTGTCGGGGTTGTCGACAAACCAGGCCGATGTCTTTGCATTGAAGCCTAGTACAGTACAAGTATTTGGTGTTTACTCCCGATTATCGACATTTGCCGATACTCGTATCTCTGCAAATAAATAGCCTAACCAAGTTTTTATACATACCAGAGGCAGATATGGGTGTTGACGTGCGATGGTTGAAGATTAGAACACTCTACATTGTGTGGTTATTGTGTGAGGTGAGAAATAAAACCGAGAGTTAGGCGGGAATTCCGAGCTTCATCCGAATGCGGCGGCGGCGCACTACCAACCGTGGCTATGGTGTGTATATATTCGTTCAACAATTTATTATTGATTATGGATTATTTAGTATGTACTGTATTATGTAATAATATTGATTATATTGATAATTGATTATTGATCTGATATATTTCACCATTGTAACCATTCATAAGGCACCGTCATCTGCTTTCATGCATCGTTTTGGACTCAGGTTCAGCAAGTACAGTACAAGCTTACGTAAGGCTTACTTGCAAGCAGGAGTCACATGACTGGCTGGCTGTGTGTTCTTGTTTTTGTTGGTTATACGGACGACCCGCCAAGACAAATAAAAATTCTCTAGTGCCATTTTAAGTGGTTTTAAGCCTTAGATTAACCCGTAGGCTGCTCAAGAGGCCATCCGGGTCCCATGGTTAAAATAGCTAATGTCCTCCTAAGAGTGCATCCTGGCCTGATGGGTTAAAAGTCATTGGAGGTGTGCATGGTAAGCTGTTGAAATAGATGGAGAAGTTTTTAATAGTAAGACAAATGAGAACTATGGTACGGGATGAATACTCCCAGTGGAGGAGTGTGACAAGTGGGGTACCGTTACCACAGGGATCAGTGTTCGCTCCAATAATGTTCCTGCATTATGTAAACGACATGCCAGATATTCTAAGCAGTTACATGAAAATTATTCTGAGTTTGAAAGAGTTGACATTTGAAGAAAGACTGAGGACACTACTGCTGCCTACTTTGAAGGAGAGAAGGAAAAGAGGTGACTTAATACATACATAACATAAAATTTTAAGACCGAGTGTTCCACACAAAAGTGCAGTTTCAGTCTCTTGTCCTAATGACGGCGTTCCAGGCAACCCTGTTAAGGGCTGCTTCACTAGTTAAGTTCTTGGATTTGAGATCAGCGCGTATAGTCCGATCCCAGGTCTTCCTCGGTCCACCCCTTGGTGCAGCTCCCTCCACAATCACAGACCTGTATTTTTTCACCCAATTTTGTTCATCCATTCTCTCCACATGTCCATACCATCCCAGTCTACTTGTATGCATCACCTCGCTAATACTCTTTATACCTAAACGTCTCCTTAGCTCAACATTTGTTGAGCATTGTTCAATTCTTGTAAACTACAAATAGGTAAATACAAATCAGTAAATACACACACACACACACACACACACACACACACACACACACCGATTATCGATCAGGTGGACCATATGTCACTCCTGGTACCCCACCCCTGCAGCCCCCCACATACACACGCACCCACTCATTATTGATTTTGTGGACGTAGTCACTCCTGATACCTCCATCCATCCCTGCACACACATACACACATACGCATGCACCCACTTATTATATATCGCGTGGACGTTATTTACAAAGGAGTACAAACTGGTACTTCCCCACCCGCACACACTCATTATTGATCGTATGGATGGTATGTCAATCCTGATACCCACTCCCCCTATTCTCCCCGCATAAATCCCCTCTTAACCCTCCAGCCCCGGCTATGTATTATATATATATTCCTCGAAACCCGGGTGTTTTGGCCGAAAAACGTCTAGGCTAGGCTACCGTATATTCGTTAATCAGACTGCTTCCCGCATTCCCGTGCATCCCCAAGCGTAGCTGTGTTATTTACCTGTAGAATGGCATTAAGTAGAGCTCTCTAAGTCAACTGGTTGAGCTGTGATGATGATTTCATTGGAGATAACTTTATGGCCAAAACAGCCACTTTACACCACTTTTCGATACTTAACAACAACATACAGGCACACACAAACAAGCGACGCTCTCCTTCTTGTGGCCGGAGATGCGGGGCGACGGTCCAGCCGGCTGTTGTTTACATGCGTCGGACCGACGCCTCGCACACGAAGCTCACAGGCTTTCAACCACTGGGCGTTCAAGAGACCATCCGGGTACCTGTTATATGCTTTTTTATGGGCGTTCAAGAGCCCTTCCGTGGTGAGAGGGTTAAAGCCAATCAAGCCTTTCCACTGTTAAATACTATGTACATACTATGTACTTGGTAAAGTCTGTGTGGATTTTATTGTTAGTTATAAATATTTAGAATTACATTTGTGTACAGTTTATAATGATAAAATAGCAAAAAGGTCAATTTTCGGAAGAGGTGTCCACCTTATGTGATTTCTGCCATAAGATATGTTAATCATAGTACTGTACAGTACGCGATTTTCTATTATGCAGGGTCGCGTGTGGCCCATAAACTTACTTATTGCAAGAAGGACTGTGTATGTACATTTGATGATTAACAATGCCAATGATATTCCAGGTGGATATAATCTCGGGTACCAAGAAGCCGGCAGAAGAAGAGGCCAAGAAGCGCAAGTCCCGGTTTGACCAAGGCGGCCCCAGTACCAACGTCATCAAGCCCCTGGTCGCACCCCCGACACTCACCTCCGTACCTTCAGGAACCAAGGCCACCATCGACGCCTTTGGTAGTCTAAAGAAAACAAAGTGAATTAGATGTTCATTTTCATCATCATCCATTTTGACAACATAATTATAAATGACTAAAAGCTATCGTGTCTTATTGAGGTTATTCAAAATCATTAGCTCATCTTACAGTATCTTACAGTAGATCCTCTGGAAAAAAGGCAAACTAGGCCTGTGTATCCAGCTCAGTACCAGTACTTGCACTGCTGCGGTCGTTCACGGTGTTGTAGTGCAGTTGGGTCCAGTACATGATTAGATTGGTATCCAATATTCAATAAGTGGATATTAATCGTGGTTATTATTAACTTTCTCACTATGGCCTAATCACACATTCACAATACAGTACTCTCACTTCACTATACTCTCACCATACCATTACTACTCTCACTGGTAGGCTGGATCTGTCCGAGTGAGGGTTGGTGTCGTCCATAGCCAGTTCTGACTTTACCTTATTCATCATTATTTCGATTTTTTTTTCCTGAGTGGTGAAGGCAATGGGGCCATAATGGTGTGCCCCATGGTTCCCTTGTGTATTACTCTCACAGCCCACTGGCACAAATCGGCCTTTTGTAGGGATGCAGTGACCCCACTGCCCGCCATTTCAGTGGTGCAGTTAGTTATTTCTTGTTACTGCCTTGTTGTAGCACTGTTAGGGCTGGTGTAGTGCAAATTCACCAGGTACAAGTGCTTCAGGGGGGACTTTGTTGAGTCTTGCTGAGACACTGTTAGCGCTATACCAACATCGGCCACTGTGATGACATTATGGGGCTGTGTTGTGGCAAGTCTTTATTTTACTGTACTACAGTAAAAGGACTGAAACCACACTCTCTGTGGATAAAGTGATCTTTTAACTTGTATGTAATTATATTTAATAGTGGCCCCTTCATCATTAACGATATTGCCTATTAGTTGTTGTTGTTGTTCCCCAAGTTGCCTGGCCGAACAGCCCCAAGGCCCCGAGCAAGGCCAAGGCCACAACCGAGCGCCCCCACAGAGCCCTCCCTGCCGACCACAATAAAGCGTATTAGTAATAATGCCTATTAGTATAATACAGTAGCTCCATTCAACATCCTGCGCAGGGCTGTTGATTTTTTTTATTTTTTTTAAAAAATAAAAAAAAATAAAAAAATCATTGATTTATTTGATTTTTTTTAAATATCCCCCCGCCCTATTGAGTAGTAATTCAAGTAGAGGAATTTATAACATACAATGTACTCTTTTAAAGTTGAAAGGTAATACTGTATACATATATTTGTAAATTTAAAAGCTATCAGTTATTTGTGTTACTACATAATGTACCAGTATCTACTATCTTACAATGAACCAATGCCTACACAAACTTATGAAAGCATGATAAATCTTCAGAATTCTTTTTATCTTGATTCACAGATCAAAAAAATAAAAAAAATCATGATTTTTTTGGTAAAAAAATCATTGATTTAATCAAGTGATTAAATCAAATTGATTTAATCAATATCAACTCTGATCCTGCGTGAGCCATTTGAATTAACCGCCGCGGGAGGATCATAGAGTACTCGTCATAAGTGCACGCTTAATTCCCTTATGGAATCGTTATATTGACTGGGTACCCTACAGAAAAAACTCTGTAAAAAAATAAAAGAAAAATAACTTAATAATATTATCATAATTATGACTTGCCATATGTGGATTTCTCGTGTTTTTGCTTCCCCGACTTCAGGCCCTCTAGTGGCCATTTTCGTCCTTCTCCCTCCCGCGGGCGTCCCGTGCGGATGGGGGTCCTTGTGCTCCAGCTTCATTCGACGTTATCTCGCTTCTCGTGAGTCTTTACTCATTTGTATACATCTGAAGTGTTTCAGACAGGATTTTAGATTAGCTAGCACAGGCTGCCCAATTGGTACGCCCGTAGGGAGTGTGCATAATTCAATTTAGGGTACTATTGTAACAGGCGCCGACGTGTAGGCCTACCAGGTTCGTCGCGCCATATGGTTTGTTTTGTTTATATATTTGCGCCTTAGCTCTCTTATAGCTTAGTTAGGAGGCTACTTTACCGCAAGATTATGCTTCGGTTGCATTTTTGTTTTTAGCAGATGCTCTGGTTTAAGGGTGGCCGCACGTGGTGCGGTACCTTCTGGAGTCCGTTTCTGCGCTTGGGCCCCGCTCCGGGCCCCTCTGCCTCATGCTGCCGTTGTGTGTTCTTCGGAGCATGTGGTGGCTGCTGTTGCTGCTGGTTTCTTCGGGGCGTTTGGTGTCTACCTTATTTTGTTTCATCGAGCCTCGTGGCCAGCCTCGTTAGGGGTCTCCAGTGTAGGCTAGAGTTTATATTTATTGTTTATAAATTTACTCTGTTGTTGTTGTTGTTGTTGTTCCTCACCAAGCTGCCTGGCCGAACAGCCCCAAGTCCCCGAGCAAGGCCAAGGCCACAACCGAGCACCCCCACAGAACCCTCCCTGCCGACCACAACAAAGCCTGGGCGACCGAAGCCACTCCATGGCGGGGAGCTGAGGAGGGCACGGAAACGCCCGGGAAACCAAAGCCCCACCCAGGGCCCTGTGCCCCTCAGCAATTATGAAGAGAAAGTTGGGGGGCAAAGGAAAAATGTGACGCTTTGGCTTCCAATCTTGGTAGATTGGGAGGTCAATCCACGGAAGAGACGCCGTCACTTGAGATCTAGAAAATATATAATTAAAAGGAACAGTCAGAGTAAGCTATGGGTATGGCAGAGATCGCTCAGTTCTCACTCTGATAGACCAGCTCTCTGTGTTGTTATAGCCTATGTTATGCTTTGGGAGACGTTCCCTTGTGTGTGGGGGGGTTTTGATTTCCCGGTTATGTCAACACCTCGGGAAACCTTTTGGTTAGTTTCTCCGGCGGCTTTCTCAGAGGGGCCGCCGGTTTCCTCCTCTTGCAGAGGTTTAGGTGCTATCCAAATGTCCCGCAGTGGTGTGCATGTTTGCGGGAGTTATTTAGGGGGTTGACTTCCCCGGCGGAGTTGACACCTAGAAAAAAATTTGGTTTGTTTTTCCGGCGACTTTTGCTACAGAGCCGCCGGTTCCCACTCTTGCAGAGTTTTCTGAAACTTTCCAAATGTCCCGGCATTGTGCTTCACCACATACCTCCCGGCGGAAATGCTTTTTCCTAAAGGGAGCCTCTTGCTTGGCCCGCCAAGGAAATTCGCCCTGAACGTTAGCCTCCCGCGGCGAGCCTTAAGCGCTCGGCATTACTATCTAACCTGGTCCTAATGCTTAGTCGCCCTGTGGCGGAATAGTCAGGTTGGTAGGACTATATGCCGTAGTCATTCATAGTAGCAGAGGAGCAGTGTTACTCTTACACTGTTTGCAATAGTCACGGAAAGGTAACTCGCTGTTAAAAAGTTTTTGGGCCAGTGACACTTGTCACAGATACGCAGTTTCCACACTGAGTAATCCCAGTGTGCTGTGCTGGGCCAGGTCCGGTCGAAGGTTAGAATAGTAGTGGCTATTTCTAATTTTCCGGTGGAATTGAGATATGATGTTTAACACCTTTCAGGTTATCCTTATGAGCATTGATTCCTGGAAATTTGCTTTCCAGGTCTTGTCACTCTGAGCGGTCCCGTTCCCCGCAGGAGGGGGGTTCAGTTCCCTTTTTTACAAGTTTATCACTTCAGCCTCCATGCCTACTAGTGGAGCAGATAAATGCAAAAATACCCCAAAATAGTTCACTTAATCACGCAAGCATAAAATTTGGCACAGACATTCTCAAAGGACCACTCTTTCATAAAAGGGCATTAGCCATGCAAAAAATCCAAGATGGCTGCCATTCATTGGCCAATTGCATCATCTTCGAGAATATGGGTGTTACTGATACATTTATCATGGTTTATAATCCCATTCAATCACCAATTTGTTCTTTATTAAAGTTATTTTTGTCACGCTTTCAATTCCAAGTACTAAAACAAAGAGATGGCGGCCAAACGTAGTATTAATCTTATCTCAGCATCTGTCACTGGCCACAATGAATGCCTTTTTTTTTTTATCTACAGAGAGTTTTTGGGGTCATAGATTCTAATTGATCTAAAACTTTTCTCAAAGGATGTAAAATTTATTTACAAAGTGTTGGTATACTAATAGAGTGAATGTCAGTGCACAACCAGGGTACACTGGTGACTTCACTGCTGTGTAACTCAGCATGGGGTTCAGTGTCAGCTGATCTAGCTTTACTAATGCTGCACCTAGCTTTACTAACTCTATTGTAGTAGACTAGTATTAGGTGTAGTGCAGTTTAGATTAGTGTCCCAAATGCTGTCTAATAGCCCCATATCAATTAGCTAGTATAAAATAGTTATTAGATAAAGTTAGACAGCCGCGCCTGAATTGACTGGGTGTGCCAGCGCGGGAGAGCCGAGCCAAGGGTAAGGGGGCTATACATGACTTGTTCATGGACTTACCCGGATGGTGTACAGATCACACGGGACTTAAATGGCACTGGATGAATGATCGGTCTAGGTGTAGGGCAACCGAACCTAGTTGTATCCCATACATGAATGTGCGCTATTACCTATTTTCATTAAGGTGGTAAAAGGATAAACCCTCGGCCTTAATTACATGTCAACAATGGCAAGTGAAAACCCAGTCATAACTAAGAGGCAGACTGACTGGAGAAAATGCTGCCTATGTCAAAAAGAAAAGAAAAATTAAAATCTGACTTCGCCTCCTACTCATTATCTAGAACATGATGGCTACACCATGATTGCCACAAATGTGCCTCTGTTTCACGAGATGTCTGAAATGCCACTTACCTTTGACCCAGAAAGGCTGGATGAAGGTGGTGGCATAGAGGCAACATTGAGAAGGAATATGGCAAAATACCACACAAGTTGTAGACTCATGTTCAACAACACAAAGCTGGAACGTGCTAGGAAACCGAATTCTGATGTTCAAAGCGAGTCAGATGAAAGGCAAGCTAAACACCGTCGGACAAGTCATGATAGTGAAGCTTGCGTATTGTGTGATAGCATAGCTCCTACATCAGATCTGCAACAGGTCATGACTATGAATCTGAACAACAGACTGCATGAGTGTGCTACAACACTCAATGATGGTAAACTTTTAGCTAAACTGAGTGGTGCAGATGCCATTGCGCAGGAGCTAAAGTATCATCGCAAATGTCTCACTGCCCTCTACAATAGGGAAACTACTCACCTCAAAAGTGTAGAGAAAAGCTCCTGTCAGAGTGAAGCTGAACCAGATGTCTATCCACTAGTACTTTCAGAACTGGTGAACTACATGGTAGAAACCAGTCTTAGTTCAGAGGGTCCTGCCATCTTCCCTCTTGCAGATATATCCCAGCTGTACACACAGCGTTTGGAGCAGCTAGGAATTGATTCACCAAGTGTGAACAAAACAACGCTAAAAGAGAAGTTGTTAATGGAAATTCCTGAGCTAGAAGCTCATAAAAAGGGAAGAAGTGTTCTTTTAGCACTACAAAAAGATGTTGCTCTAGCCCTATCTCAGGCATCTGAATACTCAGATGCTCTTGCTTTGGCCAGAGCTGCAACGATATTGAGGAAACACATTCTGGACCACCAGTCCAAATTCGATGGCACATTTCGCGAAGGATGCATCAAAGATGCCATACCTGCAAGTCTTCTCCAGTTCATTGGTATGGTGGAACATGGGGCAGACATTAAGTCTCAGCTTGGGTTTGGCTCATCGAAGTCAGACCAGGCTATTGCTCAGCTCCTTCAGTACAACTGCTTCTCAAAACAGAAAGAACAGGCAACTACCCATCGACATTCTAAGGATAGGGAAACTCCCTTTCCAGTGTACATGGGTATAGTTCTCTATGCCAAAACCAGGAAGAGAAACCTCGTAGAAATTCTTCATGATCATGGCATGAGCATTTCGTATGACAGGGTGCTGGAGATATCAGCCCAACTTGGAGATGCCACAGTTAGCAAGTATGTGGAGGAGGGTGTGGTCTGTCCACCTGTTCTGAGAAAGGGTTTGTTCACCACTGCAGTCATGGACAACATTGACCACAACCTTTCTGCAACCACTGCTACTACCTCTTTCCATGGTACCAGTATCTCTGTCTTCCAGCATCCTGCCACAGACAACCATGGGGAAGTGTAGTTTCTCTGTTATCCTGGGTGCAGTGGTGAGTTCAAGTATAATTTCGACTGTCTTTTGCTAAAACTTTCATTAGATTTATGTATTTTTTGGTTCTGTAATAAAAACAAATTCATTTTGTCAAAAATGTATACTGGAATCTTTATTAGTCGCAAAGATACGAATGATATTAGTTTTGCGGGTGCAATTTTGGTTTGATTTAGCATTAAAAAAAATATTTTACAAAAATAGGAGACCTCTTTCAGACTCTATGACATATAAAGTAGGGTTTTGAATTGAAATAAGTTGTTTTACTTGAAGTAGTTACAACTTACAAAGTAATTATTAGTAATTCTTAGTGTAGACGGCGGCCATCTTGAAAAAATGGTAGCCATCTTGGATTTTTGCGTGGCTAACGCCCTTTTTTGAAAGAGGGGACTCTTAACCCTTATTTAGCGGGGTCGGACTTAAGTCCGATACGAGAAAATTGGACTAAATGGCGGGGTCGGACTTAAGTCCGTGGGCGTATTCCCGCCCTAATTTAGGTGGAAAGCGAAACTTGGTGGTCAGGCGGTGTACTACAAGGGCCCACCCACACATCCCCACTGTGTGACCGTGACTAAGTGACCCTCAAGCAGCCATAATGGAAGGTCAAGATTTGCCCGTGTTCGATTCGGTGGCCGCCATCCCTAGTGCGTCGCGCCACCCTACTAACCACGCCCGGCTTACCACCCAGGAACTAGATATCATGCTGACCTCTTCATAACTTTCTAATAAGTTGTTGGATGAAACCGTCGAAGGTCTGGGTGAGAGTTTTGGTAGTGTGGATGACTCTGAAGACGAAAATAACCCGATCATAGGCTTTCACCCCAAGCATAATTTGCGTGGGGTGGATGTTGTGGTTGATATTGGACAGACCCTTGAGCAAATTGGAAACGTTCCTGACGAAGAACATACTGGTGTGGGTGTTGGTAAGTACAATTTATATTTTATAATTGCTTGAAAATGTGATTGCAAGCATTTTATCACCTTACGAGCGGCTGGTGGAGTATATTTCACTGTGCCGCCCAGCGGGTTTTTTTTTTTACCCTAAATGGGGTTGTTCCGTGCTCTTTTTCATGCATAAACAAGACCCAGAGCGTAATACAAGTATGTATTCTGAAAGTGCGTAAATTGAGCTTTCCAATGACACCCGAACCATCCTTTTACGATCACTGGTTGTCTTTCAACGATCGTAAAACACGAGTGAAAAACCCTAAAATACGGTAATTTCCTTATATAATTCCCTGTGTGGCGAGCGGTCTGAGGTAATATATGCTCCTGATCACCGCTCCGCTCTCTCTCAGAGCACATTACGTCCTCAAAATTGCACTCTACAAGAAATTTCCTTTGCATTTTATAGCGTATTATTTGCAGGCGTTCGGTAAATTTACGGTATTACAAACAACGAAAGATTGAATATTTGTGCTTGGCATTATATGATTGTGGAGAACAGATGTAGACCTACCGTATATATTATGTTTTCATATATATGATACATGTGTAACATTTTTATATTATCACGACTCTCTCTCTGTCTCACTCTCTTTGTTTGTACTCCTTTGTACTCTCTTTGTCTGATGTAGGCCAGGGCACGCCCCTAACTAATCTCTTCCCTCCCAGGGGAAATCACACCTAGCAGATGTTTTTGACCTCCCCTCTCTCTCTGTCTGTCTCTTCATCTCTGGGTCTACCTATACTGCATGTGACATTGAAATTGCTTGAGAGTTTGATTGCAAGCATTTTATAGCGTATTATTTGCAGGCGTTCGGTAAATTTCTCACGATAACCAGGGTGTATGGTACATTTCTCACGATAATACAAGAAACAACGAAGCTTGGCGAAGATTGTGGTCTACAATATACCTTTTTATAATTGCATGTGACCTTGTAATTGCTTGAAAGTTTGATTGCAAGCATTTTATAGCGTATTATTTGCAGGCGTTCGGTAAATTTCTCAGGATAACCAGGGTGTATGGTACATTTCTCACGATAATACAAGCAACAACGAAGCTTGGCGTAGATTGTGGTCTACAATATACCTTTTTATAATTGCATGTGACCTTGTAATTGCTTGAAAGTTTGATTGCAAGCATTTTATAGCGTATTATTTTCAGGCATTCAATAAATTTGATAAATATATCAAAATAAGTCCTGTGGGACTATGAAATAGCTATTATTGGACAAGGAAAATATTTTGTTCATCCCTCCACTGGAACATCAACAACAATGTCAACAACGTATCGCCGTCGGCAATCGTAAGATTCAGAGTCGTAAAGATTCCAGGACGAGCTCAATAGAAAATGAATGAATGAAATGAATGAGTGTGCAGTACTGCCAATACGTATAGCGACTTCCGCTAGATCTAGAGACCTTTACTTCGATCTAGCAGCAATGACTTACACTAGCGGTTTTGTTTTGAAATTTCAGAACAATTTCGAAGTGATATTATATGGATTTTGCCAATTCATATTTCTAGTGGTATTTATCATGTCTTACATCTAACAATATATGCTAGCGGATTTAACTTCAATTGGTAACCCTCCCGCTCGAGTCGGCTCCAAGAAAATCGATAATGGTGGCACTTTAGTAAACAGGTGATAAACAAACCCGCATGCGGATCGGTTTGGTGTATCGGTATTATGGTAAGTTGGCTACCTACTATTGTTTATACGATATAGTAAGTAATGATAAGTAAATTATTATATATTATATATAAAACAAAAACAAAATTCCTGCAAAGCATGCGAAACAGAGAGAGAGAGAATGCAGAAACTGAACTGAAGAAAGAGTGAAAAAGATATAATAATACAGAAATATTACAAGCAAATAAATGAAATAGAGGGATTAGTTAGAGAAAATAATAATGAGAAATACATAATACGGATGAGGAAGAGGGAAAGCGACAGAGCCAGAGAGAGAGAGAGAGAGAGAGACAGGAGGAGTGGGAGAGATTAGAGAAAATAGAGAGATTGCAAGCATTTTATAGCGTATTATTTGCAGGCGTTCAGTAAATTTCTTATGGTAATACAAACAATGAAAGATTGAATATTTGTGCTTGGCATTATATGATTGTGCGGAACAGATGTAGGCCTACCGTATATTATTTTTTTCATATATATGATACATAATTATGTAACATTGTTATATTATCACGACACTCTCTCTCTCTCTTGTCTCTTCCTCTCTGGGTTTACCTATTGCCTACATTTATAATTGCATGTGACCTTGAAATTGCTTGAGAGTTTGATTGCAAGCATTTTATAGCGTATTATTTGCAGGCGTTCAGTAAATTTCTTACGGTAATACAAACAACCAAACAACGAAAGATTGAATATTTGTGCTGCACATCCCTCATACGAAATACCATTCCCACCGTATAGAGAGAATACAGAAACTGAACTGAAGAAAGAGTGAAAAAGATATAATAATACAGAAATATTACAAGCAAATAAATGAAATAGAGGGATTAGTTAGAGAAAATAATAATGAGAAATACATATACGGATGAGGAAGAGAGAAAGAAAGAAAGAGAGAGAGAGAGAGAGAGAGAGAGAGAGAGAGAGAATACAGAAATAAGGAGAAATAAGAGAAAAATAAGACCGATTACCAAAGGAATAGTAGACGCGCGAGAGGCCGAAGTCAGGCCAAAGCGAACGCAACCGAACGCGCCCGGGAAATAGACCAAAAAGTACCTCCTCTTCCTCACCTCTTCCCACCCTCCACACTCATTCATAACATCCATTCATAGACTTATATGGGGAGACAAAGAGTTGCTCTTTCCAAAAATGATCGTTTCGTTCGCATTGGAGCCATAGTAACGGCACTAGGGCGAGTGAAATTGAGCGAATATTTCGGGATTATGCCCGCTGAGCGGTACAGTGTAAAATACCTTACCACCCGCTAAATAAGGGTTAATGAACATTTGTGCCAAATATCATACTTGCATGATTAAGTGAACTATTTTTGCACTTATCTGCTCCACTATACCTGTTTGTTGCTTTAACGTTCCACTATTCGCACACTGAAATTGGTGCAAGATGGACCTTCGTTGTCCCTGGACTTCCTAGTCACGCCCGGTGGGCGTAGATCTTTTGCGGCACAAAACAAAGGGGGAAAACATTTTCTAGATCATCCTGGCCTTGCAGCCTTGATCGAATTTTACCTACCTTCACCTCCTATAACACAGGAGGATATTGATTGTAAAACTTAGCTTTCAATGCTTATTTCCCTGAGGTCACAGTAATAGTTGTGTTATGCAACAAATACTAGACACTTAATTGAACAATGGGCCATTAGCAGCTGCTAGGGCCAAGTTGAGTTAAACCCGGAACCCCACCCCCACCCCCCGGTCCGAGAACCCGCCCGGCTTAGCCCGACACCGTTCTAGATTGCCACCCCGGCGACGGAACTTCCACTTTCGGTTGCGACCCTCGCTCTCCCGAGTGACAGGAGAGAGCCGAGGTCGTGGAAAAGGGTAAGTCAGTCTTCTTTCTAGTTGAATCTAAGGTAAGATGGGCTCACTTAGTTTCTCCTTTAATGGTCCCTAAGGTTAATGAAGCCAAGAAAACGGCTCATAATTGTGTCACGCAGTTATGCAGACGAGACGGCTCATAATTTTTCAGCTCAACCTAAGCCGGCAGGACGGCTTATTTTTGTTATCTTATCCTAACGTACGGTCGGGAGACGGTGCCTCGTTTTACCTTACCTTTGTTAATCTATCATAAGTTTCAAATTATTGGTTTGATTCCCGAAGGGAAGTAGAGACAACCTAATAGTTAGTAGGGCCCCGTACTCATTGACGGGGCCCTAGTAAATATGTGATATATGGGTAACGAATATGAATTACGGTTGTTCAGCTGTCAACTAGGGGACATAACTCTTTTCAGCAGAGCTTCAATGGGTACGTTCATTATGTGGAACATATATCACGGTTATTCGTAAACACCAACGTTAATGTATCTACGGGCTGTCTTCTAAGATAAGTACTTGGACGTATCCTCGCCTCGTTTTCTCTTCTGGGAAAGTATGGGCTCACTACCTAGCACCCACGTCGTCTTAGGGCGACGGGTTAAAAGTTAAAGGATCTAGTTCTTGGTCTAACCCCTGGGATTTTGTCACCTGTTATGAACTTGGATTATGTCACCTGTTATGAACACGGCATATCCAATGGACCTTTAGCTCTTCTGACCACTGGACTCCGCCGGAGTCTCCGTTGTTTGTGAGTAGTGATATTTCCTCTGGCGCGTTCACCCCTGTTTTGGCAGAACACGACAGTCAATTACGCACTCAGACAGGCAAACATAGGTTTCAAATCAGGGGCACAAGTCGAGTACCTCAAATGACCTCTAGCTTCGTTTTCTCCACTTCCCTGGTGGATAGGTAGGAAACGAAGGCGAATACAGACACACAGTTTCGGAATCTTTACGCTCGGTAGGCTGGGAGGCATATCGCTGTAAAACTCTAGGGTCATGGCCCGCCAGAGTTCACTACCTCCCGGTCGAAATACCACGTTATGATACGGCGATATATGTCGCATCAGTCCCAGGGATTTTTTTGAAGATCGCCTCATATTTTTGTGTACGAACGATCATCTCGGGCACTATCCTGTTATTTTCCGACACCGAAATGTCTCTTAATTCTTTGACCTACATATGCCATGTTAACATATCTAAGAGGGAGACAGAAAATCTTTGCTTGGACACTTGATTTTCGGGTTAATAACACAATGTTAAGGCGAGCCGGCGCATACACGCAAGGGCCGCCGGACAATGTCTCTCAATTCTTTGACCTACATATGCCATGTTCACATATTTAAGAGGGAGACTGAGAAAATCTTCGCTTGGACACTTGATTTTCGGGTTAATAACACAATGTTAAGGCGTGCCGGCGCATACACGCAAGGGCCGCCGGACAAAGAGTCACAGTATTAAGACGAGACGGCGTCTACACGCACTGACCGCCGGCCAAACGGTCAAGATAGACGCCTCCGTTATGCTTTCTACCTTACCCATTTCAATAGGAAGAGGTCCAGTCAAGACGACTTTTACAACCTCTACTAAAAACGGTGATACTGCCTAGGGGGCTTGCCCCCGGCGATAGGTGATTACCTGGTGCAGTCTCCACGTTTCTCGCTGACCAGAGGGTACGGGGTTATACTATGGATTGGAATCAGTGTAGGTCTAGCAGCTCTGACACTGTCTACCTCCCCGACACAATAACAAGTCCCAGGTCGGTTGCTCCACTGTTTCTATCGAGTCGGGTTTTTTCTTACAAATTCGATGGTATTGGGATAGGCATAAACAAATTTCCTACATCCCGCTCGCTCAGAAATCTTTGATTTTAGCATCGGAATCACTTCAAGTACGATATTGGGCTTCGGTTGGTTCGAGATTCAATCTCATTACCCTAACCATAATTTCGCCCCAGGCCTCTGGCAACAGGAGTTTTAAGAATACGCTCCGCCGTACGCACCCGGTTTCACACCATGGCTCCCCGACGGGTTTCCGGACATTAGCACAGGTTACCGTAAAGTAGTGAAGTCCACTTCAAGTGGACTCAACCTACCAGGTTACGAGAGGTAAAGGCGTGAGGTAGGCTCACGCCGTGCTTACGTTTCTACCGGTTGGTGGACATAGATCTGGACGTGCAAGGTTGGTCGTTAGGAGTTTATAAAATCCCTAACACTTCGCTCCGTTAAGGATTCGTTGTTTTGGATTAACATCACCCGAAAAGACATGGGGGGGAACCCCTCGCAGTGGGCGCCTAATGAGGGCCCTACTACGAGTCTAGCCTTTAACACTCAACGAGCAGCCTAGGCGGTATATTTGACCGTGCCGCCCAGCGTTTTTTTTTTAGCATAAATGGGGTTGTTTCCGTGCTCTTTTTCATGCATAAACAAGAGCCAGAGCATAATACAAGTATGTATCCCTGAAAGGGCGTAAATTGAGCTTTCCAATGACACCCGAACCATCCTTCTACGATCACTGGTTGTCTTGCAACGATCGTGCAACCGAAGGGCAAAATCGCTAAAATACGGTCATTTCGTTACATAATTACGTATGTAGCGAGTGAGAGAGAGGGGAGTTGTTGTTGTTGCGGTACCCCAGGCTGCCTGGCCGAACAGCCCCAAGGCCCCGAGCACGGCCAAGGCCATAACCGAGCGCCCCCACAGAACCCTCCCTGCCGACCACAATAAAGCCTGGGTGACCGAAGCCACTCCATGGCAGGGAGCTGAGGAGGGTGCGGAAACGCCCTGGAAACCAAAGCCCCACCCAGGGCCCTGTGCCCCTCAGCAATTATGAAGAGAAAGTTGAGGGGCAAGGGAAAAATGTCACGCTTTGGCTTCCAATCTTGGTAGATTGGGAGGTCAATCCACGGAAGAGACGCCGTCACTCGAGATCTAGAAGATATATAAGTAAAAGGAACAGTCAGAGTAAGCTATGGGTATGGCAGAGATCACTCAGTTCTCACTCTGATAGACCAGCATGTCAGTGGGCCCACGACGGTCGTGGCGAGCGGTCATGAGGTAACCTACGATCCTCCCACCGCTCAGCTCTCTCTCAGAGCCAATGTTGCGCCAAAATTGCACACAGACTTAAGTCGGGCCCCTCCACATTGTCCAGCTTTTTCGATACGGACTTAAGTCGGGCCCCGCGAAAGAAGGGTTAAGGTCGCGTCTTGATCGAGTATCACAGCCAGTGGTTACCAGACAAATGGACTTCCCGGAAGTCAACTCTTCGAATAAAACGGGCAGTTACTGCTAAGAATAGCAGTACACGTAGCTCAAGGTTTTCCCACCTACACAACGGCTCTAAGGTTGACCCGTCTCCACAGTTTGTCGTGTCTTTTCAGCGGCCTCGGCCGGGTTAGTTTCCGAGAGACATTCAGTAACAAGTTTTGGGGTTTTTTCAGCCCATAGGTCACAGCCTTGTCTACTCCACGGAGATTAACTTTTTCAAAAAGTCTCGTGATATGGGTCTCTACACTTTTCAAGACGCCTTTAGTCGGCCTGGTCTACTAAGCACTGTCTGAGCAACTCCAGTAATTCTACTGGCAGAGCTCAGTAATGCATGTAGTAGAGTACTTATTGTAGACCAAGCGCCGGCAGGGCCTTCCCCAATCATTCGATGAAAATGGCTCTGTTAGGTAGGTCATCAAGGGCTCCAACGGTGGTAGTCCATACTTATGGTGACCTACCCCTCTTAATTAGCTCGCCTCTTCTATAAGGAGAGATGGTTCGTTATTTGTAAAGTCCACGGTGGCAGCCCGCCGGGTTTCACTAGGTGCAGGCGCTATCTTAAAGATAGTAGACACAGCCGTGGAGCCTCCACCGGGTGTCACTGGATCCCGGCACCCCTCCTTAAGATAGGATGGGCAGCCTTCTGTCAGTTGACCCTAATGTCGAAGTTTTTTGGGTAATCAACAATTCTTGATATCCGAAATATCTAATCTCATTAGTTTGTTTTTTCGCCCCGGCGTGCGCCGGAAAAGGGTAGAATAAAACATACCTCCGGTTGTTTCACCCCAGTAGGTCCCCAACACCCGCAATGAGGTACTTTACACTAAGTTTAAGGGGGCTAATCGAGCCTTGGGCAGGACCCGATTTTCGTACGCCAGATGTGTTCTGGCTCGACAGTCACTAGCTGAGCCAGATATTAACAAGTTCTACGAGCAGACACTGGTTAGGATCGCATTCCCTTTACTAGTCAGGCTAGGATGTGGTGTTCCTTGAGAATAGTGGATCCAGATCGACCTGAAAATCTTCAGGCTCGCTCACATCCCCTTGGATAATTCATTCAGGCGTGATGTCACAAGCCCTACGCGGCAGCTGGGGTCTCTCCCCCCCTATAATAGTTTGTTCCTCAATGGAGTACCGTGTTTTTACGGCCAGTAGTCGCCCTCCTCCCCTCCACCCAAGCACAATGGGGATCGCGCCGGAGGCATACCTAGTACTATAAGACACATTACCGTTGCCCTTGGCACGTTTTCTCCTCTACCAGCACGGTTACTAATAGACCGTGCGTTTGACTACATGTTGGCAGCCTCCCGCCGTTTGCGGACATCGCACTAGCCACCGGAATAATAGATCCGGTGCCTGAGTTCCAGGCAAGTTAATATGATTAGCCCGGCCTAAGCCAGCCGAGTCCTTTCATGGGTTATCTTCCCTCTCTCTCTTCTCGCTCGCCCAATCTCTCTATGGGCCTCGTTTCGCATGGGGTCTGAAGGTATGGTACCTTATGAGTATGCTGCGTTTTAAAAAGGGGGGGGGGGAGGGTACGAGAGGACCATAACCTTCAACCCCGCCGGACTGGTAGTACGTAGGTCAGTACAGACAAGAACAGACCAAGAAAGTGTTTGCAACAACGAAAAGTTTTTCTTTCCCAAGTATGATTGGACAATCCAAGCAGAGGATCTGTCCTCGTTTGGAGACGGAGTTCTTTTACTCCCGCCGGCCACTAATGGGCCGTCTTTTTCCTTGAGCCAGTTAGAGTTTTTTACCCCTACAAGTTTTGCACACTCTTTCATTGAGGGCATAACTTGCTCTAAGTTGGGGAGTTTTTTCCCGACCGGGGTCTCTGGACACAAGGCCTATTTATGGCTCTGAATCAGCCACTACTGCCCTGTGTGGCATCATAGCAACGGGTCTAGCTAGGCCATGGGATTAGCGATTTAGGTGTACGGAAAAAAGGGGGGGGGGGATGTGCTAGTAAGCCCATAGACCCCTAGAACCTCTCCGCCGGATAATTAGAGGTAGTCACGATCGGTGACATTAATAAAGCGAGCTGCGTTTACGGCTCGCCAATAATTTTAGTTTGTTTCGGGTTACGATCTCATTGGGAGTTACGACCAGGAGGTGGGCGGTGTAGCCCATACCTCACGTAGTCTCCGTCAGCCGGAGAACTGTGAGGATTCAGTTATGTTCGAACTGGGGGTACAGTTCGACAAGTTTTAAATATTTATGTTTTTGTTAATTCTCAGAAGAAATCTAACATAGTTGCAACTAGGTACGATTATCAGGAGGTACAGACTTATACTGTACAAATTATGTTAAGGTTAGGACTAAATTCTACGGAGTTATATTTTATTGTCGGGGACACATGCGTGTCCCCACAAAATACCATGCATAAGATCTTAAGGTCAAGATCTGGTCATGGGTAAGCAGACTTTCTTTGAAGTCACACACTGCTTACAATCTTTTTATGTTTTACGTATTGTTTGCATACATTGCAACTTTAAAAAAAAAAAACACGGATTCTTTCATCCCCAGAGGTGAGGATATTATCACTTATGTCCCTCCTCCAGTCTTGGTACTCAGGCAATATCGTTAATGATGAAGGGGCCACTGTTAAATTATAGGTTTGATTCCCGAAGGGAAGTAGAGAAAACCTAATATTTAGTAGCGCCCCGTAATCATTAACGATACACGTCCCTCCCAGCCATCCCACTTCCCATTCGTTGATTTCTATAGTTTTATCTTGGTATATCAATGAAGGACGAAAATGGCCACTAGAGGGCCTGAAGTCGGGGAAACGAAAACACGAGAAATCCACATATGGCAAGTCATATGATAACATTATTAAGTTATTTTTATTTTATTTTTTACAGTGTTTTCTGTAGGGTACCCAGTCAATATAACGATTCCATAAGGGAATTAAGCGTGCACTTATGACGAGTACTCCACGATCCTCCCGCGGCGGTTAATTCAAATGGCTGACGCAGGATGTTGAATGGAGCTATTATACTAATAGGCAATATCGTTAATGATTACGGGGCCCTACTAAATATTAGGTTTTCTCTACTTCCCTTCGGGAATCAAACCTATAGTATGTACCACACCATTACTATACTCTCTCCATACCATCACTACTACCCCTCCTTACTTTAAGATAAAATATTAGAGCAGAGAGGTAGTACAAAAAGTTGCATAACTAATATTACTGTAATATTTATTCATTACGACAATTTCAATACTTGCCTTCAGTATAACTATAAACTATATTTAACCGGATATAGAATTGTGTTTTGTAAATTCTACATATGTAAAAATATAAAATTATTTACATATTTACAGTTCTGGACTTCAAAGAACAATTCATTTGTGTATATATATATAAAAGCTCTAAAGGTAAAACAAAAATAAATGCTATGCTATTAGATGTGTACATTAACTGTCTTTAGCTACCTAGAGCACTATGCCATGATAATATTACTCACAGTAAAGGCGACGTCTCATGAACAGTATTATTTTCCTAGCGTTTTGTCTAGCCTGCTACCAATTGACCACTTGCGAGTTTTGGTCTATAAGGAAGTTGGAGCTGTGGCCATCAATATTTAGCAGAATGATCAGCTACAATACAGTCATAAAACATATATAAATACATAAAACCAAATTGATCATACTTTTTTATCCATCAGAAACCCATATTATTACTACATTTCTCGTTGATATCGATGTTCACGGCTCCAACTTCCTTATAACCTGAAACTCGCAAGTGGTCAATTCTGGCTGCCGTTTATTCAATGTATTTCCAGCTGACTTTGCCTTCAGTTACCTAACATAATGTATGATCTTCATTAAATCCAGCTATTAATTAACACGAGTAGATAACATATACTGTACAGTAGATTCTCGCATCCCACGATTTATTGGTACCGAAATATTACCGTGGGACCGGAATTCGTGGGATGCGGAGTATTAAAGTAATGGGGAAAATTACAAAAGTACTGGAGGCTATCGTCGGGCGACTATTGACCTTCACTTTACATGCCAATAATCAAAAGGTAAGTTGCTTTAATGAAAAGAAAGGTAAGTAAAACACAAACCTTAGAAAAGTTGATGAGGTGCTTAGTGTGATGGATGTGGTGATAGACGGGAGGCGGATGTTAGTTACCACCCTCCATGGTCCCACTCTCGTTCTCCGTCACCCCACCGTCGCCGCTAAAGCCAAAGCCCGTGAAATCATCGTCGATGGCATCAAGTTCGGCGTCCTGTAGAGCTTCTATTATATCTGCCTCATCATCATCTTTCTTCTTCTTCAGGTAGCGGGTCATTAGGGCTTGGTGGCGATCGTTTACTTTGACATTGTAGAGGTCATGGAAACTTGTGCTGATTTTCTGAATGTATCCCAGGAACTGTTCACGAGAATCAGAGATGCCAGGTGTGCCTTCCAGCTGTTCCTTCAGGTTTTCACAAAGTCCCAAGATGACAGACAGTTGCTGAGTTGTTGCTTCTTTCTGTTTTTCAACTTGCTGTGGTTGTTCTCCTTGCTCTGTCTCTTCCACTTCATCCTCCGCTATCATCTCTTCTGTTGTTTGTTCTGGCCTTAGTGCGTTGTGAATCAGTTCCTCGATGTCTTCCTCGTTGACTTGGTTGAATCCGGGGGCTCGAACACTCCTCACTGCCGTTGCCCTCATCAGATCCTGACCTTCTGCAGCCTCATCCACTATTAAGTGAGGTAACAGTGGCTTCCAACCATGCTTAATAGAGGCCACTGAAATATCGTTCCAAGCCTTCACAAAGAAGTCTACTGCATGACGAATATTGAAAAGCTTCCAAAATTCTTTTACAGTCAGAGTAGCATCGGCAGTATTGGAAGTTGGTGGCGAGGCAGGGGGAGAGGCGGCGGAAGAAGTGGAGGGGTTGCCAGGAGGTTCGTCTGAGTCACTTGATTCCATCCCTTTAGTTCCTCTTGTGAATAGGTGTCTCGGTTCATCTTGTCATGCAATTGCTTGTAAAATAAAAGTCTCACATTGGCAATGATTTCCTGATCCATTGGCTGGATTTTGGAGGTGGTATTGGGGGGAAGAAAGCAGACTTGCACAGCACTGTGGCGACCAACCAGAAATTTTGCATGGCTAGGCGCATTATCCAAAAACAAAATGACTTTAAAATCTATGTTTTGGCGCTTGCAATGGGCTTTAGCGTCCGGGACAAAATGATCATCAAACCAGCTGATGGAGAGCGGTGTGGTCATGTATCCCTTGCGAGTTTGACTCCAGTACATATTCAAACGATTCATGTCACAGTTCTTGTAGGCGCGAGGCTTGGCAAACTTATAAATTACCAAAGGTCTCATTCGGTGAGTTCCGGACGCATTGCAAGTCAAGAGAACACTCATGCGATCCTTTGCCATTTTTACCCCATTTGCTTGCTTTTCTTTTACTGAGATGAATGTGGATTTTGGTGCTCGCTTCCAGTACAGTCCTGTCTCGTCACAATTATATATTTGGTCCAAACAATAACCTCCGTCTTCTATCAGTTGGCGAGCAATTGCAGGGCAAGAGTTGGCTGCAGGTTCATCAGCAGAAGCCACCTCACCCTGGTACACAGCATGCTTCACCCCACACCTTGTTTTAACATTTTGAAGCCAACCAACTGAGGCATTAAAAGGCACTGGATTTTGTATGTTTCTTTTTTTACATAGTGCATCGTAAATCTTACGTGCCTCTGCTCTAATTTGTGGGCCTGCAACACCTACTTTCTCTTTATCTCACCTCTGAACCCACTTTAACAAATAATGTTCAGTTATAGCTAGCACTTGATTTTTTTCACTGTACTCCACCACTGCCCGACTAGCACCAACGATTTCTTCATCTGTTCCTTATTCTTTCTAAATGTTCTCACAGTTCCTTCTGGACAGTTCATTTGTTTCGTTATATCACAGTTTCTGTAGCCTTCTTCGATCATTTAAATAATTTTTGTTTTTCTCTTCTACACTATACAGTACTTCCTCAGATTTTGGCCACACCGATGATGTTTGTTTTTGTCTTCTTTGGCCTTTCCTGGTTGCTTAGGTGGCTCCTTTCTTTCCCCACTAGGACCACTGGGGCCCCCACTACCCTGGGAAGCCATCATTGTTAGTGGGTCGGACCGCGGGACGGGTAATCACAATGAAAAAAACAGGTAACCTTGAATAATTCACACGTGAGAGAGCTGGGACAAAAGGAACACTGAGCGGGAAGCCTGGGAGCGCGTCATCAACATGGCCGCCAACAAATGCTATCCACGATGCGTCGGTGCGCATCCGTGGGACTCGTGTGGTTTTTCGTGGGATGAGAATTCAGGTAGCCATTGGATAGTACCGGTACCGTTGAATCAAAATGCGTGAGATGCGTGACTCTACTGTACAGGTAATTCAGTTATATGACTCAGTGTTTTTTTAATAAGAATCAGAAGCTAAAATTGGATCTAGGCTATAGTCTATTCGCTGTAAGTAGGCGAAAAAGCATGACCTCTAACCTCTGTACCTCAAAAAACGACTAGAGTAATCGAGCTAATATTTCTGCCATTTGGGAAGAGTCAGCCAGGGAATAGGTGTGGGAATTTACAGCCCATTTGCTCTAGCCCTTTTTTAGTTACAGAGGATACCGGTAGAGGTCATGATTGTTTGCCTACTTACAGCGAATAGACTATAGTAAATATACCGTAACATAACATGAATGAACTCTTAGAGCCAAGTGACAGGGGCTATGTGGCACAAAACCAGAATGAAGTACAGATCATTTAGGCTAGTAAAAACACCAGACATACCCATGCGACGCCACCTGAACCCTTTCAATCAGACAACGGCAATATCAATTTTATTCGAGCCCCTTCCAGACAACTCTATTCAACTTAGGAAGAGCCAATTAGAAAATTCCTATTGATCTTTCCAAGCTGGGTAAAATCCTCTGACAGAAGAATTAATAAATTATACAAATCGTCGTCTGATTGAATGGGGTTTATATTGATAGGTACTGCAGCCAAAATGTATGAGATTCCTCTAGGATAAATTTTGTATCCTGTATATGGCTCCACTTGGGAAACTATAATGAAGCATAAATCTTTCAAATATTGGTAAGCCTTGTTTCAGAAAAAGGTAGGATAAATTGCAACTGGTGAAATCAACAAGTAAAATTATTCAAATACTCCATTTCGACAAACGAGCAAACACTGCATCAGAAAAAGTATACCTATACTGTCAACTCCAATTATTCAAATGCCAGAATACCCAAGAAAATCTAACACCGGTATATTAATTTACTTTCCCAATAGTGCTGATATACGATAGACTAACCAATCCATGCACGGTGGTCCAAATAGTATGCAATATCGATAAAACTAATACCCACCGAAACATTATTAAATTTTCAAAAAAGCAAAATAAATAAATTGCATGATAATTTAAAAGTACATTTTAACATTTATTAATCTAGAACTGGACTAATTTTTTGTGGTTAGTTTTCTTTTTTAGATTTTGCATACAAATTGGAACACTATACTACCATTCAACATTTTGTAGTATATATATCCCTTTCAATGATAAAATACTCAATTCAGTAAACATTTATTTGAGTCTACGTGTTTAGACACTTGCCTCAATTAAACCTTTGAATCTGTTAACTTTATTGATAGTTACCAGTACTGCTAATTGTTTTTCCATCATGGAAATGGGATGGCATGTGACACTAAATACCAATTTTTCAATAAATAAAATTCTGTTATACAGATATTGATAAAAAATATATATAATTACAATAACCTGACACAAGAACACAACTGTATCCCTAAATATAAATATCCCACTACGAGCCAATCTTATATAATTTAAGTTTTCAAGGTGCTTATGTTTACTTTAGTGTGAATTACGTTTTAGTAGCGTCTGTTGTTTACAATATTTTCAAGTCTATATTGAAATGGAATTTGTTAAATTTAAATTCAAACTTATTTTTTGAATAGTAGAATATTTTTTTCTCTAAAACAATTGGTGCCAAAATGGGGATTTCATAATTCTAAAGAGCTTGGGAATGCAGTTATACCCAAGTATAGAACAAAACTATATATAAGATTTTATTTTGTTTTGCTAGATAGCTCAACAGTGACCAATCAAATATAAAGATTGAGAAATATAAAACAGTACTGTATTTTTCTAGTCGCATTAATTCTTTATGGGGCTCTAAGTGGTAGAGAATGAGCTAGCCAAGCTAGTGACATATAATCCCCAATAATAGCAATTTCTAATAGAGAATATGCCCATAGAGTTATACTGTATACTAGAGGACACACTGGTCCAACACTGATGACAGCAGCCACCATAATGCTCAGCCCAACCCAAATTATACCTTTGTGAGGTAATATAAAAGAAAACAGAATCCTAACAAATTTTGTATTACTGTACCATAGACTACAGTAGATCTGGACTGGACACTAAAATGGAACTTTGCAGTAAGGGACCCAAAATTGGAGAATGAACCCCCAAGTTCGAACCTCGAAACTGCGAAAATATCAAATTTTCGCGGTTTCGAGATTCAAACTATTCCTGATATATGTTGCATTAAAAGTGAAAATAAAATGTTTTTTTACAACATATCTGATAGTGAGTTTTATGATTATCTACTGATATTCAGATTCCTTGTTCAATTACCGGCATATATAAAACCCCTTCAGCACCAGGACGTAATTTGCATCCTAATCTGGTTACCATTAGACGATTTTCTTCAGTTTATAATCTACAGAGGGACAGAGAGGGAGAGGTAGACCGAATGAGAGGTGGAAGGATGGAGTGAGGAAGTACATGAACGAAGGCGGTGCTGGTTGGGGGGAGGGGCGTCGACTGACTGGGGACAGGTGCATGGGGGCGGTTCGTTCGTGGCCACCCCTTCGAGGATCACGGCGTCAGGCAATAGATAGATAGATAGATAGATAGATAATCTACAGTACTTCTACAACTGAAATGGGTAAATACGATCTCAATAACATAGGTCCTTCTTAAGCCACATAAAACTGTCTAATTTTAGCCAGAATCAATGGTAAAAAGACATCCTGGTGCTGAAGAGGTTAATCAAACATTTTACTCTGGGCGGAGGTGAGGCTACGAGCACGGTAAGGTGGTGGTAAATGAGGCACGCTTGCACTATGCACTGGGATAGGTGTACGCACTGTAGTCTAACTCTAAATCTCTCCCAGAATGAGCCAAAATTGGACAAGAAATTCAAAAGTTTTGTTTGGTGCATGAGAGTTCATACATTAAATTACAAATTAAACTCGGAAAGAATATAAGTTGCTTATTTTTTCATTAACCCTTACAGTCCCAGGCCTGAGTATATTCGTCAGTAATGTACTTTCTTGTAACTGCCTGTACAACCCTGTAGTTGGTAACACGACTGTTTAAGCACTGCTACCGGTCTGGCAACACTTCTCAGCTTATATAAGACCAACTGAAGCGTGACTGGGCCAGTCTTGCTCCATCTCTTGAGGTGAAAAGGTGGTCTCTCCTGCCATTTTTGCCACAGTGCTTGGGACTGCAGGGGCTTTTATTACTGTATCCTACGGTATGGTATGGGTTAATAATGTTGAAAATTATCATTAGCCTTGGAATTGCATCATTGGGACTCATACATTGTGAAGAATTTGGAACTAATAAACTAATCTGTCTGTCTGTCTGTCTGTCTGGATAAGTGGAGTTAAACCAGACTCGTTCAAAATAAGCTTAGGTGGCCTAGCGAGGAATTTGCTTCACTAATAGGATACTATTAACTGTGTTCCAGGGAGACTTTTCTTAATCCTCCCTAAATATCTACATTTCAACAGCTAAAAGTGATAAATACAACTAATCTATTTCCCAATACAACTAAGCCAAGTTATCTTATTATGAAGGAGTCATAAATTAACGATATACATAATTAGTGGCCCCCAAAATTGCACACATGAACAAAGTGAAATAAAAATGACCCTTCTTCCTCAATGTTACACTGCTTAAAATACTACAATAAAGCCGCTGTCACACGAGCGCTTTTTACGTCAATTTTCCATGAGCCAAGTTTTTTCTCATATTATTTTGGGACTTTTTTGCACTGATATCAGCAACTAGACTGAAGGTAGATTATGTTAGGCTGCATAATTCTAATAAACTGTAATTTTGTAAGCTTCCAGACCAAAATTGCCCGTAAAAATTGCTCAAAAAAGGGCTCGTGTGACTACAGCTTAACTCTTCTGATGTTGCACTGCTTAACCCTAATCCTTTCATTCAGATGAGGTATATTTTACTTCAATGATGATACTACAGACAATAATTCAGCTCAGACTAGGAAGAACCCTCAGAATTTAGTGCATACAAAAATGATCCTGTTTAATTCTTAGTCTGACAGGTCCTTCCTAAGATTATAAATATTAATAATAATCTGGTCTTTTGTTTCTCAAAAGTGCCAGTTCTTCCGGAGGAATTCATTAGCGTTTGGAACCCATTACATCACTATTAAGAAAAATGGGTATTGTTCATTTGCAGTAAGAGCTGCAACCATGGAAATTCAAAATCGGTATGTGGAATCAATGCTTAATAAAATAGCAGCAGCTAAAGCCTGTAATAATCAGTCACTGTGCCACTCGCAAGATCATAACTTTTCTGGAAGAGAAAAGTCCATTAAAAGATTCAATGGAATAAACTGTCTCATCGACAGTGGCAATCGATCAATTATACTGCGATTAGTTTGCTTGGGAAATAGATTAACTTGCTCATGTAGTAATGTACACCCTATGTGGTGGATTGTGTTCTTTTAGAAATAGATTAACTTGCTCATGTAGTAATGTACACCCTATGTGGTGGATTGTGTTCTTTTATTTATAAATTAATATTTTACTTAAGCGTTGTTTCCAAATAGCGATTTTGATTAGTTATTTTGTCTTTTTACTGTGTTCGTATAAGTTTTGGTTTGTTTATTTTGCAAGTTTTACATTATCAACACAACCTAGGAGCCACATAGGAAAGATGAATAAAGTCATCTGGAGAGCTAGCACAGAACAATTATTTTATATATGTTATCTTGTGTTATGCCTTGATCTTGTATTTTAGTTTGTTTTATAGTGTGTATATTTCTTTTTTAAACATGCTAATAAATGTCTCCGCAAAGAAGTGGCGCTTTTTGACAAACCTACCTAGCTATTATTTTATTATTATTATTCGCATCATCTGGTTGAAAGGGCTATAGTCTATTCGCTGTAAGTAGGCGAGAAATCATGACCTCTAACCTCTGAAACTCAAAAACGACTAGAGTAATCGAGCTAATATGTCTACCATTTGGGACGAGTCAGTCAAGGAATAGATGTGGAAATTTACAGCCAATTTGCTCTAGCCCTTTTTTAGTTACATAGGATAGAGGTCATGATTTCACGCCTACTTACAGCGAATAGACTACAGTATAGTATAAATGGTACTACTGTAACTCCACACTGGGTACAACACCAACATTCTTTACCTTGACAATATTGCACCCACACTACCGTGACACTGCAACAACACCATATAAGCAATACAACAACAGTATGGTCAAATATCATTAACACAAGCTTCTCTAACCATAGCACTTATGTGTACAGTCATAGACTACAGTAGATCTGGACTGGACACGAAAATGGAACTTTGCAGTAAGGGACCCAAAATCGGAGAACGAACCCCCAAGTTTGAATCTCGAAACCGCGAAAATTTGATATTTTCGCAGTTTCGAGGTTCGAACTTGGGGGTTCGTTCTCCAATTTTGGGTCCCTTACTGCAAAGTTCCATTTTCGTGTCCAGTCCAGATCTACTGTAGTCTATGGTACAGTAATACAAAATTTGTCAGGATTCTGTTTTCTTTTATATTACCTCACAAAGGTATAATTTGCCTGGTTTACAAACAATTTGGATGTTTTTTATTATATATATATTTCAGTATATTTTATATATCTGTCGGAGTTTGGTAAAAATTTGCCAACAAAGGTAATTTGGACCTTTCCTCATGGTTAGTGAGATTTGACCATACTTATCCATTTACTAGTGATAACACGGTCACACACAAACTACTTATAAATATGCAATGTTGAAGGTGATCTTAGTGAGATAAGCAGCATATGTGTAACTTTCATCAAGCTTTGCCTATTTCAAAGTCCCTAATAATTAGCATAACAGTGTTTTACAATAAGACTCAACATTTACAAAGATTGTTATTACAGTATATGATTTATATAATTAAGAACATGGAAACAAATTAGAATATTTCCACTAGAAATTATTATTTTTGCTCTTAATATTATGAAAAGCATTTTCAATTTGCTAATACTGTACCTTATCAAATAATTGCTCACAAAATCTAATGGTACATGCAAGATAAATGCAGCCTTTTCTCCAACTAATATGATGATATTTTTTCACCATTGTAAACCTATAAGTAATGTAAAGTCAATACACCTGAAGGTTTACTCCACTAGTCTGTTTCACGATACAATAAGATACTTCATAATGCACAAAATTTGCACATACAGTATTTGATGATTGAAATTATGAAGTAACATTCAAAGTTCTATCCCAAAGTGATGTCACACAAGCATAATATTTTTAGTCAATTTTTTCAAGCAATTGTGGTCTAGCAGCTTTTGAATTTAGGCATTCTAGTATTTTACACAAAAATTACTCAAAATATTGCGAGGAAATACTTGCTCGTCGAAAATTTGTCTGTGAAAAGCACTCATGGTCACGTCGCAAGGATTCAAATCCTTTCCATATGTCTTTGTAGACCTAACATATTCTTTTGTATTCATCATATAATATTATACTTTGTACATTGGACAATGTACTGAATAGAATTTGAGAGTAATATTTCTGTAACATAATTTTCATTTTAGTAAGCGTTGTTTCCACATAGCGATTTTGATAATTTAATTTGACTTTATATTGTCCTTGTCCCAATTTTGGTTTGTTTAGTTTGCAAGTTTTACATTTTAATTAATGAATATAGAAAGGAGTGATTTTTGATGACTTCGATATATAAATTTAGACTCACTGGATGGAAACTGATTACTATTGGGTGTTTGTAAAAGAGTAGCAGACGACACTATCCGGTCCCCCATATTATTAAGAGGTAACATGTCTGCTTTTTTACAATGATCAAATAACTATATGCCATGTTTATAAATAATGAAGAATACTGTACATAAAATTAAACACTTACAGATGATCAGAGATTGAGCCTGTATCTTCTCTGACGATTGTCAAGTGGCTGACTTCACACTCCAGTACCTTCTCATAAAAACAGTCATACCACCATCATCTCTCATCACAAAGATTACTGAAACAATCTTTAAATGTAATATGCACTTATCGTTATCTTGAAAGACACCCTTGTCTTCAATAAACAACTCACAGCATAGCTCATTTTGGAGGCTGTTTTGAGGTAATGGAATCAATTTCGGTTGTAAAAATCACCTGCTACCATATATGAGGAAAACACATATTCTCACAAACGTGATATACTAATAGAGGTCAAGAGCGAAATAAGTTCTCACTTATAGAATTTTTTTAAGCTAATGAACCATCCAGGAAGGGGTATTTTTTAACTATCTGTAATAGTAGTATTGCAAGACTGTTCAAAACAGAATTTGTTACATATTCCCATTAATGTAAATAAAGTTTAAAATGTCATTATGCTTATGCTGCTAGTGTGTGTATTGTACTTTTAAGTGCTATAAGTGAGCCATATACTGGCTCAATGAGGTAAAACATTTGATATGATTCAGCAAAATAACACCAGATGGATGAGAAAAACATAAGTAATTCACATACATGGCCAATTTGTACATGGTGGCTCAATTACATTAGTAGCCCTACAGTATGTGAAATTGATAACAGTATTACCCTTGAAAAATGAGTAACGTTGGATATAAACATTTATGCGCAATCATTAAGATACATTTTGAAACTAAATTAATTAACTTTACCTGCAAGGGCCAAGATTTGTAATTAAATCAATTTGCCATTAAATAAACTAATCTTATCTCATTTTAGTGCGAGACATTTTTATATTGAAATCGCATACTAATAGGATCAGCCAATACAAATGATCTAGCGTATCCTAGGGCTTCTGTAGCAAGGGAGCAGCCATTATCTATAGACACCATTTTGGTGCCGTAATTACCAAACAACTGGGTTGTTGTTGTTGTTGTCGTTCCCTAAGCTGCCTGGCCGAACAGCCCCGAGTCCCAAAGGAAGGCCATGGCCAAACAACGGGGTAATATTTCATTATTGATCATGTAGAATTTACATCCAAAGACCAAATCTTTCATCATCATCATCTCCGACGCCTTGCTTCCCCCTGGGAAACCCCCGCTAAAGGATGGCCATGACAGAAACGTCTCCAGGCTGCTTTGTCAAGACATGCTTCCATTCCCCGTGCCACAATGCCCCTTCCACTACGTGGAAGTTATTCTTTAATATATTTTCCACTTTCTTTTCCCATACCATAGGTGGTCTTCCACTACTAGCTGCTCCTCTCAACTGACTCCCATATATATCTTTCTTGGCATTCTGTCTTCATCCATTCTCTGAACATTATATCTTTGTATCCTGTACCAACACCAGTATGAATGTTTATTAAAAGAATGAATATACTTGAATGTAAGGAGAAGTTTATGAAACCAGAGGCACCATAATGGCGGAGGTTGGGTGATCTCCGTCACTATAGGCTCTCTAGTCAACCCAAATCAACTTCAGCTTACTCACAGCGAAAGTAACTGTAGTGATATAACTGTAATTGCTCATGTGATACATGTCATTCCCAATGTTGTGTCTTTTATCTCAGTATCACATGTCAATACAGTAGTTAGGAAGCAACAAAACCAACATCAACCACTTTATAGGTAGCGCCAACGAACTTGACAATAATCTCGATCCTTGACCTCTCTGTAACTCAAAAGTGACTAGAGCAAACTGGCTGTAAATATCCACACCTATTACCTGGTGGACTCTTCCCAAATGAGAGGAATTTCAGCTCGATTACTTTCATTCATTTTGAGTTATAAGAAGTTAAGCGGTCACGATTATTGTCAAGATCGTTGGCGCTACCTATAGTCAAATAAAGAAAAACACTCTAGTCAGATAAAATAACAAAGAAAGTAAGAAGTAATGCAATAACAAGTTCTGCATAGCGAACCCAATAGACATTTTCTACTACTCTGGTGCCGAAAAACCTATCGATTATAAATAGTTAATCTCTACATCAGCTTATCCATTACAAACTGTAGATATTGTTATAAACCTTTTCAGCACCATGACGTAATTTTCATTGTATTCTGGTTGCCATTAGACGATTTGCTTTAGCTTATAATCTACCTCTACGACTCAAAGGGGTAAATACGATCTCGATAAACCCTCTCAATAACATAGGTCCTACTTAAACTGCATAAAATCGTCTAATTTTAGCCAGAATCAATGTTAAAAAGACGTCATGGTGCTAAAGGGGTTAACATTATCAGACTGAAGGGGTTCAAAATATAGTATATGTTCACTGTACACCCACAGACAAAAGGTGTGTCCTATTTCCATCATTTTAACTTGGGTTTATCCCATTAGTTACATCCTTGACAGACAAACAAAGCTTTTATATCTAAGCTTTACTCGGTGTGGTTCAGTAGTATTTTTATTATAGCGATTTTGATAAGTTCTTTTGTCTTTTTACTGTGCTCGTCTAAGTTTTGGTTTATTTGTTTTGCAAGTTTTACATTATAATTAATTTGAAGTTATGAAAGTCGGACCTGCTTTTGTCCGTTGATGTATAATATTCTGATAAATACATGACACATATATTCATCATATGATGGTTCTCTTGGAGTCTGGAGTCTGGAGTCAAGAAATTCTAAAGAATAATCTTCAAAGTACTAATAAACATCATACATTGGATTGTGTTCTTTTATTTTATAAATTTTATTTTAGTAAGCGTTGTTTCCACATAGCGATTTTGATTAGTTATTTTGCCTTTATCCCGGTTTTGGTTTGTTTAGTTTGCAAGTTTTACATTTTAAGTTATTTACTATTTGAGGCAAATCAATAATAAAATGGAGTGAATCCCACAATCCTTCAATATTTTGCTGTGTCCAGTTCCACCCCCACCATTTTGTTGCAACCAAATCCATCCTTTTTGTAATCAACTCGCAATAAAGCCGGTATCACACGAGAGCTTTTGTAGTCAACATTCGATGATCAAAATATTTCTGGCAACATTTCTGTAATATTTTGCACTGGTATTGGAAACTAGACTGGTGATAAATCAATTTAGGTAACAAAAATGCTATAAATGTTGACCTCATAAGCTACCAGACCAGTGTTGAGTATAAATGTTGAGGGAAAAAGTGCTTGTGTGATACCGGCTTAACTTCACTCCTTTTTTTGTAACCAGTTTCGTCCCCTTTTCAGTCACCAATCTCCACTCCTTTATTGTAACTAATTTGAATACTTGTTTGTACCCAGCTCTATCCCGTATTTTGTAACCAATTCAAATTGATGCAAATCATTTATATTAATCATCCACACAGCTTAAGGGAGCACACCTCGTTTTTTTCGCTCTCTCCCTCTCTCTCTGGGTTGTATCCATTCGGCCATATTCAGTCTACTGTTTTAAGACGTTTATCCCCATCCAGTTGTAAAAAAAATCCTGGCAAGCAGTAGCGAGCCAGCATATTTCTAAAACATTTTTTGAAAGCAGGCTAAATTTGTACATTTTTCGATAGAAAAATTTCTCCATACAATGCTAGTTCGCTATCGCTCGCCAGGAAGAAATCGACACCTGGATGGGGATAAACGTCTTAAACCAGTAGGCTGAATGGGGCCGAATTGATACAAGCCAGAGAAAGAGAAAAGGAGATAACAAAAAAGCAGGTGACCCCCTTTAACCCTTCCAGCCCGGCTGTCCTTTTATAAGGACACCGCGGCAGATGGGCAGGACCCTGGGCGTCCTTATAACAGGCAGTAAGCTTGAAAGCCTATTCAGCTTGGTCTGAACGCCGAGCATCCGACGCATGTAAACAAAGCCGGTCATTGCGTCACCGCACCTCCGAAAACAAGAAGGAGACGTCGGATCAATGTTGTTGTTGTATGGTATGACGTAATTAGTGTCTGAAAAGCTCCGATATTGTCAACATCGCGGAAAAATTCGCTCCACGGAAATCGTCATCACAACTGAACCAGTTGACTTACAGAGCTCTACTCAACGCCAGTCTACAGATTGGAAACCGCACTACGTTTAGGGATGCGTGGGAAATTTCTAGCCGTTAAAATAACAAAGATACGGTAGCATAGGCCTAGACGTCTTTCGGCCAAATCGCCCGGGTACCTGACACTGTCCTTAGGAAGGGACCCCGGGGGGGGGGGGTTAACCTGCAAAACACAACAAAATTGTAACCAGTTCTATCATCCTTTTTATAATGAACTAGAACTTTCTTTTTTATTTAATTTCACTCCATTTTTGTAACCAGCTCCATCCCCTTTGTTGTAACCAATTCAACTTGATGAACATAATATCAATTTATCATTCACATAAGTTAGCCTGCAAATCACAGTATGGTAAACACTTCTGTCTGTGAGTGGTGTAATGGTTAAGGTGTCTAAAAATCTGTGTGTGATAACCCGAGTTCGAATCCTGGTGGATCACATAATTATATGCTTTCATTAATTTTGTTGGAGGTGTTTGGTATTGTGGTGATATTAATAAAAAATAGATTATCAGTAGGTTCACGGATATTTCATAGCGAGGCCGTTCTATGTGATCTGTGCCCCATGAATATTCTTTCCTCTCACTTAAACATTAGGCTACCATAGTGCGGTGGGAATATGAACATGATTAGATTAATATCCAGTATTCGAGAATGGATAATAATTATAATGTCTAAAAACCTGTGTGTGATAACCCGGGTTCAAATCCTGGTGGATCACACATATGCTTTCATTAATTTCATTGGAGGTGTTTGGTGTTGTGGTGAAATTAATAAAAAAATAGATTTGCATGCTAGCAAGATTTCTCGACTTTTAAATTATTAATGTCACAAAACCTGTCAGTACCATAATACCCCTTCCCTAACTAATATTTTGCATCTTTACTGTACACACACACACAAGCAATGTACTTTTATTTTTTAATTAGCTTTGTTTATTTCCTTCCTCTGTTCTTCTGTGTTGAAAATGCTGTATTTAATTATTTTTCATAATTTTGCAACTTCCCAGAGATAGCATAGATACAGCTTCACAATCTTACATACAGTAATTTCATAGTTGCTACCATTCTTACTTTATCATATTTATCATACAAAGAGGCAGCATTTTTGATAACTGACTTCTATTACTTTATTTATATACAGTATATACTGTAATATACAGTAGGGTCCCGCATAAAACGTGTTCGCATAAAACGAGTCTCGATTAAAACGAGCGACCTAAAATATTAATATTTAATTTTCGATCAGAACGAATGTGATCACATAAAACGAGTCCGCCGCCAAAGTGGGGCAAATCCGAGGAGTTTTCATATAGAGCGCCGAAATATCGTACAAAACGTACAAAATATCGTACACTTTCATATAGAACGCCGAAATATCGTACAAAACGTACAAAATATCGTACGCTCCTGACGGAAATTTACGCTTCCAGTGAACATTGACAATATTGGGCCACCAAAATGCCGTGTTCACATAAAACTAAATAGCATAAAACGCCCTCATTTATCGACCATATACTCGTTTTATGTGAGACCCTACTGTACTGTATGTATAATAAATAACTATGTTAACTCTGGTCGGGGGGCCAGGGGGGGTGCTGGAGGGACCTTGGTGACTCTGATCTCTGGGTCTTCTCCTGGGCGACCTGGATGTGTGTGAATTTGTCTTTTGTCTGTGTGTGTTCGTAGTTTTATGTTGTGTTTTGTGTTTTCCCTGTTCTTGCTCTGTCTTGAGTAGGCCAACCCCCAAAAATAGAAAAAAAAAAAAAAAAAGGGAAGAAGAAAAGAAAAAAACAAATAGGAAAAGTAGGGATTGGGCCTGAGTAATTAGATAGATAGAACTCTTTAACTGTAAAGAGCACATTCATAGTTCATGATATTAATCAGGCTACTACCCAATAATATTTAGCTTAATCTATACCCCCAGCAGCCAAAAGGTTATATTCCTACATAATTTACCAATTACTGCCAACAGGTTCAAATTTAAGAGGTATTTCCTAGTTTCAGATACCAGGTCTAAACAGCATCCTCCTAAAGATTAAAATTTAAGAGGCATTTCAGTGTTCAAGATACCAGAACTAAACACTAATATTACTATACCTTATGTCTAACTGATCCAATACTAGATGAGTGCAGTAGAGTTGTGGAGAGGCTACTGGTGGTGATGACGGTGCTGGAGATGGTGGTGTGAGTGGTGATGATGGTGCGGGTGGTGGTGGTGCGAGGGCTGCTGGTGCGGTGGTAGCTGTGATGAAGTGGTGGTGGGTGGTTGGTGGTGATAATGGAGGAGGTGAGGGAGATGGTGGTGGTAGGTGGATGTCTTGTGCAATGGTAGGGGTTCCAGACTGGTGTGGTGGGAGGTTGGGGTGATACTGCTCAGAGCTGAGGACTCGGAAGTCGGGGTGGCCACCGGGGAGGACTGCTGGCTGGGAATCTCATGTTTATGCACAGTCACTTCCATTTCCTGCAAAGTCAGTGAAAAAATAATGGTACCGTGCTAAAAATACAAAAACACTTACACAAACAATACCCCTTTTGCTTCTTTCTCCTGCAACATCAATCAGATATTAATCATGTATGTATGAATGTACAGTATGTATGTATATACACAGGCACATACTCCATAGCTGGGGGTGGCCGACTCGAGACAGAGCCCGAACAGGGACAACACAACACAACACAACATATAAACTGTAGCAGGGTTGGATGGTTTGGACATGTGGAGAGGATGGATGAACAAAGTTGGGTGAAAAGATGCAAGTCCATGAATGTGGAGGGAGCTGCACCTAGGGGCGAACCAAGAAAGACGTGGGATCGGACTTTGCTGTCTGATCTTAAATCAAAGAACCTGACAAGTGAGGCAGCTCTTAACAGGGTTGCCTGGAACGCTGCCATTAGGACGTGAGACCAAAATCGCATTTTGTGTGGAGCACTCGGTCTTTAAATTTGTGTATGTACATAATTATGTACAGTATATGTAAGCAGAGCTGGGCACTTTCGCTAACACTTGCGCAAATAGCCAATTTCGCCATGGCGAAAGTGTCATTTTGATGGCGAACTTGCGTTGGCGGCAAAATGGCCGCCTATCTGCGCGTTTGTAGGTCTGAAAATTACCTCCATGTTGCTAACCTGAGTGCACAAAACTCCCACCACCTGTGGTAAACACGGCCCCGCGTCCCCCACCACTTCCAGCGCCCGCCCAAAGCCAAGCCAACTAGCCTACTTCTTTTTGTGCTGGAATCTAGTGCACCATCTATATTTCGTGATTTTTCGTATGTGATTTGATGTGTGAAAATGCTAAGGAAGACATGATAATAAAGATTACTTAATAAATATTGCTTAAAGGTAAACAACAATATTTGAAGACCTGGAGAGATTCGATCGTAGGCCTATTAATTGCACAACTCTCACAAATCATAATCGAATCCGCTCTTGAGCTAATATATTTAAATTATCAATAGTCTAGATTATTTATTTTTGGATATGGATAGTCAAAATATCATGAATACTGAGATGTAGAGAGCTGAGTTATGATAAAGACGAATAGATGAAATATTCGATAAACCTGAAGTTAGGATAGCCTATATTTTTAACTGGCGAAAACGAAAGTGATGAAGGAACACTGAACAAAGGTGCTTTAAGTAACCTAAGTAACAAAATGCGATTTGTAAAAGAAAACCAGATTATAGCCTAATCTCAAAAGTAAGCTTGGAAGAATAGTGGGGTCCATGGAGTTTTGTTATGAGCAGATGGAAAAAAAAAATATATATTTTGTCTAGCCTTGAGTAAATGTAATTATATTTATCATAAAAATTAGAATTAGGGTTAGTAAAGTGAGAGGGAAGGCAATTCCAATCATGGTTTTCCATCGTCTCCATAGATGGCGATGGTGATGCCTATCAGCTGTGTAGCTGGTGTTATTGTTTATAACACGTGTTCGTGACCACATGATAGCCTAGGCCTCCGTCTTTATTTATGATTAGATAAGATAGTTGGAAAGTCTCATGGTGTATTTGAAGTGAATAGTACATTAGCCTTACCTTTTATAAACGAATAGGCCTATGTGTAAAATGAAGCAGTTATAATAGGCCTATGCCTATTGTATAGCAGTGCTTCACTTCAGTTAGTAACCTAGCAATTTCATTAATTTGATTTATATTGTTAATGTTTTCTTAACCTAAACTAATTTAATTAGGCTAGGCCTACCCTAATCCCATCAAAAATGCCTCAAAGCATGTAGGCTAAATATTTAATATATATATAGGCCTAATGACTGACTTGTTGTATCAGTGTCAAATAGAAAGTGTTAATTTTGAAAGTATTATTTAATTTACAATAACATTTTATTTAATTCTGATCTGAAGATATATTCTGAGCAGCATAATGAATATAGGCCTAGGCTACTTTCTATTAAATTACTTAATCAATCTAAAGTAAACTTATCTATCTATTGCCATCCCCAAAGGGGTGGCCACGAATGATCACCTCCTTGCACCTCTGTGATCTGGCGTACCTCCTCCCGAATGGTGCAAAATTGTGAATACACTGTACTGATTATTAGGCTACTGAAGGACTCTCCCCGAAAACAAGTCACCCCAACGTTTTATTGCCCATGTCGGACAAACGAAGTGGCCTAGGCTATATATTATATATATATTTTTGTTAACCAAACCTAACCAAAACAGGGCACGTTCCTCATACAAAATGCGGGACAAGTTTTTGGGGCGACATCTCCAGTAACCTAGGCTAAAATAAACTGTAGGCCTATTAAACTTTATTTAAGAGTTGTGTTAGCGGGTGGGTGTACATTCGGTTGGGCCGCGGCGTACTAGTTATTTGCCCCCCCTACTGGCAATATATATGATGATAAGTCATGAGGGGGGCAAAGCCCCCCTCAACCCATTACTGTATCCCATGGCATTACAGTATTAAAATGTATATACTGTACGGACCGCCTGCCAAGATAACAAAACTTTCTCTAGTGCAGTTTAAAGTGGTTTTAAGCCATGAAATAAGGCTAGGGAGCTATGTATGCCACCTGTGTGTCATGGAGAAAGCTCGATATGGAGCTATGTAGGCCACCCGGGCGAGAAGGGTTAACAATGAATGAATGATACTGTCGTTAATAATATAATAATTTTCGTAATATTGTGGAATTTGTGGTTAATTAAAAGTCTTACTTGAGGAAGTCATAGTAGACAACTTGAAGGTATAGGCCAAAGTGACACCCCCTTCAAGTGGCACCCAGGGCACGTGCCCAACCTTCCCCACCCTAGTTACGCCACTGGGTAAAACTGATGATACAGTATTTGAGTGATAATTCCTAAATGATGAATGGATGAATATATATTTATGTGGATATATTTTTAAAGTACTTTTTTTTTTTCATTTTGTCTGCTATTTTTTTTTTTTATTTATCAATATACTGAGCTATCACTATCCTATTTAGAGAGTTTTGGATTACCATACATAGTAACTGATTGATCCCTTTAAAAAGCTTAGTTATAAGTTTTGTTTAACTTCAACTCGGAAAACAAAAGCATTTGCAATTCAGGGAAAACTCAGATTCATAAGTTCGACGACAATCTATATGAGAAACAAAGTAAATTAAGACAAAATATTATAGCTTAATACTTTTCAGCAGTAACCAATCATTAATTAACTATTCCTATTTAACTTTGTCCGTAGAATTGTCAGATAAACTAGTTCCTTCTGGTAATTACACTTGTCATAAACAAACTATGATAAATTTGTAATTATATTCTAGCTATTCTTAGACAGTTTCATAAGTCATAAGTTAATTGAGGTTTTCACTCCTCTGATTCTTTAGACACTTTATAAGCTGAGTAAAATCTCTTAATGTTGGCAAGTATAAAATGTAATGAACCCCTTACTGAAAAGATTAATTTGAAACTTACTTGCTCTTGGTTGGTAGCTGATGATTTCTGCAGTGAGAGAGGCTGAGACAGTTGGGTCATGTCCATCGTGGAGATCCCGGGAGTATGGCCGACTGACATCTGTGGCAGGGAGGGGTCCACTTGCAGCAATGTAATACCTCCGCCCACGCCAATACTTGATGGGACAAAAATATGCGACGAATTGGAGACAAGCTGTGACGCATTACTAGTAGAATGCTCGGGGTTTACGTTACTGACTTCGGAACTTTCAGAATGTGGAATACTATTTGCTCTCCCGTATCTTGTAGTTATGGAACGGGTTATAATTTCTGGTTCATCGTCGCCGTTTAAATCTAAATCGTCTTCAACTTTACTCTTTCGTCTGAATTTCATTCTCATTGCAATTATTTGTCGCCGCTTATTACGCTGATCTGGAGTTTCGTTGGCTCTACGTTTCCGCATCCTCTCCGCTGCTTTCAATCGGCGAGCAGTCTTGGCATCATCACTCTCAGTGGCTCGTCTCAATCTCATTCTGTCCGCTGCTCTCTGTCTGTCTATTACCCGCTCCTCCACACTCATGGTGGCCCGTCTATTTCTGGCACGGCTTGCCGCTTCTTCACGCCTCCTTAGCTTGGAGTCGTCATCTTCCATGGATCTCTTGCGCCGCATACGCTCGGCTTCTCTCAACCGACGAAGTTTCTTCTGATCGTCGGATTCTGTAGCTCTCTTCTCCCTCATCCGCATGGCGATTCTGATCCTCCTGTCCATATGAGCCTCTTCGGATACTTTGGGTCTGTTGCGACGTTTGGGAGTGAGGGGTTCTTGAATGAGGCTGGTGTTCTCATCTACCACAGCCGGCTGCAGCACCACCACCTCACCACCTCCACTCGGCTCAGCTGGGGGATTACCAGGACCTTTGTTCACTGATTGTAAAGAAGCATTCACTTGAATGTTCATCATCAGCAATTCTGTGGATGTTTTCAATTGATTAGTTTAAGTAGATATTAATCATTTCTGGGTTATTAAGCAATATGGACAACATACTTCACTGTGGTTTGCGTAATTTAGAGATTCTGCAAAAAAATCATTATGAATAAAAACACATAAACTGGGGATTAATAATAAAGTTACTGCCAGAGTGAAAATAATACAATGATGATCTTAAATCAGTAGAAGAATATTTCAACATTATTTATTGCGAGATTATGTAGTACAGAGTTACAAAATATATTATACAAAAATACTAACTGATATTTATTTACAATTTTTGAACCTTAATAGAGCTGGTGATTAAGTCTTATTTTTAACTGTTAATAATGTACAGTATTAGGATAAGAGAAAGAACAACTTTAAGAGGGAGGTAGTAGTTTTATAAGTAAAGATGTGAGTGAAATTCCAGAATTACCTGCAATATCACCAGCTGTGTAGTTATATTCAATTACTTCTTGATCATTACCAGTTTTGTGCTGAGGATTGGTGACTACTGCCTGGAGGGCCTGGCGCACAAGATCCCTCTGAGGTCCTTCCACATGATCACCCTTCTCTTTTTTAACACCTCTCAGATCCAACTGTGGCACAGCACACCCCGAGGCTACGTGAGGCGCACCCACACACTCACTGGCCATGACGTGATTATGAGTCATTGATACAGCAGAAACTGGGGGGAGGCTACCTTGCATGGTTGTGGTTGACAAGGAGGCAGCTGGCATGGTAGTCAAGTTAGCAGAACTGTGAGCCGGTAGGGTGGAGTGACCATGTACCATGGTGGTATTATGGCTACCATGAGGGCTGGAGTGTATCCCACCCTCCCCTACACCGGACACTAGTACAGCTGATGGACCCTGGACACTGATCACTGAATCTGGCATACGAAAGTAAGAGCTTCGATCAGTTTGATGTTGATGAGCAGGTACTAATGTTCCCAACTGATTTCCACCTGCACTTGGACTGACAACCGTGTGGATATGAGGCAATGGTTTGTGATGAACGGAAGAATGTGGCGTGAGCTCAAGGGGTACTGCTTTTTCAATATTTGCAGATGCATGTGCCGAGAGGTCCTGTGGAGTACTCTTGGAGTGTGCAACTGAGTGGCTGGTGTGGACCGAGTGCCCATGACGGGCAAGGTACACAGGACCGTCATGTTCCAGGTGTTTAACTACTGAATGGTGAGGAGGATGCATCCCCACTTTATAGGTGGGGATGTGGGAATTTATAGCACTCTTGTCGTCCAGGTGTGAATGAGACAGGTCATGTGTCGCACCAGAGACTGCCAGTCCCACAGATGAGAACGTAGACACAGTAGATGTTGGAGCCAATGAAGATTTGTGGGCTGCTATGTGTGGAGAGATATGTTGTGTTTCTTTACTGCTCTCTGCTCCTGTATACATCTTCATTAAGCAATTTCAAGCATTTCTCCTGAAAAGAAGTGAAATTGTTCAAATAACATTAATAAACTAGCTATAGTAGTTATTATTTTGCAGTAAGAGTTAGAATACCTTATACTGTACTCACATTAAGAAACTTTAGGTACCATATACAGACATAGATTATTGTGGAAACAGAATGACTTCATCCGAATACAATATAACTCAAGATTAATTAACGTTTTTGTAATTGCAACAAACCTTATTTATCCAGGAATATAATTATAACTTAATATATCAATATAATACAATCGAGGTTTATATAAAAGCTTTAAAGTTATTTTAGGGAAAATATAAAAGAATAATTTAAAAGTCCCACACACTATGCTGCACTGGAATCAGGATAAAGATAAAGACAAACCTGAAGTTAATTACAGTAGCCTACTCTATAGACACTAGTTATACATCAGTAACAGTTAAAGAATTATATTTTAAACTTGATATTACTTACCAGTACAATACTAGAATTTCTATATCACTGCTGGTTTCATATAGCTACTGGTATCAAGAACCATTTCTTCTGCATATGCTTCTTCTTTGAGTTATCAGTAGATAACCATCACTATGCAGTTGTACAGCATATCTGTCATTTAGCTACAATGGTAATTTTATGAGGTGTTTTTTACCATATGGCATACCACTGCACAAGTATAATACAGTACTATAGGCTACTGTAAAAGTTTTCTGCATGCTACATGCAAAACAAGTAGTAATAAATATTTTTTTTAGCTCTGAACTATGATAAGGGTACATTTTAAACCCGAGGGAGAGTGACTGGTGGAACATAGGCAAGACTATCCTTTATTAGTAATATCTTGCCAAGATGCCAATCAACCTTGATTTCGATAAGCTAACATGCAAATACCAAGGTGGTGACGCAGACATAATCAGTGACCAGTTCCTTATGCAATTACATAATCTTCACTCAGACTTCTGCCCCAAACAAACAAGCACTTATTTGAACCTTACCCTTTCTTCTACCTTCTTCACCCCTTGTTTCTCAGTCAATCTGGTCAATCAATCATTGGGGACATAAGTTGTGACAGTGCATACCCGCACTCACCCTGACTCCACTCCAGGGGACCCCCCCGGGCGAGACTCTGTGCATATGCCAGGCCCATATTGAGTGTCCTATCGCAAGATTAGTTGACTTGCCTCAGCCATGAGTTCCATTGTCTTCCCCTAGGCCTCCTCCACTCAGGGTTGGCCTCTACAGAGACCACCTGGTGAGCAGGGTCAGCTTCAGGGAGGTGAACCACATGCCCATATATCTGAAGTTGGCGTTCAAAACCATGCAAATAATAATTTTTGTATCAGTTTCACGGAGTAGTTGCTGGTTTGAGATTTAGCCATGCCAGTGATTCCCCATGATCCTGCGAAGACATTAGTACCAAAGAGTTGATGTGTCTCTTCAACTCGCTGTTAAGTGTCCATGTCTCACATACATAAAATTTTAAGACTGAGTGCTCCACACATACGTGCAGTTTCAGTCTCTTGTCCTAATGGCGGCGTTCCAGACAACCCTGTTAAGGGCTGCTTCACTTGTCAAGTTCTTGGATTTGAGATCAGCACGTATAGTCCGATCCCAGGTCTTCCTCGGTCCACCCCTTGGTGCAGCTCCCTCCACAATCACAGACCTGCATTTTTTCACCCAATTTTGTTCATCCATTCTCTCCACATGTCCATACCATCCCAGTCTACTTGTACGCATCACCTCGCTAATACTCTTTATACCTAAACGTCTCCTCAGCTCAACATTTGTTATTCTATCCTGTAGCCTGGCCCCACACATCCATCTCATCATTCTCATCTCTTTACATTCCATTCTGTTGACATCCTCTACTTTAACGGCCCATGTTTCTGAGGCATACGTCATTGTACTTCTAACACATGAGGCATACACCTTTCCCTTCAGGAGTAGAGGCATTCTTTTCATGGTCGGGATTGGCAGCCGTTCTCTGAACTTCCCCCAGCCACATCTAATTCTAGCAACAGTGGCAGCCTCGGCCCCACCACCGGCAGAGATGGTATCTCCTAGGTAACAAAACTTGTTCACCAGCTCCAATGACTCATTTCCAAAATTCACAGCCACAGGATCATCACTTAACACAAGCTCGCCTTTGCACACTACACACTGAAATTTCTCTATTTCTGACTTATCCTTCGGCAGGGGTCCCTTTATTCTACTACAGCGCTTATTCCCATGGTGCACCCAGCGTCGACAGATGCTACATTGAATCGTGTTAACGCCCACACCCTTTCCTCACGCTGCACATGGGTATGCACCGCTCTTTTCCACATTGCCTCGTCTCAATCTACAATGCATAACCTTGGTTTTATTAATATTGACTCTTAAACCATTGCTCGCCATGCCCTCTCTCCATTCTCTGAATTTGTCCTCAGCATCTTGCATACTGTCAGCTATTAGGACTAAATCGTCTGCATAAAACAGTTCCAACGGGAGTCCGCCTCTAAAAACTCTAGACAGAGCCTCCAGGACCATAATAAAGAGGAGGGGGCTTAACACTGAACCCTGATGGACTCCAACACGGACTGCGAACTCATCACTCAGTACACCCTTCACCCTCACCGCACTTCGCGAATCCTCATACATCTTCATTATCATACGCACCAGCCACTCTTCCACACCAAGTTTCCTCATAGCCCACTGCACATCTCTAGGCACCCTATCAAAGGCCTTCTCCAGGTCTACAAACACAAAGTAAAGATCCCTGCCTTTTAGTAAGTATCTTTCCTGTATCTGCCTGACTATGAAGATAGCATCGGTTGTACCCCGTCCTGGCATAAAAGACTCTCTCACAGACCTTCATTATTGATTTGGTCAAGCATTTTCAGGCCCCTATAATTTCCTCTATCTAGCGCATCCCCTTTTCCTTTGTATATATTTACTATTACACTTTTGAGCCAATCCTATGGGATTTTTTCATCTTTAATAATGGTGTTTATCAACTCAGTGACTAAGTTGACACCAGTCTCCCCTGAGGCTTTTAACATCTCAGCGACAATGTCAGAGCACCCTGGAGCTTTACCGTCCTTCATTTTATTGATTGCGTCGCTCACTAAAGCTGGTGCTATCAAAGGAGGGGGTCCAGATATTGGTTTTTCGATACTAAGCTGTTCCTTATCCCATTCAAACTCTACATTTAGCAATCGTTCATAGTGTGCCTTCCATGCTTCTCTGATTTCATTTTCTGCATACAAAATCTTCCCATTATCGTTTCTAACACACTGTTCACCTATAATATCCCTACTGTCATTTTTAACTCGCCTAGCTAGGTTGAAGATCCCATTGGGATTGTCAGTGTTACATACTTGTTCGAGGACCAGGTCCTTAATGCCTTTGTTAGCATTGTAAATAACTCTTTTGGCAGTTCGTTTAGCTGCCTGGTAATCCTCCTTGCTGCCTCCCTTCTTCCATGCTTTGAAGCATCTCCTTTTCTCTTTCACAGCATGTTCTACCTCATCGTTCCACCACCAGGAGGTCTTATTCCTGGGGTGACCCTTTGTCTTCCCACAGACTTTGTCAGTGGCAGCGATAAGGATATACTTAAGAAAATTCCATTGACTATTTACATCGTTAGGCCTAGCTTCCTTATTTCTATTAATTTCCTCCAGTTCACTATGAAACTATGAAACCTATCCCTGACTTCCTTGTTCTTCAGCAGCCACACTTTCCTTTTGGGTATGTATACCTTCTTGAGCTTAGGATCTCTGTATAAGCTCATGTCGCACACAAGTAGCTTATGCTGGGGGATACATTCTTCGCTCGGGATGACCTTAACATCCCGAACCAGTTTCCAGTCTGTCCTGTTAACCAAGAAGTAATCTATCTGGCTACTGGAGACCCCAGAGTTATATATGATCAGATGGCTCTGTCTTTTCTTGAACTTCGTGTTGCACACAACCATGTTGAGTGCAACGCAGGACTCCAGTATATATTCACCTTCCAGATTCCTCCTTCCGTAACCATTTCCTTCATGTACCCCCTCATATCCATCTGCAGATGCTCCCACGTAGTTATATGCGAATGAATTACCTTCAATTCTGACAGAATTTGTTATAGTTACCATATAAAGCATTATTTCTTCTCCATGTGCATTTATTTTATTTATATAATGAACATTTAAACTTTGAAGAGCGATAAAAGAAGTGGGAACAGCAATTGGTGGGTGAAAAACTTATAATTTCGCCGCCTGGTCGTATGCTGAGGTGGGAGGCTACCTCTAGCTGAGGCTTGCAGGAGAAATCTCACAGTTGCATAGGGTCTCTAAGTGACTCATTTGTGTTTACGAAAACCGTGTGAGATAAATTCGAGCGAAAAATAACCGATAAATGGGGGACATATGAGGAAAAATTGCCAATAATTGAGGAGGGGAGAAGAGGGGGGGAAAGGTGGGGAAGGGGGAGTTGAGACACATGAGGATAAGTGGTCAGAAGTACTAGAGGGGAGTTAGGCCTATCTCACCTAATGAAATATTCCTTTGTTTTAAGAGCCCCTGGGGTGTTTTGGAAGGGTTTTTTTCATGGTCTTACTTCCGTGAAACCTCTGCATTCGCTGTGTACATAGTTCCGTAAGGCTTATTGCACTTGCCGGGTTAATTACTGTACAGTGTCACACATATCACTCTCAAGCCCTCTTTTTTCAACCTTCCATCATGCACTTTTGCCAAATTCCCATAATGTACGACTTATATTGTACTGTATCTTGAATAATTGTTTTTCACATACAGTACTGCAATATACTAATATACTAAACCACTGCTAGGTAGTTGCCCGGCGCAACCGAAGCAGCTCCAAGGTTGTAACACAGCACCCCATACTATTAAACATATCATAGAAGACTGCATTTCACACAACCACTTACGCCAACAACACAATCTACACTCCTTGAGAGCTCTGTGGGAAAGCCCGACCGTGACCATGGCCTTCCTAAGGGACTCGGGGCTGTTAGGCCAGGCAGCTTAGGGAACAACAACAACAACCACTGCTAGGGTTTAGGTAATTGAGGTGCCCCATGAATCTGTCTTGGGTCCTGTAATGTTTAGCATTTATATTTCAGCCTTGCTTCTTTCTTGGAGGAACATAAGTTAAGAGGAGATGGGCCGTTTTTCTGGCTCCCCTTCTTCCTCATGTTTAGCCCCATTAGTTTTGACATGTTAAGATGTTTGCCCCATTAGTTAGTCGATTTTAAGACCTTTCGCCCAAATTCTTCGTCAATATTAAGACCTTTTGTGCTACTTAGGTGTCGATTTTTTCCCTGGCGAACGATAGTGAGCCTGTAATGTTGGAAGAATCGGCCTTTGGCCGGGAAATTTTTCTACCGAAAAATGTACAAATTAATCTAGAAGGGGGATCTAATGGATGTTTTTTTAAATTTGATGGAGGTCTAGGGAGGAAACTAGAAAAATAATGAATACATGCAAAAATTGCCCAAAAAGTGAACCATCTCCCCTTAACCCGGCAAGCGCGATAGGCCTCACGGAAGGCTTCCTATAGGGAACGCGATAGGCCTCACGGAAGCAAGACCATAAAAAAAGCCTTCCCCCCCAAAAAAAGGGCCTATCAAAACAAAGGATTTTGTCTCTAGGTGAGATAATTCCCCTCTAGTACTCATCCATGTGGTTCTCACCCCTCCCCCTCCCCTCCTTCCCCACCTTATTCCCCCCTCCCCCCCCCTCCTCAATTATCACCTATTTATCCTCTTATTATCATCATTTATCGGTTATTTTCTCTCCCGCGATAATGTAGCACAAGTGGGTTGCATAAAAGATCGTTATGCAACACCCAGACACCGGCACACACCGCCCCGCTCGTCTCAGTTGACTCCCAGACAGCGAGAGGGGAGGGCTGCCTGTGGCTCTCTCTCGCCTGAGATTATGACCGGGTGGCCAATATCTTCGTTTTTCACCACCCAAATGCTTTTCCCACTTATTTTAGCACTCTTGAAGGTTCATATATACATCATATATGTAAAATAAAAGCATACCGAAAACAAATAATGCTTTATATTGTAAATATAACGAATTCTGTCAGAATCCAGGGCTAGAAATGCACAAATAACTACCCTAGCACCTAGGTCTATATCGCGCTTGTCAGGTTAAGTACAGTACTGGACCGGAAACCATTTCTTTGTGTACTGTAGATGATTTATGTCTATCTATTGCTGGATGGACGACTTACTCCCATTTAACACCTCCCTATCGGCTGGTTTTGTAACGCTACTACCTGCCAAGCGGGCAGATTTACCCTAAAGAAGCTTCATTCCATGCCCTTTTTCATGCATAAAGAAGAGCCAGAGCGTAATACAATTATGTATCCGTGAAAGGGCGATAATTGAGCTTTCCAATGACACCTGAACCATCCTTGTACGACCACGGGTTCTCTTGCAACTATGTTGCAATACGAAGGGAAAAACCCTAAAATACAGTAATTTCCTCAGTTTTTACCCTGTATCGTGGGACCAGGGGGGTGTAGACATGTGGTGGTGGTGTCAGTGGCGGGACTATGTCCACGCTGAACGGTCAGAGCCCGCCCGCGGTCCTCCCACCGCGTGGACTCTCTCTCAGAGCCGATTAGGTGCTCAAAATCGCATTGGACTTACGGCGGGACCCGCTCTTTAGGCCTTGGTTCTCTAACGGACTTAAGGCGGGACCCGCCAATTAAGGGTTAAGAGAGAGGCCATATACAAAATGCCCCCAAGCGGACCTATCCCGTGAAAAGGACAACCTGTGCCAGTTTACTGAAGGACTTACAGGATTGACCACTAAACGTACGGTCCGTCTGACTCCAAGGCACTCTATGTATCTTTTTAGCACTACTTTTTTACAGTGGTGTATGGCTAGTCCATCCACTAACCTGCTTCACACTTAGGTAAGCAGTATGGATTTGTATAAGGTTTACTCCCCTAGACAGGTTGCCGACCAAGGCTGATGAGTCCCATCCACCCTGATTTTTGTAAGGTTGTCTCCCCTAGATGGGTTGTTATTGTTGTTGTTATTGTTCCCCAAGCTGCCTGGCCGAACAGCCCCAAGGCCCCGAGCAAGGCCAAGGCCATAACCGAGCGCCCCCACAGAACCCTCCCTGCCGACCACAATAAAGCCTGGGTGACCGAAGCCACTCCATGGCGGGGAGCTGAAGAGGCTGCAGAAACGCCTGGGAAACCAAAGCCCCACCCCGGGCGCTGTGCACCTCAGCAATTTTGAAGAGAAAGTTGAAGGGCAAAGGAAAAATGTGATGCTTTGGCTTCCAATCTTGGTAGATTGGGAGGTCAATCCACGGAAGAGACGCCGTCACTTGAGATCTAGAAAATATATAAGCAAAAGGATCAGTCAGAGTAAGCTATGGGTATGGCAGAGATCGCTCAGTTCTCACTCTGATAGACCAGCCCATCACCACATGACTAGAACCCAATCCTCTCAGCATCAGGTAGGAAAGGCCCTAGAAAGCCGCCTTTGGCGGGGGGGATAGCTCCCCTATTTCAACCCCTTTCGGGGTTGGGCACCCTAGATGGGTTGCAGACCAATGCTAACAAAGAAATGCATATGTTTACAAAATTGTCACATAGTTATGGAAATACATTCATATATATTTTAACCCTCTAAGGCTCCAATACTTGATTCGCATATTCGTGACGGGTGTCCCTAAATGCACCTATACGCTATGAGCGTATTGGTGGCTTCAAAAATTTGGTAAAAATAAGCCCAATCCGCAATTTGAGTCAAATTCTGGCAAAGAAAAGAGTCAAATATTTGTCAAAATGGCAAACATTTGGCAACACTACTCTCAGTCAACATTCTACTCTCGAAAGGTTGAAAGAGAGAGTTTCTCAGTCTATGTTCATAAGTGGGCGTGTCGCTCTGGATCCATTTAAGGATGGCGGATTTATCGGCTGGACTACGGGTATGTGTATCTAATATACTAAAATTACATGGTCATAGTTTTTTTTTAATAATTTCTTTTTACTATATGTATATAGTGCTAGCTAATATTTGTGTAATATGTGAAGGTTTAGAAGAAAATACTGTTAAACTCTCTCTCCTTTCCAAGTCAACCTATAGTTGAGTTCGCCACTTTTCTAGTGGCACCGAGGAGTGCGCCGCCCCTCGTTCTGGGTGGTAATTTGATGCAGCAGACTGTTCTGCTGCCCCTGCGAAGATGGGCTCATCTGGCACCTTCTGAAGTTCTGCATCGAGGGCACTCTTCAATCTGTCTAACGAGACGCCTCTCATATCTCTAATTAGCCGTGGGAGTTTGTTGAAGAGACGTGGTCCTCTATGTAACAACCAAGCCTCTCGCAGCAATCCCGTAGCACCCCAATTTTTCATCCTGGGGATAATACATTCCCAACCTTTTCTATCACTAGACTTCATGACTTATCGGGGTGTATAAATTCGGTACTATACCGTCAGCAATTTTCCATGTGTATAGTATTAAGTATCTTTCCCTTCTACGTTACAACAAGTACAGCTTCGGTGTTCTTAAACGCTCCCAACAGTGTAGATTGTTTTACTGAATCTATATGTGGGGTTTGGTAAGGGAGCAAGGGTGCCTCACAGGGGTTGTTGTCGTAGTTCCCCAAACTGTTGACCGAAGCCGCTGACGGAGAGCAAGGGTTGCTGAACTTTCCGAATGAGGTTGTGGCCAGCCAAGTGTTGCTGAGATTGGTCGCTGTTGTAACCGCCCAAGGGTTGCTGAGGTTGGTAATAAAGGGTTGCTGACTTTAGGAGAGGGGATGAGCCTGCTGAATAAGTTTTCCTCTCGCTCCTTGCACATTTTTCTGTTCCTCCTGGTATCTGTGTCCTTGAAGGGAGAAAGGGTCTGTGTGGTAGGGTTGGGGAAGCCCTGTGTCCCTGTTTCTCTGGCCCAGCATTCTCCTGTCTTTTATCCGGCTAGGTAGTAGGTGTGGGGGAAGGTAAGCTGCCAGCTGTGTGACACGTGTCCTTCTTGGGCAGCACTCTGATGTCACAGGCTGTGATTGGCTGTACAGTACCTGTTTGTGTGAGAGAGAACGAGGTGGCAGAGGGCAGAAGAAAACTGGCTGGGATCCGTCCGGATTACAGCTATTCTGTTGGTCGAAGATGAAGCTGGTGTTGTCCCAGGTCTTGGGCCTGGTGTAGTACTGCTGGGGACTTCGTGATTCTCAACATACCGTAACACTTAATAATAGAATCAAGCGATCTCGCCGACATGGATTTAATATGTTTTAAATACAGTACAGTACTGTAATACTGTATAATAACAGAAATAGACAAATAAGAAAAAGGATTTGAAATTAACAAGATAAAACAATTTACGTAAGAGATGGCCGTGAGATACAAATATAATGGAATAACACAAGCATTAGAAAAAGGCACTGGTATATGACACAAGAAATAGAAAATGGGACACATGTACAAATAATAAGAAAAAGGTAAATAACAGAAGAAAATGGTAACCAACACAAGCAGCGGTAAAAGATAGAATAACACGAGAAATAGGAAGGTAATTACATGAATATAAAGAAAATATTTTGTACAAAACACCAGAAACAATAATGAAATATATTACTTACCAGATAAATGAAGAATTATTTAAAATTAAATACTGTACTTTGAATACAGAAAAATACTTTAATACAGAATATTAACTAAATGATGACAAAATGAATAAAGTATTCTAAATTTAAAATGAAAATACCCCTGTATTAGAAATTCTGGTATTGCATCTCCATTATATTTTATTTATTTTATATGCTGTATTTTTTAGAACTATATTACATACAGTATATTTATTCAAATAAATATACAGTACAGTATTATATCTTTTAATTTTATATAAAATCATACAAACCATGCCACAAAAAACTGACTAACCAATTACTGTAATCCTTTTATTAACCATGTATTCATGTAATCTTTGGCTATATTTTTACACTTACACAGTTCTTTCACTTAGGTATTTTTGCAGTGGAAGCAATTATCTTTAGGGAGGGGTGTTACACATAATTATACACTTACGATTTACTTCCCTAAGTCACTTGCTACGTCACACACCACTATACCGAGGTAAGGCTACATTCATAGGAAGAATCACACTTACTGACTGAGAACACACTAAGAGGAGTAAGATACACGCAGCAGCGGCAGCGGATAACTCATCTCCCAGCAAGTTCTATTGTTCCTAACACACACACTTAGAATTTAGCTGCTACATATTGCATATTTATAACTTTGCTCCTGTACTCATCATTCCTATATCAAGTTATTGAATATATACATACCGTAATAGAGTAGGGATGTACCGATACCAATATTTTGGCCGATCCCGACACACGGTTTAGAGCCGATACCGATAATCCAATACTGTAAATACACTGATACTTAACCAATACCAATACCCGGTACTTCTTTCTAGAAAATTCCATTGTGAATGTAAGTAGGCTATAAAACTAGTCTCATAATCGTACATCTTAAATCTTAACCTCATTGACACCCATGACATGAACTGAAGTGACCGAAGTCCCTAAACAGGGAAAGGATTGATCAACAAATTACGGGATGGATGTAGTGATCGGGCGTACGGTCGTCATGTTGTGCGCTCGCAGTTACGTTCCCGTCTATTTCGACGCTATATTTTCTGCTATTTGCCCCCTGTCATTACTACATGAATACTAGGTTAGGTTAGGTTAGGTTAGGTTGTTTGGTTAGGCTAATGTATATTTGTATCCAAAGGCAGTCAAAATAGACGGGAACATGATGGGAAAGGTCCGACGCCACTACGCGTAGTGTAAACAAGGCTGGCGGTACGCCCGCACTTAACATTCTTGCCCAAATTACAAAAGAGGGGAAAATACAGAGCATAAATTTATACAGTTTAAAGTATCGGCAGTATCGGCCAATATTTCACCAATACCGATACCCCTAAAACAGGCCGATACCACCGATACATCCCTATAATAAAGCAAGTGGCTGGTTCCTGATGATGATATTGCTCAGTACCGTACCAGGTACGGTACCATATTAAGATAATGGGGTGGCGGCGTTGACTACAACAACTCTACAAGCAGCTATTAACCCTCTCACGACCATATGACGCAGAGGTTGCCAGATTAGCAATAAGAAATAGAGTTCTCTCACTCTTATAATTACCTCTCCAAAATTAGTTTTCTGCCCACAGCTAACTCAAAGACAACTGCAGAGGTTAAAGTAACTAAACTAAAGGTTTCTAAATACCCCTGATGGTAACAAAGGCTTTAAAGTATCCCTAATAGGCTCAACATTGCGTCAAGAATGTGAGAGGGTTAATACAACCCAAGATAGTGACCACAATATATTATCTAAGAACCTATGATAAGAGTAGAAAAAGAAGGTTTGTGGAAAGTAATGAGAACAAATAGTTTCTCCATCTATCTAACCATCATATGACTATCCCTTACAATAATCAGTGTTCTGCAGAGCTATCTCAGTGTATCCCTCCTCCCTTACAGAGAGGGAGGCATCCACCTGTGAACATATTCCCACCCCTATTCTGTCGAACTCTGTAACAAAGAGTGAACCGATTTTCCCAATCTTTCTTGTATTCAACAAGTAAGCTCTGGAACTCTTTACCTAAGGTTCTCGTGCCCCCAGCTTCTTGCTCTGTATCAGGGCACAGTGCGCCCCTGTATTGAGTATTGTTCGCATAAGTGGGGAGGCTCCAACCATACCGCATTTCTCGAACGAGTAGAATCAAGAGCATTTCGCCTCATCAACTCACCTCCTCTTACTACTTCCCTACAATCTCTTTCTATACGCAGCAATGTTGCATCTCTTTCACTCTTCTATCGCTATTACAATAATCAGTGATCTTGAGAGCTCTCTCAGTGCATATCACCTCCCTTGCGGCGAGTGCGAGGCACCGGCCTTGCAACACAGTCCCACTTCAGTTCAGTTCAGTTGAGGTTCGGGAAGTAAGATGCCTTACTAACGGCACTGATCCTGATGTGGCGGCGTCTACGCCGTGGGGCCACCTCCCGAGGCTGCCGACCCTCCACGGCCGAAGACAAAATCAACGACCAGTGGAGGAAAACCGGATGCCGGCCGCGGGGAGCAGTTTCGGGAGCCAAACCGTCACAACCATCCCCTGCCCCCTCCCTGGGGGCACGGGTCCTTGGAGCGGCTTCGGTCGCGCCGGGAATTTCCACACCTCTCACACCACACACACACATCACACAGTTTTTCCTACACCGAGAAATGACTCTCCGGCTGTCATTTCTCGAAGACTTCTAGCCGGAGACATTGAGAGCAACCCAGGACCCACGTACACATACATATGTCCAACTTGCTCAAAACCCATCACTTCGAGTCGCCATACTAAGGGTTCAGTTCTCTGCAATTCATGCGGCAACTGGACCCACTTCACCTGCACAACACTTGCCTCCAAGAAACACTACACAAACACCTGAACCTGTTCCTCATGCCCCTCCCTCTCCCAGTCAAATCCCTCACCTAAAACCCATCCACCTCTCCTCCCCAACCAACCTAACCTTCCCATATCATCCACTCCCCCCCCTAAAACCCATCCACCTCTCCTCCCTAACCCACCTAACCTTCCCATACCATCCACATCCTCAACTCAACACACCACATCCTAATCCATTCCAACCCCCATCTCCTGCTCCCCAATCCCCACCCCCACCTCACCCATCCCAACCCCCAGCCCCTCCCCCACCCCATCCTCGTGCAGCAGCACCCAACATACATCGTGCACATAACATTAACATTCTTCAACTTAACATAGATGGCATCAACACAAAGAAACACAAACTCTCACACTTCATCAAACAACACAACATACACATTGCCATCTTACAAGAAACAAAACTCCGCACAACACAAAAAACACCCACATTTCATAATTTCACCACCATCAGACAAGACCGGGCTGTCGGCGGGGGCGGTGGACTCATCACCCTGGTACACAAAGAAATATCATACATAGTAACCAGTGTACAAACCAAATCCCTCCTCCCCCCCAAATTATAACACAACAGAAATACAGTCAATTAAAATACGCACTGGCAACAACTCCAACATAACCATCATAAACACATACATCCCTCCCCAAACATCCCCTACAGTACCAAATGAATACAGACCACACTTACAACACATCACAAACACCCCACACATCATCCGACGCCAAGACGTCGGCCTGGTTTGTCGACAACCCCAACACAGACAGAGGGCTGGTACTACAAAACCAAACCGATAACCTCATCATCCTTAACGACATCCATCAACATACCCATATTCCTCACCAAGCCCTCTACAACCCATCATCTCCAGACATCACCTTTTGCTCCCCAGAATTTGCCCCCACAACATCCTGGAGGGTGGTCAGAACCTTAGGCTCTGACCACCTCCCGATCATTATCACCACCAAAACCAGACTCACCCCAGCTAGCCACAAACACACATATACCAATTATAAAAGAGCTAACTGGGAAGCATTCACAAATGAGACAGAACAACACTTCACAACTCTAAACAGTACACCCATCACTAACATCAACAATGCTGTACACATACTCAATAAAACTATCCAAAATGCTGACAAGAAACACATTCCAAGAGGTAACAGAAAAAGACACAACCCCAACTTCACACCAGAAATTCAAAACCTCATCAGACAACGCGACATACTGAAACACTCCCCAGCACCCCACACACAAGACATCACACAACAAATTCAAGCACTCAACACCCAAACTAACAACAAAATACAAGAACAACAAAAACTAAATTGGAATAACTTCCTACAAACACTTGATCACAACACAAACCCCAAAAAACTCTACATAACACTAAATAGCATCACACTTTCCAACAGCAACACAACACAATCACATGCTGCAATCACAACAACAGACTCTACTCCTTCATGTAAACAACAAGCAAACACTCTCATCAATCACTTCTCACATGTCAGCCACCTAAAACCTCACAAAGACGACCGACGTGTCATCCGACGTAAGAGACAATTCCCCACAGACCCTGACTATACACCCTTCACCAATCACCAGACAAAGCATATCATCAACAATCTCAAGCACTCACCCGCCTGTGGCCTAGACAACATAAGCAACATACACCTCAGACACCTGGGACCACAAGGCATACAAGCACTCACTAACATATCAAACTACAGCTATTCACACAACACAATACCAGACATTTGGAAGCATGGTATCATCATCACATTCCCCAAACCCAACAAAGACCCCATGCTACCCTCCTCGCACCGCCCCATCACACTCCTTTGCTCCCCCTCCAAAGTCATGGAACGCCTATTATTACAACTAATTACACCTGACCTACCTCTAGCTCCAACACAACATGGCTTTAGGCCACTGCACTCCACAAACACTCTTCTCACAGACCTTACACAAAGAGCTTTCGACGGCATCAATTCAGCTAGACCACCACACAGGTCACTATTAGCCACACTCGACATTAGTAAAGCCTTCGATGCCATCCCCCGCCACAACCTAACAAACAAAATCTACAACACAAACATGCACAACAACACAAAAAGGTGGCTGGCCAACTTCCTAGCAGGCAGATATGCACACGTATCTTTTGCCGGTCAGTCATCTAAAATCAGAAACTTTCCAAACGGAGTCCCACAAGGATCCGTCCTATCGCCCGCACTCTTCAATCTGTACATGCACGATATAACTACACCCAATACGCCCCAAATAAACTTAGCCTCCTATGCAGATGACATAACACTCACATGCACACACCATGACCCAAAAAGAGCAACAGATCTCCTTCAACCCTATCTCAACACACTACATGGCTGGTGCACTACAAACAGACTTAATCTAGCCCCAGCCAAATCCACCGCAACCCTGCTCACAAGTTAGACAGAACACAAATACATCCCTCAACTCACATGCACACACCATGACCCAAAAAGAGCAACAGATCTCCTTCAACCCTATCTCAACACACTACATGGCTGGTGCACTACAAACAGACTTAATCTAGCCCCAGCCAAATCCACCGCAACCCTGCTCACAAGTTGGACAGGAGAACACGAATACATCCCTCAACTCACCATAAACAACACACCCCTAACACATACACACACACCCAAAATCCTAGGAGTAACATATGATACTCATATGACATTCAAACAGCACACCACAAACATTAAAAAGAAACTGACACCCAGACTTAACGCCCTCAGGTCACTTGCTCACACAAAATTTGGACACAACAAAGAAACTACCACCACAGTATATAAACAATACATAAGATCAGTGATGGAATACGCAAGCCCAGCCTGGGCTTCTAACCTAGCTGAAACACATCATAAGACCTTACAGACTATTCAAAACAAAGCCCTGAAGATCATTACAGGCTGCACAGCTACTGCACCCACAGATCACCTACATCAAGAAACCAAAATCCTCAAAGTCAAAGACCATCTGGACATGAGAGGCACTCAATTCCTGGCAGCAGCCTCCACGAACCAAGACCACCCACTAAACTACATGGCAACACACCCACAGACACCAAGAAATATCAAAACAACACCCAGCACACGGTATCACACACAATTATTGTCCTCTCTCCCTCCCTGCCCACCCCGAACCAACATCCAGAAGCACATCCATACTCATATCTCTCACCGATCCATCCACTCACTCACAGACAACACACAGCTGCATGCACGACCTCCCGAAATCCATCCTTCCGAATCCTCCCTTCCTCGCGAGGACAGAGTCCACCTGGCCAGGCTGAGATGCGGACACCATCCAGCTCTCCTGAGCTATCAGAAGAGAATGGATGACTCCGTTGTCGACGCCTGCCCGGGATGTAACACAGCACCCCATACCATTAAACACATCATAGAAGACTGCATTTCACACAACCACTTACGCCAACAACACAATCTACACTCAATGAGAGCTCTGTGGGAAAGCCCGATCGTGGCCATGGCCTTTCTCAGGGACTCGGGGCTGTTCGGCCAGGCAGCTTAGGGAACAACAACAACAACAACAACAACAACAACAACTCACCATAAACAACACACTCCTAACACATACACACACACCCAAAATCCTAGGAGTAACATATGATACTCATATGACATTCAAACAGCACACCACAAACATTAAAAAGAAACTGACACCCAGACTTAACACCCTCAGGTCACTTGCTCACACAAAATTTGGACACAACAAAGAAACTACCACCACAGTATATAAACAATACATAAGATCAGTGATAGAATACGCAAGCCCAGCCTGGGCTTCTAACCTAGCTGAAACACATCATAAGACCTTACAGACTATTCAAAACAAAGCCCTGAAGATCATTACAGGCTGCACAGCTACTGCACCCACAGATCACCTACATCAAGAAACCAAAATCCTCAAAGTCAAAGGACCATCTGGACATGAGAGGCACTCAATTCCTGGCAGCAGCCTCCACGAACCAAGACCACCCACTAAACTACATGGCAACACACCCACAGACACCAAGAAATATCAAAACAACACGCAGCACACAGTATCACACACACAATTATTGTCCTCTCTCCCTCCCTGCCCACCCCGAACCAACTTCCAGAAGCACATCCATACTCATATCTCTCACCGATCCATCCACTCACTCACAGACAACACGCAGCTGCATGCACGACCTCCCGAAATCCATCCTTCCGAATCCTCCCTTCCTCGCGAGGACAGAGTCCACCTGGCCAGGCTGAGATGCGGACACCATCCAGCTCTCCTGAGCTATCAGAAGAGACTGGATGACTCCGTTGTCGACGCCTGCCCGGGATGTAACACAGCACCCCATACCATTAAACACATCATAGAAGACTGCATTTCACACAACCACTTACGCCAACAACACAATCTACACTCAATGAGAGCTCTGTGGGAAAGCCCGATCGTGGCCATGGCCTTTCTCAGGGACTCGGGGCTGTTCGGCCAGGCAGCTTAGGGAACAACAACAACTAACGGCACTTCCCCGAGGTTTTATGCTCTCCTTGTGACGTGCTCCTTTTTTTTTTTATTCCTTTTTCTCTATTTACAATTAATTTTCTTCTTTTGTTCGGCAAGAATGTAGTTACCGGGTGTACCGCCCGTCTTGTTTACACTACGCGGACGCTCACCATCATGTTCCCGTCTATTTTGACTGCCTTTGGATACAAAAATACATTACCCTAACCAAACAACCTAACCTAACCTAACCTAACCTAGTATTATAGATTTATAAGTATTTATTTTATTATAAGTATTTATAGATGATTTATGTTGTATGTCGGTAGTGGTACACCCGGTAACTACATCCATCCCTTATTTTCTTCTCCTCAATTCATCTCTTTCATTTTCTTTTCTCTTATCTTCCACATTCCGTATATGGTTTCCTTTGCTCTCTATGTGTTTTCCTTTTTAAACAGTAGGATTCCTATGATCTGGTTTTCCTCTTTTATATATGGTTGTTGTAAACCTGGCCACATAGGCAGGTCACCACAAAATAAAATGCTTGATATTTTATACCTCAGCCTTACAAAGGTTACATTTTTTATCCCCTCCTATATTTCTGTTTTTATCTTTTAAATTTAAATTATTTGTCCTACTTCTATAATATATGACTGAAGCCTGTGTGTTATACTGTTATCATATTATATCTTCTTCTCCCCTAATTTCATTTTTGAAGGTTCTATATACTGTATATCTAAACTATTTTTCTCTCCTAACTCAAGATTGTTTCCATTGTCTTGTATCCCATTCCATAACTTTCTTTCTAATTTACGCATTTTTAATATTTACAATATTTATTTCTCCTAAGTTTAAAATTCTTATATATTTCCTAGTCTCTGCTGTCCAAGGGTCTTTTTTATTTTTCTATTTCTCTTCAGTAGTTCTTCTGAGAAAATCATTACTATCCTCTCCTATTAACCTAAGAAGTGCGCATGGGGGGTATGAGACACCACACTCCTGTGCTGACGTATTTGAGCTGTTCCCATTACTAACATAGTTATTTTACCATAAATAGCATTAATACTTATCCATATGCACCTATTATAGGTTGATTATAAAGGTATTAACCTGTTACAACAATAAAACAAGTGGAAACAGCGTTTGGATGGTCAAAATCGGCGATACAAGCCGGGAGTTACATAATGTATGGCTGAGGCAACCTCCCTTCCCACCACTTTTCCCCCCGTCTGGAGAGAGACTGTCGATCGATACTCTCTCTCTCTCTCTTGCACTCGCTTGCTAACAGTGATGACAATGCCCTACTTGCAACTCGCTAATGTTAGCACGAAAATATACCACAGAATAAGGGAATAACAGGGAAAATAGGTGATAACTGAAGGTGAGGAAAGTGGGGAAGGAGGGGAGGTGGAGGAGTGATATTTGGCATGGCCCAGGGGCAATACAAAAAAAAAATAATAATTGGGGGTGTTTTAAATGGATTTTTTAATAGCCTTACTCTTAAGAGTCTTCCCGCAGTCCGCCGGGGGAACTCTTAAGAGTCTTCCCGCAGTTCCCGGGTTAAGTATATTAAATATTTGAGGAATAATTCTATAATTGCACCTATACGAGCTAAACAAATTATTATTGTATTTAACAGGAAGGTACGACGAGGTAAGTGATGTGGTATGGGTGTCAATATGCGGAAATGGATTATAGGGGCATTCCGCCCCCTCTAACCCCCTTACGAAAATCTACGGTTACTCACTCCACCCCAACTGGATTTCTATCGTTTTACCCAACCAGCGGGGTGTGGGCAGCCCCCACCCATAATACTAGGATAGGTTAGGTAAGGTTGTTTGGTTAGGCTAATGTCTCTCTTGAAACATTGTAAAATCTGTTTCACATCTAGATTGATAGACTTTTGTCAGAGGGGGCGGAATGCCCAAATTATCCATTTCCGCATATTGCCACCTAAACCACATCACTTACCTTGTCGTACCTTCCTGTTAAATACAATAATATTTTTTTTAGCTCATATAGGTGGAATTATAGAAATTTACCATATTTGATATGTCCTTCCATTATTCTAGCCTCCATTGTTGAAGCTCCTATCTCTCCCCTCAAGGTTACCTTCTGTGCATATCTCCTAATCTGTCCAGCTCTCCAACCCAAGAATGTGCAGCTTCTCAGTCTTTCTTCTACTCAACAAATTAACTCTGGAATTCACTCCCTCAATCAATCTTTCCTTCATCTTATGACTTAAACTGCTTTAAACTTTCTGTGCCCAGGCTTTCTGGCCCTAATGTCCCTTGAATTTGTCTCGGTCACTCTTTTGGCTTTGGGGGAGAAACTCGCTACAGGCAACCTGCCTTTTATCTCCTTCATACACATAAAACAAATAAATATAGGCTATAATGATTGCTACCTTTAGTTTATATCGATTATTACGCAAGTTAGATAAGTTTGGATTTAGGAAATATATAGGAAAACACTGGTTTGGGAATAGAGTTAATAACATGTGGAATGGTCCAATGGACTGCCCAGAACAGTGATTAGCTCAGGAACAGTTGAGAGCTTTCGCCTTTCAGCATAAGTTGGATTATCATATGGATGATATGGGCTGGGTGTGAATGGGAGCTGCCTCATGTGGGCTGCATGGCCTTAGGCATATACAGTTTCCTGCGATCTTATGTTAAGTGAGACTTCTCTTCTCGTGACCCGCCTCCTCCGACAACAATATTGTCATTACCCTAACCTGGGGGCTGCCGCCCCCAGACCCCCACTGCTCTTAAAAATGCGGGGCCTGGGAGCCGCAGCCCCCAGGTTAGGTCAGAACGTTATAATAAAAATAATGTTTTCAAAGGAGGCGAGTGAGGACTGAGCGGGTTTGATAATTGTTTACGTCCACGAGTATCCCTGCTAGGCGCTAGGCTGCATCCAGGGCAAACGGAAGGCCCAGGTCTAAAGAATTACCGGGAAGGATGTAGTATCCGGGCGTACGGTCATGTTCACATAGGTCAATCGCTCGCGGTCAAGTTATTTTTTCTGTTATTTGCCCCCTGCTGGCAATATATAAGGGTAGAATGTAGAATTAGGGCGTACCGCCAGCCTTGCTTACAATACGCGGAGCCGGGGCGGACGCTTGCCATCATGTTCCAGTCTATTTTGACTACCTTTGGAATCTTTGGATACAATAATATGCTGAGGGGGGGCTTTGCCCTCCATCACCTCCCCCCCCCCCCATGACATATTGTCATCATCATAAATATTGCCAGCAGGGGGCAAATAACCAAAAAAATCACCGTCAAAATAGACGCGAACTAAACCACGGCGATCGACAAATGTAAACATGATGACAGCGGCGGCGGACCTCTGCTGCTCTGCAATCATGTTTCAGGCTATTTTGAATGCCTTTGGATACAATAATATGGTAAGGGTGGACTTTGCCCCCCACACCATGACATATTGTCATCATCATATACATTACCAGCAGGGGGCAAATAACCGAAAAAAAATTGCCGTCAAAACAACGCGAACTAAAGGGCGACTGGACGACTCGGCCCATGGGACAACTCGGCTCGGACAGCTCGGCCCAGTTTTGGACAACTCGGCCCATTATTTGAGACAGCTCAGCCCCATGTTTTGCTATGGGGCATTTTGACGAGACCAGTCAGGATTAGGATGGGGAGAGCTAAGTGGAGGGTTTATGGGTGAGACCATGTATGCAGCACTAAATCCTGTCCTCTGCGTATGCACGGCCTTTTCCCTAATATTTTTATTGTTATTTAGGCTCAACTGTTAGGTTAATTTAAGTTAGGTTAGGTTAATATAATAGTATAAAGGAAAAAAAAATTGTGCCAAGGGGCCTAAGATTCTCACGCATGTGCAGAGGACAGGATTTGCAGGATTTGGTGCTGCATACATGGCCTCCCGTTTATGGCGTGAGTGTAATGTGGGCGAAATGTTCGTTTATTGTATAATTATGTCATAGGCTAGTTCTCTCGATTCATAATGTGTAGGTTAGGTTAGGTTAGGTTAGGTTAAGTTAGGTTAGGTTAATTATGAGTTGTCTCGTAATTAACACGGGGCCGAGCTGTCTCGCCGTGGGCCGAGCTGTCCTGTGGGCCGAGTAGTCTAGCATTCGAACTTAACCGTGGCGATCGCCCTAATTAAACACGACGCCCGTACGCCCGAAATCTAGGCTACATCCATCCCATATATAATTATGATGATGATGATAAGTCATAGGAGGTGAAGGGGGGCAAAGCCGCCCCCCCCCCCCACCCCCCCCTTAACCTAATATTGTAAATTTCATTAATCGATTTTAGGAGTATTGTTGGTTGTTGGAAGGAACATAATAATTGTATTCCACAGCACTGTGGCAGTCAAAATAGACGGGAACATGATCGCGAGCGTCCGCATAGTGTAAACAAGGCAGGTGGTACGCCCAAATATATCCTTGCCAAATTACCGCCTAGGCTAGGAACCCTAGTCCCTAGGTTAGCCATAAGTTAACGTTAAACCAACTCATAAGTTGTCATAACTATCAATAAGGCCCTCAGGCAAAATGTCCTATCCCAGTGACTGACACTATTTAGCATAAACGCTGAACAGTAATATACCAAAGACGACAAGGATAGTGCATTGAAACAAGGGTAGAAAAGAAGCCATTGTCATTTCAGTTGCAAACATCTGCAACGACTGCAAGCCCATCCCGCGGCAACACTGTTTGGCCGCGGTGTGTGCGTACATACGTCTTCTTCCTTGCACCTCAAGCCTATTACCACATTCACACACTCACCACAACCTCCAGTCTTATGCTACTCATTTCTTGCATCTCAAAATGCTCGGAGGGCTCAATATAATCGATGTTCTTACCTGCACAGTCTTAGAAAAGGGAAGAAGAAACTACTCCCATTTGGTGTTTACAGTATAAGGTCCGGAACCTTGGCAACCGGCGGCACACGGACAGGTGAGATAAAACATAAGACGATCATGCAAGTAGTCTAGGATCCTACTTTTGACCCCAACAAGCTTATAATATATAATTGAACGATCATATAAAGGCAATCGCACATGCCAAGCTTATATCTTAAGTCTTTTATTTTTAATGTCCTTGTGACATCTCTAGGGAGCCCGACTACCATGGAATACAAGTTAGATCTTCAAAAACCCTTTAAAATATACTCGGTCATTGCGATATCTGTTAATAATATGTTTCAATAATGCACCAGATTCGGCTACCATGGTTATGAATACTAGCTAAAGGGTATAAGTATCGATCTGAAGCTATAATAAAGTGCGAATGTGCAACTTGCCCCTCGTAAATCATTAGAGCCTCGGACATGCAATGAAGAATAGATTATGGGAATTTAAATTTGCATATCGTCATTCGGCAACCAATCACAGCATGAACAACCGTGCTCAGTAGAGCACATAACTCAAGCACCCGCTCAAACCAGAGCAAGTGATCGAATTGTTTATAATTCCTTCCTGTCCGCGGCTGATTTGCTATATGTGGCTGATATGGGCAATGCCAAGCGGTCGTCCGATCTATCTTTATTGACCGAGTGACCATGCCGATGAAAAAAGGTTTTACCTTTACAACGTTCTTCACCGTTTTGGTCCGTGGCCGTTTAGGTTCAAGATATATGGACCAACTTAAGACAAAGGTAATTGTTTAGTAGAAGGCCTTTTTTCTAGTTATTAAAAACGTATTCTATGGTGTATTATATGATATATAGAAGCAATAGAACTGTTAAAAATGACCTGGGAAGTGTAGGCTATATTAAACCAAATACAAAACAGAGTAGTGGGAGAGTGGAGGGGGGAGAGAATCCTACAGAAAATTGATTTTTGAGCACAGACTAAACCAAAAATACACTACTGTATTTACATAGCTGGACGTATTAAAGGTGAATTCCAAGGATGAAACCTATTCAAACTAAAATGTTCATTGGGATCTGCTTGGTTTTAGGGGTATGATACTGAAGAACTTTCATCAATGTGTCCTAACAACATAGAAATATAGCTTATCTAAGTTATTTTGTGGCGAGCACTGGCGTGTTTACCATGACGTCATATTGTCAATGGCGGGAACACTAAACACGGGAAATGGGTGAATCTTTGTTTTATTTTATGTGAGAAGCTCTTATACATTGTATGCATGTTTACAGCTCAAAATTTGGCTTAATCACTATCTGGTCAAGGGACTGCGATATATAAAATTAACAGAAAACGATACTTACATCAAGAAATAGGTCTTGGAAGCGACCTCCCTCGACTCGTGACCAGGATAAAACACTCGAAAACAAGCCGTCGAAAACACTGCCTGTAGGTTTATTGTTGGCGAGATTGGATTATTTCTTGATGTGCACCACATCTTCAGGTGCTTGTTCGATGTTTTGCAGAGCTTGAGTATTGAAATGAACGGTACTAAATAAGAATAACAGACCTGTCCACGAGCGTGTGTGATTGGGACAAATATCCAATGTTGTTGTTGTTGTTGTTATTATTAAAGGGCCTTCGGGTGGATGCCACCTGCTTGTCCCTAGAAGACTAACCGTCAGTGGGACTCTATACTATGTCGGCAACATGTGTCGCCAAGAGGAAGACACATAAGGCACGAGAGAGCTGAGAACACACATCCGCATCCCGGACACCGTGGCCTAACAATAGCCCTAAGCTGAACCCCCGAGACGACAAACGGCGAACCGAGTCCCTAAGTTTGACCCTGTGACTATAGAACCGCGGACACACCTCCACCAGATGCTCAGGGGTTTCGGGCTGTCCACACCAGCGACAGTCCGGGCACCGTATCATGCGGAGTCGGAACAGGTGTGCTGACAGCGCAGTGTGTCCAATACGCAGCCTGGCCAGCGAGACATCGAGTTTCCGCAGGGGGTGTCGACTCCAAGGCTGGGGGCACGAATCCCACCGGTATCTCCCCATGGTCGTCTGTAGCAACAGCACCCGTAGCTCCCTGTCCCAAAGTCCGCGACTAGCCCGCCCGACAACCCGGGCATGTGTCCTCGCAACCATGTCAACCGACTCAACCTCTACCGAAGCGTGCGCCAGCTTCGCCGCAGCATCAGCCACCGTGTTGCCACGAATGCCCGAGTGCGCAGGAACCCACTGGAGGACCACTTCCCACGGATGACCTAAAAAGTGAACCAGCAACTCCTGGATGGCGAAGACAAGACGAGGATATGTAGCCGGGCGGGCCGCAAGGAGCAGATGGAGGGAGGCTTGGGAATCCGAGTACAAGACGACCCGTTGAGGCCGAATATGACACCGCACAAACTCCAGGGCTCGAAGAATGGCAAACAGTTCCGCCACTATGATGGGATGGTGCCCAGACAACCTCCAGGTCTGGCAGAGGGAGAGGTCCTCGTAGTAGACAGCCGCGGACGAGGAGGCCGGAGGAACGCAGGAACCATCCGTGAAGACACCGAAGTGCCCCTGATAACACGACCCCACCAGCTCAGCAAAATAGGCCCGGGCAAGTCCAGCATCCGTCGACGTCCGGTAACCTTCATGGAAGGTAACCCGGATGCGAGGAGTGAGATCAACCCACGGCGGGACCGGAGACACAGAGGGGGTCGGGGAGGGAGAGGGAGGGTCCACAGCTATCTGCCGATAGTGGAGGAGGCTCCTCACCAGGAAAGGCTGACAGCGTTTCACAGGCCACGATGGTGCATTCCTGGAGACCCCTGACGAAGCATGCAGGCCTGACAACGGGTGATGCCCAGGAAGAGTAGCAACTCGCCCCGCCCACCTACAATCCGTCAACACCCGAGACCAGGACAGAGGCAACGACCCACTTTCCGCTAGGAGGGACACGGTAGGGGAGGAACAAAAAGCCCCCAACGCCACCCTGAGGGCCGTGTTATGAACAGGGTCCAAGCGGCTAAGAACTGACGACGAAGCCGAACCATACACTGCACTACCATAAGCCACCTTACTCTTGATGAAAGACTCATAAAAACACAGCAGATCATCCCGAGACGTCCCCCACTTGGACCCGGCTATACACTTCATTATACCCAGCCGCTTCATGCAAGACGATCGCAGGTAGTCCACATGATTCCTCCAAGTCAATACCGGCCCATCCCAACGCAGACCTAAGAAGGTGTGTGACGTACGATATGTGAGAGGCTCACCCCCCAACGTAATCGTAGGCAGACCCGGGAGTTTAGTCTTCAACGTGAAGCACATGAGAGCGCTCTTTTGGGCATTGAGTCGTAGGCCCCAGTCCCTCGCCCACTCACAGAGCTCATCAACCGCCAATTGCAAAGCAGTCTGGGCCTGTAAGAGCGTGTCCGCTGAGCAGACGATGGCAAGATCGTCGGCATACACCATCGTCGTAGCATTACGGGACCGAGGGACATCAGACAACATGGCATTCAGGAACAGTGGACCCAAGATCGACCCCTGAATCACCCCACGGCGGACAGGGAAAGGCCGCGACGTAGAGGTACCGACCGCCACTGAAAGGGACCTCTCAAGCAAGTAGCTGCAGAGCCACGATAAAACCTTCCCACGAACACCAAGCATACCCAATTTGTATAGGACCCCGGCATGGGAAACCGAATCAAAGGCACTCGCAACATCGATGAACGCCACGAGGAGCACCTTCTTGTTCCGATATGCATCCTGGATGCGATATTCCAGCTGGAGGAGCACATCCACGGTGCCCCTAGCCGGGCGGAAACCATGAAGAACATCAGGAAGGAGTGCCTTAGTCTCCAGCCACCAAGTGAGCCTCTGTGAAACCATCTTCTCCATCACCTTACCCACCACCGACAACAAGCAGATGGGCCTACGTGAAGATGGTAAAGAGGGATCCTTACCCGGTTTAGGGAACGGAAGGAGGAGGGCCGACTTCCACAAAGCCGGATATGTACCAGTAGACCAGCTCCTGTTATAGAAGTCCAGCAACACATCAAACCCCTCCCGCGGCAGATGGGCAAGCATCTCATACGCCACATCATCGTGACCCACAGCCTTACCCTTGGGGAGTGAGTCCAAAGTGCGGTGCAATTCATGGGCGGTCAGCGGATCGGCAAGGCCGTCAAGATCAGGAGATTCAAGATGGTACGAAATTACTGACTCCAGCCGATCCACATCCGGTAGTTGCTGTGGGGCCTCAAACAGCACCCGATAGTGATCTGCCAAACAATCCGCCTGCTCCTGCGCATCGCCGACTAGCCGACCGCCAACAGTAAGAGGGAAAGAAGTGTCCACCCTCTGGCCATTCATCTGCCTAACAAAATGCCACGCCCTCTTGCTGGAGCTGGCAAACCTCAACGTAGGACAGAAGGCAGCCCAAGACCCACGCTTCGCCTGCAAGAGAGTGCGTTTGCACCGGGCATCCACCCTCCGTGCCTCCCGCTTGAACTCCACACAGGGATGACGGCGCCAGACAGACCAAGCCCGATGACGAACCCGGACCGCGACCGCACATTCCTCGGTCCACCAAGGAACAGTGGGCCTGTCCGTAGGGGGCCGGCCCGTCATCCGAAAGGCCCCACCGGCCGCAGCAGTTAACGCCCTTGAAATGGCCTCAGCACCCGAGCCCACCGACTCCGCGAGAGAGGGAGGATCCAAGTGGAGGCCACGTTGGAACTGTCCCCATCCCTCAGCACCGAACCTCCACCTCGGGCGGGAACGCGGAGGGGCAGGAGAGGAAAACCCAAAGACATCAAGCAAGACTGGCAGATGATCACTCCCCATGTATGGACCCGTGGTAACCCGAGCACCTAAAAACAGGTCATTACCCAAGCAGAGATCTAAGGTGGAGGAGGACGCGGTATGCGGATCGACGCGGGTAGGGAGACCAGGTGGGGTTAAAAGGTCAAAGGAAGGGCTATCCAATAACGCATCAAAAAGCGAGGTACCAGTACGGTTCCGAGATGCCCTGAGCACCAACGGATCCCAGTACGGGTGACGCGCATTAAAGTCCCCCATCACCAGACAGGGCGACGGCAATTGATTAAAATAATGTTGGAATTCCGGCAGAGCAATATTCCGACAAGGGTTATAACAGATGAACACAGTAGCCCACCCCTTCCGTAAGGCCACGCTCACCGCCAGAACCTCCAGGTCTCCACCAGCAAACCGTTGCAAACCGAACAACTTGCTTGGGACCGTATCCCGCACCGCTAGAGCCAAACCACCACCCCTAGAGTCCCTATCCGCCCGATACACATTAAAATGAGGGATCCGGAAATGTAACGTGGAAGAAAGCCAAGTTTCGCATAGCCCTACCACTATAGGGGCTTCACGTTCCACCAACAACCGTAAATCCTGAGTCTTACGGTGAACTGACCGAGCATTCCACAAAAGAAACTTCTCCGATAACCTGGGCAACCCTAACGGGACACCAACAGAGCCAACAGTCTGGGTATCAATGCGAGACAAACTTCCTTGAGAGTACGGCCTGACACTATGCACTCCCAGAAATCCGCCACCAACGAGCCAAATGTATTAATTACAGGGGGGGGGGGGGGAGGGGCAGACTGCTGCCTCACCGTCGGACTACCAGCACTAGACGCTAAAGGACCAGAGGTAGGCCGGGGAGAGACAGAAATATTATTCGGGCAAGGGGGAGGGAGCATCTGGGGGACTGGCGGCGGAGCCCTGGGAGGAGAGGCATCCAACAACCTGTGCCGAGGCCGAGGACCACTACGACGGCGCAGATGCCTCGGGGACGATGGACGATGAAGGACCACTTCAGCGTCAGAGGAGGCCCCCTCTGAGACCCGAACCTCACGCCGAACCACCTCACCCATGACCCCTACGCCAACACCATGTGGCCGAATCACATCCAGGTCATCCGCCTGATCCCCCAACACCTCAAACCTGTTGCCCGTGACCACCGAAGCATACAGCCGGTCACCCGCCGCCGCCGACCTCGGCGGGAGACGCGGGCCAGCAGAGCCACTTACAACCGGAGACGATCCTAAACGCGGAGGAGACCGACGCTGGGTAGGATTCAGTTCCCGAACCTTCCGGTTGAGATCAGGCAGGCCAAACTTTTCCTGTTTGTAGTCCTCATGGATTTCTAGAGCCTTCAAGAAAACGGGGCAGGAGCGGGAGGTCACCCGATGTCCACCACCACAAAAATAACAACTAGGGGAATTAGGGCACGAGTGGTCACCCGACGCAATAGGATGAAACCCACTACAGTTCCGACAGCGCACCTTATTCCGACAGGTGATCGAATCATGACCAAAAAAATGGCAGGTGAAACACCGTAGCAGCCTAAAAGAGTACCTCGAAACTGGATAGCACACTGAGCCTAAGACAACCCTGGAAGGCAAGCAACCCCGAAAACGCAAGCGGACCACCCCTGAACTCACCGAGGGAGAACCCGACCCTCCACCATCCCGCTCCATGCGTTTAGAGAGCCGCGTGACCTCCTCCAGGGCCGCTGACGCAACCCCATGATCATCAGACAGGACCCTAAGGGACCCCATGATGGCACTCTCAGAAATGACAGGGTCAACAGGGCCGATCTTCCCCCAGGAATACCTGCTATCCCCCGGGGAAATGGACTCCCGGCACACCACCGTCCAGTCCCCGAAACTAGTCAACTCCTCTAGAGGCCTAATCCCCTTACCAATAACCCCGCGGGGAAGAGAGACACACAGGGCCTCACCCCGACCCAGTACCTTGATGCCGTGTGGCCGCACATACTCACCAAATGGAGCATCCCCACAGCCGCCGTAACCCTGGCAGAATTGTCAAAGACACGCCGCCGAGGAACAGAATTAATAATGTACGTTACCAAGTCAGCGTCGTCCGAACCATCCGGCACCCCCACCGATCCCCCCACGGCCCCCTGGGCCAGGTCCACCGGCACACCGGGCACCCCATCCACCGACAACTTCCTCTGCACCTTGGCCCCATCATTGAGAGGCCCGGGAGGGCCATCAGCGACCTTATCAAGGACCAGACTCCGCTTCAGGCCACCAGACGACTGATCGTCCATGGCCGCCAGGCCCGCCACATCCCCCTCACCACCCCCACTACACACACTCATCCCCCAGCACTACCCACCACGGTCCCACTGACTCTAGCCAGGAAAGCCAGCTGGCAAGCCCGATGGCCCACCTGAGCAATAGCCCGTGAAATAGAAAATGAAAAGCACAAGAGACCAGCACGTCTGAACAGTACGGCCGTCTTCTTCCTCCTTCCCTCCCAGTCATATCCAATGTTTACATACAATGTCACACGAATCAGCTGGAACTCTCAACTGACGGTCCATGCCAACGGCGCTATAAACTAGTATTAATAATAATAATAATAATAATAATAATAATAATAATAATAATAATAATATTTATTCAGTTAGCAATTTACAGAGTTGGTACCATATAGTTTGTTACAAATATGACATGTACCAGCCTTGCATAATTCCAACTAAGGATAGCCCAATAAGGCCGTTAGGCGTATTTCCATTGGGGTCCTTGTGGGATTAGGTTAGCTGGGGAAAATGGGGAGGATAAAGAAATAGATACTTTAGAGAAAGTATTTCTAGGGGGTTATTTTAAGATACCTTACATCCTATAGTAAATATTAGTAATCCGTAATCAGTAATAATTTCAGTTTGGTTTGTCTATCTCTTATGTCGCATTTAGTAGTAGACATAAGCTTGGTGCTCCCTTCTCGCAGCTGTCCGGTTCAGGTGTTCCTTCAGGCTACGTCTGAAGGAATACAGTGTTCTCTTTTCACGGACTGACTGGGGTAGGTCGTTCCAGTCTTTGATGGCGGTGAAGAAGAATGTTTGCTTACCCTGTCCTTGGATTCTCGGGACCTTAAAATTAAACATCCTGTTTCTTGTATTATGTCCACTCCTCTCATTTGCTTTAACAAAATCATTCTTTAGGTACTCTGGAGCTCTGTCATAGACAATTTTGAAGGCATTAGTGAGCCTGATTTGTTTGGCCCTGTCAGCGACAATGAGCATACCTAGTGACTGAAGTTGTTCCTGGCCAACATGTGATCTGGGTCCTAGGTTCAGCATGAACCTAACCATTTTATTTTGAGTGACCTGAAGTTTGTGCTGTGCTGATTTAGATGATGCAGAGTACCAGGATGACACAGAATAGTCAAAATGATATTGAACAAGCGCTTGGCAGAGGGTCTTTTTGGTCGCCGCGGGCAAACATCCCACCTGTCTATACAGGTATTTTATACGTGCTCTACACTTACTCAGGATAGATTCCAAAATTGTTTCACCTGACAAACTCACGTCCAGTTTTAGTCCGAGATATTTAACTTGTGACACTGTTGTTATAGGAATATCATTACAGTTGACCGAGAAGCCCACAATGTCTTTCAGTTTGCGTTTTGTTCCACATAAGATGGCTTCCGTCTTGCCCAGGTGAAGAGATAGTCTATTGTCCAATAGCCATTCACTACATGATTCTAGTTCTTTGGAAAGTGAAGCGGCAATACTTATTGGGTCTTTTCCTGAAACCAGGAGCACGCTGTCGTCTGCATACAGTAATAATTTACATGAGACGCTCAGTTCCATGTCGTTCACATAACAGAGAAAGAGTAAGGGACCAAGGATGCTTCCCTGCGGGACCCCACAGTTAATTGGCATAGGATCAGATATATTATCGTCAATTTTGACTCTTTGGGTTCTACCACTAAGATAAGATTTAAACCAGTTCACAGATCCTATGCCCATTGCTTGTAGTTTATTACATAGGATATCATGGTCTACTGTGTCAAACGCTTTTTGTAGATCAAGAAGAACCATACCGGTGTAGTTACCTTTAGACATTTCTTTACGAATGTGATCCGTTAAGTGGATGAGACAGGAGTCTGTCGAGTACATGCATCTGAAACCTGATTGAAACTTATAGAATAGATCATTTTGTTTGAGGTAGTGTTCAATTTGGGTGTATACCGCTCTTTCAAGGATTTTAGATACAATACATAATATGCTAACAGGTCTGTAGTTACCAACTTCTAGTTTATTTCCTTTCTTGAATAGAGGGGTTACAATAGCTTCCTTCAGTTCAGCAGGTACAGTGTTGGTGTTAATTGACAAGTTGATGATGTGGGTTAGGGGGCCTGCTATACCAATGGGCTCCATCTCGTAGAAATTTGGCAGGAATTTTGTCTGGTCCTGTGCTTTTATGTACATTTAGGTTAGACAGCTCGTCAAAAGTGTATTTTGGTGTAACATTTTGCAATCCAAATGTGTTTGGGTGTATGTCTTTATCTCTGTAGAAATTTCGAAAGGTGGCCGTTGTTGTCGTGTATTTATTGAGAGGTTGAGGTAGGTTCTGTGCAAGTGTGTTTGCTATGGAGGTGAAGAAGGAGTTGAAGTAGGTTGAAATTTGTCGTTTATCGTGGCAAATCTGATCATTAATGGTGAGAGCAATATTAGTGTTAGACGAATCCCTTGTCTTGTTTCTGTAGCCTGTTGTTTTTAGGTGCCTCCATAGTTTCTTTGGGTTATTCTGATATTCCTCTGCCTTATTGTGAAAATAATTAGTTTTCGCTGACTTTATTTTCCTACTTAGTTTATTCCTGGCCCTGTTGAACTCATGTTTCAGACCTTGATCCTGTCTATGTTTCGCTAGTCTTTTTAACAGATTGTCTCTGTGTTCCAGGAGTTTAGTGGAATTATATCGATATTGCCCATATACATATTACAGTATATTCATGCCAAGTTATGACCCTGTAGCAAACTTCGTTTTTTCTTTCATCCCTGTAATTCACCTTTAAGGGGAGATTTCCACTTGAGGGATTTTTTTTTTTCTGGACCCCTTTCTCACACCTGTATATATTATTAAATTGTATAGTATTAACATCCTTATACATCACTTCATTATATTAAATTCGTTTTATTATAATTATTATTATAATTGTATACAAAAGTAACAAACTTCTTGTGTTATTGCTCTCTGGGCACCAAATGAAGCTACAGTCACTAATATCACTAAAGCTTTTCATAATATTGAGACATCTTATGAAAAACAGGTGCTGATGAAAATCTAACTGGTGAAAACAATATTAATACCTATATCTAGGCCAGGGTTAAAGGACTATACATATTATATTCTTTGGACCCTGCCTATAGGCCTACATTGATCATAGTCAGGGCAGGGGTACGGCATTCAATGGCATCTGTGTGTGTGTGTGTGTGTGTGAGAGTGAGAGTGAGTGTGTGTGTGTGAGTGAGTATGCGTGTGCGTGTATGTGTGTGTGTGTGATATATATTATGTTATGAGCCAATAAACTGTACTGGGACCTGTTCATCTGCCTTTTAGCCTACTCCTATAGACTTTAACTCATTCAGGATCGATGACGTACTTCTTTTCTGTGTTCTGGCTATCATTAGACGATTTTATTCAGATTAGGAAGGGTATATGGAAGTCAGAGGGTTGATTGAGACAGTCTTTACCCTTTCCATTCCCACAGACTCTTCCTAAGCTGTATAAAATCGTCGAATGAGAGCCAGAATAAATTGCTAAGACGTGGCCTAATGGGCCGAACGACTTAAAATCTGAAAACTAATAGGGCTAAGTATGAGGGAGAAGAGGGGTCAGAAAAACGACCCCTCTCCCCTTAATCGCAAATTGCCAGAAATAAGCTGGTGTGCCTCTACCAGGGTTACCAAATCAAGTCCGCTAGATAGTAAATAAATGCCGATAAATAGCTAGAATAATGGCACAATCTCTACAATATATCTCTAAAATGGCACAATCTCTACAATAGCTCTCTAAAATGGCTCAAACTACAGAATATCGCTAAAATTAATGTTGCTAGATGTAAACATTTGTCTCTAGATCGAATAAATACCTCTAGATCTAGCGGAAAAGTAGCTAAATTGGCAACACTGGGCCCTACACCTTCACGAGCCATGCGCATTATTGACCTGTGACGTCACGCATTCCAGAGTCTACCTGTCCACTAGTCGGTAAGTCGGCCAGGTGAGCGTCCAGGTAACAACACTAATCACTAAATCTGGCTCTAGTATAACAGGTAAGTCATAGTTTCTTTCCTTTGTCAATTTATGCATCAGACACCTCAAAAAAGCATAATTAGGCCTACATGTGCTTTTGGTGTAATTTTGAGGTTTATATCTTAATACTAATTACAGAGTTGAGTCGCATAGTTGTCATTCCTCAGATAAATAGAACATCATCGTTTTTTCAATTTATGCCTTAGATATCTCAACGATGAATTATTACATGGGCTTTTGGTGTAATTTTGAGGTCTATATCTTACTAAGTTACTGAGTTGAGTCGCATAGTTTGCATTCCTTTGATAAATAGAACATCATAGGTTTTTCAATGTATGCCTCAGATACCTTAACGAAGAATAATTACATGTGTTATTGGTGTAATTTTGAGGTTTATAAGGGGACAGTGACTGGTTTTTTGGTCTATTAGCTCATGTATTCATTTAGTTTTAGTTTCCTCGCTAGACTTTGATCCATCAAACTTGGAAAATCACCCCCTAGACCCCCTTTCAAGATAAATGTGTACATTTTTCGGTAGAAAATGTCCTGACTAATGTTACTATGGCCTAGTTTCAAATAGGTAAGACTAAAAAATGGCTTGAGCAAATGGGCTGTAAATTTCCACACCAATTTCCTAGCTGACCCTTCCGAAATGGTAGAAATGTTAGCTCAATTACTCTAGTCATATGTGAGTTATAAGGGTTAATGTTCAAGAGTTTTGGACTACTTATTTGGAACAGGGTATAGTGGAAGGCTTGCGGAAGGAAGAATCGTCGTCAATATCGAGCAGTATCGACCATTTATATAATTAGAACACATGATAAGGTATTGCACAGTTGGCCAAATAAGTTGTGTCTCCGCTGTCATACGTTTTACTCGCTGTATGCTGTATAAGTGTCTGTCAGATGTTGAATAGGGTGTGTAAAGATAGGAACATGTTTGTATATCTCACTCGAAACGATCAATTAATGCTTAGATAGTGTTGTTGTTGTTGTTGTTGTTCCCTAAGCTGCCTGGCCGAACAGCCCCGAGTCCCTGAGAAAGGCCATGGCCACGATCGGGCTTTCCCACAGAGCTCTCATTGAGTGTAGATTGTGTTGTTGGCGTAAGTGGTTGTGTGAAATGCAGTCTTCTATGATGTGTTTAATGGTATGGGGTGCTGTGTTACATCCCGGGCAGGCGTCGACAACGGAGTCATCCAGTCTCTTCTGATAGCTCAGGAGAGCTGGATGGTGTCCGCATCTCAGCCTGGCCAGGTGGGCTCTGTCCTCGCGAGGAAGGGAGGATTCGGAAAGATGGATTTCGGGAGGTCGTGCATGCAGCTGCGTGTTGTCTGTGAGTGAGTGGATGGATCGGTGAGAGATATGAGTATGGATGTGCTTTTGGAAGTTGGTTCGGGGTGGGCAGGGAGGGAGAGAGGACAATAATTGTGTGTGATACCGTGTGCTGGGTGTTGTTTTGATATTTCTTGGTGTCTGTGGGTGTGTTGCCATGTAGTTTAGTGGGTGGTCTTGGTTCGTAGAGGCTGCTGCCAGGAATTGAGTGCCTCTCATGTCCAGATGGTCTTTGACTTTGAGGATTTTGGTTTCTTGATGTAGGTGATCTGTGGGTGAAGTAGCTTAGATAGTGTTGATACCAATTATTGATCGAAATATAGTTAGTGCCGCAACATGACTTATTTGGTCAACTGTACAGTCTGAGTCAAGTGTTCCACCTTCCTTATAAATTGTGCTCTCTTAGGGGGATGTTTTTTTCTGGAACTCCTTCACCCTCATGTTAAGCTCCATTAGTTTTGAGATTTTAAGATTTTAAGGCATCTTTATAATGAATAGACATATTTTGTCCTGCTCACTAAATCCTCTATAATTTGAAGCAAAAGTCTGTCGAAGGAACTGACCTTCACTGACCAGTTCAGCGATGCATTCTGTTCCTGTTAATTTTCTCTCTTCTTGCAAACTCTCCTTCATCTACATATACGTGTAGGCTATTGTTAAGGGGGGTGACCTTCTTTTTTTTCTCTCCTTTTCTCTTTATCTGGGATGTATCCATTTGGCCCCATTCAACCTACTGTTATAAGACGTTTATCCCCATCCAAGTGTCGATTTCTTCCTGGCGAGCGATAGCGAGCCAGCATTGTAAGGAGAAATCCGGCTTTGCCGGAGAAAATTTTTCTATCAAAAAATTTACAAATTTAGCCTGCTGTCAAAAACATTTTACAAAATATGCTGGCTCGCTACCGCTCGCCAAGGAAAAAATCAACACCTGGATGGAAATAAACGTCTTAAAACAGTGGGTTGAATGGAGTCGAATGGTTACAACCCAGAGAGAGAGGGAGACAGAAAAAAACGAGGTGGGTCCCCTTAAGAATGAATCCTATTTTCCATCTGGTCTCCCAGGCAGGATGGTGATGAATGAGAACCGTGTGCCCGCTCCTTTACCCCATATCTTGAAGAACTACACCAAGGCAGCCATCCGCACCCAACCCAAGGACCTTCTAACATGGTCTGCTGCTTACTTCAGGTACCCACTACAGGCATTCCTTTACCTTAATTTTTCTTTCGTTCCACAAGAATCTTTGATATAAAAATCAGTAATTATGCTGGTATATATAAACAACATATGATCATATTTCAATTTATATTGTCCTGTATTTTACCAAGACATACTGATCAACCTTATAATGGTGTACGCAGGGCCTTGACCCATGATAAGGAGCCTCCAGTTAAGGACCGATTGGAGTTTCCTGTTCCCGAGTCTGAAAATGGCATCTCCCCAGGGGTCCTACGAGTTCTGCATCGTCAGGTAGGTCACACAATGTCACTAGTAACGTACCTACACTCTGTTCATCTTAACCGGACAAAAAAATCCTGGAAAAGGGTTTTGACAAGATATCTCATAATTTACCCAAGAACTGCGACAATCCTTCTGGAATCTCATCAAACCAATCTTGGTGTTTCTTTGTGAAGACTCCAAGAACCTCTTTGGATTTATGCATCACAGTGTAATGTTCAAGAGAAGTGTGAATCTGATCCTACGGCCATCAGTCCAGCAGCTGCCTGTTTATCTGAGGGTTCTTGTGATTATTACGTCGCACTGGTCGGTGGTTCTGACAATTGCGTAATCAATCAGATGCCAGTATTTGGAGCATGAATGTTTCCATGTGGTTTTGTACTTGGACTTACGATGAAAGAATGTGTTGGTGATTGTCAGTCTGTGTTCTGCACACTTTCTGAGAAGTAGACCATTACTGTTCATATTGCCTACCCCCTCATTACCAATGGTGTCCTTCCAGGTCAGATGGTCTCTTCCAAATTGTGCGTTAAATTCATCGAGAACCAAGATTTTGTCTGTTTGGGGAACTACTCTGAGGATGGCATCAAGGTTTTCGTAGAAAGCTTCCTTTTCTGCTGGTTTGGCATCGAGAACTAGGGCGTAAGTGCTGATGATGATTGCTTTTCTCTCGTTCGTAAGGGGAAGATGCATGGTCATCAATCTTTCACTTTTTCCATCTTGGAGTTCTGATAGTCTTTGAACAATGACATTTTTCCTGCTGATTCCAACACCATGTATTCGCCGATCTGCTGCTGGTTTTCCTTTCCAAAAAATTGTGTTTTCAACAAACTAAACATTGTCAGGGAGCATGGTTTCCAGAAGAGCAGTTATATCCATGTTGTTACGAAGAAGCTCTTTAGCTATGTAGGCACTTCGTCGCTCTGGTTTTTGTGAATGACCGGAGTCCATTATTGCTTGAACATTCCATGCTGCTACCTTCAGGTTTATTTCTTTATTCTTTTTTTCTTTCTTTTCGACTGCAATAGGAGGGACCCAACTGGAGGCGGTTCTCCAGGCAGGCTATGTTTGGGACACCTTTTCTAGTTCCCTCACAATGTGGGGCGAGCAGAGTGGCTCCTAAGTAGGGCTGCTCAGTCGTGCCAGCAGCTGCCTAGTTGCATTGCCACCTCAATCCTAATGCAAAGCGATCTTCTTAAAGACACCGTCTGTGTGGAGGTTTACAACAAGGATCTTCCAGCAATCACCTTCGCTTGATCCCGTCACTGTTCACCCAGTTGCATTGCAACCTCAATCCTAATACAAAGTGAACATCTTAAAGGCACTGTCTGTGTGGAGTTTACAACTAGGATCTTCCAGCAATCTCCTTCGCTTGTTCCCGTCACTGTTCACCATTGCTGCCAGGTCCAGGATCATGCCGAGATGATAGGATGAAAAGAACTGGATGGCTCTTGTGCATGAAGTTAAGTGAGTGGTCAAGCAACTGCACATTCCCCAATCACACATACTTAATGTCAGTAGTCCTGGTCCAGCAGCATGAAAGACCAAGACGGCTGGGAATAATAATAATAATAATAATAATTCTTTATTCCAGACACATAAGATAGATACAGTATAAATACAGTACGACCTAATGGTCCATATCACATACACTTCTCGTCAGAGCACAGATAATAATTATACACAAAGATATATTAATAAAGACACAATAAAATAAAAAATACAGTAGGCCTATTTACAGAATAGAGCACATATCACATTTTGTCACAATATAACACAGATAGGCTAACTAAGGCTATTGCTCAATGTTGGTTAACACCTATTGCACAGATCATTGCTCATAGTTCAATTAGACCTATATATTACATTACAGTACATACTATGTGTGCAGCAGCTTCTGCCAGTGAGATATAATACGGGATTCATAGATATGATCACTAGACCAAAGAGCTACAATCAGCGTGTTACTGGAGGATTGCAGTCGCTGCGAAAAGCTGTACACCAGTCTCCTGATGACAGCCCGACATCACTGCACATCCAACAGTGTGCACACCATACTAGTGCTTTCATATTTAGAGAGACCAATGAACATCTTGAGTATATTATGATAGGATGTACACAGACCATTTATGGTGGCTCTCTTATACTTCCACCACAAATGGGCCGTGTACATAGAGGAACAATATGTCCGGAACAAAGTGACTTTAGTTTCCCAATTACACATGTGGAATTTTCTCAAGATGGTGTTACCACGTAAATATAGCTGTCTGCGCTGACGGCCGATATCTGCATCATCTGAGCAATCGTTTGAGATAATGTGTCCCAGGTATTTTATTTTGTTTACTTCTTGAATAATTTGATTATTGAGTGAGAAATTTGGCAGTTTACTTTTATACAGTAATTTTGATCTAAATATAAGAACAGCACTTTTCAGTGGGTTGAATTTAACACAATGTTTACTACCAAAAGATTCACATATATCAAGAAGTTTGCTCAGACCCGCAGAAGACGGTGCAATAATGACCAGATCATCAGCATACATGAGATGGTTGATGATTTTATTCCCACCATAACATCCAATCTGCTCTTTATTCAATTTATCACTTAATTCATCCATATATACATTGAATAAGTAAGGTGAGAGAATACTACCCTGTCTCACTCCATTGGTTACTGTAAAGGAATCCGAAATAATGTTACCCCATCTTACATTAAATGTTTGATTGGCGTACCAGTACTTCAAGATTCTCAGTATATAGGATGGCACTCCCCTTGTTGCTAATTTATCAAACAGGATATTGTGGCAGACTCTGTCAAATGCCTTACTAGCATCAAGAAAGCATGCAAAAATAGAGCTGTTCATTTTGATGTACCCATCCACTAGCTCCTTCAGAGTGTAGATGCACTGGTCCGTACCATGATTCTTTTTAAAACCAAATTGATTACTATTAGTTGAGATATACACTGAGATTCTGTCTAAAATGATTAACTCTAGTATCTTACTTACAATACTGGCAAGGGCAATAGGTCTATAGTTGTCTTTTGATGTAATTTTGCCAGCCTTGTCTTTAATTACTGGTATCAAGGTAACGGACATCATAGATTCTGGTAGGAAACCATGGATTAGAAAGCTGGTAAAGCAACTGCTGAGTTTCTCCAAGAGGAGAGTGGAGGAGTACTTCAAATGTTCAGCATATATACCATCAAAACCACAGGATTTGTTAGCATCTAGCCTACTTATTGCAGCCTTGATTTTTTCACTTGTAACTTTAATTGTGTCATATTTTTCTTCTTTGTTACACTCTGTTGTAGCAGCAATGGTATTTCCTTGGTGCCCAACAGAGTTAAACAAAGTTTGGTAATGTGTTTTCCAAAGATTGGCTATGTTATTAGTACCAGAGATCCCATCTACACTAACGGGTAGAGGTGTGCAGCTATTATGCATTTTTTTAATATCCTTCCAGAAGGCCAATGTGTCTTTGCTAGCAAAGTTTTTGGCCAATGCTTCTCTTCTTAATACATTTTCATTGTTTTTTATATATCTGATTGCATACTTGCATCTAGCCTTTAGTCTGGTGAACATGTCAAAAATGGGTCCCTGTCTCGGTTTGTTATGATCCAGCCATACACTACGAGCATCTCGGGATGCCTGGTATAGTTCTGAAACATGGTCATTCCACCCAGGTTTGTTAAAAGAGTAATTTTTGTTATGCTTGTGAAATACTATGTCACTAGCCTTAGTAAGACAAGATATAATATTATTGTACAGCTTGCTGACTTCTTCTCGATGACTAGCATTAACACAATTGGGGTCTTCACAGGTAATGGCATCCTCACTGCCAGGATCAAGCTCAGAAAGGAGAGTGTGTGTTAAAGTGCAAAATTGCTCACACTCCTCCTCGTCAAGCCCGCCCCATGGCAGTTTTGGATTTACACTATTGTTTGACTGGGTTAATTCTGGCGCTCTTTCCAAACTAGCTGTTAAGGTCAATGGGATATGATCTTCATCTGTATATGTATACTGAATTTCCATATTTGTTATCATATCATGGAAATCAGCACTAGCTACGGTATGATCTAGCCAAGACGTTGAGCCCCATGCTGCACTGACACATGTGTAACTACTATGAGGGAGCATGAGCTGAGAAGAGATAATTAGATCATGCTCACCACAGAAGTTAGTCATATGACTAGCAAACAGAGAGTTACTCATGTCCTTCAGATTAGCATTCCAGTCCCCTATTACAGAGTAGCAGGTGGTATTTAGTTCTTGTAAAAGAGCACTTAGCTCTCCAAGGCATTCCAGGTATTGTTCTTCATTTTCATTACATTGGTAGGGCAAGTACACACTAAGAATAACTACTTTCCGTTGGATATCTTCTATTTCTATACCTGTACACCATGATAAATTTGTTACAAGTGGTTTAACCCGGCTGTCTAAAGAGTCCCTCCACAAAATAGCTACTCCTCCCGGTGGGTGACCTGCTACTAGACCATCCATAGCATCGGTTGTCGAGACCCCAAACCCATGAAAATTATCACAGATAGTACTGAGGTTACCCAAATCCTGTTTAAAATACCAAGTCTCCTGCAGGCACACAATATCACTGGTATTAAATACGTCTACTACATCAGGGCGTAGGAGAAGCCCTCTGTTGGTTTTAGGGAGCCCCCTACAGTTATAAGTAGCAATACGCAAATTGTTGGGAGATGAAGTAGACTTTATATCCATGATGTCCCAACATTGCAGTGAGTTGCCGGATGCTCAGATACTTGTTAGATCTGCCATCTGAAGCCTGCCCACCTGGCTTTGCCTTCATCCGCCTCCCTAAAAGTCAATCCACTGTTGAGGTTCAGCAGTCAGGGTATGTCTACTCGCCATTGGGCCTGTACTGAAGAACTGAGGCGAATAGCCGCCTCCCTGCCTATGATGTTAAAGGTGGATTGGTTCCATTGCAAAAGGTGTCTCCCAGTGTGGCATTTATATACCACCAGTAACCTGGTCCCAGTGACGTTAACAAGCTCGGAGCCGTTGCCCGCTTTGCACCACATGGAGGTGTCATCCTGAGTTTGGTCAAGCTGCAGGGTTAAGTTAGCTGAGAGCTAGCCACTCTGATAGCAAGACTATTTGTGGTATTAAACAGATGGTTATGGGATGGGACTTTTAGTGGGTTGTAGATATTTGGAGGATTATGTGCATTTAAAGCATGAATGGTGAGGGTAGCGTGGAATGGGATCAGATACAATGTGATGTGCAGGTAAAGTATGAATTTGGCTGTATGATGATGATAACAACTGGAATATAAATATCTACAGTTAAGTTGTCAGGGAAGTGTGAAATAGGACAAATGTAGAAAATATGAGCAGATAGAGCATAAGTTTACCTGCATCACTTTTCCAGCTAAATGGCGAGGGTAGTGTGGAATGGGAGCAGCTACAGGAGACATGTGGAGCCATGGGCGTGATGGAGGAGACAGCTCAGGATGCTTGGCAAAGGGCCGGTGGGGGTGATGGAGGCACGGTCGACTGGGAACACATCCTCTCCCATCTTGCTGCTCTCTCTACACACGTTAGTACCTATTCTTATTCTTCTTTATTTCTTTAATCTATTTATTTATTTATTTATTTGTATTCATATTCAAGATAGCAAGTAAAGATCTTTAACCTGATAGCAGCTCTCCAAGTGTCATGAACTGGGCCATATTCCTGTTTAATCCTCTGGCTTGGGGTCATTCCACTTACATATGCTGAGGGGCACAGGGCCCTGGGTGGGGCTTTGGTTTCCCAGGCGTTTTCCGCACCCTCCTCAGCTCCCCGCCATGGAGTGGCTTCGGTCACCCAGGCTTTATTGTGGTAGGCAGGGAGGGTTCTGTGGGAGCGCTCGGTTATGGCCTTGGCCTTGCTCGGGGCCTTGGGGCTGTTCGGCCAGGCAGCCTGAGGAACAACAACAACAACAAATGCTGTGAATAGGTTCCCCATTACTTGAAGAGAGAGCCTCTCCTGGCTAGGAGAGGATATACCATAATTGGCAAGTTAGTAAGTTAGACAGCAATGAAAGATGATCATCCTTAGATTTAAGGTCACTGGCTCCAAACCATCTTAAATAGGCAATCCACAGCTAAGATATTGTTCAAATGTAGAATCCAGGGGTTTTGGAGCATCCAAGAAGAACCTGCCACAGTGACACACCTTGTTTGTGTACACAGCACTAAGGTTGGCATGATATTGTTCGCATACTGATAGGGTATCCTCTTGGTAGACTACCACAAGGTACAGGCGCCTGTACTAATTGGTGGAAAGTTCCAGTCTGGAAAGACACTATGCCTTGTATCCTCTGGTTCCTATTGGCCAGGTCATCCCAAGGGAGCCATTATTACCCTAAAATTAATCTAGCCACTTCTCACTTTAGCAATAAAACTTGTATATATTGTAAATACAAAGTAATTAACTTTGTACAAATTTGTTTCAGTCAACGCTAGAGGCCCTGCAGCTGGTGATGGCAGCGGTAACCTCTGATCCTATTACTCGTCGTGTAGATAGTTCCTCCCTCCTGGACCACTACCACCGTCTCCACATCCACACCAACATCACCCCCACTGACCAGTACACGGAGGCTGTTAGCTACCTTCATGATATTGCTAACTATCAGGATGGATACCTAGCACCCAGTGATCTTATGCGCCCATCTTGTCCTCTCATTCAATAAGCCCTATTAGTTATGAGATTTCAAGACATTCGCCCCATTGTTTGGAAATATTCAGACCTTTTGCCCCATTTCTTTGCCAATATTAAGACCTTTCGTGCCATTTAGGCGTCGATTTTTTCTTGGCGAGCGATAGCGAGCCTGTATTTGAAGAGGAACCGGCCTTCGGCTGGGAAATTTTTCTACCGAAAAATGTGCAAATTTATATCGAAGGGAGTTCTTGTGGATGTTTTTTTTAAAGTTTGATGAAGGTTTAGAGAGCAAACTAAACCCCCTCCTTAAACCATTGAGCCAACCAGTAAATTATGCTGCACAATACCGTCTGAGCTCCCTTCATTACATTGCTAACTAACAGGATGGATACCTTGCACCCAGTGATCTTACGTGGCCCTCTCATTCAATAAGCCCTATCCACCCTCAAGGACCAGTACACTCAGGCCATCACCTATATTAAGGGGGGTCACAGTTTTTGTTTATCTTTCTCTCCCTCTCTCTTTGGCTTGTATCCATTCGGCCCCATTTAGACAACTGTTTTAAGACGTTTATTCCCATCCAGGTGTCGATTTCTTCCTGGCGAGCGATAGCGAGCCAGCATTGTATTGAGAAATCCGGCTTTGCCGGAGACATTTTTCTATCGAAAAATTTACAAATTTAGCTTGCTGTCAAAACTAAAAAATATATATACTGGCTCGCTACCGCTCGCCAGGAAAATATTGACACCTGGGTGGGGGTAAACGTCGTAAAACAGTAGGCTGAATGGGGCCGAATGGATACAAGCCAAAGAGAGAGGGAGAGAAAGAGGAAAAAAAAAGCGAGGTGGGTTCCCTTAATGATATTGCTATTAGAATGGATACCTAGAGTCCAGGGATCTTATGCATCCCTCGTATCCTTTCATCCAATAGACAAACCTAACTTATTTAACTTCAAGACTCTGAGGTACAGTCATGTAAAGAATTATCATTCCACTTCCCAGTTTTGCTAGAAACAATATGTTATACAGTAGACAGTACCATCATATACATTTGTCATGTATGCATACTTGCATCAACAATTAAAATTTAAAACTTGCAAAGTCAAACCAAAACTGGGACAAAGACAATATAAAGTCAAAACAAAATATCAAAATCGCTATGTGGAAACAACGCTTACTAAAATATCAATGCTTACAAATGCTTAACTAGTAGTGTAAGTTATCTAGAAGAGATCTTGAAACATATTATTGAGAAGTGGCCTAACCAAGAATAAGTTTTGGTTACTCCCTGAAACATTTCAACCACCACAATTACTGCAAGTGAAACATCTATGTGCGAAAGTATCAGATATATTATAAGTGTAAGAATACTGCATTTAGTTTCTATAAAGCATCTGATAGGATAATATCAAAGCTTATACAATAATACAGTAATGTATAGACATTACACCATATTAATGTATGACGCCAACAACAACAACAACAACTATCTTACAGACATTCTCTTATACAATAAAATAAAAATGGTCACATGGCATGCACTAAACATCCACATAGAATTGCTCACCACTGGGCTTAGTATTTACAAGTAACTACTGGTAGTAGGAATAAGTATTTACTGATAAAAAGTATTTCCTGATATTGGTCAGTAAAAATGGAAGAAATAGTAGACTGGATCCTAATAAAATGAGAATGGTGGGACAGATGTGCATCGCTACTGCGAGAGATTGACTCCACAGTGAAGATCTCGGAAGCTATATGGGTAGCCTACAAGAAGCATTAGTGATATGTGTACAAGCAGATGTATGATAATATAGCCACTTGGAGAGGATGGAGGAGAATAAACTGAAAAAAATCACTTCTATGAATGTGGAAAGAGTCACACAGGGAACGAGACCAATGAATAAGTGGGATAATCTTGCAAATGGTTTCAGTTAAAGGAGTGACAAAAGATACCAGGGACCAAGCAGCCTGCAATGCTACCATTAAGTGAAATAAAAAGGCCTGCTTATGCAAATACAGAACATAGTATTTCAACACATGAATGTGCTGTACTTATAGCCATAATTATCCTTGTAATGAAATTTATATTCCATATTTAGCCATGCAGAGTTGCTTTATACTACAGTATAATCATGTATAATATATTCACCTATTAATATTTAGAAACATTTCAGATCGTATGGTCTGATCCCACATCTTTCTTGGTCTAGCACTTAGTGTAGCTCCCTCCACATTAACGAACTTGCATCTATTCACCGAACTTGGTTCATCCATCCTCTCCAAATGCCCAAACCATCCAAGCCTTCTTGTACGCAGCTCATCACTGATACTCTTGATACCTAACCGTCTCCTCAGCTCTTCACTTGTTATCCTATCTTGTAGTTTGACCCCCACATCCATCTCACCATTCTCATCTTGCTACGTTCCATTCTGTTGATTTCATCCACTTGACAGGCCACGTTTCTGAAGCATAGGTCATTGCCTTAAGCCAGTTAATTGCTGGAGGCACATTTGAAACTGAATAGAATCGTCAAATAGTAACCCGAATAAAGTTATAATGATGGCACCGGTACAGAAAGGGTTAACCTTCAAATTAAACCAAAGCTGGACATCTCATGTCAGATCTGTTGTCAAAGCTGCTTAGTTTAGTTTATGTATTTATTTTTATGATAAAAATAAAAGTGACAGAAGATCAGCTGATAAGGATAAAATTTAATTCTCACCCAGTTGAAGACAATGAATAGAGTGGAGCTTCAAATTATATCCCAGTCTTTCTCTAAGCAGTATTGTAACAGGACTTAACTATAATCATACCTGGTTAATCCAATTGCTAACTAGGAACATGTTTACACCACATTTGGAAAATAAAATGCATATACTGCACATCATACTGCCCAGTGGTTTAAAACTTGTGTTGTTCACTGTGCTTGTGAAAATGAATACATATCTTAAAAGTCTATTTAATAGTACATTGTCAGTGTTCAAGAATAACTCATAGTACAATGCTTTTTGCTATATATTACATTTGGGATTTTTTCCATCAACAATTTAATAGTTTTAGTACATTTTTAAATGTTGTTTGCAACTGTACACTACTTTAGTATATTTAATATGCCCCATCAATTACCCCTTCATCGTGTAATCATTAGGCTATCATAGTGCAGTTGGGTGTATGTACATGCTTAGATAAATATGCAGTATTCGAGAATGCATAATATATCGTAGGCTTGTGAATAAACCTTTAACTGTCTTGATAGCGTAATGGTTAGTGTGCAGAATTTTGGTGTGAGTATCCTAGGTTCGAATCCATGGAGTACTACATATATTCATTGTTTCATTAATGTCATTAATTAGGTTTATTTGTAAGTTACTTGGTGGGTTGGTGATGATATGAATGTTATAACAAATAAAATTGTTTACCTACTACTATTAGATTTTATAGTCCTTTGCCAAGCAGTCTGTGTTTTAAGCTTATGTGCGCATATGAACATTGAGTGCCAGAGGCAACCGTTAGGTCCCCATCCTTAGTTAGTTTGAACCAAAAATACCATCAAACTCAGAGTTTAGTCTCCATTACTCGAGTCTCTAAAATGGACACTAACACACAGTACTCTTAATGCTGCTGACGGCAGTGTAGGGGAGGTGCCTCTAGAGAACTCTAACAGTACCCTTTTAGAAGTTTAGCCAATAATCTTAATTTTATGAGAATACTGGCAGAGTGTGTCACTAAATGTTCAGCCTTAATTCAGGGGCATACAAGCACATCAGTTCCCCTTCCAGCTAGCCAAGCGACCCAACATAACTAACAATCCCAGTGCTCCCTCCATGGCATTGCCTGCCCCACCAATTTCTCCTAGTTTACTCCCCAAGACCCCAACTAGCTACGATGTGAACAAATATATTGAGGAAAAGATTCCACGTAGTGGAAGGGGCATTGCGGCACGGGCAAATGGAGCAGGTCTTGACAAAGTAGCCTGGTGGCGTTTAAGTCATGGCCATCCTTTAGCGGGGCTTTCCCAGGGGGAAACAAGGCGTCAAGAAATTTTGATATCAAGACCTACGTGATTAATTTCCCTAAATTTTCAGGAGAGCCAAGTGAGACTCTTACTCTTGATCAGTTTAGCTAGGTTATTAACCCTATCAGTGCGGGCATATTTCCGCTATAATAGGGCTCATTCAGGCACTCCTGATTGCTTAAGCAAGTGCCTGAATTAAATTGAATGTTTACAGCAAAATACTAGAAAAGAACTTTCAAATGACACCAGAACGAGCTGTGTAGTACACGGGGTTCACACACGTTACTACAGACATCAGCAATATTCGCTAATAATTGATAGGGGTCACTTGAGGCATGCTATGCTTACAAGTAGCTACCCGATAGCACTATTTATTAGTGGCCCCTCCATCATTGACGATTATGCCTATTACATAAGGCTACCTCTTCAAACGCTCATACGCGTAGTTTGAATCTACCGCCGCAGAGCTCAGAGGAACCTTCATCATAAGCACACGCAAAATCACTCATGGTTCGTCTTTATGATTGGGTTCTCACTACGAAAAAACTTTGTAACAAATAAAAAATAAAAATAAAATAAGAATAACTATTCATAAGCTTTCCATATTCTGTGGATTTACTTCTGTGGATTCTTGGACCAGACGCTGACTAGCGCATCCTTCCGCCTTCCTTGCTCTGCGTTCACCCCACCCGGACGTGTCCCACACAGTGCTTCGCTTTGATTCCGCATTCTTGCGTTCCTAGTGATTTTTTTCTCATTTGTTTACTCTGGGATGTCTTGAGTAAGGTTAGGATTAGCGTAGCAGGGGTGTCATGGGTGGTTTTCTCGCAGAACAAGTGTATTTTGGGTCGTTTTATTGGGGCGTTTATTTCGGACGGACCCTCGTGGCCGGGTTGAGGACGCTCTGAAACGTTTTTCGTGTTTAGCCATCTTTAGTCCTAGCTTGTTAGGCGGCTTTAACTACGCGATGTCGGGCTTCTAGCTATCTTTCAGATGGAGTAGCCTTGTTTGTTTTTTACTGACGTTCCTGGTGTTTTTTCTTCACGTAGTGGAGTTCTTTCTGGGTCCCGAGTCAGTGTTACCCTTACCGGGTTTTTTTTACGATGTTGATGTGGCTGCTGTTCCAGTTTTGGTGGGATGAAGTGCTTTTCGATTGTGTTTCGACGTCATTAAGTGTTTTCCGTTTTCACTAGGCCTAGCCAGCCACTCGTAGTTTTTCACATATGCAAGTGTTTTCATTGTTTATTATTATAAAAATGTACTCGTGTGTCATGTGTGTCCTGGTTTAGTTGTGATTGGCTGATCCAGGAGCTTCGGACTGCGTCTGATTATGTTTATCAGACTGCGTTCTGTTTGTTGTGGGTTGCCTTTCCGGCGGTTTTTCTCGATTGCTCCGAGAAAGCCGTTTTGTTTACCGAGTTTTAGTCAGGATGGCTAAAATAGGTAAGTTACCCCGGCGAGTTTGGTAGCTTGAGGGCTCATCAGAAACTGCGTTTTCTGTGGTCGAGCCTGTGATCAGGCTTCCTGTGTTATTCCCGGCGAGGTGGGCTCCACACATTTATCTAGGTGATCCTGCTGACACCTGTTGGATATGGTTTTCTCGGCTTTTCAAAGCCAATGAAACAATGCTGTTTGTTTGTCTGGTCTTTCCCTCCCGGCGACCTTTTTACAAAGAGGTCTGGGGCAGGTACAATTGGTTTGACATTTAATATAACCCCAGGCGGTGGTACCTTCGGGTGGTTGTATTAACGGATTTGCAATTCGCTATGGTTTGCCAAACAATTGATTGATACAATCAGGTATCACGGTCTTCAAGACAATGCTGTTTGTTTGTTTGGTCTTTTCCTCCCGGCGACCTTTTTTGCAAAGAGGTCTGGGGCAGGTACAATTGGTTTGACATTTTATATGAAACCCAGCGGTGGTACCTTCGGGTGGTTATATTACCGGATTTGCAATTCGCTATGGTTTGCCAAACAATTGGTTGATACAATAAGGTATCACGGCCTTCAAGACGGCGATCTATAAGGGCTTCTGGTAGAAGTCGGATTAGAGATTAAGATAGGCTTAGACTTTTTATGGGATAAGAAGATGCCTGAATCTTACTAGTGTTTCAAGTGTAAAGGAATACTTGAAGGACTTCATCTTTATTAAAGATATGCTTCATCTTTATGAAGACTCAGAAGATATGCTTAAATCTTTTGGACAGGTAAAGATATGCTGAAATCTTTAATTTGAAACAGCTGGACAGCGAAAAGTAGTGGTTGAGGACTACGGTTCGTTGACCAGCAGTTTTATGACACATGTTTTTGTAATATTTTGGGGTAACCTTATGAGCATTAATTCCTGGGAATTTTCTCTTTCCAGGGCGGAGTACCGGCGTGGCGCCAGGTGACCAGGTAGATCCCGGGGGTTGGTAGATTTCCGCCAGTCTGGGTCATGTCGGCCATAGAACCTCTCATTGCTTTATGTTCAACGCCGTTATGCTCCGGTATCCCTATTTTTGCGCACAAGCTGTGCATTAAATGTGTTAAATGCCTCGATCGGTCACGGGGGATATGGGTGACAAAGCATTGCACTATTTGTACCCTCTTAAGTGTTAAACTGTTGATTCACAAAGATAATACTGCGGCGGTGGCCTCGCAGGAAGTAAAACAACTTCTCGCTACTTATTCAACAAATGTAGCTCATAAAGCATTGCAATGTGACAACCTTGAGCTTTGGGAACTGTTAATTATTAAACATGCCCCCCTTAAGAATAAGATCCGTACACGTAAGGCCTCCGAGACTGGGCGGGGACAGGCTCCCACACCCTCCCCTGGCAAAGCTAAGAGGCCTCGCTCTCCGTCACCTTCGGCATCGGCGACGAGGTCCAAGTCAAGGTCACCCCTGAGGGAGCAGGTGAAAGCTTCGGGCCACTCTTCTTCACCTCCACGGAAGAGGACAAAGGAAGAGAGTAGGGGACCTAAAGACATTATTAGAACTAAAAATAAGTCTAGTAGAAGTCATAAATCATCCAAAAGGGATCCTCCGGCGCGAACGGACTCACGGCTGTCGCCGGAGCCTGGTACTGTAGTGGAGGATGCCCCGGCGGACATTTCATCACCTGACATTCATGCTTTCTCTACCTGGTCACGTGTGTCAGCCTCAGATTTAGAAGTATCTTACGGAAACTATAAACCGCTAGGGTGCTCGGGTGAGGGCCCCCAATTGGGGAGTATTCCAGGCTCGCAAGCGAGTAACAGCCACAGCCAAGGTGTATGGCGATACTCACAGCCCTGGCAGGACGGCACACATCCTTTTGTAACGCAAGTAGTGGCTGACGTCCACCGGGATGCCGATGTCCCATCTTCTATCCCAGATCTAACATGGCGGCATGTGGAGGTCCCGGCTTCGGCGGGATCTTCCCATGAGAGGCCAGACTTAAGGGATGAAGAACAGCGTTCTCTGGTCTCAGAGATGGAAGTTGAAGAGTCAGGTGACCACCTAGAAGACTCTCAGGGTACTGTGGAATCTCCACGGAGTTCGTCATCTGCTAGGTATGTAACTACAGAAGAGATTGATGGGTTACTATAAAATGCACTTAATAAGTTCTTTGGCCCTACGCCGGAAACTCCTACAGTTGGTATGGAAGCTCCCGCGACGTCAACGAATGTGCGACCTCTGGCTACATCCATTGCTTTAGCTAAAATACCTAACCCTCCTCTTGTGTCAGATTCAATTTCCACTGTGCCAGGCACAGCAGCTCTCACTACTTCCAATGTGCGGGTCATATCAGACATAACTCCCCCCTTTAGACAAGGCACCAGTCAGAAAAGGAGCTATGCCTCTTTTATACGGGCCTGATGAGTCATGGGTAGTAATGTTACCAACTAAGCCAGAGGCAGCACAAGCTACTATTTCGGGGGAGCTCCCTGTACCACATGAGTGGGTAATCCAAGGCAATAAGTCGAGAAAACTCAGAGCATTGGATAGTCAAGGCGATGTTTTAGATGTTCATATTAAGGCCATTCCCAGTTGTTATATCCATGACTTTTTTGTGTATGCATCAACGCCAGCCTTACCCCCTGCCTCAGCTTCAAAGCTTTTTTCTGACTGGACTAAGAATGATGGCTTTAACGACGTCAAGGCACTTTCTGCTTTGACGCCAGAATTGGATATGTTTCCGATCACAGACTCAGCCTCTAATCCAGTCTTGCAGGTGGGGCAGTTGGGTACGGGACCTTGGGTGGACTTGGAAACAGAGGCTCAAAATTTTGCCACTACTTTCACTACAAAGTCTTCTCACCAAATCCCTCAAGAACACCATTCTTGGTTCTCTCTTCCGGTTTTTAGTGCCGGAGGAGTCCCCTCTGCTTTGTTTGATTTCTTGGCTGCCCCTAAAATCAATTTGTGCGAATTAAAAGATCCATTTAGCACGCCTTCCCCAACTCACCTAGACCGCGAGTTTAGGTTAAGAGGTAAAGCGTTTAGACTGTTTTCACAATATATTGTTACTCAGCAAGTAACAAAGTCTCTGTTACGCTCTTCTCAGGCAATCGAAACTGCGGAAGTCAGGAAGGCCATTGAACTTTCCCGGCGCATGCTTCTCCAAACTTCCATTCAGTCTTTAGGAGATATTCGGACGGCCTTATTAGAGGCGGTTCGAGCAAGGCAGGATCTGAGGATGTTCTTAGTAAAGAAACTTCCTGACCGTATTGCAAGCCAAGTAATTCTGTCTCCAGTTCTAACCCCTTCTTTGATTTCTCCAGCAGTTTGGAAGACTGGTTTCAATATGGCACAAGCATTCAAACAAAGTCCCTCTCAACCTAAGAAGCCTACCTTTACTTTCCCTAAACCCAAACCAGTTTCGAAAGCTCAAGCTAGTGGGTCGAAGCCTTTTCATCAGCCTAAGTCCTCTTCCACCCAGGGTCAGGCTCACGTCAGGTATAAACAGGGTAAATTCTCAGGTAAAGGCCACAGGTTTCACCAACGACCAGGTCAGGGCCCGCCTCCAGCCAATCATCCAAGAGTACACCACCACCAGCAAAAAACTAAGGTCTCTCTCACTCCCGGGGCCAGTCAAAGGCGTGTTGGAACAGAGAGTAGTCCAGCCGGCGAACCCCAGTCTGCTAACTGGGTCATTCCGGGCGTGTCATCAGGCATGGCCATTAAGATCATGGGCGAGGACTGTGGTACGCAAAGGCATCACTTGGCAGTGGCTCCGGCGACCTCGCTTACGTCAGCCGACAGAGGCCACTCATGTTTCTTTAGAGGTGGAGTCACTAGTTCAGGAGATGATTACCAAGAGTGTCATTATCCCAGTCCCCCCGACTTACCCGGTGTTTACATCCAAACTCTTTCTAGTACCAAAAAGGGACAGTATTCAGATGATGCCAGTCGTAGACCTGTCTTATCTGAATCTCCACATTCACAACGTGTCCTTCAGGATGCTGACAGTGAATCAAATCAGGCTAACACTTCCGCCGGAAGGGTGGATGTGTTCATTAGACCTGAGAGACGCGTATTGGCACGTCCCGGTCAACAAGAGATTTCAAAAATTTCTGGCTTTAAGAATAATGCATCAGACTTATGTCTTTCAAAGGATGCCGTTTGGATTAAACCTAGCGCCACGCATTTTCACAAAATTAGTCCGGCAAGCCCTGATGCCTATTTTAGAACAAGGGATCAGGATCTTGTGGTATCTGGACGACTGGCTGGTGGTGGCAGAGACAGAAGAGTTATGCAACACTCATGTCAACATTACGTTAAACCATGTCAAATCTCTAGGATTCAAGGTCAACTTGGTAAAGTCAAACCTTGTTCCCTCACGAGTAATTCAGTGGATAGGGCTGGTCTGGGACACAGCGTCTCTCACTCTGAGTCAGAGTGTGGACAATCAAAACAGGTTTCGCAAAAAACTGTTTATGTTTCTCCACAGTCTGACTACGACACGGAGACTCTGGGAATCTCTAGTCGGTTCTCTCAACTGGGTTCAACTAACTGTGAAGTTGGGCCGGTTGAAAGTCAAACGTTTAATCTTGGAGGGCAACAAATATTTCCCACTCTTACCGGCGGGAAAATTATGGCCTATCCCAGCATTAATACACAGCTTACTAGCGGTCTGGGTGAAGAGGGAAATGTTGCACTCAGTCATGTCATGGACCTCTCCTCCGCCGACGGTATGGGTGGACACGGATGCGTCAGGGATGATAGGTTGGGGCTTTCAGTCAAACCTCGGGCATCAGGGTCAAGGGCTTTGGTCCAGGCTGGGAAATTAGGTATAGCCCGGCAGCCCGGACTGGCCTGGACATGTAGCCGGGCTAGTGATTTTCAACGTAAGTCTGTCCGGCAATTGCCCGGGAGACAAGTGTATTGTTTGTAATACTTCCTTACATAACGCTTCAATAAAATAAATAATAGTAAACATATAATATACAATTATTCAAATACCGGTATATAATGTATGTACGAAATCATTGCTGCGGCAACCAACCAACCAACCAACGTTACTCGGTGTGAGGTGACCCTTAAGTAAACAGTAAACACCTGATCGGTTGTCGAATACTATACTGTCAATATTGATTTTTATCGGATACAATAACATAAACAGATAAATATAACAAAAACAGGAAAATTGAAATAAGTTAGGCTAAATTTTTGCCATGTAAATCCTATGATTACATGGCCTAAGATGTGTTGTTATTGCTTTACCGTGAATTTCGTAATGTTACTAACTTGAATTGAATTGGGGATACTTGTTAAGCTTGTAGATGGTGTTGGTGGCATAGTTGTTGGTCTGTGGTCAATATGTTATACGATAATTAATGTAAATCGATAAATGCTGGTTGGGGGTAGCATATTGGCATCGTCTGCATGGAGCATGTCTCCACTTAGTCGATATTGGCGTGCATTTTGATTATTTTTTCTATTTTTCCCAAGTTTATTGTAATTAATTATTATCTTCAAAAAATCGGGCTATGGGGATTTTTGGATTATCCGTGTTCGAATTATCAGATTTTTTGTAACAGACAAACAAATCTTCCTTAAGTCAGTGGTGTGGTTTCATATTCAGTATAGCCGTAAACCGTAATACATCAATGATGAAGTATGAATTTGTAATGTGATTCAATTAAAATATGACATAGACTAAGGCTACCTGTTCCTAGAAATATTTTTCGCCTTATCCAATATACATCAATAATGAACTATGAATTTGTAATGTGATTCAATACAAATATGGGACAGATTAAGGCTGCCTGTTATTAGAATTTTGTTTCGCCTTATCCAATTTATTTATTTAAATACGGCTATAGACGTGAAGTCTGTTATTGGAGAGAGTGTAGGCACCAGCTGTCGAGCAGGGCAGTAGCCAGAGGAGGCCACATAGCCATATGATAATGAGTTACTGGAACGTGGTGACAAAACAAAGCCATACCAAAGGAACTGTAAAAGGAATATTCATAAGATAATTTAAATTAAATATAACCTACTTTATATTGGAGTGAGGGCATAAAGTGGTATTGCCGTATTCCAAGGAAGAGAATGGGAGGGATAGTGGAGAACAAACGTTTAAATTGAAAAGACCTGCGCATCCCGGAATGGGAGAGGTTTAATTAGGTTATTAAATGGAAACCTTTAATGTCCTCTTTTTATATTCAATGTTTTTACCATCAACGTGCCATATAAAATACTAGTGTTATTTCCAAAACATTAGTGATGCAAAACTTAATAAGTACTGTGGAGATAAAATAGGCAATGTATAGAAGCTGTATTTAAAGAGTGAAATTCTTTAAAATATATCAGGGCAAGTAAAAAACTGTCAGGCAAGTAAGTTTCAGAAGTCACTAGCCCGGGGCAAGTAGATCCTCAACACTAATTTCTCAGCCTGCTTTGGTCCCCTTCAGAAACCTCTCACATAAATGTCAAAGAGTTGTATTTGTCCCCTTGTATTTCCTTCAGGTTCACGGCTCTACTTTACGGGAAAAGTCGGTGGCCTTCAGGATGGACAATCTCAATGCAGTTCACTGCATTCAGAAACAAGGGTCAACGAGGTCTCGGAAGTTGCTAGACGTGTCAGAAAAGATTTTTGTGCTAGCCAACAAGCTGAACATTCATCTTCATGCATCATATCTCCCAGGCGTAGCAAACGTCTGAGCAGACGCGCTGTCTCGGAGACAGAGCACAACAGTAGAGTGGGCACTCAAGCAAAACATTTTCGATCAAATGATTGCAGAGCCTTACCGTCCACAAGTGGATCTGTTTGCGTCAGAGGAGAATCACAAACTCCCTCTGTACCTCACACGCCGGACATTAACACCGGCGGGGGGGGCCCGACGCATTGGTGACGGATTGGAACAGGTGGAGTTCCATTTATCTGTTTCCGCCACCAGACGCTTCTCTAATGTGCCACGTAGTCAACAAACTACAGGATTATCAAGGCGTAGTCTCGTTAATCGCGCCCCTGTGGCCGGCGCAGTTGTGGTACCAGCAATTGAGAATGTGGTGCCCGAACCCGGTGTCGCTCCCGGTTGGGTATTTCCACTTAAGACACGATTGGCAACCTAAAGACCTCGTTGACTTTTGCATTGTGGACATTCAGGAGGCCAAGTGGCTAACACCGTATGGTAGAAACGTGACAGATAAATTTATGAATCAGTACACACAATCTACCAAAAGGCAATATCAATCTCATTGGCAGTCCTTTACTTCTTGGATAGTTAGAACAGAACAGACAGTACCTTCGGTGGCATTAGTTTTTCATTATTTAAACTATTTGTTTGAACAGAAACGTCTATCTGTAGCGACTCTAAAAAATAACTTAACAGCTATCAGGGTGCCATTCTTTGACCTTACAGGTCTAACCATACCACAGGCGGAAGAAACAGGTTTCATGAGAGCATGCTTCAAACTCCGCCCATCTCCCCGTCAGCTCATGCCTACCTGGTTTCTTGACAAGGCGTTATCTTTGCTTCATTCCCGTCTGTATCAGAATATGGCAGATTTTGAATTACTATTAAAAAAGGCTATGTTCCTTATGGCTCTGGCAACAGGTAGCAGGGTGTCTGAGCTGGCGGCGATGAGCAACACCCCTAATTGCATAAGGTTTGGTAGACTCAATGATTGCATTCATATTGCACCTTCCCCAGGGTTCATCGCCAAGAATGAACATAGTGAACATGTTTTCTCAGAGTTCACGGTCCCGGCGTTGAAACGGGGTAAAGTGCACCATAATTTGTGTCCTGTACAAGCTTTAACCAAATATATGAGAGTGGCACCTCTTAACCGACAAGGTGCTTTATGGGTATCGAGTACAGGTAAAAGGTTAATGAAACGAAAAATGGCTTCTCTGCTAGTCGAAGTAATTAAAGAGAGTAATCCCGGCGTAGTGGGTAGGGCCCACGATTTACGCAAATGGGCAGCATCTATACATTTTCTAAAAAAAAATTCTGTTGAAGACATAGCTACTACTCAACTACGGGCTTCAAATCATACGTTTTTAACTCGATACCTGTCGGTAGCACTAGACAAACCATCAATGCCGTGTATAGCGTTACGGCAAAGGGTCTAGAGGGGTCTCTAAGTCACTTATTGTTTAGGTTAAGAAAGAGGGGGGGGGAGGGGGGTGCAGTCAGTGTAACATAAGACACCCTAGACCCCGCCGGAGGATATGTACAGAGTATACGAGCTGTGATACAATGTATAAGTGTTGTGATTAAAATTTCTCTGTAGTAATGCCTACGGGAAATGTTGTTAAAGTACAATGGATGTAGTACAACAATGGTTTCTTTCAGTGGGATACACTGTTGAAGCAATTTAATTTTAAGAGTTCTCGGTAGTTGCAACTCCGAGTAGCATTTTAGTAAGTACATCTGTGATAGTACAAGAAATTATTCTATTTTTGTGTCCAATTTTAAGGAATATACACATTAGAATAATGGGGTTAATATGTGCACATGTAAACATAAAGTTTTATTTTTCACCACTTATTTTAAGTGGGGTGCCTTTAACTTTCAGATCTGGGAACAGACTCTCATAGTTACCCTTTTTTCCTCAAGCAGGCTTCTTTAAGCACGCCCCTGCTTGTACCCCTTTTTATAATTATGTTGTATAAAGTTTATACATAAATATATAATTTTTACAAAGTAAGAATACTATGTGGTTGTTTGATTATCTGCCTATTCTATTTCCAATGGTTATGATATGATTACGAATGTCCCCCTCCAGTCTTAGATATCAGGCATAATCGTCAATGATGGAGGGGCCACTAATAAATTATAGGTTTGACTCCTGCAAGGAGATAAAGAAAACCTAATATTTAGTAGTGGCCCCGTAATCATTGACGACTGATGCCCTCCCGACCATCCCCTTCCCATTCGTTGATGTATTAAGGATTTTGTTATACTTGATATGTCAGTGAAAGCGGAAGGATGCGCTAGTCAGCGTCTTGTCCAAGAATCCACAGAAGTACATCCACAGAATATGGAAAGCTTATGAATAGTTATTCTTATTTTATTTTTATTTTTTATTTGTTACGAATTTTTTTCGTAGTGAGAACCCAATCATAAAGACGAACCATGAGTGATTTTGCGTGTGCTTATGATGAAGGTTCCTCTGAGCTCTGCGGCGGTAGATTCAAACTACGCGTATGAGCGTTTGAAGAGGTAGCCTTATGTAATAGGCATAATCGTCAATGATTACAAGGCCACTACTAAATATTAGGTTTTCTTTATCTCCTTGCAGGAGTCAAACCTATAATCGTTAGCGAGTGCTATTTTTATTTTGGACTATTGTTAATGTCTTTCTTATGCTGCAAATTTGATTTTGTTAGAACATTTTTACACTAATTGCTGTTTCTTTATTCATGCAGTTTAGTCAAATTTACCAGAACGTCCCGGACTTCCCAAATTGACTAATTCCTCGAACGTGACGATAGTGCTTTGTTATGTGTGCGATTAGTTTGCTTGGTAAACAGATTAACTTGCTCATGTAGTAATGTACACCCTATGTGGTGGATTGTGTTCTTTTATTTCATAAATTTTATTTTAGTAAGCGTTGTTTCTACATAGCGATTTTGACAAGTTATTTTGCCTTTATATTGTCTTTGTCCAAGTTTTGGTTTGTTCAGTTTGCAAGTTTTAAATTTTAATAATTAGCAATGTATGTATGTCTATACTCAGGTACATACCCCATTGTTGGGGGTGGCCGATTCGAGACAGAGCCCGAACAGAAAAATTTCAAGTTCCTGTTCTCAGGGTGCGGGACCACTTTCGCGTTCCCTTGCCCGTTTCTGTCTCGTCGATTAGGAGAATTTAACAAGGGGAGGAGGATTCCTAACCCCCTGCCCCACATTATTAGCAATGTCAGACTACAATTGCCTTTGGTAACACGAGACAAGTGGTGAGAATCTCGGTGCCGCTGCAGACGTGCCGGAGAGCGGACAGGGACCTGCCGCACTCCTGTTCACTCGCACTCGTCTCCACAGGCTTTAAATTGCAGGAAATTGCCAGGACGTACCTGTACGGTTCCCGCATTGAAAAGGTTAAAGCGGAAATTGCCACCCTTAAAATAGTCAATGAGGTAGATTTTTTATTCAGGGGTCAGATCGATCATATGTGTGCGATTAGTTTGCTTGGGAGTTAGTTATGTAGAGCAGATTAACCAGACCACTGAGCTCCATACGGAACTCTCATAGGTCTCATAGTTTGCTTGGGAACCAGATTAACTTGCTCATGTAGTGATGTACACCCTATGTGGTGGATTGTGTGCTTTTATTTATAAATAATTATTTTACTTAAGCGTTGTTTCCACAAGGCGATTTTGATTCGTTGTTTTGTCTTTTTACTGTGTTCGTATACGTTTAGGTTTGTTTATTTTGCAAGTTTTACATTATAATATCAAACTGAATCAGTTCTACACCAAAAAAGGCAATGCCAGGACAATAGTTATATTATTGCAACTTCAGTTCAAAACATGCAGAAATTCAGGTAATACTTTGAAGATGGGATCGACAGCACAGCTATCTGGTCACTACAAAATCTTCAAAATAACCGAGACATCTTGATAAGAACTTTGCAATTTACCGCCAGTTGAGATGAAACCGACTATAGTTAGCCCTGGTTCAGAGCTACTGGTTGAAATGATAATGGTCGAGTTGTTCAGGAACTATTGCTATAAAAAGGTCAATAATATTACCAGATCAAAATTGAAGTTTATTGGAGCTCTGAAGACAATACCTATGGAATCCTGTCACTTTATTTGGCCTCCTAGTATAATAAAGACTGTCCATTCTTACACGGTGATCTACTGTACATAACTGTAGTGCGCTCCCTTCCGTATCTTCTAAAATGCCGCCGACTTTTTTTACCGGTCCCATGTGTGCCTCGTTTTATTTTTCCATGATTTCCATACTAGAACTGGTGGTTTTATTTTGTATTTCATTGCTTATATTGTCAATGGTATAATACATGGAAAACCATAGGTCACACATATGGAAGAGCTTTACTCCCACAATAAAATTACATAATTTATAGTAATGTACACCGTATGTGGTGGATTGTGATCTTTCATTTCATAAATTTTATTTTAGTAAGCATTGTTTCCACATAGCAATTTTGATATGTTGTTTAGACTTTATATTGTCTTTGTCCCAGTTTTGGTTTAACTTTGCAAGTTTTAAATTTTAATATTTTGTTCTGGATACTGGGCAATTTTACTCAGATTTGGCAGTAGCTTAAGAAATGACATTTATATTTTGTTCTGGATACTGGACAATTTTACTCAGATTTGGCAGTAGCTTAAGAAATCGGGTTTGTTTATTTTGCAAGTTCTACATTATAATTCAATTAATCCTGATATCAGTCTTCAAAAAGTTACATAAAACTGAAGATAACCAGAATAAAAGGAAGAAAGTGTTCAGACTGCATGAAGTGTGAAGTGTTATAAATGGCATTGGACAATTTTAGTACTTATAAATTAAAATACTCCCAGGATTTACTCAAAATGGGTCAAGCTCTCCCTCAATGTTCAAATTTATCCTAAAGTAGTGTAAAAACTTCTTGTGCACACGATTGATTATAATAATTTTAGAAGCCAGGCATACATGGAACCAATGCCAATGTAACTCCCGAGACAATTTCACTGACCCTTCACAGCCACTACGGTAGTTTTAGTTAGGCCAAAAACCTTGAACACAAACCTCTATATCTATAAAAACGAATAGAGTATTGAGCTAGTTTGTCTACCATTTTGGAAGAGTATGCCAGGGAAGAGGTGTGGAAATTTACAGCTCATTTGTTCAAGCCCTTTTTGAGTTCCAGAGGTTAGGGGTCACAATTTCTGGCCTACTAATAATGAATGGCCTATAGCTCACTGCCACCTGTGTTCTTTGTCTTTGTCCCAGTTTTGGTTTGTTTAGTTTGCAATTTTTACATATTAATTTCACAAATTTGATTTTAGCAAGCATTGTTTCCACATAGCGATTTTGATAATTAATTTTGCCTTTACATTGTCTTTGACCAAGTTTGGTTCGTTTAGTTTGCAAGATTTACATTTTAATCAGTAGGATAACAAATTATCTCTTTGTATGCACGTTGTCCGTAAATTGTTTCTAGTTTTTTTTTTGAGACAAGGACTGTAAGAAACTTAGGGTGTGGTCTTAACTTAGCTCCAGGTTAAGGGGGGTACTACTAGCTTTTTCTGGCCCACCTTCTCCCTCATGTTGAGGTTTTAAGACCTTCGTTCTGTTAGTTTGGCGATTTTGAGATCTTTCGCCCCATTACTTTGTCAATGTTAAGACCTTTCGTGCTGTTTAGGTGTTGATTTTTTTCCTGGCAAGCGATAGCGAGCCTGTAATTTTTTAAGGAACCGGCCTTAGGCCGTGAAATTTTTCTACCAAAAAATGTACAAATATATCTTAAAAGGGGGTCTAGGGGGTGTTTTTTTAAAGCTTGAAGGTCTAACGAGGAAACTCAAAAATTTAGTAAATAAATAAATAAGTAGCCCCTCAAAACAAGCACTACCCCCTTCCTAACGAAGGACAAAAATGGGAACTTTAAATGTAGAGATAATATAACAAATCTACCTGTAATTATATTATATTCAGAGCTGTAAACTTATGGTAGCTAATGTTATCATACATATTTCAGGCCATGATGAATAGTGAAAATGTCAATAACATAAGAATAATAATTAACCCCTGCAACACTATCTTGCATTATATCCAAGCTAATGTTTGATTTTAAAAATGTAGCTTAGAGGTGAATCCTCGCATTATGTTACTATTCGAGTAGCCTAATGAAGATGCCAAATTAATTGCTGCATAAAGAACCTAGGTTTAAATTGATACAGTAAATACTTACCACTAAATATATTCATAGCTCATCATAATAAGCATAGAGATTGTCATATTTCAGAGTAACATCTAGTAACTGGAGAGGGTGAAATACCGCACTTATTTTTGTACACACATTGCCAGGAGTTGTCAATAAACTTACCATAATATAAAGAAGCAATTTATATACATGTATATTGTTGAGTAATGTAGTCAATAAACCTAAACATATCATAACAAAATATCGACCAGTTAATTCTTTAGGCTTTACACAGTAAAGAAAGGAAATATATGTGATGTCTTGAAGACAGACAAAATCATAATGCTCCTGTAATAGATTCCAGTAAGGTGAAACCAAACAATCAAATTCAGGGATGAACTGCGGTAGGTGTGAAAGTCGCAATGATGTAACTAATGCCAATAAACTAAAATTAAGCTACATAAGCTAGTGAAGCTAAACGAAATGAATTCCTTTGAAACTAACTCTTCCCATCCATTGACAACGCTATACTTTATCCAAGTTACTATTTATCCAGATTTTTATCAATTTAGGAAAGCCTCCCAGTCAAAATGTTAAGATTACACCCCCTGGTTTGCGTTTATCTTGTGTCATCCCAGTTTTGGTTTGTTTGTTTTGCAAGTTTTACATTATAACTTCACCAGAACACTAGGACTACCAAGCCTGACACTGACCTACTCCAGTCAAGGTCATTAATTGTACAGACAAAAGCTAACATTTCTTCCTACCTTTGTTCTGAATCAAGTCTTATCCAAAGCTATTGAATACTGGAACACCAGAACATCTGCATCAAACTAGAGGGGGCAAGGAGGCCATGAGGGTTACAACTGTTCAGACATCCTCCAGTTTACAATAGCCTTGGCTTTAGCTTCACTAGGAACAATATAGGAAGTAAATCTAACGCCTGACTGTACAATAACAAAATAGTCTACCCTGGAATAATAAAATCATTATTATAGCTATGAGGATGTGGTGGTACAGTAATAAGCAATAATACTTTCCCGCCGTTGCTCTCAGTGCGGTCAAAATCGAGGCTACTGAAAGCATGAACACTTGGAGAACAACAACTCTCCTGTCCTTCCTGCCCCCATTATTTGTATGCAGTTGTGTTTTTGTGTGTTCATTGTTTTTCTGTTGTGTTGTGTTGTCCCTATTCGGGCTCTATCTCGAGACGGCCACCCCCAGGGTATATATATAAAAAAAATAAAAAAATAATAATAATAATAATAAAGGGGGGGGGGGGGGAAATGGGCCTGAGTAAATAGATAGAAATAGATAGATGGAGATGTTCAGGTGTTCAAGTCATCAACAGCCATGGTTTTGACTTTACGGAGAGCAAATATGGAAAGGAATTCTGGCTACTGATTGTACGCAACATGTGATACACCAATACTCCCCAAGGAAACTATTGTACTAACCTCTTTATGAGTTGGCCTGGGTATGTGAGAGCTTACAGTATTAGTATGTATTGTACAACTCTTGAACACAATAGTCACCCTTCACTAATATTTATCATATACAATTTTCTAATACTATCCAGGAAATCAGGCTTTTGCAACTTTTAAAATATAATTGCGTTTCTCAACCATCACCTTATTTTCTTCACTTCCACAAGGTAGCATACTTACCATGGGTCCAAAACTAACCTTGTATCATCACTTGGATTACAGCAAGACCACAGAATAGCATACCCACAGTTCAGTTTACAGTAACTGTTTCACAATATTATACAAAGTCGTCCATACCAACGTACGATTGGTGTGTGTGTGTGTATATAAAAAATAAAAAAATAAATAAAAAACAAAAAAATATAAAATAAAAAAAAGCACACCAAACAAAAACTATCTCTTGGAAGCATCTCTCGTGACCCACCTATAAATGTTAAGTTGTATGTTTGGTGCTAATAGACTTCCAATCACTTTATATTTGTATCAATCCATTATAAGGTTCTACCTCTACAGTATTTCCCTTATCAATACTATTTTTACCAAAGTTAATATGTTTTAATTTTGGTGTGAGTATCCTAAGTTCGAGTCCTTGGAGTGCAACATGTATTTGTTGATTTAATTAATTGAGTGTAGAAGTAAAGTTGGTTGGTGAAAAAATATAATTAATACCTAAACATTTTTGAGAACGTGATCTCCCTTACCCACGTAACTTTTCATACAGAAGCTAACATGAAAACCACCCAATTTTCAACATCACATTGTATTGAAGTTAATGTCTAGCCTAATGACATCCACCATGCCCCCCACCCCCCTCCCAAGCCCCTACCTACTACCCAGAACTATAGCTACAGGTCTCCCTCACTATACGATGGCGCAATTTACGATATTATTTTAGGTTTTTAGGTGTTTGTGGTTTGGCTGGTCCAAGAACGCATCCCCATTTACCCCATTAATTTTAGGGTTCGCTATAAGTTTTCTATTTAAGATCGGGGTTTTAGGAGCGTAACCCAATCGTATATCGAGGGAGACCTGTACTCACCATATAGAACTATATTATTTTATCGTTAGGTATAAAACCACAAATAAAGCCCATCGACATCACGTTCAATCATCTTAGTAAGATAATCCTAGTAAAGCAGTCAAGCAATCAGTAGGACATTACATACACTGTACATAAACCGTTCCGGGTATATATATATATATGTAGGTTTTATATATATATCCGAAATATATATAAATATGGCATAAAAAAGACAAGTACTTTGCTACTGACCGGTAGTAACTAAAAATGGAATAAAAATAAAGAAACATTTACCCAAAGTACCGAACTTTTCACATGCAAACCAATGGTCATTATCCAATAAAAATGTGAAGTTCTGAATCCTGTAAACAAAAATATATATAAATAAATATCCTTACAATTGACAAACTAAATTCAAATCCCCAAATAAGTCAATATGACTAATGGAGCTGCTGTAATAAACGAATAATTAATAATAACTAAGAAATCATAATTGTAATAAAGAAAATGGCAAAAATAATATAAAAGATAAAATTAATAGAAAAACAAAAAATAATAATAATATAATACACTAACAAATCCCTAGTTTAGGAAAAGTGCTATCCCTATCTCCAACGAGCCAAAGCCTCAAATGGAGAAAGAAATCTTGGGTCGTGCATTATTTTTGCCGAGGATGATCTTCTGTTCCTCCCGGGTGCGCTTCTCCTGCTCCCGTTTAATCTTCTGGCGCTCCTCGTCGATCTTACGCTGCTCCTCTACCATTTGAAGCTGCTGCTCCGCCTGTCACATTAAAAGTAGGGTCAATATATATTGTACGAATGTATATACTCAGGCACATACCACATAGCTGGGGGGTGGCCTACTCAAGACAGAGCCCGAACAGAAACAACATTAAAGTTCAAATTCTTAAGAGTCCGGGACCACTTTCGTGTTCCCTCGCCCCTTTCTCTGTCTCGTCAACTAGGTGAATTTTACAATATATATTAACCCTCCAGCCCCGGCTATTGTATTATATAATTTCCCCGAAACCCGGGGTTTTTGGCCGAAAAAATTCTATGCCTAGGCTACCGTATTAATGTTATTTTGACTGCTTCCGCATTCCCGCGTATCCCCCAAGCATATATGTGTTTCGTACCTGTAGAATGGCGTTAAGTAGAGCTCTCTAAGTCAACTGGTTCAGTTGTGATGACGATTTCACTGGAGATAACTTTGTGGCAATATCAGCCACTTTACACTACTTTTCGCTACTTAACAATAACATACAGGCACACACGAACAAGCGTCGCTCTCCTTCTTGTGGTTGGAGATGCGCGGCGTCGGTCCAGCCGGCTGTTGTTTACATGCGTCGGACGGACGCCTCGCACACCAAGCTTACAGGCTTTCAAGCTGCCGGAGCCTCAGCACCCTTCCGGGTTGCGCGGAGGGTGTTTTGTATGGAGGCCTCAGAGCCCAACTGGGTCTGATGGGTTAAAGTAGAAGGTAGATTAGTCTAATTTTTTTTTTCTGGTGCAGTTCGCATTCCTTTGTAAATATTTCAATAACTTCAATTAACCCACAATATACCAGCCTATTTTCCAATTAATGTCACCCTCAGTAACAGGCCTATCAGAAAAAAACACGGTGACACTCGACAAAGACAATGAATAACTGACTCGAGAGGGTGCGAGCAGGCCTCCTTGTGCTTGAGCAGTGTTGCCAATAGTTAGCAGAAGGTCTATGCTTGATCTTAGCGAAAACCAATCGTTATTAGCAGAGAAAAACAGGCGTAAATCGATCGTAAATTAGTGACGAGCTTGGGTTAAAAAAAAAAATTACAAACTGGGATTGCTAAAGAGAATTACATTAAAAATCACTTGTGTGATACCAGAACACTGACTTATAGACATACCAGTTTCATCTGTGCTACCTCCATCTTGCGCTTGTTCTCCTCCATAATGCGCTCAAGTTCCTCTCGTTGCTTGCGTTCCTCCTCCTAGAAAACAGAAGGCGGGGTGAGCGGGGCATCGAGGGGCGGGTGGGGCAGTGGTCAGATCAGGCACAGCATATTACCAGACATCTCCTCACTTCCGCTCACATAGTTTACAAGACCCACCCACAAGTAATAAAAAAAAAATCCACTACTCGGCACACTTTTACATCACTCGCACTTTAACCGCTTCAATCAGATAACAATTATTTCTTGACTTTATCAATGCAACTGCCAGATGATTTTAATTGGCTTAGGAAGGGCCTTAGGTAATGTTTCAAACTTAAAACATCAGGGTTGACTTAGCTTTGATACCACTAAGCCACGAGGTACGGTAATCAAAGGGTTAAAGGCTATCAATGAACCCATTAACAGTCTTCCTAAGTGTACTAAAGTTGTCTACAGGTAGCTAGAATAAAGCAACAATTGGCATCACCTGATTCAAAGGGTTAAAACCTTGCCCTGGCTTTTCTAGTTGTCTTCAAATATACAAATAAATATATATTCAAGGACATGTTAACTTTTACAGATTCATATTTAATGGTAAGGTTTTCCATGCACTATAAAGCATCTTTTTAATATTTTGTTTGTCAAAGTAAACAAGGCTGCTAAGACAGATTGACTAAGAGGAGAAGTGAGAGACATCTAGTAACTAGCAGATAAATCACTACCATAAATAAAATGCTTTCATAATATAGAACATCAATGGTGACAAATGGGTACCAAGGCAAAGGGTAATATATGACAATTAGAACTTTGAAATAGTACTTAATTCATTAAACAAATCTATTAGTAAGCATGTTGATCTCAAGACAATACAATGAAGAGTTTTAGTACTGTACAACATGCTTACTGCAACACTAAAACACAAGACACAGTATCTCCCAGCAAAAATTCATTAATTATATTTTTAAATCAACGAACAACGAATGAAATAACAAATTTGTCCAGGAGATTTTTGTTTTATGTTAATAAACAATATTGCGGATACTTTGCGCATCTTGATAAAACAGTACATAGTTTCAGACACCAATGAAATTACACAAAATAAATATATAATACCTAAAAGACAGAGCTGGAAGAAAATAAATAAACTATAGACATTTGATAATGAAACAACAGATTAATATTAACAGAAATATTTGTAATTAGTGAATTTTTGCTGCACCCATTATGAAAATCACTATACCTGTTATATAGTTACCAAAAGGATGACGCCAAATCCACTCCTAGTACTGCTCTGGCCTAAAATCCGCAGCGGACAATTCTTGGTTGCAAGTCGCCATTATAAAGTCTAAGTCTGTTTATGAGTGGTTCTTCCACTAAAGTGCCTCGCGGACACAGTTACGATCACAAGTTATGTTTCCAGAGACGGCATTATACCAGGCACCACACACACATAAGCGCAGACACACACACACACACACACTAGTCTTTCTCTCCACATACTCACAAGCACATACATATAAACACACACACACACTACCACACTTACATGATGTAGGGGCAAATATCGGTACTGTATACAATAGCAATACTAGTGAGGGAGGGGAAGGAAGACAAGAGCTCGCTACACACTCACACACCCAGTTTTCCATCATTTTTTTCATGTTAGTTAATACAAACCCCAATCGAATGCCAAGGACTTCTGATAACTCACAAAACTTCATTCTAGGTGTAGATATGAGAAAAATAATAATAATAAAAACTATTTGCCATCAGCCTACTGGGCAGAAGCCCTCATAAGGCTGGAGTAGATATGAGAAGATTCAAGCTATTAATAATATATAATATGAAGATACACAGTATTAGCGCTATTGAATCCGCTGATGTGGAGAACTGCACTCATAATAAAAACACCATCTTTAATCATCATTAAGTGGTATTAGACAGAGTTTTGTAGATGCTAACATGGAAACAACAAAGTAAGAACCGGCCCCTTAGTGACAGCCTCCAGGGCAAGAGGATAAAGCTGCGTCAGTTTGTACAGCGGGTCTCTGGAAACTTTAATTTTGTACTCTTATTCACATTTCACTTTCAAAACACAGACTTCAGCTGAAAGAGTTTGCGTTAGTGTTCATGCAGAATGGAAATTTAAAGTTTTATAATTTTACACCTGCATATGTAAATATGAATTAAGAATATTATTATTAAAGTTAGTGAATAATATATTTGAATACTTCTTATACCTAATGCATAATTTAATAATCAGATTAACTTCCTAACCCTTGTTTACTTGCACCGCTCCTTAGCGGGTTTTATAAGAATATCCTACACTCTGCACTCCAAATCTTGTATAAAGAGCATAAAAATATTACATATATTTATACAGTCTGAAAGATAATTACTGGGCAAGAAAAGCTTAAACCCATTTCCATTCTTTAATCTTTCCCTGAGTAATAGTTGATGAAGCAATGGTACAGAAGTGGCTTGATAAGAACTGTTAAAAGTGTCTTTGGCTCTAACCCCTCCCACGCCTGATGCCTCGTCCCTACAATAAGAACTTATAAATATATGTCTTTGTTCCTACTCCCTCCCACTCTTTACACCTCACCCTGTGACGAGTGAGGACTAGTAAGGTCTGAGTCGAGGCATCAGGTCAATGTAATCAACATTTAACCTATCTCACATAAGCAGCTCAAATCATTAACTTTTTGTATTTGTTTTCAAGAGCCTATGGTATTGTGGAATTGACTGTAAATGAAGGTTATAAGCTTTAGGATCATAGAATAGTTTTGTAATATGAGCGCTTTTGAGTCCACTGATTTGAGGAACTGGCGCTTATGAAAATATAATGCACCAGGTTTTATTAACAACTGGCGCTTATGACAATAGGAAACAGCAGCCGTTATGAACAACCCCCCGGTGGTATTCAGGACGGAAGGCTCTACCTCTCGCTTCTTCTGGTCCTCTTCTTGCTGCCGTCGCTTCTCTTGTAGTTCCTCTAACATCTGCTGTTCCATGAGGCACTTGGCCTCTTCAACTCGCCTCAATACCTCCGCCTCTATCTCATCTCTTCTCTTTTCTAATTCCTCCTCTACTCTACGGGCCACTAACTCTTCTAATCTCTTGGCTGCTACTTCTTCAACCATCTTCTGCTCTGCTTCTCTTTGCCGTCTGTTGAAGATAAACTCAAATTCAAAAACAATAAAACCTAAATAATATCTACAGTAAGACCCCTTGCTTTTGAATTCACTAAGTAGAAAATATGACCGGAACTATGAAACATCTCGGTATTTTAGACCGTTACTCGCACGGTCTGTCAGAATTCCTACCTCACACTTTAATACATTTTTGACCGCCATATGTCCCAGAGGTCACTTCCTAGGTTGACCCACAATATTTAAATGTTACCTGGCAACTTCTGAATATTTATCAGCTTCATATAAATAGATACTTCATTCCTAAGCGGTGTTTTTTTTCACTAACATATTTATTTATACTGTACATGCATATACAATAAGCTGAACCTTGAGTGAGCCCAGAATGACCCGATTGATGAAGTTCTCGTACTGCACCCTGCAATCTGGTGGCCAAAAATGAACTAAAGTGTGAGGGTAGGAATTGTTGGAAAGACGAAAGTGGTATACTAGTCCAAACCAGAGATCATATGCCCAGATATTTACCTCTAACTATTGGATTATAATGTAAAACTTGCAAAATAAATAATCATATAAATAATCACTCAATATAATTGTACAGTAATGCTATACATACCTCACTCTTTCCAGCTCTGCCAATCTATCAACCTCATCAATTTTCTTCTCTCTTGTTCTTGGTTCTTCATCACTGGTGGAAGAGGAAGATGACGACCGCGACAACTTACGGCTGAAACAAAATAACAACGATAAGAACAAACTATATTAGAAACTATTATCCCTTTCACACACAAGGACGCAATTTCTGGGATACTTAAAAGCTTTTGTGACCATCAGGGGTATTTAGAAACCTTTAGTTTAGTTACTTCAACCTCTGCAGTTGTCTGAGCGAGCTGTGGGCAGAAAAGTTTTCTGGAGAGGTAATGATAAGATTAAGAAAAATTCAATTTTTGAATACTAAACGGCAACCCCCATGATGCATGAAAAGGGTAAGTACATGGTATTGTATACTAAAAAATAGATAACTTAAACATTTTGTCTTTAGCTAAAATAATCAATAACAATATGTTCCAGTCTAGTTATGCTAATATTTCAATTAGGTACTGTACTGTGCACATTTCTAGCCATTTTTTTGTTTTAAATATAATTTTGGTCCCCTACCCTGCTTCCCTAGTTGCTTTCCCCGTTCTCACCCAGTTCCCCCTTAGCTTACCTAGTCCCCTCTTCCCATTGCTACACCAGTTACCTTCTCCTCTTCCCATTGCTACCCCAGTTATCTTCCCCACTCCTCCCTCCCCTGCTGTCCTGGACACAAAAAGTCAATTAAATTCAATACCTAAGTGGGGTAGCAATGGGAAGAGGGGACTAGGTAAGCAAAGAGGGAGGGAACTGGGTGAGCAGGGGCGGAGCCCAGGAGCAGGGTGTCAAACCGGAGCAATTTTGTGTGAAAACTTGAATGAATATGAGAAAGAATACAAGAAAATCAACATAAAATAGCATTGCTTTGTTAATTTTATAACTTCCATGGAAATTATTGAACTATAAACCCTAATTTTATCTCTAGGCCTACACATACAATAATAAAGACTACAAATAATGGACTCTGCTTTCGAAAGTTTGACACCCTGCCCAGGAGTGCAGATGGACACAGGCACCTGCCTGGGCAACATGTGAAATAAAAAGATGATGTGTTGAGAGATGAGATAGCTTTCTATTGTTAATATGACACAAGCCAATTAGCCAGCAATAGCATAAGAACTTCTAGGATCTTATGACAAAAGATAGTTATATTTTGGAGTGTGGAAACCAAATAGTTTTTTGGATAAATATTAAAGAAGACTAGTTTGACTGAGTTTATTTAAAGGAGACGATGGGACACTTATACCCAGTCGAGGACTGAATGTAAAGGGATATTAACGTAATGATGCCCACAAATTATGTGGAATAGAAATATAGGACTTGTAATAGGATAGATCTAGCTGGAGATATAGTTAGGAAGGGCGCAACGACCGACCATTTGGAAACCTCTTTTAGTTAAATGGCTACTATATTTATTAATTAGATTCACCTCGTCGACAGCATGCTATCGATCGCGCGTAATATCTATTAAAGTAATTCAAGGATATATCGACTAAATAATAGTTTTTAATATTGGTCAGGTGATACAAAGATACTGTATATTGATTTAATAATAGCTTCTAATATTGTCGAAGTAATCCAAGTACATGGTGATTGAATAATAATTTATAATATGGTTAAGGTGAATCGAAGACATGTTGATTAAATAAGAGTTTTTAATATTGTTAAGGTGCTTTGAGGACATGTTGATCGAATGAATAGTTTCTAATATTGTTGAGGTGATTCAAGGACATATTGATTTAATAATACAGTAGTTTCTAATATTGTCAACCATTGTAAATATAGTGATGTGCCTTTGGCTCGGAGTCGAAGTACTGTAGTTCAAAACTCTGAATAGCGATCATACATATAGGTAGTTATGGGAATCTAACAATTCCGAAATACAATTTATGCTGTGCAGTCGTAGGTATTCAACTCTTCAGTTTGAACCCATTTTGACCAGAGCAGAGAATCAGTCGCTATGCGGATTATGATTTCCTTTTGAGTTTGCTAAATATAACACAAACTTTCAAACAACTATTGAATTACAGGTATTCCTACCCTAGTAGAACAGTAATCTTAACACTTACGCTGCGGGCATATTTGGGCTATTTAGGGCATATTCAGGCACTCCTGAATGATTAATCAAGCATCTGCATTAAATGAACTGTATTCTGCTGAAAACTAGGCGAAAATAGCTTCAAAATGAGACCAGAACGAGCTTCGTAGGTGGCGGGGTTCACCCGCAGCGTTGCCATAGATATGCGGGAAAACCGCTAATTATTAGCTCTCGCTCGCTCGGCAACACTGTTGTGAGACACCCGCGCGAGACACAGTCTCCCTCAGTGAGCGGCTCGCTGCTCTGAGGGTCGGAGGTGGGTCCCTCACGCTCCCGCCCACCGACACTTGATTTCTACGGCTTTTACAAGCTTTTAACCCTTAACCCGTGGAGCCCCGGCTAGTTTTGTAATGTTTGCGCACCAGAACCCGGCCGGTTTTCAAAAAATGGTTTTATTCCAGAAACAATAGCGAATGGGTTAGGAATGAAGGAAAACCACGAAAAACCGCTCAAAAAGCTTAAAAAATGGTCCTACAGAGCCCCCGAAAACGGATTTTATAAGAGTAAAAAATTGAAGGCAATTATCCCAAAAAAACAGGTTATTGCGCGCTCGCGCACACGCACGTGGACTTTGAGAGTTTTCAACCATCGGCACGGTTGCGTGGGATGCGTACACAGTTCCCATACAAATCTGAGCCCTCTTGAGTGGCTACACCTGAGGTTACGGTCGGCGCAATTAGGGTGACGCGCCAGGCGCGTCTCTGGGGCTGTGCGTTACATACATCGCCGACGCGTCAGGCGCGTCGCTGGGGCTGTACGGGTTAAAGAGCGGCGCGCAACATAAGTCGAGTTAATAAAACTGGCAAAAAACGGGTGAAAAAAGGGTGGAAATCGAGTGAAAATGGGTGGGATAGTAATGATCCATACGTCCGACATCTGTGGCCTCCCGGCCCACACTAACTCCAGTTCCCCCCACTGCGCGTGAGGATGACAGTGTAACCAATAGTTCGCTAAAAGTGAGCAATGTAGCAAAATCAGCTAAACTTCCATCTTCGAGGTAACACTGTCAGTGCTCCACGAGTGCTACGTAGCTGTATGTGGCGTCATTGTGTAGCGATTTCCACCTAGTTTTCGGCGCAATACAGTTCCTTTCATACTGATGGTTGATATAGCAGTCAGAATGGCCTGAAAAGGCCCAAAACGGCCACAGAGCACCCGCTAGACAAGGGTTAAAGCCTGGAAATTGCTATAAATTGCCCGGACATTCCGGAACGTCACCCGCAGCCAATGGGTTAAGTATTATTACAACAGTCATCATCATATATATTACCAGCAGGGGCAAATAACAGCAGTCAAATAATCAAATTAGACGCGAATGTCACTGCGAGCGTGCGACTAGGTAAACTAAGCGGACAGTAAGCCCGCTAAGACAACTCTTACCGCTTAAACTCTTGGCTGTGACACGGTAAACAATTACCCTATCAATAAAGGCCACATTTTAAGTTTAACATAGCTACAAGAAAAACGTAGGAAAACAATAAATGGCTAGCACAATCATAATAACCATTAGAGGTAGAGCCTACACAAGAAGCAAGCTTCTCAAGTCTATTCCCCCACAGTCCCATCCCTACTAGTGCCACTACTTATACTTATACTTGAATACTTGAAGATGTCTAGAGGTCGAGGCCTCAGAGCCATGGTGCTCCACCGCTGCGCCCCTGTCCTGCGTCCCTTTTCTTGAGGTCCAGCTGGTCCAGGATAGAATTTGAGGAATTATTCTATAAGTGCACCATTACGAGCTAAACATTATATAATTATTTCTAACAGGAAGGTACAATGAGGAATGTGATGTGAAATAGGTGAGAATATGCGGAAATTAGTAATAAGGGCATTCTGCCCCCTCTTACCCTATTCCCTGTAAGAGGGACAACCCAAGCCAGTTTACTGAAGGGCTTACAGGATTGATTACTCAATTTAGGATCCGCCCAACTCCGAGGCCCTCTGTGTATCTTGTTAGCACTATTTTTCTACAGTGGTGTTCGGCTAGTCCATCCACTAACCTGCCTTACCCTTAGGTAAGCAGTACGGATTTGTGTCAGCTTTACTCCCCTGGACAGGTTGCCGACCAATGCTAACGAGTCCCATCCAACCAGATTGTTATAAGGTTGTTTCCCCTAGATGGGTTGCCGACCAAGGCTAACGAGTCCCATTCATCCTACGAAAGTGTAATATTACATAATACATTGGCATATATGTCTGTACTGTCGGAAATGTATTATAAAGGAGTTTTGCCCCCCTAATGATAAAATAAATGAGAATGTCAATAAGTCCTGGGGACAAGGGGGGGGGGGGGGGCTTGCCCCCCTCAACTGACTCTGTATCCCACGGCAAACCGTTATTACAGCTAAATAAAGCTTATTTTTCACTTTTTATCCTCTTTAACCCTCTATCTATCTATCTATATGCTCAGGCCCAATCCCCTACATTTTCCATAATCTTCATAGTCCTCCCAACAAGTAGGAGCCGTGTTTAGCCTGTACATTGTTGGATAATGGGTACCGGTAAGTATACTCATTTCCTGCAGTCCTTGCTGTAGAGCAACACCGTCACCGTAGCCTAGGCTATATCAAAGAAAAAATGAAAAACAAAATATATATATAGGCTAGTACAGTATGTACTAAAACTCTTGGCGGTCACACGGTAAAAATTTACCGAAAATCCTGTAAATCTGAGCTAAGTTTGACAAAATTTGGTTTGGTTTCTCCAATTTTGAGGTTTCCATAAATTAAAATACAAGAAAACCCAAGCCATAGTTTTATTAAAAACGTCGTAGGCCTAGCCTATTATCGTTTTTTTTACATCTTTAACCCTACATTTTCCCTGATATTCGTAGATGAGTGGATGACATAGCCTTCCCCAGTATCGGGGCCGTGTCACTGTCATACATCTCTATAATAGGCTAACCTAAAACATTTCCACAAGAAATAAATAATCAAAACAGACATCACAAAAATATAGCAGAAAAGTCATGTTTAGGCCTACTAAGAATAACTCATCATGGTCCACTTATAGAAATTCACCAAATTTTATTCCATTCCACTCTGGCTCTGCAGAGCTGGGTGGGTATCTAGACTAAATGCACCATTGCCTGAATGCACCAGACCGAATGCACCACCAGCCTAGTCTGAATGCACCAGCTGCCTAGTCTGAATGCACCAGCTGCCTAGACCGAATGACCCAGACCGAATGCACCAGTGTTATTGTAGACCTATAGATTACCAGGATGTTGGAATAAGTACAAGATTCATATAGTTTGAATATATTTTATTTAATATCAGTTTCTTAATGCTGCATTGTTATATAGGTTAATTACAAAATATACTTATCTAAAAGTTTAAAAAATATAACACATATAAAGTTTATAGTCTTAGTTGTAGCTGTTTTATACAGCTATAAATGTGTCATAGGCCTATATATGATTTCAATCTTCTCCATGATCTGCTAAGTTACTGCACTGCCTCAAGTACTCAGATGTAATTATAAGAACATAAGAACATAAGAAAATGGGAGTCTGCACAAAGCCGATTGGCCTAAGCAAGGCAGATCCCTGTCCCACACAACCCCAATTACAAAGCCCAATTATAGGCTCAACACTCTAATACCCTGAGGATCATCTTACCAAAACGGTTAGAGATTAACGCAGGATTACGGGGGTCTGCAGAGCGCTGATCCCCCTTCACACCCAACCCTTCTCGTCCATATGCTTATCCAATTTTATCTTAAAGCTCCCTACCTTTTTTAATCCCACTATAGCACTTGGTAGTCCATTCCACCCATCTACAACTCTGTTACCAAACCAATATTTGCCTATATCTTTTCTGAAACGAAATTATGTCGTGGTTTTCATAAGCAGTCCACAATTGCTTTAGCTTTTGCTGCTTTGACTTGTTTTTCTTATTTTGGATCTTACACAGCTTCTTCTGTTTAATCAACCTAACCTGCAGAGGGAGTAGCTTGGTCTCGTCAAAAAGTGTACTGATAAGCAGATAGAGATTTATCTTTTTACTGGGGTCATTGTAAGTAAGTCGATGGTGCCAACCTTCGACTTCATTGTTTGTTCTCACTAGTCTATTAAATGTTGACCAGGTAGATGGTGGACGTGATATGCTGGTTATCCAAGTCTTCTCGAGGTAGTTGAGGAGTTTATGGAGCTTCTTTTTGTTCATTATACTGTATTTGTTTCATGTTGTTGCTATGAAGCACTGACTTCTTAAGTCACAAGTTTCTAGCTGACTTTTATTCAACTTGCGTGAAATTATCTAAACAATAAGATATCTGATATAGGCCTAGGCCTATATCTTATTGTTTAGATAATTTCATGCAAGTTGAATAAAAGTCAGCTAGAAACTTGTGTCAACTGGGCCAACTGGCCATAAATTAGTTGGTGCATCGAGACCAAAAGGAGCGGTACATTTCGACTGGGAGTAGTGCATTGGGACCAGATATATGGTGCATTGGGACCTGACACACGGTGCATTCAGACTAGGGATTGGTGCATTCAGGTAATGGTGCATTCAGTCTATAAACCGCTGGGTGCATCCTGGGTTCCAGTTGATACAGGAGGCACTACAATATAGGTAGCAAAATTATAATGGTAGATTTGGGTTCCTATCATCATATGCTTCATTTCTATATACTTTTTATCCCCGGGGAAAAAAAAAAAAAAAATCTTGTTTTTTTTATTTTTTTAGGCTATTGGATTTTTTTTTTTTTTTTTTTTTTTATTAACCTAACCAAAAAACCTAACCTAACCTAAATGTATTTGGGGCTATTAGGTTAGGTTAGGTTAATGACCAAAACAAAAAATCCCAAGAAAATAAATGAAAAATCCCTAATTTTTTTTTTCTTTCCCGGGGATAAAAAGTAGCCTATATAGAAATGAAGCATATGATGATAGGAACCCAAAACTACCATTATAATTTTGCTACCTATATTGTAGCGCCTCCTGTATATTGACCGCATCCTGAGACTGGAGGCTCGTCCGCCGTCCGGTCCGGGATAGCCTAGGCCTAGGCCTATTTCCAAGAAAAATTTCCAGTTGATCTTAAACTTTTCAGTATAACTCCATTTATTGGTCACCAATTATTTTGACATATTTGAAGACAGATATGGAATCTATATGCTCTAAGCATCATATTAAAATTAGTTTCAACCCTCGGCAAAACCTATTAAAAAAAACGGTAACAACATGTCTACCTACCGTAAAACGGTTGTCAATACTCTCTTATAGACGGCGCGGCTTTCAGCGACGCCATTTTTTCGTGAACTGGAGAGCTTTAGCCTTCAACTTTTGTAATACTATCACGCCATCTGCCAATCCTCATTGGAAATACTGAGTTTCATTTCCTAACTCCTGCGCAATACGTCACGAGACACTTCTGGATTCTTATTGGGGGTTTTTTCTGACCACGTCATTAAACTCATAGATTCCGTCACGCATACAACCAGCAACCTATCAGGTGAGTTTATTGACCTTGATTACGTCATTGCACTGAACCAATCACAGATACACACCTTCATTTAAGTCTCTCCTCACTTTAGTCATGGACGCCACTTGTAATGGTTGTTCACCCCTCCCACATTCAGTGATTATTGACACTACAAGGAACAATAGTGCAGCCCTTAAGGTTTTTACTGACCATGGTTGTTTGCCTACCTCTGTTTCCTGCAAACTCTGCTCAAACGAATGTTACTATTATGAACCGGCAGACCAGTGGCGATGCGGTCATTATTGGTTTTGAAATAAAACCACTACTCGTCGTAACTCCTCGTCGAAAACGTGGACGCATCTCTTCCCCACCTACTCCCTCCACATCTCAATAAGGTATGCAATTACGCTTTCATATTTTCGCGGGTTTAAAAACGGCGAAAACAAAATTATGTAAGCAAAACTTGGCTCGTGTTTTAAGGTATTTCCGTAATTGTTTAATCGAAGTCCTCTTTTTTTCTAGTTATTAAAAACGTATTCTATGGTGTATTATATGATACATAGAAGCAATAGAACTGTTCAAATGACCTGGGAAGTGTATATTAAACCAAATACAAAACTTTGAATAATGAGGTAAGAGATATGTGTTTTCTATCACTTTTCATCCCAAGACCAGTGGGGGTCTGGGGGCAGCAGCCCCCAGGATGCCCAGGTTACCTTAGGTTAGGTTAGGTTAGGTTAATGACCAGCTATGTAAATACAGTAGTGAACATTTGGTTTAGTCTGTGCTCAAAAATCCATTTTCTTCAGCAGGCCATACACTAAACAATTACCCCCTTTTCACAGACAAATACACAAACAATCTGTCAAAGATGCAAATAGCGGGGGTGTGGGGGCAGCAGCCCCCACCCATAATACTAGGATAGGTTAGGTAAGGTTGTTAGGTTAGGCTAATGTCCTTTCAAAGGGGTATAGGCTTGCAAACACTATGATAGATTAACATGAGCCAAAAATCGAAATTAGGTTAGTGTAATTTGTTTACTCTTAAAACTCGCAAAATCAGAGCCAACTTTTCCCAAAACTTGGCTCGGGTTTTCCAATATTCGGGTTTTATGGCTTTGCAATTTCAGGAAACCTGAGCCAAATTTCTAAATGAGGTTACTGTCATTTGTTTGTCTACAAACTCGCAAAATCCGAGCCAGCTTTGGCCAAAACCTGGCTCGGGTTTTCCAAAATTCGGGTTTTATGGCTTTGCAATTTTGGGAAACCTGAGCCAAATTTCTAAATGAGGTTAGCCTACTGTCATTTGTTTGTTTACAAACTCGCAAAATCCGAGCCAGCTTTGGCCAAAACTTGGCTCGGGTTTTCGAAATATTGGGTTTTAGGCCTTTGAAATACCTTCAAACCCGAGCCAAGTTTTGCTTGAATACGTTTGTATCGCCGTTTTACGCATTTAACCCCTCATTTTCCCTGTACTTCATAGCCCTCCCCACTATCGGGTGGCGTGTCTTAAGATCGTTGTATAATGGGGAAAACGGTTTCGCCGAGGGTTCTAATTATTTCTAAACACTAGGCCTATAGGCTATATTGATGAAAACTAACAGAAAAATAAAAAAATCCATGGGAAAATTGGTGACCAATAAATGGAGTTTTTCCAACTTTTCTACTGAGTAGCCTAGGCCTAGTCTGTGAGATTTCTTAGCTCCTTGGGGGAGACAGTTGAATAAGCCTGTTTGCTCCATTGATGCTGAAGCTGGCTCCTACTATAAAACTTACCAAGTTGGGTCACTCACTGCCCAGAGCTAGTTCAGTAGGGGCCCAAGACATGAATACAAGCACTCCAACTAGATATTAATTAATTACTGGGTGTCTTGACAGAGTGACAGACAGGGGTAGTTGGGTTTTTTGCCTACTTTGCTAGGCTATAGGCTAAGCATTTCTAAAAGGTAAGCCGAGTTTGGTTAGGTTAGGCAAGCTAACAGTAAACCTAACATTAGGTTATTGACTTAGGAAGGTAAGGAGGATTATATTTGGATAGGATAAGGTTATCATGTGTTATACCTAGCCTTTGAAGAACGTTCCTTGGATCTCTCCCTATCCCTGTGTCTGCGTCGCTCTCTGTCCCTTGATCGAGACCTTCTCTTGTGGGACCTCTTGCTCTTGTGCCTCTTGGGGGTTCTGCTTCTTGATCGGGACCTGCCCATTGTGGAATCCGTCTTTTTACACTAGTTTACACCAGGAACTGTGCGTGGCAAGGCGAATTTCCAAGTCACAAAATGCACTGTCCGCATATGTACGCCATTTGCATGAGCCAAACAACTCGATTCGTTTGAAGACTCAGCAACTTCTTCTAAAATACTTATATAATTAATTATGCGTTTTACTTGTTCTTTGCAAAACATATAATATTTGGATTATTCATAAGAAGTTATTTCAGATACTTGATATACACGTAATATTTCTACAAATGCAAATATATAATATGCACATAGTACTGGAACTCTGTGACTCGCAATCACAGAGCACGGCCACTGAACTAAATACATGGCACACTGAGCAATTTATTTGCCTCCGTCAGAAACGGCTTATACCCTATCGTTCGGCTTACTCTTCTTTTGTGTGGTTGCTGTTGTTGCAGGAGTTATGGTAAGAAATATGGTTACACATTTGGGAGTAACCACAATAACATACAAAACCCAAAATCTATCTATCTATCTATTGCCTGACGCCGTGATCCTCGAAGGGGTGGCCACAAACGAACCGCCCCCATGCACCTCTGTCCCCAGTCAGTGGACGCCCCTCCTCCCAACCAGCACCGCCTTCATCCATATACTTCCTCACTCCATCCTTCCACCTCTCCCTCGCTGTCCTTCCACCTGATCGCTCTCGTACACCCTCTTAGTCATTCTCTCGCTTTCCATACGTTCCATATGGCCGAACCATCTCAAGTTGTTCCTTTACACACTTTCCAGCACATCTACCTCCACACCACACCTCCTTCTTACTTCTTCATTCGTGTCTATCCCTCCATGTAACTCCACACGCACTTCTCAAGCAACTCATTTCCACTGCACTCACTCTTGGTCCGAGTCTCTTCCCGAATGTCCATGCTTCGCTTCCGTAAGATAGTGTCGGGACTACCACACTGTCATGCAAGACTTCTTCACTTCGATACTGACCACCCTATTTCTTGTTAGCCTACTGCTTTCAACATTCCTACAACCCTCTTCCCCTGTTGCACCCTCTGCCGCACTTCTTCATCCAGTCCCATCTTTACTCAACACACTGCCCAGATACTTAAAAGAGCTGACGATCTCCATAGCCTGACCGTTCAACTTCACCCCTTTCGAAGACCATAAACTTGCTCTTCCCCGCATTTACCTTCAAATTCCGTTTTTCGCACACTGTTCCAAACTCATAAGCAGGAGTGGAGGTATGGAAATGGAGGTAAAACAGAGTATGTGAAGGAAGGAAGGTTTTCGGAGCAATGTGGAAGATGAGAAATCTCGGAATGAAAGTAAAAAGTGCAATGTATCAAGGAATTGTTGTGCCAACATTGATGTATGGGGCTGAGACATGGGCTCTGAAGTAAAAGGAAAGAAGAAAGCTGTATGTGATGAGCTGCTTGAGGACTATGTGTGGAGTTACTCGTAGAGACAGAATGAGGAATGAAGAGATACGTAGGAGAGTGGGGCAGCAGGAACATTTGTCAGCCAGAGTGGACAAAATGGGTGCCGAGCTGGTATGGTCATGTTGACACAATTTTGTAGCAAAATATATAATTCGATGTCTTAAATTTGAGATATCATCAAGAATAAATGCGAGCCGTATTGAGGCCGACAATTTACCTCCGTCAAAAGACGTTGCTTCCCACCCAGTGCGGGCTGCATCCTAGATCCGTCAAAACGGTGATATTTGTGCAAGAGAAGGGCGGTAACTCAATTTTTTGCGGTAGAAGGGCGAAAATTGGCCCAGTGTGATACCCCCTTTAGACCCTTGTTTGCCATGCCCTCCCTCCATCTTTTAAACTTTGCCTCTGCTTCCTGCACACTATCTGCATATAACAGCTCCCATGGGAGTCCTGTCCTAAAGTCCCTTGACAAAGCCTCCAGGACCAACCTGCACTGGGAACTCTTCGCTTAGGCCCTCATACACTCATTATCACACACCAGCCACTCCGAGCTTTCTCATAGCCCACTTCATTACTTCCCTGGGCACCCGGTCAAAGGCCTTCTCCAAATCTACAAAAACTAGGTACAACATCCTGTTTTTCTCTAAGAACCTCTCTTGCATTTGCCCAAGAAGGAAGTTGGCATCAGTTGTGCCACGTCCCAACATAAATCCAAACTGCATGTCGCTGATGGCAACACTTTCCCTGATCATGAATTCAAAGACCCTTTCACTGACTTTCATAACTTGATCGAGCATTTTCAAGCCCCTATAATTTCCCCTAATGAGTCACCCTTGCCAATCAATCTTTCTCCACACTCTTTTACACCATCCTCAGCAAAACTAATAATGACAACCTAAACAGGCTCATTTCCTACCCTAGCATTTAGGTCCCCTAAACTAAATTTCCCTCAAACCCTTGTCGACAATCCCTCAAATCGTCCCCAAAACCCTTCACCACCTCTGTCTCCTTTTCACTTCCTGGCCCCATTTGCACTCTCAAAAACCCACCTCTCACCCTTAAACAGCATTCGCACCCACATTAGCCTTGATGACACCTATTATTTTATACACACCTTCACAATAATAGCCACTCCCTCTTTTGCATCGACTGCAAACTTTCTAACATTCACATTTCCAAAATCCACTTTTCCCTCTCCTTCTTTCAAATAACCTTCCAATATCGTCTCCTCTCATTCGTAATACATTACATTAATGAAGTCAACGCACCAGGCGACAAAGGCCATATGGCACGAAATATTTAAAGACGGGAAGGAAGGTAACTAAATATCATCGAGAACTCTAATATGATGAAGGAAGGACATAATACGGGAGATAGAAAACGAGGGAGATTCAGAAAGAAAATCAGCAAGACATGGTGGCCGGCGGAGGAAAGCCAGAAAAGGGAAGAAACGCGTGCGGGCAACGGAAAATAAGGGGCAATCGAGGAAAAGATGGGAGACAGAAAGCTGAACGGTACAGCGCGAGCAAAGAGTCGGAGGAGAATGGGACATTAAAAACGAATGGGTAAGTCTGGTGTGGCCAATGCGGAGACGGGCCAAAGCTGTCTCCCATCGGCGATTACGGTGGGAGGGATCAGACCACCCGGAAACGGACGGTTTGACAGAACGAAGTTTATTAACGGAGATAGTGGACCACTGAGTCTGCCACCTCGACCAAAGAAACCTGGACAAGGCAGGGAAGAAATCAGAGGCCGGGACAGCAAGTGAGGAGCGGGTACCCCGCACGGCAGCAGAACGAGCAAGGCAATCAACCCGCTCATTACCGCAAACGCCAACGTGACTGGGAACCCAGCAAAAATGTACAAGCTTTTTGCGGACGGAAAGGCGGAAAAGCCATTCCTGAATGGAAAGAACTAAAGGGTGTAGAGCAGGGGAGGACTGTAAGAGAAGTAGAGCACTGAGAGAATCAGAGAACAAAGTAAAGGACGAGGAGGGGAAGAACACATAAAACGGAGGGCAATAAAAATAGCATAAAGTTCAGCAGTTAAAATACTGGCAACGGGAGGTAAAGAATATTGATACGAGCAAGTGGGAAAAAGGACGGCAAACCCCAAGCCTACCGACGTCTTGGAGCCATCAGTAAACACAGGAGTGGTTGTAGCGTGAAGAGAGAGGTGATCTAAGAAACGAGACCGAAGAACGAGGGGAGAAGTAGAGGACTTGGAACAAGGGAGGATGGAAGGGCAAACCGAAGGAAGAGGGAAAAGCCAGGGGGGAAAAGAGCAAAAGCGGAAAGGGAGGACGTTAGAAACAGGGAAAGAGCACGATGCGAGCAGCGAGAGCATGCGGACAGAAAACGGAGAACCAAGACGGGGGTGAGACGAAAAAGTAGCAACGACCGAAGGGGGAAGGGAAAGATGGGAAGATGGGAATTGTTGAAGGCGAGCGTAAGAACGAAGGGACAGGAGAGCCCGACGGCGATAAAGAGAAGGGAAACCAGACTCAGCATAGAGGCTTTCAACAGGAGAGGAACGAAAAGCACCAAGGGCAAGACGAAGAGCAGAGTGATGAACAAAATCAAGAGCATGGAGAACAGAATCAGAGGCTGAAGAGTAAACTTGACAGCCATAATCCAACTTAGAGAGGACAAGAACCGTATGAAGCCGAAGAAGAAGAGCTCGATCAGCACCCCAAGTGAGGTGGGACAAGGACTGAAGAAGGCGGAGGCGGAGTAAGGCAGCAATCTTGAGAGAAGAAACATGAGCGGACCAATTAAGACGAGAATCAAAAGTAAGACCCAAAAAAGTAGTAGAGGAACGATAAGGGAGGGCAGTACCATAAAGAGTAAGAGGAGGATGAGGAATAGAATGGCAACGAGTAAAGGACATCGCGCAGGATTTGGAGGTGGAAAAAAGGAACCCGTGGCGGGTTGCCCATGAAGAAACAGCCAGAATAGTGGATTGGATAAGATGTAAAGCGGCAATATCTGAGTCGGCTGCGTAAATCGCAAAGTCGTCGACATACAAGGAAGACCGAACCCCGACAGGAAGAGAAGACACGATACTGTTGATAGCAATGAGAAAAAGGATGGTACTCAGGACACAACCCTGAGGGACACCTTCCAACTGAGGGTAAAGACGAGATAAGTGGGAAACGACTCGGACACGAAAGGACCGAGAAGAAAGAAAATTCTGAATAAAGACTCCTAGATTACCGTAAATGCCACAAGAACGGAGCCGACGCAAAATGTGGTACTTCCAGGTAGAATCATAGGCTTTTTCGAGATCGAAAAAACAGCAATGACATACACATACATACATACATAACATTTTAAGACTGAGTGTTCCACACATAAGTGCAGTTTCAGTCTCTTGTCCTAATGGCGGCGTTCCAGGCAACCCTGTTAAGGGCTGCTTCACTTGTCAAGTTCTTGGATTTGAGATCGGCGCGTATAGTCCGATCCCAGGTCTTCCTCGGTCCACCCCTTGGTGCAGCTCCCTCCACAATCACAGACCTGCATTTTGTCACCCAATTTTGTTCATCCATTCTCTCCACATGTCCATACCATCCCAGTCTACTTGTACGCATCACCTCGCTAATACTCTTTATACCTAAACGTCTCCTCAGCTCAACATTTGTTATTCTATCCTGTAGCCTGGCCCCACACATCCATCTCACCATTCTCATCTCATTACGCTCCATTCTGTTGACATCCTCTACTTTAACGGCCCATGTTTCTGAGGCATACGTCATTGCACTTCTAACACATGAGGCATACACCTTTCCCTTCAGGGGGAGAGGCATTCTTTTCATGGTCAGGATTGGCATCAATTCTCTGAACTTCCCCCAGCCACACCTAATTCTAGCAACAGTGGCAGCCTCGGCCCCACCACCGGCAGAGATGGTATCTCCTAGGTAACAAAACTTGTTCACCAGCTCCAAAGACTCATTTCCAAAATTCACAGCCACAGGATCATCACTTAACACAAGCTCGCCTTTGCACACTACGCACTCAAATTTCTCTATTTCTGACTTATCCTTCGGCAGGGGCCCCTTTATTCTACTACAGCGCTTACTCCCATGGTGTACCCAACATCGACAGATGCTACATTGAATTGAGTTAACGCCCACTCCCTTTCCACACACTGCACATGGGTATGCACCGCTCTTTTCCACATTGCCTCGTCTCAAACTACAATGCATAACCTTGGTTTTGTTAATATTGACTCTTAAACCCTTGCTCGCCATGCCCTCTCTCCACTTTCTGAATTTGGCCTCAGCATCCTGCATACTGTCAGCTATTAGGACTAAATCGTCTGCATAAAACAGTTCCAACGGGAGTCCGCCTCTAAAAACTCTAGACAGCGCCTCCAAGACCATAATAAAGAGGAGGGGGCTTAACACTGAACCCTGATGGACTCCAACACGGACTGCGAATTCATCACTCAGTACACCTTTCACCCTCACCGAACTTCGCGAATCCTCATACATCTTCATTATCACACGCACCAGCCACTCTTCCACACCAAGTTTCCTCATAGCCCACTGTACAACATCTCTAGGTACCCTATCAAAGGCCTTCTCCAGGTCCACAAACACAAAGTAAAGATCCCTGCCTTTTAGTAGGTATCTTTCCTGTATCTGCCTGACTATGAAGATAGCATCGGTTGTACCACGTCCTGGCATAAAACCAAACTGCATATCATCAATAGAGATGCTTTGCCTGATCAAACCCTCAAGGACTCTCTCACAGACCTTCATGATTTGGTCAAGCATTTTCAGGCCCCTATAATTTCCTCTATCCAGCGCATCCCCTTTTCCTTTGTATATATTTACTTTGTATATATTGACAGTTTGACGACGAGCAAAAGCTGTCCTGATATAAGATTCCAAGCGAATGAGGGGGTCAAGCGTACTACGAGCACGTCTGAACCCGAACTGGGAAGAAGACAACAAATGGCGCGACTCAAGAATCCACATGAGATGAGCGTTAATCATACGTTCAAAGAGTTTACACAGGCAACTGGTAAGGACAATAGGGCGATAGTCCTGTGGGGAGAACCCAGACTTGCCAGGTTTAAGAAAAGGTATGGTCAGGGCAGTACTCCAAGAGGGAGGGAAAACACCAGAAGACCAAATCTTGTTATAGAGAGCTAACAAGAAGACCAGAGCTTGCGAGGAAAGATGTTTGAGCATGAGATAATGGATACCATCACAACCCTCAGAAGTGTTCTTACAGGCACGGAGAGCGGTGCGTAACTCAGTTGAGGAAAAAGGAGCATTATAGGATTCGTCAGAGGAAAGACTAAAAGTAATTGGAGCACTTTCCGCAACGACTTTAACCCTTCAAACTCGGATGGTACACGTGTGTACCATTATGTTTTGCCCCCAGGAACCCGGGTGGTACAACATTGTACCAGTGGTTGAAAGCCTGTGAGCTTGGTGTGCGAGGCGTCGGTCCGACGCATGTAAACAACAGCCGGCTGGACCGACGCCCCGCATCTCCGGCCACAAGAAGGAGAGCGTCGCTTGTTCGTGTGTGCCTGTATGTTGTTGTTAAGTATCGAAAAGTATTGTAAAGTGGCTGTTGTTGCTGCGTTATCTCCACTGAAATCATCATCACAACTCAACCAGTTGACTTAGAGAGCTCTACTTAACGCCATTCTACAGGTAAATAACACAGCTACGCTTGGGGATGCGCGGGAATGTGGGAAGCAGTCAGCATAACAATGATACGGTAGCCTAGCCTAGAAGTTTTTCGGCCAAAACACCCGGGTTTCGGCCAATATTTATGTAATGCGTAGCCGGGGCTGGAGGGTTAAGCGAGTGAAACTCAGCAGAGAGGTGAGAACCACTGCTAACTGAGCTAAAGTACGAGCCCAATCGATTAGCAATTGTTTCGGAGTCTGCCACAGAAACACCATCAATGCGGAGGACTGGAGCACGGAAGGGAAGATGTTTACCAGAGATCTTACGAATAAGTTTCCAAACCGAAGCGACAGGAGTACGAGACGTAATAGAAGAAACATAGGACTCCCAACTCCGGCGTTTAGCAGCTTTGGTAGTACGACGGAAAAGAGCAGATGCACGGCAAAAGAGAAAAAATGACTCCCGAGAAGCAGGGGTGAGACGCTTACGGCGAAAACTTTTCCAAGCCGCCCGTTTAACCCGGAGGGCCCTGGAACACTCAGGAGACCACCAAGGGACGTATTTAGACGAGATCATTCGTAATACATTACATTACATTAATGAAGTCAACGCACCAGGCGACAAAGGCCATATGGCACGAAATATGGAAAGACGGGAAGGAAGTTAACTAAATATCATCGAGAACTCGAACATGATGAAGGAAGGACATAATACGGGAGATAGAAAACCAGGGAGATTCAGAAAGAAAATCTGCAAGACATGGCGGCTGGCGGAGGAGAGCTAGAAAAGGGAAGAAACGCGTGCGGGCAACGGAAAATAAGGGGCAATCGAGGAAAAGATGGGAGACAGAAAGCTGAACGGTACAGTGCGAGCAAAGAGTCGGAGGAGAACGGGACATTAAAAACGAATGAGTAAGTCTGGTGTGGCCAATGCGGAGACGGGCCAAAGCCGTCTCCCAACGGCGATTACGGTGGGAGGGATCAGACCACCCAGAAACGGACGGTTTGACAGAACGAAGTTTATTAACGGAGATAGTGGACCACTGAGTCTGCCACCTCGACCAAAGAAACCTGGACAAGGCAGGGAAGAAATCAGAGGCCGGGACAGCAAGTGAGGAGCGGGTACCCCGCACGGCAGCAGAACGAGCAAGGCAATCAACCCGCTCATTACCGCAAACGCCAACGTGACTGGGAACCCAGCAAAAATGTACAAGCTTTTTGCGGACGGAAAGGCGGAAAAGCCATTCCTGAATGGAAAGAACTAAAGGGTGTAGAGCAGGGGAGGACTGTAAGAGAAGTAGAGCACTGAGAGAATCAGAGAACAAAGTAAAGGACGAGGAGGGGAAGGAACACATAAAACGGAGGGCAATAAAAATAGCATAAAGTTCAGCAGTTAAAATACTGGCAACGGGAGGCAAAGAATATTGATACGAGCAAGTGGGAAAAAGGACGGCAAACCCCACGCCTACCGACGTCTTGGAGCCATCAGTAAACACGGGAGTGGTTGTAGCGTGAAGAGAGAGGTGATCTAAGAAACGAGACCGAAGAACGAGGGGAGAAGTAGAGGACTTGGAACAAGGGAGGATGGAAGGGCAAACCGAAGGACGAGGGAAAAGCCAGGGGGAAAAGAGCAAAAGCGGAAAGGGAGGACGTTAGAAACAGGGAAAGAGCACGATGCGAGCAGCGAGAGCATGCGGACAGAAAACTGAGAACCAAGACGGGGGTGAGACGAAAAAGTAGCAACGACCGAAGGGGGAAGGGAAAGATGGGAAGATGGGAATTGTTGAAGGCGAGCGTAAGAACGAAGGGACAGGAGAGCCCGACGGCGATAAAGAGAAGGGAAACCAGACTCAGCATAGAGGCTTTCAACAGGAGAGGAACGAAAAGCACCAAGGGCAAGACGAAGACCAGAGTGATGAACAGAATCAAGAGCATGGAGAACAGAATCAGAGGCTGAAGAGTAAACTTGACAGCCATAATCCAACTTAGAGAGGACAAGAACCGTATGAAGCCGAAGAAGAAGCGCTCGATCAGCACCCCAAGTGAGGTGGGACAAGGACTGAAGAAGGCGGAGGCGGAGTAAGGCAGCAACCTTGAGAGAAGAAACATGAGCGGACCAATTAAGACGAGAATCAAAAGTAAGACCCAAAAAAGTAGTAGAGAGGAACGATAAGGGAGGGCAGTACCATAAAGAGTAAGAGGAGGATGAGGAATAGAATGGCAACGAGTAAAGGACATCGCGCAGGATTTGGAGGTGGAAAAACGGAACCCGTGGCGGGTTGGCCATGAAGAAACAGCCAGAATAGCGGATTGGATAAGAAGATGTAAAGCGGCAATATCTGAGTCGGCTGCGTAAATCGCAAAGTCGTCGACATACAAGGAAGACCGAACCCCGACAGGAAGAGAAGACACGATACCGTTGATAGCAATGAGAAAAAGGACGGTACTCAGGACACAACCCTGAGGGACACCTTCCAACTGAGGGTAAAGACGAGATAAGTGGGAAGCGACTCTGACACGAAAGGACCGAGAAGAAAGAAAATTCTGAATAAAGACCCCTAGATTACCGTAAATGCCACAAGAACGGAGCTGACGCAAAATGTGGTACTTCCAGGTAGAATCATAGGCTTTTTCGAGATCGAAAAAAACAGCAATGACAGTTTGACGACGAGCAAAAGCCGTCCTGATATAAGATTCCAAGCGAATGAGGGGGTCAAGCGTACTACGAGCACGTCTGAACCCGAACTGGGAAGAAGACAACAAATGGCGCGACTCAAGAATCCACATGAGACGAGCGTTAATCATACATTCAAAGAGTTTACACAGGCAACTGGTAAGGACAATAGGGCGATAGTCCTGTGGCGAGAACCCAGACTTGCCAGGTTTAAGAAAAGGTATGGTCAGGGCAGTACCCCAAGAGGGAGGGAAAACACCAGAAGACCAAATCGTGTTATAGAGAGCTAACAAGAAGACCAGAGCTTGCGAGGACAGATGTTTGAGCATGAGATAATGGATACCATCAGGACCCTCAGAAGTGTTCTTACAGGCACGGAGAGCGGTGTGTAACTCAGTCGAGGAAAAAGGAGCATTATAGGATTCGTCAGAGGAAAGACTAAAAGTAATTGGAGTACTTTCCGCAACGACTTTAAGCGAGTGAAACTCAGCAGAGAGGTGAGAACCACTGCTAACTGAGCTAAAGTACGAGCCCAATCGATTAGCAATTGTTTCGGAGTCTGCCACAGAAACACCATCAATGCGGAGGACTGGAGCACGGAAGGGAAGATGTTTACCAGAGATCTTACGAATACGTTTCCAAACCGAAGCGACAGGAGTGCGAGACGTAATAGAAGAAACATAGGACTCCCAACTCCGGCGTTTAGCGGCTTTGGTAGTACGACGGAAAAGAGCAGATGCACGGCGAAAGAGAAAAAACGACTCCTGAGAAGCAGGGGTGAGACGCTTACGGCGAAAGCTTTTCCAAGCCGCCCGTTTAACCCGGAGGGCCCTGGAACACTCAGGAGACCACCAAGGGACGCATTTAGACGAGAAAGGGCGAGACGTCCGGGGAATGGACGTCAAAGCAGCACCGAAAACCAGATCCAGAAAAAACGAGAGCATGACACGGACCGATGAGAAAGGAGGAGGAAGCAAAGAAGGAACAGTAAGGGAAGCGAAAGAAGACCAGTCCGCCCGCTGGAAGCACCAACGAGGGGAGTTAGGAGTAGGAGAGTAGGTAGTCAGAGAAAGGAGAATGGGAAAATGGTCGGAATTGTGAGAATTCTCGAGAACTGACCAATGAAAATCAAGGGAAACTGAAGGGGAACACAGGGAAAGATCGATACAGGAAAACGTACGAGTCCGAGCATCAAAATGAGTAGGAGCACCAGAATTAAGGAGAAAAAGATGACGGTCCGAGAGAAAAGGTTCAAGCCGACGACCCCGGGGTGAAATAACATTGTCACCCCACAAGGTGTGCCGACCATTAAAATCACCAAGGACTAAGAATGGAGTGGGCAACTTAGATAAAATCTCGGAGAATTCGGGAAAATCAATGGGAAGAGAAGGCGACAAATACACAGAAACCACTGTTAACCAGCGGTCAAGATAGACTCTAGCAAAGGTGCAAGGGAAATGAGTAGAAAAGGACAGCTCTTCAAAAGGGACAGAACGATGAATAAGAAGACAAGTATCATGGAGAGAGTGGGGAGAACTATAAAAAGAGTAATGAGGAAAGGGAACAGGAGAGAAAAGACGAGTCTCCTGAAGACAAACGACCTTAGGGGAGTGAAGAGAAAGAAGAAAACGTAAGTCAATCCTTTGAGCATTAAGACTACATAGATTCCACTGCAAAATGGACATAATAAAAGAAAAAGAAAAAAGAAACTAAGAGGAGACTAAAGGACGAAAAAACAACGAAAACAGACAAAAGAAAACCAGAAAAGGAGGCAAAAGCCACCAAAAATAAGAACGCACAGAAAAAGAGGAAGGACACACAGAGAAGGAAAGAAATATACACAAATAACAATAAAGGTAAAACACACACACTTATGTACAACTAAGAAAAGGTGAATGAGGATAACGTGGAGAATTAAAAGGAGGCAAAAGCCAACAAAAAAAAGAAAGGGAAGAATACACACTTATACACAACAATGAAGAGGCGGATGGGCGAACGGGGAGACAGATAAATACAAATAATGATAAAGGGAAAAAATACACACTTATGTACAACAATGAAGAGGTGGATGGGTTAACGGGGAGATAGAAGAGAAGGAGGCAGAGGGGAGGACCGAAAACCGGGGGGCATAGGGAGGCTTGACAGCGAACGAGAAGAAGAAAGAGGAGGGCCAGAATGAGAGGAGGGAAGGGCAGAGGACGAAAGAGAGACAGAAGGAAGAGAAGAAGGTTGGGAAGGGGTAGAGACGGAAGAGGGGGGGACAGGGGAAGGAGGAGGCGGTTGAGGGGTAAGGGGCAGTGTAGAGAGGACGGGATGAATGTCAGCAGAAACGGTAAGAGGCGGGGGACGAGAAGAATCGAGAAAGGCTCGAATCTTGGGAATGGACTCAAAGGACATGTTTAAGTCAGAGGGAGGGCGAAAGCAGGAAGAAGAAAGAGATGGAGAGGAGGAGGAAGAAGGGACGAGGAAGGAGGCAACCTCTTTTTCTTCTTCTCACCGGGACTCGGACTCCGGACATTACGGTGGAAGTCCCTGCGTTTAGAAGAGGAGTGGGGAGAGGGAGAACGGGAGGGACGGGAAGGAATTTTGGAAATACGTTTGGTAGAGACAGGAGACCGGAAGGAAAGGGAACCACGAGACGAGGGAGGAGGAGAACTAGAGGAAGGCTTGGGATGGGACCGCTGGCGGGTGGGGCGTTGAGCCAAACCATAAGAAGAGGGGCAAGGGCGAGGAGAGGAAGTGGAAGGAGAAGAAACGGAAGCAGGAGTAGAAGAGTCAAGCACAGAGAAAGAGTTAGACAAAGGGATAGAAGACGAAGAGACAGTAATAGGAGTGGAGACAGAAGAAACCGAAGGCGTAGAAGTAAGGGAAGAAGGGACAGAGAGCGGAACAGAGGAAGAGGAGGACGAGGACAAGGGAAGCGGAACGGAGGGAGTGGAAGAAGAGACGGGAGGGTGAGAGATAAGTGCAGAAATCGGACGAGGAGAGAAGCCCAGGCGAAGAGCTTCCTTACGGGCAGCAGAGTGAGTAAGGCCTTGTTTTGCTTTAAGAATTGTAACTTCAGATTCAAATTTGTAAACGGGGCAATCATGGGAATAGGCAGGATGGGAGGCTTTACAGTTGAGGCAGCAGGGGGTCGTGGACGGGCAGTCATCAGCAATATGGCCAGGTTGCGCACAGTACGGGCATGTAGGATAGTCGGGGTTGAGAGAGCGACAGTATTTCACGGGATGGCCAAAACGCCAGCAACCCCATGCACTGCTGAGGGCGGGGAAGGGATTCTAAGACGTCGATGCGAGTACCACCGACAATAACGTGAGAAGGGAGAATATTACCATCGAACGTTATTTTAGCGATATTAGAGGGATAGCGGCAATTGTGGATGGTGTAACAGACAATATTAATTACAACATGGTCTTGTGCAACAACGGCCTTCCCAATAAGGTCGGCACAATCTTTGAAGTCCCGATCACCGAGTTGGATATAAGAAGGGATCAGGACAGTACCTGTGCACGAGTTCATTCTTTGGTCTTTAAAAGCAGGGATGGGAGTACCGTTGGGATCTGCAAAGGCCGCCATAGCAGCAGCCTGACTCTCGTTTTGCACTGTAACTAGACGGGAATGATCATGACGAGAGTGGAAAGTGACATCCTTGCCCACCCTCTGAAGGAGACTGAGGTGGAACAGAAGGTCATCCCCGGCAAGAGGGGCTGAGGCGGGGATAGAAAAGAATTTAACAAAATCGGCAGGGGCAAAGAGATCGGAGAGAGGAAGAATAGAAGAACGAGGGCGAGCAGAAGAAGAAACTGAAGTAGATGGAACCGAAGGCGAAGGAACTGAAGGAGAAGAAAAAGAAGGAGAATATGGTTCGAAAGTGACGATGTGAGATGAGGAAGCAATGGAGGAAGGAAGAGTGGCAGATGCAGTAGAAGGGATAGCAAACGACGGAAGAGAAGAGGGCTGAACTGGCGGAGCGGGGAGGGATAAGGAAGAGGAAGCTGTAGAAGAAAGAGCAGGCTGAACTAATGAAGAATCGGAAAGAGAGGGGACACACTCCACGCCTACCAGTCGAAGCTGAGGAAGGCGCCGGAGAGCGGTCAATGAGGAGAGAGTCAGAGGTTTGAGCTGGGACGGTACTAGTAGGTACGGATGCGTCGAGGGCGGAAGCCCCAGAGAGTTGAGAAAGGTCAGGTGGAGAGTCCGTGAGATCGCGTGGGACGGGGACAGGGTGCGCCTTAGCTTGGTCCGGGGTAGTGGGGTTGTATGGACGGACCATGATGACCCAAGTTGTTTTTACTATTCTAATTTCGGTTTGTCGGAAAACGAAAAAGGAAAGAAAAACTAACCAAGGGGAAGAAAAAGAAAGAAAAAGAAAAGAAAAATCAGAAACAAAGCAAAAATAAAGAGCATACCATAAGAGCTAACAGAGCCCCCTGTCGCGAGGCAGGAAGCTCCGACCCCCACACCGACGGCACAAACAGGGGCAGGTCCTAGGGGGTTCATCCCCATACCCTACCCCCCTAGACAAGGGGGGATAGCACCACTACGTACAGAGAGGCCTAGCTTAGGCAAAACCGCTATACTGGGACTGAGGGCAAAATGAATTGCAAACATCCCCAATCTGTACGTAATGGAGGGCAGCCGGACAGAAGCCAGGAAACCCACCAGGAAGGTAGACCGGACCCCCGGAAACCGAGACCGGGCCTCACTGATGGGCGGTCCATGGAGCGACAGCACGGGCGACCGTGCCGCCGCCCCCGGTACCAACCCCCACGTGCAGTGAGCTAGCTGCCACTGCCCCTGTAAACGGGGAGGAGTCAGAACTCCCCACTCAGCGAGGGAAGGCGTCTTGAGCCTAGCCGGCACAATTTAGTGAAAAAGGAGGAGGAAACCCTCCGCAAAGCGAGGTCAAAATCGGGAACCAGAAAAACGCCGTCACCGGAAGGTTCCGCTTATCCCAAAGACGACGGGGGGGTACTTGGTCCACGACGCCGCTGTAATCCCTGCTCCGAAGAGTGGATGACAGCGACCCCGGTTCGAGCCCCGCCACCACGACAAGGTGGCCCCCCAACGGCGGGGTCATTCGTAATAGATCTTAGCTAAATAAAGTGCATTAATATATTTGAAACTGGTTTGCTGGGGACCTCATTTGCTCATACAGTCCTTCTATGTGGTGATTTTGTTTTGTTTTTCAATTTTATAATAATGTTTTACCAAGTTATTTCCACAGTGATCTTTATAAGTTTGTTTCTCTTTATATTGTGCGGTTTTTGGTTTAGGTTTTTTTTGCAAGTTTTACATCTTAATCTTGTTGTTGTTCCCCAAGCTGCCTGGCCGAACAGCCCCAAGGCCTCGAGCAAGGCCAAGTCCATAACCGAGCGCCCCCACAGAACCCTCCCTGCCGACCACAATAAAGCCTGGGTGACCGAAGCCACTCCATGGCAGGGAGCTGAGGAGTGTGCAGAAACGCCCGGGAAACCAAAGCCCCACCCAGGGCCCTGTGCCCCTCAACAATTGGGCAGGTGCCCAACCCCGAAAGGGGTTGAAATAGGGGAGCTATCCCCCCGCCAAAGGCGGCTTTCTAGGACCTTTCCTAGCTGATGCCGAGAGGATTGGGTTCTAGTCATGTGGTGATGGGCTGGTCTATCAGTGAGAACTGAGCGATCTCTGCCATACCCATAGCTTACTCCGACTGTTCCTTTCACTTATATATTTTCTAGATCTCAAGTGACGGCGTTTTTTCCGCGGATTAACCTCCTAATCTACCAAGATTGGAAGCCAAAGAGTCACATTTTTCCTTTGCCCCTCAGCTTTCTCTTAATCTTGTTAAAATAAGTCCTTGCGACCGTAGGGTACCATTACCCCTACAAGACAGGCATGTAAACTGTGTTGGTGTTGTAATGGTTTAGATGCTATGTTCTGGGTGTGGTGTCCCGAGTTCGAATCCTGGGAGGACCATATGCTTTCATTGGTTTATTTAAGTACATTGGGGTTTGCAATGGATTAATGTTAAGAATGGGGCATTACTTAATATAATGTTTTGTAATAATAAACTATCATAATTTGTTTCCTATAAAAAAAAAGGGGTCGGGTCAAAACTCCAGTACCTCATATCAAAGCATAGTATCCATATTTCAAATGACACTAAAAACGCCATTAGCTCTTTATCTTCCTTTGGAGATTTTTTTTTTTTTTTTTTTTTTTTTTTTTTTTTTTAAATAGTGGACGCTCATTAGGGTGGAAGTCTTGTGAGTCCGATCACCTCCCTTGACTACGGACAGAAACTGTAGGGTAATCTCTCCACCTTCAGACACAATTATGTTATTTTATTAAGCGTTGTTTCCACATAGCGATTTTGATCAGTTCTTTTGCATTTATCTTGTATCGTCCCAGTTTTGGTTTGTTTATTTTGCAAGTTTTACATTATAATAACACCATCTGCCATTCAAGGGTTAATTAAGGGCCTGGATACTCAAAAGGCCGTCTACTTACAACCATACGAGACTTATGACAAAACTGCTACATTAAGGTTTTTGAACATCCCTATTTATGTATGTTAATTAAAATTTAAAACTTGCAAACTAAACAAACCAAAACTGGGACAAAGACAATATAAAGTCAAATTAACTTATCAAAATCGCTATGTGGAAACAACGCTTACAGCCAGACCTATGAGAGTTCCGTATGGGGCTCAGTGGTCTGGTTAATCTGCTCTACATAACTAACTACGCTTACTAAAATAAAATGTATGAAATAAAAGAACACAATCCACCACATAGGGTGTACATCACTACATGAGCAAGTTAATCTGGGTGTGTATGTATATGCCCAGGCACAAACCCCATAGCTTGGGGTGGCTGACTTGAGACAGAGCCCGAACTGAAACTACATTTAAAGTTCCAATTCCTAGGGTCCGGAACGACGTTCGCGTTCCCTCGCCCCTTTCTCTGTCTCGTCGAGTAGGTTAATTTTACAGGGGAAGTATAAGAGTATAGCAATTTGTTTCCTATGACTACAACCAGCATGTCATTGCCAAACACTTAATATGTACAGTAACAGGATCATAAAAGATATTCCAATATACAGGATTAAAAATCTTATTTGACATTATGAATTTCTTGTTCAATAGTGGTTTCAAATGATATTATACAATACTGTTATCACATTACAAGTTCTTAAAAACATAACAAAAATACTGCTAAAATTTACATTACACAATATTGAATGACCAGTCAAATCTAAGCTGCAGTAATAGTATAGCATGCAATGCAAAAACAAATAAAAACTGAGTGTCAAGTTTTCCAGTAGTGTTTATTGGTCAGTGCAACAATGTGCTATAGCCACAGACAGGCAATGACAGCAAAATGGTGAAAAACAAGGTCAAAACTTCAAGGTTTACTATTATGGAATGATAAACTGCTGCTGGGCTTAATATTAAAACATTTTACACAAGACGCTTCATTACAAATTTATTCAAACACATATGCTTTCTTTTCTTTCATTTTTTTCTTTTTTTTTTTTTTACTGAAAGGAAACATTCCTACCAAGAGAAGGGAAATATCTAGTTAAAAAAATCATTCATACTTCAGTGATACATATGGACATTAAACTGGAATACAAAAAGCAAACAACTAACATTTTCCTGGTGAGGGGTAAAACCTCCAGTGGATTAATAAGTTCCGTTAACATGTATAATATTTGGTGAAAGTAACCTGGAAATAAAGCCCTAGTGCCTAAAATATCTGAGCAATTAAGTAAAAGTATTAATATTGACGTGCTTACTAAATAGGTGTCACAAACATTTAGTATGACCACTAGCTAAAACAGCAAAGAACAGGATTATAGGAGATATTGTAGCAAATTCATGCAACACTAAGGCATCATTTCAGTTTTATTGTTATTTTCCTTTTTTTTTTGTAGTCTTTTTCAAAACTGTTTTCAATATGGGATGCTTCTTGGATAGTGAACACTTTGGTCTGAGCCAAAACTTGTCAGCGGTCAGAGGGGTAAAAGCGGATATATACCAGGGCTTTTTCCCGCAACCTGTGACCACAACTATATTCTGGCACCGTTTTGAGACCGTTTTGTACTGGTATTGGCAACTAGACTTCTAAGATTGATTAGTATAGGTGACAAAATATGTATACAAGTACATTTCAGAAAGTGTCAGATGAGTTGTGGACAAAAATTGTGAGGCAAAGCAGTGGTGTAAACCCACCTTGAAGCTCATGGTTTTCTAGTTTTATATTTGAACGAGTGTTGCTTGTTACCGAAGAATGAGGACTACCACAGCACTGATGAAGACCTTGTTCCCAGGAGTTCTGGCTGTCTCAGCCTCAATAGGCACACAATAACAGCAACAGTACAGAATACAAGATTAATAAATACCCAGGAAGCATTAGAAACAAGACAGTCTCCTCAGAGCAAGGCTGCAACTTTGTTATTATTTCTCTTTTGGTATTGTGTTAATGGCTTTGCTTATAACTTGTCAAATAGTATGTCCATCTCATCCTGGACCACAACTATTTCTTCACTCATCAGTCTCATCATCTATCTTCTCAAGCTTCCTCATCTTCCTCGTCATCCTCTTCAGTCTCCTGCAGCCATGTCAGCCATTGATTTACCTGAAATTACAATTAATTATACAATCAATACAATAAATAATTACTAATTTATGTATACAAAAATCCACTGCATATATCACTACAAAATTCAATATGGGAATCAAATCAAATGTTATTTAGATTATCAAGTAGGTTGTGGGTACTTGAAAACTCATGGGTTAAGGAAAGTTAAAATATAAAAACCTCTAATGAAATAATTAGGGTAGAGAAGTTATAAAATTGTTTCTTTATACTTGTTGATATTATGGAACATATTGATCTTGTATAGATTGTAGAGAGTATATAAGTCAGTATATGAGAGAGTATAAGAGTCAGATACAAAGGGAGGTAGAGAGAGGGATAGGTAGACCTCTGTTGAGATATAGAGATTGTGTAGTACAAGCGTTGGAAAATAAAGATTACTGTAGAATAGGCAAGAGAAGTGGTAATGAATTGGAATGAATGAAGAATGCTTGTGAATAAGTGATGATAACGCGGTCATTGGGAGAGGGGGTCGGGTGCCAGTTGGACTAGACAATAGTCCGTCAAGCGCCTGGCCCGGGGAGCCAGTGCATATGAAAGGTCATGCTTGGATGTAAAGTGGGCGGGCATTGTGGTGGTAAAGCCTCGCTGCGTGTCTGCCTGCTGAGACCAGAACCTGTATGGGAGGTCTGGGACCTGGAAATCTTTTGCTGGGGATCCAAAATGGGCCTGGGTCTCTGGGTCTTCTCCGGGCCAACCTAGATGTGTGCGAGTTTGTTATTTATTTATTTTTTGTGATGTCCCTGGTCGGGCTCTGTCTAGAGTCGGCCACCCCCAGCTATAAGGTATGTGCCTGTACAATACATAGATTGAAGGTGCTCCACCATCTGCACAATAGTATGGGTATAAGATGAAAGCTGTCTCAGATTTGTGAGAAAAAGTGCTTAAAATATGTATGAACAACTGTATGGAGAATTTGAGATGTCTCTCTGCATGTTCCTCTAGTGTGAAAAGGGAATGGAAGAGTAATTGTATGACTAAGTGCATAACTACCAAAGACAATACTAGTGCAGCTGCATCTGCTACTACTAGTACAACTACTTCTACTACTACTAATTAAAATGTAAAACTTGCAAACTAAACAAACCAAAATTGGGACAAGGACAATATAAAGTCAAATTAAATTATCAAAATAATAGTAATAAATAAATAAGGGTAATTTGAAGAGCAGTATATGTGAAAATTATAATTATTTGTGGCAAGGAAAGGGGAAACAGCTGTAAAGAAATGTATGCATATACAGTAAATGTGAAATTTCAATAAAGGGAAGCTATAATCTAACAATGTATACAACAAGGACACAAGTTAAAAAAGTTGGTTAAGGGATGAAAAAGTCCATAAGATAATGCAAATGTATTATCTGGCTTTCAATTAACAAAACTTACTGACACTTAATATACCTTTATAAAAATCAGACAATAAGAGAACAAAAAGCAAGGGAAAGAATACAAAAAAAAGAAGGTAAGAGATAAAGAAAGGTTACAAGAAAACAACAGTGAAAGACAACGAGTGCCAGAATGGGTATAATAATAACAATAAGGTACCCACCTGGAAGAGAGCTTTCCCCTTCCCTGGGTAGTCCTGACTCAGGTCCTCCTTCCAGGTCAGAAAAGCGTCCTCCTCTATTATCTCCAGGTCGTAAAGGTTCACAAACCACCGCAGCAACATGCCTGGTGATACACAAACGGATTAGAAACATTAATGTTAATATATACTGGTTCAGGTGTGATGACGATTTTAGTGGAGAGCATTTTCAGGCGATGTTAGCAATATGACGATCTTTTCACTACTGAAACAACGACATACAGACATACAATAATAAAAGAGTCTTCTTCTTGTTTTCGGATGTGCGGTGACGCAACGATCGGCTTTGTTTACATGCGTCGGACGCACGGCGTTCAGACCAAGCTGAATAGGCTTGAAAGCTTACTATCTCCTGAAAGGACACCCGGGCACCTGCCCTTATTTCGTGGTGTCATATTAAAATGACACCCGGGCCAGAAGGGTTAATGTAGTTTCTTTATTCATGCAGAGTTTAGTAAAATTTACCAGAACGTCCCCAACTTCCCAAATTGACTAATTCATTGAACGTGACTACAGTGCGTTATGTGTGCAATTAGTTTGCTTGGGAAACAGATTAACTTGCTCATGTAGTAATGTACACCCTATGTGGTGGATTGTGTTCTTTTATTTATAAATAATTATTTTACTTAAGCGTTGTTTCCACATAGCGATTTTGATTAGTTATTTTGTCTTTTTACTGTGTTCGTATACATTTTGGTTTGTTTATTTTGCAAGTTTTACATTATAATATTACACAAAAATTACAGCACTCACTAACGATAGTTCGGGAGGGTTTCATCCGCCGCCCACCAAGTCTAGGGGCTCACTGACGTGCGAGAGTCTTCTCTCGCACCATTGTAGCGTTACACATAGCGAAAACTTCTTATTTCTGGCGATTTTGGCCGACCTATTTTTTTTTTTTTTTTTTTTTTTTTTTTAAGAGACAATGAACGGAGGAAGGAAAAACACAGATAAAACAAAAAGGTCCATGTGCCTAAAGGCATCCTCCATTCATAAAATGTTTGTAACAACTGGATTTAAACATTTGTTGATTGTAAGTTTGTGGAAAGCAATTCGAGGGAAGTGAATTCCAAAGAGTAGTAGCTCTGGGGATAAATGAATTCTGATAAGCAGAAGTTCTGCATTGTGGAGGAGAAAGTGTAAATTCATGGGCGCTCTCAGCTGCCCTAGTTCTACGGGGAAAGATGTGGAGAGGCGGCACAATTGAAGCAAGTTCCTCGGAACAATTGCTGTGAAAATATCTGTAGAATAATGCAAGGGATGCAACGTTTCTTCGTATGGCTAATGTAGGAAGGTCCTGTGTGATTGCAGGGTTATTGATTAATCTAATAGCTTTATTTTGAATTTTGTCCAACTGCCTCAATGCAACCACTCCACTTCCACCCCACAGAGGTGAACAGTAATCCATCTGAGAGCGCACATGACTTTTATATATTACGGCCAACTGCTCGTCAGTGAAGAATTCTCGAACTCTGTACAGGAGTCCCAGTTTTTTAGAGGCATTCTTAGCAATGCTTCCAACATAATGTGTCCAGCTCAAGTTAGTAGTTAATGTTACACCGAGAATGTCAATACTAGGGGAAGTGGGAATATTTACATCATTAAAAAATATATGGGAGTCAGTGAGATTCTGTCGGTTAGAAAATTGAATGTACTTGGTTTTCTGTGCATTAAAGGAAACTAGATTCTCTTGTCCCCATTCATTAATTCTAGAAAGGTCCTGGTTCAGAGAAATTGCAGTGTTTATTTTTGAATTTATAAGATCGGGTTGGGTGAAAGAATTGGTAAATGTGAAGGAACTGTGGAGTGTTGAGTCATCTGCGTAGGAATGTATTGGATTATGAGTGGTAGATATGAGATCATTGATATGAATGAGGAACAGAGTTGGGGCCAAAACTGATCCCTGGGGAACACCAGCATTTATTGAGTGAAATTGAGAATAAAGGCCATCTACCATTACACGTATTTTTCTGTTATGAAGATAAGAAGAAATTAGTGGAACTAATGATGCAAGGCCGTAGTGTGACATCTTCGACAATAAGGATTGATGCCAGACTCTATGCAAGATAACCAGACGTTTTACAGAGATGATTCAGGTGTCTGTTAAGCTCTCTCTGTACTTTCACAGATATATCATTGTATTATGTTCTGGCTCTTGCTTATGCATGAAAATATGCAGGGAATGTAGGTCAATTTAGGCCAAAATGCCTGCACCATGAGTTAAAACCATGTTTACAGGAATAAAATCATGAACCATACATTATAGCAAAATGTATGTACAGAATATATATATCTCAGGTACATCCCAAATAGCTGGGGATAGCCAATTGACCACTTGCGAGTTTCAGGCTATAAGGAAGTTGGATTTTTTTACATTGATATTTAGCAGAATTACCAGCTAAAATGCGGTTGTAGTACATTTATAAATACATACAACTAAATTCAACATACATTTTATCCATTAGAAATCTACTTTATTATTGTATTTCTGTTTAATTAATACCGATGTTTACGGCACCAACTTCCTTATAGCCAGAAACTCGCAAGTGGTCAATTCGATACAGAGCCGAAATAGAAACATTTAAAGTTCCATTTCTTAGGGTTCAGAACCACTTTCACGTTCCCTCACCCTTCCATTTCTTAGGGTTCAGGACCACTTTCACGTTCCCTCACCCCTTACCGTCTTGTCTAGTAGATAAATTTTACAAGGTGAGGAAGATTCCTAGCCCCCTGCCCCCAGAAGGAAAAAGTAAGACAGAAATAGCTAAGTATGGGTAGGGGATGCCAAACCTCACTCTGGATAGGACCAGCCCTCTTCCATTTACTGTGTATAGGAAAGAAGCTGTTGATACTGTTCAGCATAGATATGGATGTATGATTTTGACCATATTAATATTTTGTAACATGTAAACATATTGTTTATAGTATACAGTTGTTGTTGTTGTTGTTGTTGTTGTTGTTCCCCAAGCTGCCTGGCCGAACAGCCCCAAGGCCCCGAGTAAGGCCAAGGCCATAAACGAGCGCCCCCACAGAACCCTCCCTGCCGACCACAATAAAGCCTGGGTGACCGAAGCCACTCCATGGCGGGGAGCTGAGAGGGTGCGTAAACGCCCGGGAAACCAAAGCCCCACCCAGGGCCCTGTGCCCCTCAGCAATTATGAAGAGAAAGTTGAGGGGCAAAGGAATAATGTGACACTTTAGCTTCCAATCTTGGTAGATTGGGAGGTCAATCCACGGAAGAGACGCCATCACTTGAGATCTAGAAAATATATAAGTAAAAGGAACAGTCAGAGTAAGCTATGGGTATGGCAGAGATCGCTCAGGTCTCACTCTGATAGACCAGCCCATCGCCAGTAGTATACAGTAGTATACAGTAGTATACAGTAGTATATAGTCTTGAGTATTGCCTGTTCATAGTATATGGTCTTGAGTATCGCCCATAAAACTGTGTACTGTACTACAAGGACGGAATGTATCTTCGGACAGCTTGCTTCCTCTTAACCCTTTCACGCACATATGACGCAGAGGTTGCCAGATTAGCAATAAGAAATAGAGTTTTCTCACTCCTATAATTACCTCTCCAAAATTAGTTTTCTGCCCACAGCTAACTCAAAGACAACTGCAGAGGTTGAAGTAACAAAACTAAAGGTTTCTAAATACCCGAAGGTAACAAAGGCTTTAAAGTATCCCTAATAGGCTCAAAATTGCGTCATATGTCGGAGAGGGTTAAAAAAAACTGCTAAGGATGGCAATGGCAGAAATGCCTACAGGCTACTTTGTCCCGAACAGCTTTATTTACCCGTGCCACAATGCTTCTTCCACTACCTGGAAATTTTCCTTCAGTATATAGGCTTCCCCTTTCTCCCAAACCATTAGTGTTCTTCTGCTAAAAGCGGTCCTCTTATTTAACTTCCATGTACCGGTTTGTATCTTGGGGAAATAAGAAGTGTACAGTAAGTGCCAATGAAGTTCAAACCCACAAAATTTATGTCGAGTTGACTAGCCAGTTGCATGATTTACCCACCTTGCCACCCACCAACATTCTCCATCATAGCCTACTGACACCACACCGATTACTTAATCCATAGTTCTCAGAAAACTCGCCCAGTAGATCTCAACCAGAACAATGGATTGATTAAAAAATGTCTGCCTTATCAACTAAGGTCATTGGTGGCAAATAAATGATCAGTGCAGACTTTCAAGTCGTAACTAAACGATATTGGTAGTGTAGAAACTAGTTGATATCTACTGGTTGAAATGTCCTATCACCTGTCTCCCATCATATATACCACCATCTCCCTACATACATACCTTTAGGGAAGTTGAGAGTGTAAGTGAAGACCTGCAGAGCATACACAGCAATGACCTGTAGTGTGAGGTGGTCGTGTAGGAAGGCCTGAAGAACTGGCTTGAACTTGGCCAGCAGCTCCAGTTCGTGCTCTGTCACCACCTTTTCAGGGATCACCGCCATATCACTCCCAGAACCCAGGGTGGTTTCCTGCACACAAAATTAAAACACATACTGTATCTACTAGGAACTTTAGCTACCAATATTTAAGCTGGCTGGCAGCTTATGCAGTGAATTCACCATAAGATCAAAGCTAAGCTAAGTGCATTGATATGAGTCAGTTTCAAGCAAAGCCTCTTTTTACACCTACATTTAATAGGTTGGGTGACCTGCATATGAGTAAATAGAATGGAATGTTCTTTAATAAATACTATTAGTAAACTCTATTTTGATATGACCAGCCTATAAGCTTAAATACTAAATAAGATAAAATCACTAAAATCTAAAATTTCCAGTTGTGAGGGTAGAATGAAGCATTACCTGTGTGATATATTTGACGAGCACAGTCATAAGAGCATTGATGAAGCCTGGTGCAGTGTGGTGTTCAGCGTCCAGGGTGTCCTTGATGTACTTGTAGAAGGTGTGGGGGGTGGGGTCAGCCAGCAGGGCACGCCACAGGTCAGACTGTATGCGCAGGAGGGGAAACAGGAAGGATAGGTCGCGGTCTTCTAAAAGGTCCGCCAACTTCTCCTTTGTACGGTCAGACTCAGGCAGAAGGTTCAGTAAGTTCACCTGCAATAGGACCATTGATTAGTTGGGTTAATAATTAATACTAGTCTGAAAATATAAATTAAAGTAAAGAAACCACTTTCAAGCCAAATTAATGGCAGTGAAAAGTGTAAGATTACCGACATACATGCCAGCAAGCAATGCTTGAAAGCAAGAGCTTTTCTATATCCCAAACTCCACCCTAGGACCTACTATATTGAGATGATGATCAACTTTCTACCATAATTATGTACAGTAAGAAATGAAAAAATTAATCATAAAATTGTACCTCCCGGGCTGTTGAATCTGCTCTTACCTATCCTACCTAACTATTTAAATTTTGCAATGTATCTTCCTTAATCAATGCCTTATAATCTGTTCCTCACATACTCGCCTTCCTATTGCTAGTGGTATGGGACTTATAATTCTCAATAATTATTTGCAATAATAATTACGCCCTCTATTGACCCCCAAAGTAAATTAGAATATGTTCTTACCTTACTGTCATTGAAAATTTGGGTGAGCTTAGATTTGCCTTGAAGTTTGTGCAAGGTCTGTAGAGTGAGAAGGAAGAGAGGGAAGTGATGACCGCCCTCCAGAGGTTCGGCCACATCAGCCAAGGATAGAGTCCCGCAGCCCACCAGGGACCCCAGGATACCAGCCAGGTGGGACTTGACACGGGGGGTGTCAGACACTAGGTCGTCCAAACCGCATACAACCTGCAAATGTAACAATTACTGGTAAATAAAATATATCTGTGACAATAATAGCTCATTATATATATATATACCGGTATATATATATATATATATATACAGTATATATATATATATATATATATATATATATATATATATATATATATATATATATATATATATATATATATACAGTATATATATATATATAATATATATATATATATATATATATATATATATATATATATATATATATATATATATATTCATTAGCTTACAAATACATGTGAGCTACTAAATGTTTTTACTTTCAGCCAGGACTCAAACCACCGACAGTCAGGATATCTCCTCCATATAAATAAGAAAAACATGAAACAACAAATTCATACTCATCTTAGTCACCCAGAAGACCAAGGCCCCTCCAGCATTCCCCCAGCCCCCGACCACCCGGAGAGGTTCCGATCTCGGCAGGCAGACATGCAGCGGAGCCGAAGCCACAAGCCCGCCCACCACACTTCCAGGCGCACCCTTCATATTAATCGTCTCCCCAGGCCAGGCGCCTGATGGACTATTAACCCGGCAACGGCGAGAAAACTCATAAGAAGTTTTACTGGGCGAGGGTGGCAAAGCTCTTAAGAGGGAAGGCCTAAAAAAAACATTCTAAATATCGATGTTTACGGCTCCAACTTCCTTATCGCCTGAAACTCGCAAGTGGACAATTGAATGGGACTTTATGTATTTATAAATATATTCCAACCATATTTTAGCTACCAATTCTACTAAATAGCGATGTTTCGGCCCCAGTAGCACTACACTATTTTATTTTTTTTTTTTTCCCCTATACCTCATATCACTCCTCCATATCCCCTCCTTCCCCCACCCCCTTCAATTATCACCTATTTTTCCTGTTATTCCCTAATTCGTTGGTATATTTTTGTGCTAACATTAGCAAAATGTGTGGAGGATGTGCTTATGTGCCTAGCGGGTATGTTACACAAGCGAGTGTGTGGATGAGTAAGCTGTCAGGCTTGAGGCCTCGTGAAGGGAGGGGTTGCCTCAATTTTCTCCATAATTCATGAATGGGCTGCTCCATGTACCTGTATATTCGCAATTTTGACCAGAAAAATTATATTTCCACTTGGTTTATTGTAGTTACAGGTTACTATCTTCATAGTGAAGGTAAAATAGGTGCATATGAATAAGTAATAACGATATTTATCGTAAAATGACTATTATAGGCATGAATGGAGCCTAATATGCTCGCCCAGGGGCATCGAGTTCAATACCCCCTGCTCGCCATTTATAGGTTAACTAGTTCAACTTGCACCCGACCCCTTCCCCCAAATGACCACGTGTTCACTCATCTATTCACAAGCATTCTCCATTCATACCAGATTTGTATATGATATAAATACAGTTAGTATTGGACCTCTCTAACAGTAAAGATTTTTACTCTACTAGTGGCATCGAGGAGCCCGCCGCCCTCCATTGTGGGTTGTTATTTGGTGCAGTAGACTATTCAAAGGGGTGGAGTGTTCCCCTGCGAAGTTGGGCTCATCAGGCAATACTTTTTGCAGTTCGACATCGAGGGCTCTCTTGAAGTTGTCTAACGAGACACCCCTCATGTCTCTTACTCACCGTGATACTTTGTTGAAAGGATTCGGTCCTCAATGTGATAACCAATCCTCTCTCAGTCAGCTTGTAGCACCTATGTACAAATATGCATAAGACAATAAAACTTACTTGCTTAACTCCATCAAATAGACGATCTATGTTGATGAGACCATCTATGCGAAGTCGATCAATCAGCTGACTTCCAAGTTCCCGGTTGCTTTCTGCAATGAAAGTAACACACATATACTTGCTATATAGGATCACAAATTTCTTATGTATTGACAATACATTTGCCTTTATAAAATATTATATAATCATAAATGTGTGAACTATCAAGTTAATAATTAGAAATATGATGTTTTGGGCATATAAAAATTTAAATTAGTTTTCTTATTAGGACAGTTCACAGGCAATTGTAGATATTTGGATACCTAAACTAAAAGTTACTATATACCTATGATGGTTGCAATGCAAAAGGTTATAAATAGAGACTGAAACTGCACTTATGTGTGGAACACTCAGTCTTAATATTTTATGTATGTATTTATGTAAATATGCCAGAAATGATGCGACATGCATCATCGTGCAAAAAATTGTCATTTGTAACATTATAATACCCACCTTCCTGAGTCAAGAGGAAGTTGATGGCGGTCTGCACAGCATCGGCTGTGAGTCGCTCTGGAGGCTTGACACCGCGATAGGCTTCCACGGCATCACCCAGGTTCTGTTCTTTCATTAACTCTTCGTACACGTTCTTCACACGACGCAGCCATTCCTCACGATTCGGACCCTGAGGAGAAAATCAAAATCATCAGTTTTCAAACACAAACAGTATTATTGTATAGGACATGTTACACTATTAATTGGACATTAAGAAATAAGGCTGACCACCAATTAACTAAAACTACCGATGTACAGTGGAATCTCCAATCTCGATCATAATTGGTTCCCACAAATACCGATCGAGATTCGAAATATCGAGATGCGAAGTTAACTTCTTATGGGAAAAAATACAATCGGTTCCAGCCACTTGCCGACTAACCTACATCAAATCTGTCAATTTTCACATTTGCCCCTCACAATCACATGCAATATATATAATATGTTAAAATAGATAAAATTAATAATGAAAGAGTTTTATTTTTACCTTATATTTATTGATAAAGAGGTTTGTGTGGTTGATTGTTGGTTCCGAGGCGAACGCAGTTAGGTTACTGCGTCTCCGCACCCGGCGCACAGTCACCGTCAACAATTCTTGCAATTGCTTCCCTCACCCTGTCACCACTAGTACCGGCATTTTATGAATGCGATAAAAAAGGTCCAGGTAGACGACTTCACAATACAAGTTTTCAAGCGAATGGCGGATGTGTGACTGGTACACCAAGTGGCCGCTAGATCTACCGACTTCAATAAATTTTCCATGGTATAAAGTTTAATCAAGTTTTCTTTTGTCTTTACTATTATTATATATTAGATTTTCCTCATACAAATAATAATGTATATTAAAACATGGTAAAGTAATTTATATTACTACGTAAATGAAAGCGGCAGAGACAGGTTAGACTACCGCTTGAGACGATCGATACTAGCGGTAAATTAGTATACAGGTGAACAAAACACAATGACTGTGAGGTTCACACATCGATTTGGTCAAGATTAATCTGTTTATATTAGTATATAAGCATTTAGCATCGATATTTAGCTATTAGCTATCGAGATTAACGTTTTTTCATCGAGATTTGTGATTGGGGAGAGCTTGAAGGTGGCATCGAGATGCGAAATATCGAGATGAGATTGATCGAGATATGTGAGCCTACTGTAGTAGATCACCTACATCAAGAAACCAAAATCCTCAAAGTCAAAGACCATCTGGACATGAGAGGCACTCAATTCCTGGCAGCAGCCTCCACGAACCAAGACCACCCACTAAACTACATGGCAACACACCCACAGACACCAAGAAATATCAAAACAACACCCAGCACACGGTATCACACACAATTATTGTCCTCTCTCCCTCCCTGCCCACCCCGAATCAACTTCCAGAAGCACATCCATACTCATATCTCTCGCCAATCCATCCACTCACTCACAGACAACACGCAGCTGCATGCACGACCTCCCGAAATCCATCCTTCCGAATCCTCCCTCCCTCGCGTGGACAGAGTCCACCTGGCCAGGCTGAGATGCGGACACCATCCAGCTCTCCTGAGCTATCAGAAGAGACTGGATGACTCCGTTGTCGACGCCTGCCCAGGATGTAACACAGCACCCCATACCATTAAACATATCATAGAAGACTGCATTTCACACAACCACTTACGCCAACAACATAATCTACACTCAATGAGAGCTCTGTGGGAAAGCCTGATAGTGGCCATGGCCTTCCTCAGGGACTCGGGGCTGTTCGGCCAGGCAGCTTAGGGAACAACAACAATAACAACAACTACCGATGTCAAGCCATGACAGAAGGTGATCCATAAAAATGTAGTTTCATTCCAAGTTTTTTTTTTTGTCTGCGCAAGGAGTGTCAAGAACCCTCGGAGACGGTTGACCACGCCTAATTTCTGGAATGCCTCGCTATAATTTTGTTTTTCCAGCCGATGGTTTAAGAAAATTACAGTACTTATCTATTACGAAGATTTTGGAGCAAAATATGTTACTAGTTATGAAAACTTTGCAATAAAATGGAGACATAGAAGTTTCTATGTTTTTCAATTAGGTATCGAGAAAAAAGAAAGCTGTTCAAGGATTCTATTTGCCATCAGCTGAAATAAAACGGACTATAGTAAAGTATTTCTTCATTTGATATCAGATTGAATAATCTTAGCAGGATAACTATATGGATACTGGTACTGTGAAATACATCTCTTTCCCTAAAGAACAGGATGATAATCCTGATATTTACTCCTCCCTCTTTCCAATTTTGTCCGAGACTACCGAAGTCTTTCAGATTTATACCTTGGTCATCCGTACTATCCAGATTTCCGGGATTCAAAAGAGAAGAGCTTTACTGTACACTTATGTCCTTGGTCAGAAATCAGACAATGATTCACAAACTTACCCTATCTTTCTTCTTGTCTCTTCCTTTGTCAGTGGAAACTTGCTTGATGAGTATAGGTGGGTCCTTGTGCATGAGTGGTGGAGCAGGCTTCTGATTAGGTGGCTGAGGCTGCGGAGCAAGGGGTAGGCTGGAGTGGTGGTGGTGGTGATATTGGTGGGGATGATGATGGTCACCACCGTGTTGGTTACCGAGGGCACTCTGAGGTAACACCCCGGGGGTCTTGGGCTTCAACATCATACTTGAAAGGGCCGGGCGAAGGGACACTTCATCTCCGCCCCCAGACCCTCCCCCACCGCTGTGGCTCAGGATCTTCTTGAAACGGGGAGGTAGGTCCTTGGTGGGAACTGGAAAGGTTTTTATATGTTTTTAAGTCATCGGTATCATTGAACATTCCTTTCGCAACCTTATTTACCTTTATTTTGTTTTTCCAACTCGTGCGATAGTTTCAGGTTACTGAAAGACAGATTTTTTACATGAATCAGCCTTATATTTCTTCAAGAAATGTAAACCAGTCGACCAATATGCACATAGATCTAAATGATTCAATGATTCACCAACATGTAATTTGCACCTTAAACCAAAATATATACTTACTATTACTGTAGTTTTGTTGTTGATTATACTGGTTGTTCTGTTGCTGTCTGTTGAAATTCTGGTTGTTGAAGTGTTTATTCTGAAATAAGGATATACAAAATTAAAAATCTACATTACATTATAATTATTTTGCAAGTTTTACATTCTAATTTGGAGTCCTACCGGTACATTATATCAAAATGAGTTAATCCAGACCAAGTTTTGGCCAAAATTGTCATAAAACTGGGCTGGAGTCATACACTATTGACAGTAATAAATCTTGTATCACAGGTATTCACTGAATTAAATGCCCTACAAAATCCTCCAGAAACAAGAGATTGGCCAATCTTAAGAGGGTAGTACAGTACTTGGTTTTTGGGCTATATATTTATATTATAATGTAAAACTTGCTTTAATTATTTTTGCGTTTCCTCGCTAGACCTCCATCAAGCTTAGAAAAACACAGACCCCCTTTCAAGACAAATTTGTACATTTTTTCGGTAGAAAATTGTCCCGGCCGAAGGCCGATTAGTTTTAAATTAGAGGCTCGCTATCGCTCGCCAGGAAAATATTGACACTCAAGGGGGAAAGGTCTTAATATTGAATAACTAATGAGGAGAAATGTATCAAAATTGCCAAACTAACGGAGCGAACGTCTTAAAACCTCAAAACTAGTATGCTAAACATGAGGGAGAAGGGGGTCCATATAAAGCGAGTACTACCCCTTTAAACTGGTGTCCTTAGCCTCTCCTTACACTCAAATATGTTCATACCAATAATATACATTTGGATATACTGTACTGATAAGAGGATATACAGTTTGGTCTCGGGTTCTAGATTTTAAATAACCCAAAATAAAATATCTCCCAAATGTTTGATACTTCAGGTACAGGATATTAAGTATCTTCTGAATCTAAACACTACATAATCAAAAATATATCATCCCGTTGTTAAAGTACAGAAGCCAAAATAACATTCAAATTATAATGTAAAACTTGCAAAATAATCTAACCAAAACAGGGACGACAATGTAAAGACAAAAGAACTCATCAAAATCACTTATGTGGAAACGGGGCTGTTTTGAAATAAGAGAACATAATACAAAGATGGCTATGCTCTCTTATTACAGAATCAATACCTACCCCTTGTTGTTGTTGTTGTCGTCTGTAGCCTCCTCCTCCGCCCCCACCGGCCCCGTAGCCGTTGGCATCAAACCCATACTTGTCTGGCTGGGATGAGATCACCCCCGGCCCCGTACCCAGTGTCACTGCTCCCATGAACACATCCTCCATCCCAGTCCGGTTACACCCAGGCTGTAAAGAAGAATCTTTTCATTAACCCCTTCTGTACAGTGCCCCGTCATATGACGGGCGCCATTTTGAGGCTATTATGAGCCCTGAGAGAGGCCAGTTGTTGACGGGAGAATAGGGGGGCTCCAAGCAGCGGGCACACACTGAGTGTGTAAGAAGGCTGGCTCACTCATGTGCAGCATCACACACAGCAAAAATTCCCCCTTTTATACAGACTTTGGCCTTCGTTTGCAGGAGCATTGCAAGATAACCAGATGTCGTGCAGTGATGATCCAGGTGTCATTGGAAAGCTCTATCAATTTACTTTCATGGATAGATAATTGCATTACGCTCAGGCTCTTGCTTATGCATGAAAAAAGAGCATGGAATCAAGATAATTTCGGGCAATTATGCCCGCAGCTTGGGTGTTAAACAATTAAATTCCCGAGGAAAAATCGAATGGACAAATATAAGATAGGCCTATACCAGTAATATGGTTTTGCTAAATCTTCAATGCCTTATTTCCACAGTGATTTTGATAAGTTCTTTTGTCTTTATGTTTTGTGTCTACAGTATGTTGTGCATTTCTTGTTTTGGTTTATATATTTAGCAAGTTTTACATTTTAATTAAAATCTATATTAATAGTAGAACCTTGAATCTGGACGCTCTGAAATTCGTTAATACTTATCTCGACGCTACTTCGAATGTTTACGGGGTGGCGAATCTCAAGAGATTATCGCATCGCGACACAGAGAGGGCAGTTGGCGGGAGTGATGGAACGTCTACACGATTGATAAGTGTACAGGTCCCACGTGTGTGTGTTTGTGAGGGAATGGCGTGTGCCGAGAGATGCAACGCTCACGCGATCGATAATTAATCAGTGTACGGTTCATGCGTATGGTGTGTGTACGGTGAGGGCGGGTGTCAGGAATGACAAAGTCAATGTGATCGATAATGAAGGTACCGGTAGAGTTTCTGCACATGTTTGTGTGTACTGGGATTCTACTGTTCTAATGTGTATATATATAGTTATCTATTAACCCACTCCGGCCAACATATATACAGTATATATCATCATATGTAGAATAAAGGGCTGTACTGCAAGCTCTAAGGTTGCCACCAATACTCATATCCATGTGCTTAGTGCATTGGTTGACGAAAGGAGCGTGTTCAAAGAAGTCTTAGAAACTGAAAATAAATAAAACAGGGCCACTTCATGTAATTGCCAGGTACAAATATGAGGTTCATTTAATCAACTCTCACTGTCTTGTGAACACAAAACATGATAAAAAGACAGTAAATATTGAGTTATCGTTATGGAAACTAACAAAAATATTTTCGCCCGGGAGTGTAATGTGGGTGATCATCTAACCAGTGACGAAACCAGTAAAGTATTGATCTATTTTCCTGGCTAGTGAAAGGAGGTAGGGAGGGTATAGTAACGGTCAGAGTTTCACCCAATATATTCATTGTAGCTCATTCCAATTCTCTCAAGGCTACTATCCGGATATGGAGCTAGGTCGACGTATATTGAGCGGAATTATGAAAAAAATAGCCACTAGTGCGTTATCTTACCTATAGAATCCACCACACCGACCGGGTTGATATGTTAAAAATTACTTTAATGTTTCATGTTTCATGTTTCGGACTTCCCAAACTTGACTACTTCCTTTAACGTGACGATAGTGCGTTGTTATATGTGCGATTAGTTTGCTTGGGAAACAGATTAACTTGCTCATTTAGTAATGTACACCCTATGTGGTGGATTGTGTTCTTTTATTTAATAATTTTCATTTTAGTAAACGTTGTTTCCACATAGCGATTTTGATAATTTAATTTGACTTTATATTGTCCTTGTCCCAATTTTGGTTTGTTTAGTTTGCAAGTTTTACATTTTAATGTGTTATTGTGTATAAAAGTGTAGATGGAAAGTTTAAGGGGTAAGTTCAACTCGCTAGTATTGATTCCATTTATTCCCAAATATTACATACATGTACTTCCAATCTCCTCATTTCTAATATCTTCGCTCTTTTTGGGCACCAATTAGCGACGAGATACAAGGTCCTACTGCATGGTTAAGCTATAAAAAGATTGTGATGACCTGTATAATGCAATATAAGACCACTACTGACCTGAGGGAAGAATGATGACACACCAGCCAGCGGAGAGATGGGTCCCGAGGAACGTGGTGGGCCATGGGAGGATGGTGGTGGGATGTAAACACCTAGGTCATGGGCCGCTTCTTCACGCACCTGAAATAATACAATTGATAGTTGGTCAAAACAACCCCCGTCACCTAAATATAAGGATGTAATTCTATTATATCAAATAAGGGTACATTGAGATTCGGTACATTAATATTTTATGTTGGTGGGATTAGTTTAGTCTGTACTATATTGCAGCAGATCAAAATTACAATTATAACTTGACAATAAATGCTATCATATTTGTGTTCGAAATTCACAGTAATGTGAAGACATGGAGCAATTTATATATATCATGGAAAGTGTTATTTGTCAAGAAATTATTTTAACTCTGTAGTACTCATTGGGTGCATTTGTTTCCACATAGCGATTTTGATAAGTTATTTCGCCTTTATAATGTCTTTATGCAAGTTTTGTTTGTTTAGTTTGCAAGTTTTACATTTTAATAATCAGCACTGTTTATCATGTGAGTAAATGTTCATCATCATATTTGTATAACAGCAATATATTACGTACCTGTCGGATGGTGCGCGGTCCGTCCACCTGAGCCATCTTACGAGGGACCCAGTTGGCAGCACGCAGGTCTAACACGTCCTGCAGCATGAAGCGGATCCGCGCCAGCAGCTCCACACTACTGCTCAGCTGGTACATCCGCTCAAAGTACTGGTCCATTAAAGGCTGAACAAAATAATAATAATATAAATAACAAATAAATAAATATAAAAATAATAATACCATACAGTTGGGGAAAAAGTGTTGTTGTTCTTCATAATGTCGTCCTAGAGATTGCCATACTTTTAATTTGGGATGATTAACTGTACTTTTCATTGGCCGTTATAACCTAGGAGATATGCAAAAATACTAAAACTTCCTCACTCGAGACTGCTTTATCAACCATACTACCAACCCTTTCATATGTATGACTTTTTATTTCTTTAGCTAGTTCTTGACAATTTTACTTATTTGATAGTTTGATTCTTCCGGCTCAAATAGATACTAGAGATAGTCTAAGCCCTTTGAAAACCAGAGGTCCTTCTTTAACTAAAAATCATCTGGAAGTACTATAGCTATAATAATGCAAAATGTCTTCGGACTGAACAGGTTTCAAGGTAATTATTATATTATATATCCATACAATGTTTTGTACAAACCTTGGCTTTGGGCTTGTCCAGCACCTTCCCACAGGTCCTCATTATCTGGCACAGACACTCCAAATCCTCAGCCAAGTCAACCACTGGTCGCCGCCTACGCTTCTCCAACAGCTGAAAACAAGTACAGTATATTGATTAAAAGTGCTCAAAGATACATACCGTAGCAATGGAAAACAAATAATAGAATTGTCTAAATCAAATGTACAGTTGCCCACAAATTCTGTTCCTCGTTGTGATCTGTTGTATGAAAGTAAAATAGTATTGAGAATGTGTTTTTTTTTTAATATTTTGACAAATCAGATGAGTCAACCACTGCATAAGAAACTACTCCTTATTCAACCATGCGCATTATATTCTTTTGTATAAGATCACAGAAGAACAGAACTTACGGTAAGTGGGCAAATGTACAATACTAGCAAGCAAACAAATTATATTGGATATATATACAGACTTATATACATGATAGGAAGAACTCTTTACATACAAGTTTAAAGACTGCTTCATCCACAGATAGTGTGGTTGCAGTCTTGCTTCCTAAATGGAGGTATTCCCGGCAGCCCAGTTCTGGGCTGCCTCTATTGTCAGGTTCCGTATGTTGAGATCAGACCGAAGTACCTGATCCCATGTCTTTCTAGGTTTACCCCTATGCGCAGCTCCGCCAACGTTCATAAACCGTTCGGCATTTCTTCACCATTTTTTTTAGCATACATTCTCTCAACGTGTCCAAACCCACCTAAACTACTCATAAGCATCGCCTCACTGATACCTCTAATGCCCAGACGCCTCCTTAGTACCTCACTCGATACCTAATCCCTGGAGTTTACCCCACATATCAATCTCAACATTCTCTTTTCATTCCATTCCATTTTATTAAATCACAAAGTTGATTATTTTAATTTTAACGTAATAAACTTTCCTTTCCCCTAGTAGTAATATCGATAGTAAAATAACTTATAATTGTTTTTATTCCCAGTTAATAAGATTTTGTAAAATCTGCACTAAAGTAGATGACTTTTGGGCTAGAGCTAGGTTACTATACAGACTCTTAGTGGACAGAGGTTTTGAGGCAAGTAAATTGTTCCATAAATTTAATCTTTTTAGGGTCAATTATTGTGACTGTATTCAAAAAATTTGACATCAATAATTTTAATCAAGCATTTTTAACTTGAAGTTTATTGTATAACCTCTGCTTACTTTTTGTCTGTATATATTGTTTTTTGTCTGTATTTATTGTTTATCTTTTTCTTTTTCTATTATTAATATTAATATTGATGATATTTGTTTAATTTATTGTTCTTGTTAAAAGAGTACTCTTTGTTTAAATCTGTTGGTACTTCATATTTTGCAATTATTTGTCTTTATATTATATGTATTCATTGTCGATAGTATCAATTGCTTACTTTTGCGATTTCCTTAGTTTATTTGTGCTATAAATGTAGGTTATTTGTAGGGTAGTTATTGATAGGGGTCACTTGAGGCATGCTATGCTTACAGGTACCTACCCGATAGCACTATCGTTAGTGAGTGCTGTACTGTATTTTATATATTATTTTGTAATAGTATAGATATCTTATCAATATTTGTATTTTGTACTATTGTTAACCCTCTCCGACATATGACGCAATTTTGAGCCTATTAGGGATACTTTAAAGCCTTCTATTACCATCAGAGTTTTTTTACAAACCTTTAGTTTAGTTACTTCAACCTCTGCAGTTGTCTTTGAGTTAGCTGTGGGCAGAAAACTAATTTTGGAGAGGTAATTATAAGAGTGAGAGAACTCTATTTCTTATTGCTAATCTGACAACCTCTGCGTCATATGAGTCTGAAGGGGTTAATGTCTTGTCATGTTGCAAATTTGATTTTAAATAATATTTTGACATTTAACATGTAGTTTCTTTATTCATGCAGAGTTTAGTAAAATTTGTCAGAACGTCCCGGACTTCCCAAACTTGATTACTTCCTTTAACGTGACGATAGTGCGTTGTTATGTGCGATTAGTTTGCTTGGGAAACAGATTAACTTGCTCATGTAGTAATGTACACCCTATGTGGTGGATTGTGTTCTTTTATTTAATAATTTTCATTTTAGTAAGCGTTGTTTCCACATAGCGATTTTGATAATTTAATTTGACTTTATATTGTCCTTGTCCCAATTTTGGTTTGTTTAGTTTGCAAGTTTTACATTTTAATTAAAGTCTTTCACTTTAACCGGCCACGTTTCCGAGGCATATGTTATTACACTGCTAACACATGAGGCATACACATTCCCAATAACCCGTAAAGTGCGATAGGCCTCACGGAAGGTACGGTATTTAACGTGTAAAAACAACCCTTCAAATACTGTGCCAGTGCCGGGATGTCTCAAAATTAGATGAATCATAGAAAGTAGAAGTATCTGCCAATACACCCCCCCCCCCCCCCCGCCAATCCTTCTACTTAGACCTTTTATGTTGTCCATTTCTTTAGCAGTCCATGGATTAAGGTGAAGTGGGACTCTTCTAATGGTCAAGAGAGGCAACAGTTCACTGAACTATACCCTATTTTATTTATTTCAAGTAATTCATCACCAAGTGTAGCTCAATGGCTAATGTAATATTCATTAAGAGATATTCTGTGTGCATAAAGAAAGATTATATAATAATTACCTGCTGGATGCATCGGTGAAGGATGGACTCGTGGATAATCTCCAACTTGCCCAGTTCACCGATGAAGCGTAAGTTGCCGACCATCTTGCGTTTGGTTGCCACTCGTTCTTCTTCCTGTTCTGGCGTGAGAACGGCCCCATCGGAACCGTCCCAGGCCTCAGAGGCACGTCGCCGTCGTTCAAACTCATCCTGGGGAGACATATTTTATGAGACTGTAGCACATAAGAATATTGACTAGTCATATTTCAAAGGAAGATAATAAACTTAGGAGACAATATAAATCTGTCTTGCATAGGTTAAAACTGTATTGTTAGCATATATCAAGCTAAGTTATGGCTATTAGGAATCTATCCTAAGCAAAATAATAAGTTCTTTCTCGTACTGGAATAGTTAACGGTACATATTCATATCCAATATCATCCAAGTATAATATTTAATAAAACTAACCTGGCACTTATTCAACAGTAATCGATTAAATGTACAAGGTCCGTCTGGTGGATCAAAGTTTGGAGCCTCTTCTGACAGCCGTTTGCACAGCTGTGCATACATAGAACAATACTTCGGTTCATCTAGGGCCTTTTCGAAGATCTGAAATAAAAATTATAGAATTAGAAATAATCTATCTATCTATTTAATGCCCAACGCCGTGATCCCCGAAGGGGTGGCCACGAACGAACCGCCTCCATGCACTTCTGTCCCCAGTCAGTCGACGCCCCTCCCCCCAACCAGCACCGCCTTCGTTCATATACTTCCTCACTCTGATTTATTAATCTTACTCTTAACACCAAACACCTCCCAATGAAATTAACAAAAGCATATGAAGTGGTGATGGGCTGGTCTATCAGAGTGAGAGCTGAGCAATCTCTGCCATACCCATAGCTTACTCTGACTGTTCCTTTAACTTATATATTTTCTAGATCTCAAGTGACGGCGTCTCTTCCGTGGATTGACCTCCCAATCTACCAAGATTGGAAGCCAAAGCGTCACATTTTTCCCTTGCCCCTCAACTTTCTCTTCATAATTGCTGAGGGGCACAGGGCCCTGGGTGGGGCTTTGGTTTCCCGGGCGTTTCCGCACCCTCCTCAGCTCCCTGCCATGGAGTGGCTTCGGTCACCCAGGCTTTTATTGTGGTCGGCGGGGAGGGTTCTGTGGGGGCACTCGGTTATGGCCTTGGAATTGCTCGGGGCCTTGGGGCTGTTCGGCCAGGCAGCTTGGGGAACAACAACAACAACCGGGATTCGAACATGGGTTACCACATACACCTCTTAAACACTCAAACCATTTCAGTTCAGTCAGTGACAGGAGGAGGTTGTGTTAATTTGAGTTCCTGCCTGGACCACCTGCTCGTGACCCAGTGACCATACGCACCTACCTGTGTTTGGAGGCAGTGCACTCATGTATATATAAAAGTGTTTTAGCTGTTAGTTGACTTTTTTGTTTTCTGTACTTAGTTGTTTGCTCCTCGCTAAGTTTTTTGGGATCATGTCAGGTATGGAGTGCGAGTCCTTTACTGAACTGCATCATCTTATTCTCCAGGTAAGGGAAGAGATGGTTGTGGTGAAGGAAGAGGTCTTGGCTCTAAGGGAGGTTAATGTTAAACTTCAGAGGGAAGTGGATTTGATTAAAGACGAAAATCTAGCTTTCAAGCTTAGCCAAGAGGAAATTAAGTCGAGTAAGGGGAAAAGGGAGGAAGTTGATGAAATTTTTTATTCATGGCAGGTTGTTAAAAATACGGGTGGGAAAGTCACACTCAAGAAGCAGGATAGTAGAATAGGTAGGAGTGTGACAAATACATTCTCTCCTTTGCGAGACGAATGTGAGGGAAAAGATAGTCAGGATAAGGGAGGGTTAGCCGAAGTGCCTGCCGCCGACTCAGCTCCAACCGCTGACGCTGTGCTACCTACCACCACCACCACCACCACCAAGGGAGCTTTTGCCACCACCGGGGGTTCTCCAACTGCAGCTGCTGGATCCTCCCGAGGGAAAGGTAAGTCTGTGTCCCGAACAGGTAAGTCTGTGTCGATTGTGGGCGACTCCATGGTAAGACATTTAGTTAGGGCTACCCGCACTAAACTTAGGAAGGTTGTGTGTCTGCCTGGCCATGGAGTTGGGAGGGTTTTAGAGAAGATGGACCACATCTTGGAAGATGGAAGGTGGAAATGCTAGCCCTTTAATTGCAGACTTATTCTTGCTTGCTTTAGAATTTAAATATATAAAAGACTTAGTTGACAGTAGCAAGAAAAATAAAATTCCAGAAAAATTAGCACTTGCTAAACTGTTAAGTAATAATAGTAGATATATTGATGATATTCTTGTTTGCAATTTGTTAAATTTTAATCAAGTTGCTAAACTTATTTACCCTAATTCTATTCCCCTCACACAATGTAACGTAAATTATAAAGTTGAAAATTTTCTTGATATAAATATAGAGATTGTTAATGAACAGTGCATACTTAAAGTATATCACAAAGTTGATGATTTTAATTTTAACGTAATAAACTTTCCTTTCCCTAGTAGTAATATCGATAGTAAAATAACTTATAATTGTTTTTATTCCCAATTAATAAGATTTTGTAAAATCTGCACTAAAGTAGATGACTTTTGGGCTAGAGCTAGGTTACTATACAGACTCTTAGTGGACAGAGGTTTTGAGGCAAGTAAATTGTTACATAAATTTAATCTTTTTAGGGTCAATTATTGTGACTGTATTCTAAAATTTGACATCAATAATTTTAATCAAGCATTTTTAACTTGAAGTTTCTTGTATAACCTCTGCTTACTTTTTGTCTGTATTTATTGTTTACCTTTTTCTTTTTCTATTATTATTATTATTATTAATATTGATGATTTTTTAAATTTATTGTTCTTGTTAAAAGAGTACTCTTTGTTTAAATCTGTTGTTACTTCATATTTTGTAATTATTTGTCTTTATATTATATGTATTCATTGTCGATAGTATCAATTGCTTACTTTTGCGATTTCCTTAGTTTATTTGTGCTATAAATGTAGGTTATTTGTAGGGTAGTTATTGATAGGGGTCACTTGAGGCATGCTATGCTTACAGGTACCTACCCGATAGCACTATCGTTAGTGAGTGCTGTACTGTATTTTATATATTATTTTGTAATAGTATAGATATCTTATCAATATTTGTATTTTGTACTATTTTAATGTCTTGTCATGTTGCAAATTTGATTTTAAATAATATTTTGACATTTAAAATATAGTTTCTTTATTCATGCAGATTTTAGTAAAATTTGCCAGAACGTCCCGGACTTCCCAAACTTGACTACTTCCTTTAACGTGACGATAGTGCGTTGTTATATGTGAGATTAGTTTGCTTGGGAAACAGATTAACTTGCTCATGTAGTAATGTACACCCTATGTGGTGGATTGTGTTCTTTTATTTAATAATTTTCATTTTAGTAAACGTTGTTTCTACATAGCGATTTTAATAATTTAATTTGACTTTATATTGTCCTTGTCCCAATTTTGGTTTGTTTAGTTTGCAAGTTTTACATTTTAAGATAGTGGAGATAACCCCATTATCTGTCTCAGTGCCGGGAGTAACGATGTTGGTAAGGGTAGAAGTGAGGAACTGCTGCAGCAGCATCAGGATGTGTTAGATAAGGTTAGGATGAAGGGAGGGATCCCTGTAGTACATTGTATCCTACTCAGAAGAGGAGTTCCCAAGGAATGGACATCCAGGACGATTGGTGTCAATTGCCGTTTGGAGAAATATTGCAAAGAAAAAGGAATAACATTCATTGATAACTGGGATAGTTTCTATGGGAGAGATGCAGGTCTGTGATTGTGGAGGGAGCTGCACCAAGGGGTGGACCGAGGAAGACCTGGGATCGGACTATATGCGCCGATCTCAAATACAAGAACTTGACAAGTGAAGCAGCCCTTAACAGGGTTGCCTGGAACGCCGCCATTAGGACAAGAGACTGAAACTGCACTTATGTGTGGAACACTCGGTCTTAAAATTTTATGTATGCATGTATGGGCTATACGCAAGGGATGGGGTTAATCTTTCACGGTTAGGGGTTTCTACATTAGCTAGTTCTTTAGATAGGGTGGTTGTGGGGTTTTGAACAGAAATATTGAGTGTGTAAATGAGAGGTTAAATGGAACAATTTTAGCGTCAGGCGAAAGCGATAAGGATATTCAGTCTCATGCTAAAAATGATGACTATATTACAAATGATAGTAGTGATGGTGCAACGGAAGATGGAAATGTCGTTAGAAATAAAGGTAAATTAGGTATAAAGAAAAGAAGTAAATTGAGAGTATATTACACAAACTGTAGGAGTCTATGTAACAAAATGAACGAACTTAGAGCCCTTGTTAGGAAAGAAAATATAGACATAATAGCGCTAACTAAAACGTGGATTAATACAGAAACCAGGCATTTTTTTGCAGAATTTGATATACCAGGATATAGTCTGTTTAAATATGACCGAACAAGGAAGAGGAGTGGCGGTATAGCAGTGTTTGTCAGGAATACATTAAAAAGCTGTACTAAATCAGGTATTAGACTAAATAACGATAATGAAAGTGTTTGGGTAGAGGTTAACGAAGGTAGTGAGACCATAGTTATTGGAGTTATGTATAGACCGCCAAATATGAGTAGAAATGACGGAACGTCATTATGGGAGGAAATTAAAATGGCATCAAGGTTTAGCTATGTGTGCATTATGGGGGATTTTAATTTTCCGAATATAGATTGGCAGCATCAAATAGGAGACTGATTCTGAGGAGTTTATAGAGGTAGTACAAGATAGTTTTTTATTTCAATTCATAGATACGCCGACTAGAGGTAATAATATTCTCGATTTAGTTTTCAGTAACAATGAACATATGGTAAATAATGTAGAGATAGGGGACCACCTAGGAAATAGTGGCCACAATTCTGTGTATTTTAACCCTTTGGCGCACCTATAGTTTCCAATCAAAGTTTTCCCACTCCCAAAGTATATCTCAGCTCACTCAGTCAGTTTTGTGCCCGGCGATAATTTGTTTCTGTGACGTTTTTGTCCACCAAAAAATCCTTGTATTTGGATTAATGAGGTACCATCGGCTTCGTTATTGATTGAACTTGAAGATAAGCGAATAAAAACATAGAATAAATACAAAACAACCACATTGGGGCACTCCGAAATAAGAATTGTAAACAAAAAATGAAAGACCTTATCTCCAACTCGCGTTAGCTCAAAATGTGGCCCACAACATTTTTGATTTGCATACATATATGGAAGCGGAATTCAATGAGGATTCCACTGGTAATTTCAGAATTACTATAAACCAATTAATTACTGAGATACACGAATAAACGTGAAAGTATCGAAACACAGACTGAGCTGTACTCTGCTCCCTTCCCAGCCAGCCGTGAGTAAACCGTTAAACTGAGGGGGTTGCCAATTGTACCCATTAAACTAGACTTAATACTTAATAGACTATGTGCCAAATATGACGCGCATCAGACGAAAACTTAATTTTTGGCGATTATTTTTATGTTTAACCCTCCTCTAGCGGGTGCTCTGTGGCCGTTTTGGGCCTTTCCGGGCCGTTCTGACTGCTATATCAACCATCAGTATGAAAGGAACTGTATTGCGCCGAAAACTAGGTGGAAATCGCTACACAATGACGCCACATACAGCTACGTAGCACTCGTGGAGCACTGACAGTGTTACCTCGAAGATGGAAGTTTAGCTGATTTTGCTACCTTGCTCACTTTTAGCCAACTATTGGTTACACTGTCATCCTCACGCGCGGTGGGGGAACTGGAGTTAGTGTGGGCCGGGAGGCCACAGATGTCGGACGTATGGATCATTACTATCCCACCCATTTTCACTCTATTTCAACCCTTTTTTGCCAGTTTTTTCAACTCGACTTATGTTGCGAGCCGCTCTTTAAGGGTTAATGACTCTTAGAGTCATCGTGCGCCTAGGAAAAAAATACCTAATGACTCTGAACGAGTCATCGTGCGCCAAAGGGTTAATATACAATGGAAAGGTAATACCAGAGAGAATACAACATTAATACCGGACTTCAGAAAAGCCAATTATGGTGGGTTAAGAAGAGCCCTATTAGCTGACCCTATGGTCAAAAAATTAAGTCGATCCAGGTGTCCAAATGAGTGTACCCCTTCTCAGGCACCTGTATCTTAAGTCAGGAAGAGACGTCAACCTTGGTAGATACATACGATAATTTTATCGAGTCAGTATTCAATGCACAAAATAAATACATCCCCAAAATAAAATTTAGATCAACACAGAACCAACCCAAATGGATGAATAATAGACTATTAGATCTTCTAGGACAAAAGAGGAATATATAGAAAAATTAGGAAAGGCGAAATTCACCTACTTGCTTACTATCAGAATCTATCAAGACAGGTAAAAAAGGATATTAGGAAAGAAAAAAGAAATTATGAAATTAGGGTTGCCAATGACTCAAAAAATAATAAATAATAATAAATAGCTTTTTACCAACTATATAAATCCAAGGTTAGAGATGTAATTGGTCCCCTTAAAACTTCGATAGGAGAAATGACAGAAAATGATTTAGAAATGTGCAGTACATTAAATAGTAAATTTCTTTCCGTTTTCACTAATGAAAATTTGGCACAGTTTCCAGAAGTCCGTAAGGTATATAGCGATAGTATAGAAAATAGGTTAAGTACGGTTACTATAAGTAGAAATGATGTGCTTAAGGAAATTGACAGACTGAAACCTCATAAATCGCCTGGTCCTGATGAGGTATATGCTAGAGTATTAAAAGAATGTAGGGATGAGTTAAGTTACCCATTAAAAAATGTATTTTACCTCGGTACATAGCTTCGACTTTTCAACTTTGTATACCAATTTGCCTTTAGATTTAGTATATTCAGAGCTTTGCTTTATTATAGATTTGCACTTTGACAGGTTCGTTAGGAATGGTAATTATTTCATAAATGTTTATACATATTTTAATAATGCATCACTTAGCTCTACTCCCACTAGTTCTGTATATTTTGATAGAACTAAACTTAAAGATGCCCTTAAATTCCTCCTTTTCAATACTTATGTTAGATTCGGGCCGTACATTTTCAAACAAATATTAGGAATTCCTATGGGTGGAAATGCTAGCCCTTTAATTGCAGACTTATTCTTGCTTGCTTTAGAATTTAAATATATAAAAGACTTAGTTGACAGTAGCAAGAAAAATAAAATTCCAGAAAAATTAGCACTTGCTAAACTGTTAAGTAATAATAGTAGATATATTGATGATATTCTTGTTTGCAATTTGTTAAATTTTAATCAAGTTGCTAAACTTATTTACCCTAATTCTATTCCCCTCACACAATGTAACGTAAATTATAAAGTTGAAAATTTTCTTGATATAAATATAGAGATTGTTAATGAACAGTGCATACTTAAAGTATATCACAAAGTTGATGATTTTAATTTTAACGTAATAAACTTTCCTTTCCCTAGTAGTAATATCGATAGTAAAATCACTTATAATTGTTTTTATTCCCAATTAATAAGATTTTGTAAAATCTGCACTAAAGTAGATGACTTTTGGGCTAGAGCTAGGTTACTATACAGACTCTTAGTGGACAGAGGTTTTGAGGCAAGTAAATTGTTCCATAAATTTAATCTTTTTAGGGTCAATTATTGTGACTGTATTCTAAAATTTGACATCAATAATTTTAATCAAGCATTTTTAACTTGAAGTTTCTTGTATAACCTCTGCTTACTTTTTGTCTGTATTTATTGTTTATCTTTTTCTTTTTCTTTTATTATTATTATTATTAATATTGATGATTTTTTAAATTTATTGTTCTTGTTAAAAGAGTACTCTTTGTTTAAATCTGTTGTTACTTCATATTTTGCAATTATTTCTCTTTATATTATATGTATTCATTGTCGATAGTATCAATTGCTTACTTTTGCGATTTCCTTAGTTTATTTGTGCTATAAATGTAGGTTATTTGTAGGGTAGTTATTGATAGGGGTCACTTGAAGCATGCTATGCTTACAGGTACCTACCCGATAGCACTATCGTTAGTGAGTGCTGTACTGTATTTTATATATTATTTTGTAATAGTATAGATATCTTATCAATATTTGTATTTTTTACTATTGTTAATGTCTTGTCATGTTGCAAATTTGATTTTAAATAATATTTTGACATTTAACATGTAGTTTCTTTATTCATGCAGAGTTTAGTAAAATTTGCCAGAACGTCCCGGACTTCCCAAACTTGACTACTTCCTTTAACGTGACGATAGTGCGTTGTTATATGTGCGATTGGTTTGCTTGGGAAACAGATTAACTTGCTCATGTAGTGATGTACACCCTATGTGGTGGATTGTGTTCTTTTATTTAATAATTTTCATTTTAGTAAGCGTTGTTTCCACATAGCGATTTTGATAATTTAATTTGACTTTATATTGTCCTTGTCCCAATTTTGGTTTGTTTAGTTTGCAAGTTTTACATTTTAATTTAACAAGTCATTGGGAGACAGGTATAGTTCCAGAAGCTTGGAAGCTTGCAAACATAGTTCCGATCTTCAAAAAAGGTGACAAATCAATAGCATCCAATTACCGTCCCATTAGTCTTACATCAATCATAGGAAAGCTACTAGTCAATTATTGCTAGTAAAATTAGAAACCACTTAAGATACATTTAATTTAATAAATTCTTCTCAGCATGGATTCACTCAGGGACGTTCTTGCCTTACTAATTTGCTTAGCATTTTCTCAAGGTATATGAAGCAGTAGATAATGACAAGTCATGTGATATAATATATTTAGATTTCAGTAAAGCTTTCGACACTAAATATTCAGTAAAGCTTTCGACAGAGTCCCCCACGAGAGATTGATGAGAAAGGTTGAGGCGCATGGAATAGGTGGGGCGTTGTTGGGATGGATTAGGTCATGGCTAATTGGTAGGAAGCAGAGAGTCAGCATAAATGGTACGAAGTCAGAATGGGGAGCAGTCCAAAGTGGTGTCCCCCAGGGATCTGTATTAGGTCCTCTGTTGTTTGTTATATACATAAATGACCTTGATTTAGGTATAACTAGTAGGATAAGTAAATTTGCAGACGATACCAAAATGGGGAGAACAATTGATTCAGATAGAGATATAGAGTGCCTCCAAAGGGATCTAGATACCTTACACGAATGGTCAGTGAATTGGCAGATGAAGTTTAACATTGACAAATGCAAGGTATTAAAGATAGGGAAGATGCACACAAATGTTAAATATAAACTAGCTAATATGGAATTAGAAAACTCAAATTGTGGGAAAGATCTAGGTGTGTTTGTTAGCAATGATTTGAAGCCTAGATAACAGTGTATAAGCGTTCGAAACAAGGCAAACAGGATTCTCGGGTTCATCTCTAGGAGTGTGAGTAACAGAACTGCTGATGTTATCTTAAAACTTTACTTGTCATTAGTGAGACCCCATATGGATTATGCTGTTCAATTTTGGTGTCCTTATTACAGAATGGACATAGATTCATTGGAGAGAGTACAACGTAGAATGACAAAAATGATCCATAATATTAGAAATCTTCCGTATAAAGAAAGGTTGAAGAAATTAGGCTTACATTCGTTAGAAAGATGCAGAGTTAGAGGGGATATGATAGAGGTGTTCAAGTGGGTTAGTGGGATTAACAAAGGGAACATGACAAATGTACTAAAGCTCAGTGATAGCGAAAGAACTCGTACCAATGGTTTCAAATTAGATAAATTTCGTTTCAGAAAAGATATAGGCAAATATTGGTTTGGTAACAGAGTTGTAGATGGGTGGAATGGACTACCAGGTGCTATAGTGGGATTAAAAACGATAGGGAGCTTTAAGATAAAATTGGATAAGCATATGGACGAGAAGGGTTGGGTGTGAAGGGGGATCAGCAGGGTTGGGCCAATCAGCGCTCTGCAGACCCCCGTAATCCTGCGTTAATCTCTAACCGTTTTGGTAAGATGATCCTCAGGGTATTAGAGTGTTGAGCCTATAATTGGGCTTTGTAATTGAACTGGGGTTGTGTGGGACAGGGATCTGCCTTGCTTAGGCCAATCGGCTTTCTGCAGACTCCCATTTTCTTATGTTCGTATTACACCATCAAGACAGTTAAAGGTTAAGTAGATGACTAAGATTATATATCCATTTCAGTTTGTTTACCCTCGTTCAACCATTGATTATTTTATTTCACAAATGTAACCATTCTTAACCCTCATCTTGCGGCGCCCGTCATATGAAGGTGGCCATTTTGAGGCCATTATAAGCTATGAGAGAGAAACCGAGCATCGAGAGGACGATAGGAGACCTCGGACCTCCCGCCACCGCTACATAGCCGGCAATGAGACATACTGTATCTCATCCCCGCCTCTCTACTGGTCTCAACAAGGATAAAATCGGCAAAAATACCTTATTTTATGGTATTATCGCTTCCAGTTGCAAGATCGTTACACGAGAACCCGTGGTCGTACAAAGGTGATTCAGGTATCATGGGAAAGCTCTAATATCGCCCTTTCACAGATATATGATTGTATTACACTTGGGCTCTTGCTTATGCATGAAAAAGAACATGGAATGAAGCTAATTATCTGTAAATATACCCGCCAGGCGCTACGGTGATGTAAACAAGGCAGCCCGCTCGTTGGGAGTTAAGTCACTGTCAACTGCTGCTCTTGCATCGATTCAAACTGCAGAAAATCATTGATGGCTTGCTTTTCGCCAAGACTTAAGCACAAGTCAGCTGACTAATTGCGAGTGGGTATCGTTGTGGGTCGCGGACCATCAGCCATGACAAATAAACTTTCTCCAGTGCGGTTTTAAGTAGTTTTATAGCTCCAGGAGCTCAGGCAGCCATTCGGTGAGCGCGGTAAAGACCATTTGCCCGCCAAGGCAGCCATCCGGGTAGGATGGGTTAACAGATAAAAGGATCAATACAAGCATGCATAACATATGTAATAGGTTTACTTTATAATGAAGATAAACATACCTATAATAAATTTATCTTCATATGAACAATAAACTGAATAGATTTTTTATTACAGTATTTATATAACTCAATAACATATACAATGAATTTATGTCCACAGCTCGTATAGATAATCATCTGAACCAAGTTGAATTGTAGTCAATTATATAATGAAAACTAAGACTTACCAACAAAATGACCCCTTTAAGAAGTGTAGTAGTGTCGAGGCCTACATTTAGGATGTCACTGCTTAGCTTATGGAACTTCTCAGGGGTGAGTTTGTTGAGAACTCCTCGAACCTGTAACAAAAATTAGTACAATAAAAATAATGGAAGGCACTCCCTTACGACTCCTAAAATGTACAGTGGGTTAAGAGTTTACACAATATGAAAATAAATTAATAATTTATAAACATTACTTATAATTCATATAAATCATATCAGTACTATCTTAAATTGACAAATTATATAATTCATATAAATCATATATCAATTAATACTACTACAAATTATATAATACATATAAATCATATATCAATTAATACTATCTTAAATCTACATTTCAATAATTACAGTTATAGACATTAATATAGTGAATTTCATTCATATACTGTATATCAGTCTGTAAATTTCATTCATATATATCAGTCTATAAATATAGTTATCTAGATTAAAATTAAAACATAAAAAAAGTGGGAAATTATACTTATCACACATCAATGCTAACTTTTATGGTTACCTTTCGGAAAGTGAGGTCATGTTTGTTGTCTGGGGTAAGTGCATCTCGTCTCAAGCTAGAAGGAGGGATCCATCGCCTTTTGCTACTGGATAGGGAACGAATTTCGTCCCTTTAAAAACAAAAATATATAAGAACATAAGAAAATGGGAGTCTGCAAAAAGCCGATCGGCCCATACAAGGCAGATCCCAGTCACACCCAACCCCAATTACAAGGTCCAACTCACTAATACCTTGAGTACTGACCCCACCAAAACGGTCAGAGATTAACACAAGATAACGGGAGTCTGCTGAGCGCCGAATGGTCCACACCTGGTAGATCCCCCTCACACCCAACCCATCTCGTCCATATGCCTATCTAATTTTATCTTAAAGCTCCCTATCGTTCTTGATCCCACTATATCACTTGGTAGCCTATTCCACCCATCTACAACTCGGTTACCAAACCAATATTTGCCTATATCTTTTCTGAAACTAAATTTATCTAATTTATAACCATTTGTTAGAGTTCTTTCACTATCACTGAGCTTCAGTACATATTTCATGTCTCCTTTATTTACCCCAATGAACCACTTGAACACTTCTATCATATCCCCTCTAACTCTGCGTCTTTCTAACGAATGTAAGCCTAATTTGTTCAACCTTTCTTCATACGGTAGATTTCTAATATTATGAATCATTTTTGTCATTCTTCGCTGTACTCTATCCAAGGAATCTATATCTATTCTGTAATAAGGACACCAAAATTGGACAGCATAATCCATATGGGGTCTCACTAATGACAAGTAAAGTTTCAAGATAACATCGGCAGTTCTGTTACTCACACTCCTTGAGATGAACCCCAGAATCCTGTTTGCCTTGTTACGTACGCTTATACACTGTTTTCTAGGTTTCAAATAGTTGTAACAAACACACCCAAATCTTTCTCGCAGTCTGAGTTTTCTAATTCAGCATTAGGTAGTTTATATTTTATATTTATATTTATATTTATATTTATGTTTATATATTACCAGCGGTGCTGGTTGGGGGGAGGGGCGTCGACTGACTGGGGACAGAGGTGCATGGGGGCGGTTCGTTCGTGGCCACCCCTTCGGGGATCACGGCGTCAGGCAATAGATAGATAGATAGATAGATTAGTATTCGTCTTCCCTATCTTTAATACCTTGCATTTGTCAATGTTAAAATTCATCTGCCACTTTACTGACCATTCGTGTAAGGTATCTAGATCCCTTTGGAGGCACTCTATGTCGCTATCTGAATCTATTGGTCTCCCTATTTTGGTATCGTCTGCGAATTTACTTATCCTACTAGTTATACCTAAATCAAGGTCATTTATGTATATGACAATAACAGAGGACCCAATACAGATCCCTGGGGGACACCACTCTGACTTAGTACCATTTATGCTTACTCTCTGCTTCCTACCAATTAGCCATGACCTAATCCATCCTAACAACGCCCCACCTATTCCATGCACCTCAACCTTTCTCATCATTCTCTCATGAGGGACTGTCGAAAGCTTTACTGAAATCTAAATATATATCATATGATTTGTCATTATCTACTGCTTCATATACCTCTGAGAAAATGCTAAGCAAATTAGTAAGGCAAGAACGACCCTGAGTGAATCCATGCCGAGAAGAATTGATTAAGTTAAATGTTTCTAAGTGGTTTCTCATTTTCCTAGCAATAATTGACTCTAGTAGCTTTCCTATGATTGAAGCGAGACTTATGGGACGATAATTTGATGCCATGGATTTATCACCTTTTTTGAAGATCGGAACTACATTTGCTTCCAAGCTTCTGGAACTATACCTGTTTCTAATGACTTGTTAAAAAGAAATGTTAATGGGTAACTTAACTCATCTCTGCATTCTTTTAATACTCTAGCATATACCTCATCAGGACCAGGTGATTTCTGAGGCTTCAGTCTGTCAATTTCCTTAAGCACATCATTTTTACTTATAGTAACCGTACTTAACCTATTTTCTATACTATCGCTATATACCTTACTGACTTCTGGAATCTGTGCCAAATTTTCATTAGTGAAAATGGATAGAAACTGACTATTTAATGTACTGCACATTTCTAAATCATTTTCTGTCATTTCTCCTATCGAAGTTTTAAGGGGGCCTATTACATTTCTAACTTTAGATTTATATACTGTAGTTGGTAAAAAGCTTTAGGGTTATTTTTTGAGTCGTTGGCTATCCTTATTTCATAATTTCTTTTTGCTGTCCTAATTTCCTTTTTGACCTGTCTTGATAGTCTGATAGTAAATAAGTAGGTGAGTTTCGCCTTTCTTAATTTTTCTATATATTCCTTTCCTTTTTCCTATAAGATCTATTAGTTTATTATTCATCCATTTTGGTTGGTTCTGTATCGATCTAAATCTTCTTCTGGGGATATATTTATTTTGCGCATTGTGAAGTGAAGAAATAAACTGTTCATATGTAGCTGTCAAGCTTAACTCTGGCTTATCCTGACTTAATTGTTTAACAATAGGGTCCACCCTTAAGGCTCTTCTTATCCCACCATAATCGTTTTTTCTGAAATCTGGGATAAGTGACGGATTCTCTTTAGCATTTCCTGTCCATTGTATATTAAAATAAATAGATTTGTGATCACTATTTCCTAGTTGGTCCCCTATCTCAACATTATTTATCATATGTTCATTATTACTGAGAACTAAATCAAGGATATTATTACCTCTAGTCGGAGAGTCAATGAATTGAAATAAAAAACTATCTTGTACCGCCTCAATAAACTCCTCAGAATCTGAGTCACCGATCTGATGCTGCCAATCTATCTTCGGAAAATTAAAATCCCCCATAATGCACACATTGCTAAACCTTTATGCTATTTTCACTTCCTGCCATAAAGATTTACCTTCATTTCTACTCATATTTGGTGGTCTATAAATTACTCCAATAACTATGGTCTCGCTACCTTCGCTAACCTCTACCCAAACACTTTCGTTATCATTATTTAGCCTAATACCTGATTTAGTACAGCATTTTAACGAACTCCTGACAAACACTGCTATACCGCCGCCCCTCCTACTTGTTCGGTCATATTTAAACAAACTATATCCTGGTATATCAAATTCTGCTAAAAAATGCTTGGATTCTGTATTAACCCTCAAAGACCGGCGCCCGGCTATAGCCGGGCACCAATTTGCAGCAAGTTAGGAGCATTATTATGGCTTTTAAAGGGTTAAAATAGAGTGCAAATGGCTGGGAGTGCAGCGGGCCACACATCCGACTCCCAGGGCCTACCGCCACCAACTGACTCACCCTCCCTGTGTTCTCGAGAGGCAGGCAGTGTAGCTGGGAAAAATATACCGCTATACTCCCATGTTACTGGTACCACTGTATGAGAACCACGAGAGCTACATAGCTCGTTCTGGTCTCATTTTGAAGCTTTTAGCGCCTAGTTTTTTGCTGAATAAATTTCTTTTCATGCAGATACTTGATTTATCATTCAGGAGGGCCTGAATATGCCCAAATAAGCCCAAAAAAACCCGCTAGACGAGGGTTAATCCATGTTTCAGTAAGCGCTATTATGTCTATATTTTCATTGCTAACCAGTGCTCTAAGTTCGTCCATTTTATTACATAAACTCTTACAATTTGTGTAATATAATCTAAATGTATTTCTTTTACTGGTGTCTGGTGGACCTTCTTTTCTTCTATTAGTATCTATTTGACTGTTATTATCTTGTACTAAGGTAGATATTAAACAATATCCAGTATAATAATTTTCAAGGGTGCTATACTATCTACAGCAGTGCTAAAATATAGACAAACCCCTGCTTTCAAAAGGGTTGCTACATTTTAGCTTTTACAGTAAGCTATTATAAATACAGTATTACCAATTTGACAAACAAAACGTAAGAGACCCACCTTCCTCCCACGGAGCGAGAAGCACCCCCCTGGCCCCTCTGCCCGTCCGTTGTTGCTCGTTGGTAACCCACCCTGATAAAAAATGAAACTCTTCACGAAAAATTGGAGTCCCTGAAACAACGCAAAAGGATAAAATTAGTTAGGATACCCTAATATACAAAAATAGAACTTCACAAAATATTGAAGCCTCTGAAACAAAGGAAATACTGGTCACTAAAAAAAAAAAAAAAAAACTACCGTATTTAATCTATAATTAACCCTTTATGTACCAGCGACATGTATTATATTGCATTTTAGCTATACAGTACTGTACAGTATTTAGAAGATATTATGTAGAGTAGGAAGGATCTGTGGTGGTTAAAACTACCGTATTTAATCTATAATTAACCCTTTATGTACCAGCGACATGTATTATATTGCATTTTAGCTATACAGTACTGTACAGTATTTAGAAGATATTATGTAGAGTAGGAAGGATCTGTGGTGGTTAAAAACTACCGTATTTAATCTATAATTAACCCTTTATGTACCAGCGACATGTATTATATTGCATTTTAGCTATACAGTACTGTACAGTATTTAGAAGATATTATGTAGAGTAGGAAGGATCTGTAGTGGTTAAAAAAGTTGGTGAAAATAGTTTTGAAGCCATATAATCGCTAGAGGTCCTTCCTAAGCTGAATAAAATTTTCAAATAGTTGCCAGAATATGATAAAAAAGAGACATCCCTGGTAAAGAATGGGTTAACTACGGTCTTGTATGATTGAATGATTTTGTTTTATTGAATTAACCCTTCCGCACACAAGGACGCAATAGACCTATCGATTATTGTGTGGCCCCAAAGTTAGGTCAGGTTAGGGTAATGACAATATTGTCGTCGGAGGAGGTGAGAGTTACGAGAGTTTAAGTACACGAGCATCCTCACTAAGAGGCTGTGTGGGCCAACTTGTAAATTTTACCAATAATTTCAATACCCAAATAGAGTTGGAGCCACCGCTAAAGTTAACCTCACATTTCTCTTTTGATATATTTTACTTACTTTTTTTATATTAACCCTCGGAATCCGGGAGGCCTCATATGAGGCAAAACAAAATATTGGCAGGAATCCGGGAGGCCTCATGCGAGGCTAAAATTGTCATAACACGGCAACCACGCGTCGTATCGATGTCATCTAAACGGCATTCTACAGATAACAAGTTCTACAATTTGCAAAAAAATTGACTGCTCTAGGTGGTCTCTTACAGTTTCTTACAGTAGAAACTCTGGAAAAAGACAAACTAGTCCTGTGTATCCAGCTCAGTGCCAGTACTTGCACTACTGCGGTCGTTGTTGTTCCCTAAGCTGCCTGGCCGAACAGCCCCGAGTCCTTGAGGAAGGCCACGGCCACGGTCGGGCTTTTCCGTTCACTGTGTTGGCGGCAGCGGCAACAGACTCAACATTTTTACTATTCTGTATTTTTGCTTTATAATCAAACTTCAAATCTTGTCTTCCCCATGCTTTATCAAGATTACTTTCAAACTTCCTTATTGATTCGGAATCGACTACATACTGGGGCAGTGCGTTCCACTCATTTACCACTATCACAAAATGAGTTCTTTGCCTTTTCAAGCCTATTTCTTTCTTTGTAAATTTTCTTAGAGTGTCCTCTCGTTCTTGTTCCCTCCCGCATCAAGAAGATACCTTCACACACATCCTCATCATACTTTCCTGACACTATCTTAAAAGTCTCTATCATATCCCCTCTTTCTCCTACAGGTATATGCCAGTGTCGGAAGTCCCAGTGTCCTCAACCTCTGCTCATAGCCCATGTTCTTCAACGTTGGTACTAGCTTGCTAGCTCTCCTCTGCACTTTCTCCACTGCTTCTATATCCTTTACCATATATGGTAAGTGAAGGGTGGCGGCGACGCCGTGGCCTTGCCTCAGAGAACACCAAGGGAGCAACACCCTCTTGAGGCAGAAGTGCTTAAAGGTAAATTCAAGGTAAATATGGAGCCCACACCTGGTTCGCATATTCCAGGTGCGGCCTAACCAGCGCTGTATAGAGATTCCTGAATATTTCTTCGTCAAGTGACACAAATGTCCTCCTTATCAGCCCTACAATTCTATTGGCTTTGTTTATCTTTTCCGCTAAATGTTCTGAGAAATTTAACTTATTGTCTATCACTACTCCTATATCCTTTTCTGCATTCATTTCCTCCATCGCTTCATACATACTGTATCCTACCTTGTCTATCTTGCTAGTCCCAATCCACATTTATTTGAATGAAAAGGCATTAACGAATGTTCAGACCATCCCTTCATGCCCTCCACATCTCCTTTAAGAAAACCTACATCTTCCTTACTCCTCACTCTTCTATACAGCTTAGTGTCATCCGCATACAGGTATCTCACTTCCATTGGTTATAACTTCAGGTAAGTCGTTGATAAATATAACTAACAGTAGTGGTCCCAACACAGATCCCTGAGGTACCCCACTTGTAATTTCCCTCCACCCCGAGCCTATTCCATTCACCAGTACCCTCTGTCTCCGATCTTTCAGGAAGGCTTCTATCCATTTCACACATTTCTCCCCTATACTATAGCTTCTAACTTTCTCTATTAACCTTTAATAAATTAATTGTGAGACCATATCGAAGGTCTTCATAAAATCGCAATATACCACGTCTATAACATCACCATCCTCCAGAATTTGCATCCAATCATCTACCACCTTAATTAGCTGTAGTACCGTCGACCTCCCCGGCAAGAATCCGAACTGTCTCCCACTGAAAAGTTGGTTTGATTTCATATGCTCCATTATTCCTTCTCTAATTACCGTTTCCATTAGTTTACACATAACACTTGTCAAACTGACTGGTCTATAATTTCCTGGGTCATTTCTCTTTCCCTTCTTACAGACTCCCATTTTCTTATGTTCTTATGTTATTATGGATTTGTGTAGGCTATAGTCTTACTTCAGCCCGGTTCACATTTCTCACAGATCCACTAATACTAAAAGAGCTTTCAACCTTCATAAAGTAGCCTACGGTGTAGCCTACTTTATAATGTAATTATTAAAACTTAAATGCTGCTTTTAAATTATAATACTCATTCTCTCGTTGCATTTCTTTAACTAACTAAATATGAATTAGGGCAAGTTGCTTTATGGGAGTCTGCTTATCAACTGACTATCCATAACATTAAACATAGGCTAAAGGGAACAGCTATAGGCCTACATAGAATAATGAAAATGGACTCTTTATAATGAAACAATAGGATAAATCAAACAAAGGAAAGATATGATCGACACAGTGAAGCAACAGAATGAGATCGTACAATGGTGAATCATTATGTAATAATATTAACTCTGAAGCAGCGGAGGAGTTTAATGAATCTTCTATATTGGATCCTGAACCGGTAATTCCAGATGAACCTCAACCATGTGACAATGCTTACAAGATAATTAAAGGCACTTCAATACATGGTTGGGATAAATTGTTTGACCCTCATGGCTATTCTTACACAGTAAAACGGAAATCTACAAATACGGTAACATGGAGATGTTCAAATAGATCTTGGCCAACAAACTGTTACATTACAATATCCCCTGATAAGCCAAGACTATCTTGGGGATGGATGTAGAGTTCGGGCGTACGGTCGTCATTGTTTACATAGGGCGATCGCCGCAGTCGCACTTACGTTCCCGTCTATTTCGACGCTATTTTCTGCTATTTGCCCCCTGTCATTACTACATGAATACTAGGTTAGGTTAGGTTAAAATAGACGGGAACATGATGGGAAAGGTCCGACGCCACTACGCGTAATGTAAACAAAGATGACGGTACGCCTGCTCACTACATTCTACCCTGGTCTTGGGCCAGTGGACTAGGCCTACAGGGGATACCACTGAATTAAAAAAAAAAAAAAAAGGGCCGTGTTGCAGACCTCCGTACTTTATGAAGGTCGAAAGCTCTTAATATTAGTGGATCTGTGAGAAATGTGAACCGGGCTGAAATAAGACTATACATAATTATAGCCTACACAAATCCATAATGAACAGTTCCAAAATACACTAAGATATATATATAGCCTACAATTTGTCTATGGTTAAGACTATTACATACACACACGCGCGATAGTAGCCTATGCGCTGCATGCACCGAGCGTATAAGTGCACTAGAACTTTAGGCGTATCAATAAATCCCGACATCCTTTATAATTAGAGAAGGAATTGGTGTGGAGGAGGAATAGTACAGCTACAATAAGTTCCCATTTGTTTGTCTATTGCCGAATCTCGCAAGAAAGCGGTAGTTTAAGATCTGTGACTTCGGACCAAAATGGGCCGAGGTCACCGAGGATAGTGGTCCGAGATCACTGGGCCGAAGTCACCCTAATCCGCTCGATTGTGTCAATCAGTGGTCAGAATATAGATGTACAGTAATTATATCTCTTTAATTTCATTAAGAAATGGAATGAATTCAAATGGAAATACAGTACAGTAAATGCATATTTCGCTTCATTACATCATCCATTCATAAATTAAATTAAATGGAAATACTAACCAGTATTTCTAACCCAATACAACTACTGTACCAGTGGCAGTATGCAATACTGGTTCTAATAGTCCATTTTACTTATTGAAAACTATTTCCCTCGTTTTTGTACTAGGCCTATTGCAATTTGCAACTAAATTTTTCAATTTAATTTTTGTTACGTGATTCATGCGATTTTAGCACCCATCTGTTGCAGAAATGTCCCCCCCATGACTTATTGAAATCAGCATCTATTTTTCCGTCATTGGTGATTTTTTTTTTAGATTTTACAGTGCTTTATATAGAACATAAAATGCATTTCTGGGGGTTGAAACAAATTTTAATATTCTTACAGTTTCTTAAGAACATAAGAAACTGGGAGTCTGCAGAAAGCCGATTGGCCTAAGCAAGGCAGATCCCTGTCCCACACAACCCCAATTACAAAGCCCAATTATAGGCTCAACACTCTAATACCCTGAGGATCATCTTACCAAAACGGTTAGAGATTAACGCAGGATTACGGGGGTCTGCAGAGCGCTGATTGGCCCAAACCTGCTGATCCCCCTTCACACCCAACCCTTCTCGTCCATATGCTTATCCAATTTTATCTTAAAGCTCCCTATCGTTTTTAATCCCACTGTAGCACTTGGTAGTCCATTCCACCCATCTACAACTCTGTTACCAAACCAATATTTGCCTATATCTTTTCTGAAACGAAATTTATCTAATTTGAAACCATTGGTACGAGTTCTTTCGCTATCACTGAGCTTTAGTACATTTGTCATGTCCCCTTTGTTAATCCCACTAACCCACTTGAACACCTCTATCATATCCCCTCTAACTCTGCGTCTCTCTAACGAATGTAAGCCTAATTTCTTCAACCTTTCTTTATACGGAAGATTTCTAATATTATGGATCATTTTTGTCATTCTACGTTGTACTCTCTCCAATGAATCTATGTCCATTCTGTAATAAGGACACCAAAATTGAACAGCATAATCCATATGGGGTCTCACTAATGACAAGTAAAGTTTTAAGATAACATCAGCAGTTCTGTTACTCACACTCCTTGAGATGAACCCGAGAATCCTGTTTGCCTTGTTTCGAACGCTTATACACTGTTGTCTAGGCTTCAAATCATTGCTAACAAACACACCTAGATCTTTCTCACAATTAGAGTTTTCTAATTCCACATTAGCTAGTTTATATTTAACATTTGTATGCATCTTCCCTATCTTTAATACCTTGCATTTGTCAATGTTAAATTTCATCTGCCAATTTACTGACCATTCGTGTAAGGTATCTAGATCCCTTTGGAGGCACTCTATATCTCTATCTGAATCAATTGTTCTCCCCATTTTGGTATCGTCTGCAAATTTACTTATCCTACTAGTTATACCTAAATCAAGGTAATTTATGTAATTTATGTCATTTATGTCATACAGTAGATCCTCTGGAAAAAGGCAAACTATGCCTGTGTATCCAGCTCAGTACCAGTACTTGCACTGCTGCGGTCGTTCACGGTGTTGGCGGCGGCGGTAGCAGACGCAACATTTTTACTATTCTGTATTTTTGTTTTATAATCAAACTTCAAATCTTGTCTTCCCCATGCTTTATCAAGATTACTTTCAAACTCCCTTATTGATTCGGAATCGACTACATACTGGGGCAGTGCGTTCCACTCATTTACCACTATCACAAAATGAGTTCTTTGCCTTCTCAAGCCTATTTCTTTCTTTGTAAATTTTCTTAGAGTGTCCTCGCGTTCTTGTTCCCTCCCGCATCAAGAAGATACCTTCACACACATCCTCATCGTACTTTCCTGACACTATCTTAAAAGTCTCTATCATATCCCCTCTCTTTCTCCTATATGCCAGTGTCCTCAACCTCTGCTCATAGCCCGCGTTCTTCAACGTTGGTACCAGCTTGCTAGCTCTCCTCTGCACTTTCTCCACTGCTTCTATATCCTTTACCATATATGGAGCCCACACCTGGTTTGCATATTCCAGGTGCGGCCTAACCAGCGCTGTATATAGATTCCTGAAGATTTCTTCGTCAAGTGACACAAATGTCCTTATCAGCCCTACAATTCTATTGGCTTTGTTTATCTTTTCCGCTAAATGTTCTGAGAAATTTAACTTATTGTCTATCACTACTCCTATATCCTTTTCTGCACTCACTTCCTCCATCGCTTCATACATACTGTATCCTACCTTGTCTATCATGCTGGTCCCAATCCGCATGTACTTGCATTTTTTGGATGAAAAGGCATTAACCAATGCTCAGACCATCCCTTCATGCCCTCCACATCTCCTTGAAGCAAACCCATATCTTCCTTACTCCTCACTCTTCTATACAGTTTAGTGTCATCCGCATACAGGTATACCTCACTTCCATTAGTTATAACTTCAGGCAAGTCGTTGATAAATATAACGAACAGCAGTGGTCCCAACACAGATCCCTGAGGTACCCCACTTGTAATTTCCCTCCACCCCGAGCCTATTCCATTCACCAGTACCCTCTGTCTCCGATCTTTCAGGAAGGCTTCTATCCATTTCACACATTTCTCCCGTACATTATAGCTTCTAACTTTCTCTATTAACCTTTTATGTGGGACCTTATCGAAGGCCTTCATATCGAAGGCCTTATCGAAGGCCTTCATAAAATCGCAATATACCACGTCTATTACATAAGAAAATGGGAGTCTGCAGAAAGCCGATTGGCCTAAGCAAGGCAGATCCCTGTCCCACACAACCCCAGTTCAATTACAAAGCCCAATTATAGGCTCAACACTCTAATACCCTGAGGATCATCTTACCAAAACGGTTAGAGATTAACGCAGGATTATGGGGGTATGCAGAGTGCTGATTGGCCCAACCCGGCTGATCCCCCTTCACACCCAACCCTTCTCGTCCATATGCTTTTCCAATTTTATCTTAAAGCTCCCTACCGTTTTAGACCCCACTATAGCACTTGGTAGTCTATTCCACCCATCTACAACTCTGTTACCAAACCAATATTTGCCTATATCTTTTCTGAAACGAAATTTATCTAATTTGAAACCATTGGTACGAGTTCTTTCGCTATCACTGAGCTTTAGTACATTTGTCATGTCCCCTTTGTTAATCCCACTAACCCACTTGAACACCTCTATCATATCCCCTCTAACTCTGCGTCTCTCTAACGAATGTAAACCTAATTTCTTCAACCTTTCTTCATACGAAAGATTTCTAATATTATGGATCATTTTTGTCATTCTACGCTGTACTCTCTCCAATGAATCTATGTCCATTCTGTAATAAGGACACCAAAATTGGACAGCATAATCCATATTGGGGTCTCACTAATGACAAGTAAAGTTTTAAGATAACATCAGCAGTTCTGTTACTCACACTCCTAGAGATGAACCCGAGAATCCTGTTTGCCTTATTACGAACGCTTATACACTGTTTTCTAGGTTTCAAATCATTGCTAACAAACACACCTAGATCTTTCTCACAGTCTGAATTTTCTAATTCTAAATTAGCTAGTTTATATTTAACATTTGTATGCATCTTCCCTATCTTTAATACCTTGCATTTGTCAATGTTAAACTTCATCTGCCAATTTACTGACCATTCATGTAAGGTATCTAGATCCCTTTGGAGGCACTCTATATCGCTATCTGAATCAATTGATCTCCCCATTTTAGTATCGTCTGCGAATTTACTTATCCTACTAGTTATACCTAAATCTAGGTCATTTATGTATATAAGAAACAACAGGGGACCTAATACCGATCCCTGGGGGACACCACTTTTGACTGCTCCCCACTCTGACTTGGTACCATTTATGCTGACTCTGTTTCCTACCAATTAGCCATGACCTAATCCATCCCAACAACGATCCTCCTATTCCATGTGCCTCAACCTTTCTCATCAATCTCTCATAAGGGACTCTGTCGAAAGCTTTACTGAAATCTAAATAAATAATATCATATGACTTGTCACTATCTACTGCTTCATATACCTCTGAGAAAAAGCTAAGCAAATTAGTAAGGCAAGAACGTCCCTGAGTGAATCCATGCTGAGAAGAATTTATTAAGTTAAATTTGTCTAAGTGGCTTCTAATTTTCCTAGCAATAATAGACTCTAGCAACTTTCCTATGATTGATGTGAGACTAATGGGACGGTAATTGGATGCTATCGATTTATCACCTTTTTTGAAGATCGGAACTACATTTGCAAGCTTCCAAGCTTCTGGAACTAAACCTGTTTCTAAAGACTTGTTAAATAAAAATGCTAATGGGCTACTTAACTCATCTCTGCATTCTTTTAATACTCTAGCATATTGATGCAGGTACCTACCCGATAGCACTATCGTTAGTGAGTGCTGTACTGTATTTTATATATTATTTTGTAATAGTATAGATATCTTATCAATATTTGTATTTTTTACTATTGTTAATGTCTTGTCATGTTGCAAATTTGATTTTAAATAATATTTTGACATTTAACATGTAGTTTCTTTATTCATGCAGAGTTTAGTAAAATTTGCCAGAACGTCCCGGACTTCCCAAACTTGACTACTTCCTTTAACGTGACGATAGTGCGTTGTTATATGTGCGATTGGTTTGCTTGGGAAACAGATTAACTTGCTCATGTAGTGATGTACACCCTATGTGGTGGATTGTGTTCTTTTATTTAATAATTTTCATTTTAGTAAACGTTGTTTCCACATAGCGATTTTGATAATTTAATTTGACTTTATATTGTCCTTGTCCCAATTTTGGTTTGTTTAGTTTGCAAGTTTTACATTTTAATATACCTCGTCAGGACCAGGCGATTTTTGAGGTTTCAGTCTGTCAATTTCCTTAAGCACATCATTTCTACTTATACTAACTGTACTTAACATATTTTCTATACTATCACTATATACCATATTGACTTCTGGAATCTGTGCCAGATTTTCATTAGTGAAAACGGAAAGAAACTGACTATTTAATGTACTGCACATTTCTAAATCATTTTCTGTTATTTCTCCTATTGAAGTTTTTAGGGGGCCTATTACATCTCTAACTTTAGATTTATATAGTTGGTAAAAAGCTTCTTCTAGAATTTGCATCCAATCATCTACCACCTTAATTAGCTGTAGTACCGTCGACCTCCCCGGCAAGAATCCGAACTGTCTCCCACTGAAAAGTTGGTTTGACTTCATATGATCCATTATTCCTTCTCTAATTACCGTTTCCATTAGTTTACACACAACACTTGTCAAACTGACTGGTCTATAATTCCCTGGGTCATTTCTCTTTCCCTTCTTAAATATAGCTGTTATGTTCGCCTCTCTCCAGTCCATCGGGATTTGTCCTGTATTAAACGATACCTCAAATAACATTTTCAATGGCTCTACTAACATCTCCCCTCCTTCCTTTATGATTCTTGGGTGTATCCCATCCGGTCCCGGTGACTTACTTCTGTTCATTTTTTCTATAGCCCTTCTTATTCTAGCATGGGAAAACTCTATTAGTTCTAGTGCCGGTGCCTGTTTGATGGGAATAGTAGGCACTGCATCCTCCGACTCCACTGTTAGTACCCCCCCAAAGTATTTCCCCAGCACCTCTGCTTTCTCCTTATCAGTCTCCGCTCTACTCCCATCATTCAACCCCCCACCAGCTCTGGGATCCCTACTCTTCTTGTTAACTTTTCCTGAATGTACTTCCAGAATATTTTTGGATTATCCTTCACATTTCTAGCTATCTCTCTCTCACTCTCCTTCACCCCCCCTCCTTGTTTCCCACCTTATTTTATTGTTTATTTGTCTGCGTTCCAGATCCACTTCCTTAGCCTCTATACTAGACCCCCTGTTCTTTTTTAACAATTTTAATCTTTCCCACAATCGTTTCTTTCTTCTAATCAATATCCAAAGCTTTCTTTTCATTGGCAATTCTGGGTTAGTTCTTTTCCTCAATTTTGTTTTATCCTTATATTCCCTGACTGGTACACTTTTGGATACAGCATTCTCCAGTTTGACTCTAATTTTCCTCCACATTCCTTCAGCGTCTTCACCGTTCAAATATTCCCCCCAGTCAATGTCCAAACACCGTCTCAGCAGCTCATAATCTGCTCTATCATACATGTATATTTTTCTATTGCTTCTATTATCCCTCTCCGATTTAATGTTACAACTAAAGCTTATACAGGCATGGTCACTACGACCTATAGGGCTATCCACATTAACATGTTCCACTATATCCTCTTCATTGCTAAAAATCAAATCAAGTACACTCCCCTGCATCCCATCTCTATATCTTGTCATCTCTACAATATGTTGCGTTAAAAAACAATCTCTCACTTTCTCTATAAACTTATTTTCCAGGCTACCCTGTCCCGCTGGAGTAGTACAATTTGCCCAGTTGATCCTTGGCAAATTGAAATCTCCAATCAAAATTTTATATTTGTTCTCTCTATTATCTATCTCTTCCATTGCTTTCAGTAGGTTATCATCCTCTCCCCTGTTATTATTTGGGCTTCTATATAGAGGCAATTAGAATTGATCCTCTTACACATTTTACTTCAATACACAAATACTTACAATACTGCTGTCTCATATCCACCTCATTAACCTTGAGCTCTTTTCTTACATAAATAAACAGTCTTCTTCCAACCTCTGCTCTAATAGCATTTCTCTCATATAACTCAAAACCCTCCAAACTATATTCCACCAGTTCCCTTTCAATTCTAACATTTTTTGGTCTTACTTCCTGTAGGGCTATGACATCAGGTTTTTCCTCTTCATCCTGCAACCTACATATCAGTTCTCTTTTCTTGTCCTGAGTAAACACATCCACATTACTAAACATAATTCTTAATCCATCTACCATTCCTTCAGCAATTACACCATCCCTTCCCTTTCAATTCTAACATTTTTTGGTCTTACTTCCTGTAGGGCTATGACATCAGGTTTTTCCTCTTCATCCTGCAACCTACATATCAGTTCTCTTTTCTTGTCCTGAGAAAACACATCCACATTACTAAACATAATCCTTAATCCATCTACCATTCCTTCAGCAATTACACCATCCCGCTCCTCCAGTCCGTACCCTACTCCCCTGTTAGCACTACTGGGTCTGCCTCTTTGTCTCTCCCTGTGACACCTCCACCCCGTTCTCCTCCTCCGTCACATTCTCTCCCCTCCCTGATCTCCCCCTCCTTTCTACTCTTATAAACCACTTCCTCACTCTAAATATTGAGAACAAAAAGGGGTACTTATTACAAAAACTACCACTAATTATTTCTTAATATTTGAAGGCTTGTATAGAATAAGGATGTTGCAAAGATCATATTAACTCTTTCCGTCATATTTAGTTACGTAAGTTAGGGGTTGCCCGAGCGCCCGGTATTTCCCCCATAACACTCTTTCTCAAACCGAGGGACCTTTAGAAGTCGGGAGGAATTTGGGGTTGCCACCAACCAACAGATTATGATCTAACTTACCGAGCTCAATATAACCGAAATCGCGTCATAAACTTATTATTGAGCTATTTCACTAAGTTCATATGACGCGATCGCGTCATACGATACTTATGAGCAAAACCGCCATATGACGCAATCGCGTCATATATGACGGAGAGGGTTAAAATGTGTTTCAATATCCGGAGATACATTTTATGTGCACTATATAAAGCACTGTAAAAACAAAAAACTCTCCCTATTGACGGCAGTGAAACTCTTATTAAGCCCCTTACTGTTAAAATAGATGCTGATTTCAATAAGTCATGGGGGGAGGGGCCTCCTCAACCCATCCTGTATCCAAAGGCAAAACAAATTACCCGTATATATTTACTCTGAAAATTACTTACATCCGAGTGTTTTAACCCTCTCACGTTCTTGACGCAATTTTGAGCCTATAAGGGATACTTTAAAGCTTTTGTTACCATCAGGAGCATTTAGAAACCTTTAGTTTAGTTACTTCTGCAGTTGTCTTTGAGTTAGCTGCGGGCAGAAAACTAATTTTGGAGAGGTAATTATAAGAGTGAGAGAACTCTATTTATTATTGCTAATCTGGCAATCTCTGCATCATAAAAACGTTAAAGGGTTAAGATTGTTGGATAATGGGAAAATAACATTTTCCGGGGATTGTAACTAATTTCAACTACTGTACCGTACTGTATAATGATGCAAACTATCTAAAAAAAACAAAAAACAAAAAACATGGGAAAATTAGTGGTAATATTTTCCCAAAATAGTGAGGGGGGGGGGGGGGGGCACTACTGTAAAAGCGTGATTCACCCAATAAATGGCGCAATTTGATGCCGTATCTTCAGATTAGGCCTAATGGATAATGGTAAGTTAATGCAAATCCTCCACTCAAACTATGAAACAACTATAAAACATTATATTCATTGAAGAAAAAACAAAAAAACATGGTTAATAAGGCCGATGTAGTCTTGTTGAACGCTACAAAAAAAAAAAAAAAAAAAATGCCTTGGCATTCAGAATGGGTTGAAGGGGCCCTCGCCCCACCCATGATTTATTGAAATCAGTAGCTATTTTGCCAGCAAGGGGCTTAGATATGGCTCAAACTCGATTTGGGTATTATCATTACAGTATTTCCGTTCCATCTGCTTATTGTCTAATTTAATTATTTCTGGTAATATAAACTGGGGCATTTCTATTTTCAAATTATACTAGGTTAGGTTAGGTTGTTAGGTTACTTACTTACTTAGGCTAATGCAATACTAACACCTTACGAGCGGCCTAGGCAGTAATTTCTACGTACCGCCCAGCGGGTGGTTTTTACCATAAATGGCCTTGTTTCCGTGCTCTTTTTAAGAACATAAGAAAATGGGAGTCTGCAGAAAGCCGATTGGCCTAAGCAAGGCAGATCCCTGTCCCACACAACCCCAATTATAGGCTCAACACTAATACCCTGAGGATCATCTTACCAAAACGGTTAGAGATTAACGCAGGATTACGGGGGTCTGCAGAGCACTGATTGGCCCAACCCTGCTGATCCCCCTTCACACCCAACCCTTCTCATCCATATGCTTATCCAATTTTATCTTAAAGCTCCCTATCGTTTTTAATCCCACTATAGCACCTGGTAGTCCATTCCACCCATCTACAACTCTGTTACCAAACCAATATTTGCCTATATCTTTTCTGAAACGAAATTTATCTAATTTGAAACCATTGGTACGAGTTCTTTCGCTATCACTGAGCTTTAGTACATTTGTCATGTCCCCTTTGTTAATCCCACTAACCCACTTGAACACCTCTATCATATCCCCTCTAACTCTGCGTCTCTCTAACGAATGTAAGCCTAATTTCTTCAACCTTTCTTTATATGGAAGATTTCTAATATTATGGATCATTTTTGTCATTCTACGTTGTACTCTCTCCAATGAATCTATGTCCATTCTGTAATAAGGACACCAAAATTGAACAGCATAATCAATATGGGGTCTCACTAATGACAAGTAAAGTTTTAAGATAACATCAGCAGTTCTGTTACTCACACTCCTAGAGATGAACCCGAGAATCCTGTTTGCCTTGTTTCGAACGCTTATACACTGTTGTCTAGGCTTCAAATCATTGCTAACAAACACACCTAGATCTTTCTCACAATTCGAGTTTTCTAATTCCACATTAGCTAGTTTATATTTAACATTTGTATGCATCTTCCCTATCTTTAATACCTTGCATTTGTCAATGTTAAACTTCATCTGCCAATTTACTGACCATTCGTGTAAGGTATCTAGATCCCTTTGGAGGCACTCTATATCTCTATCTGAATCAATTGTTCTCCCCATTTTGGTATCGTCTGCAAATTTACTTATCCTACTAGTTATACCTAAATCAAGGTCATTTATGTATATAACAAACAACAGAGGACCTAATACAGATCCCTGGGGGACACCACTTTTGACTGCTCCCCATTCTGACTTCGTACCATTTATGCTGACTCTCTGCTTCCTACCAATTAGCCATGACCTAATCCATCCCAACAACGCCCCACCTATTCCATGCGCCTCAACCTTTCTCATCAATCTCTCATGGGGGACTCTGTCGAAAGCTTTACTGAAATCTAAATATATTATATCATATGACTTGTCATTATCTACTGCTTCATATACCTCTGAGAAAAAACTAAGCAAATTAGTAAGGCAAGAACGCCCCTGAGTGAATCCCATGCTGAGAAGAATTTATTAAATTAAATGTATCTAAGTGGTTTCTAATTTTACTAGCAATAATTGACTCTAGTAGCTTTCCTATAATTGATGTAAGACTAATGGGACGGTAATTGGATGCTATTGATTTGTCACCTTTTTTGAAGATCGGAACTACGTTTGCAAGCTTCCAAGCTTCTGGAACTATACCTGTCTCCAATGACTTGTTAAATAAAAATGTTAATGGGTAACTTAACTCATCCCTACATTCTTTTAATACTCTAGCATATACCTCATCAGGACCAGGCGATTTATGAGGTTTCAGTCTGTCAATTTCCTTAAGCACATCATTTCTACTTATAGTAACCGTACTTAACCTATTTTCTATACTATCGCTATATACCTTACGGACTTCTGGAAACTGTGCCAAATTTTCATTAGTGAAAACGGAAAGAAATTTACTATTTAATGTACTGCACATTTCTAAATCATTTTCTGTCATTTCTCCTATCGAAGTTTTAAGGGGACCAATTACATCTCTAACCTTGGATTTATATAGTTGGTAAAAAGGTTTAGGATTATTTTTTGAGTCATTGGCAACCTTGATTTCATAATTTCTTGTTTCTTTCCTAATATCCTTTTTTACCTGTCTTGATAGATTCTGATAGTAAGCAAGTAGGTGAATTTCGCCTTTCCTAATTTTTCTATATATTCCTCTCTTTTGTCCTAGAAGATCTAATAGTGTATTATTCATCCATTTGGGTTGGTTCTGTGTTGATCTAAATTTTCTTTTGGGGATGTATTTATTTTGTGCATTGAATACTGACTTGATAAAATTATTGTATGTATCTACCAAGGTTGACATCTCTTCCTGACTTAAGATGACAGGTGCCTGAGAAGGGGTACACTCATTTGGACACCTGGATCAACTTAATTTTTTGACCATAGGGCTCTTCTTAACCCACGATAATTGGCTTTTTTAAAGTCAGGTATTAATGTTGTATTCTCTCTGGTATTACCTTTCCATTGTATATTAAAATACACAGAATTGTGGTCACTATTTCCTAGGTGGTCCCCTATCTCTACATTATTTAGTTATTTACCATATGTTCATTGTTACTGAAAACTAAATCGAGAATATTATTACCTCTAGTCGGCGTATCTATGAATTGAAATAAAAAACTAAATTGTACTACCTCTATAAACTCCTCAGAATCAGAGTATTTGATGCTGCCAATCTATATTCGGAAAATTAAAATCCCCCATAATGCACACATTGCTAAACCTTGATGCCATTTTAATTTCCTCCCATAATGACGTTCCGTCATTTCTACTCATATTTGGCGGTCTATACATAACTCCAATAACTATGGTCTCACTACCTTCGTTAACCTCTACCCAAACACTTTCATTATCGTTATTTAGTCTAATACCCGATTTAATACAGCTTTTTAATGTACTCCTGACAAAACTGCTATACCGCCACCCCTCTTACTTGTTCGGTCATATTTAAACAAACTATATCCTGGTATATCAAATTCTGCTAAAAAATGCCTGGTTTCTGTATTAATCCACGTTTCAGTTAGCGCTATTATGTCTATATTTTCTTTGCCAACAAGGCCTCTTAAGTTCGTTCATTTTGTTTCATGCATAAACAAGAGCCAGAGCGTAATACAATTAGGTATCCCTGAAAGGGCGTTAATCAAGCTTTCCAATGACACCTGAACCATCCTTCTACGATCACTGGTTGTCTTGCAACGATCGTGCAACCTAAGGGCAAAATCGCTAAAATACGGTCATTTAGTTACATAATTACGTGTGTAGCGAGGGTGGATGGGTGTGGAATAGATGTCAGTAGGCCCACGGCAGCCGTGGCGAGCGGTCATGAGGCAACCTACGCTCCTCCCGTTGCTCGTCTCTCTCTGAGCCAATATTGCGCCAAAATTGCACACAGACTAAGTCGGGCCCCGCCACATAGACCAGATTTTTCGATACAGACTTAAGTCAGGCCCCGATAGACAGGGGTTAAATTGCACCAATTCTGCCTATCACAAAACATGGTATGCTGAGTGTGGTCCAGTCGGTGCTCTGCAGACCCGTTTTCCCCTGTTGACCTCTGACCATTTTGGTGAGGTCAGTCCTCATGGGTGTTAGTGAGTTAGGCCTTATAATTAAGGTTGGGTGTAAGATGGAGCTGCCTTGTGTGGGCCGATCGACTTTCTGCAGACTCCCATTTTCTTTTATGTTCTTAAAAAATAATTTATGCTAAAATAGATTTGGAGCCATTGCTAGATTTTACCGGGGCTTAATACCGTTAATACAATTTTTATCGCCGTCAATACGGAGTTAGCCTATAGCAGGGGTTCCCAACCTTTTTAGTAACGCGCCCCCCTTTGGTCATGACTGTATGCCCTCCTGTATGCATCATCCTTATTCTATAATAGGCTAGCCTTCAAATATTGAGAAATAATTAGTGGTAGTTTCTGTAATAAGTACCCTAAATAGGCTAGTTTCAATAATCATGCAATTAGAATTTAGCAAAGCCCTCCATAATCCATATTCATTCACAATTAGATATATTTTAGGCTAGGCCTATAGCCTACCAGTCTTTGTAATCTTCCTCAATACCCATTCTGTTGTCAGCCTTTGTATGAATAATAATTCCTTAATTTGGTATTTCAGTCCCACAAACTATAGGCTAGGCCTATTTTCTAAAACATTAGGCTATTCATCTAAGTGTCTTTGAATAGCGCACATAGGCCTACAGTTTGACCTAAAATTTGTACCCAAAATCTATCTTGTGCTTTAACTCCACAAGAGTTTGACCTAGATATTAGTCCCACAAAACTTAGCATGGTAAAAAGCACGAAAAATACAAATAACTTGTAACTAGACATGCTTTCCATCTATGTTTATAATTACTGCAGGCTCCCGGTACTTTAAACCTTCACAAAGACTCCAAAGCTTTGTCCAAGTTTAAATGGAAGTGCTGACTAATGGCTGCCATCTTTGCAACTGCACCTGTTCATTTTCAACACACCCAAGAATAAAATCGAAAATCCAAATTTAGTATGCAGTATCTAGCATGCTTTAAGGCCCACGGAGTAGTCTATTAAAGGGACAATACACAGGCTAGAGGAGGAGGAAGTATTGTAAAAATGCCGGAATAAGTCCATTTTGACATTTATCAACATAACCTACCCTGCTTCTTTTAAAAATACAGAAATATATATATGTTCATTAATTAATACACATAGGTAGAGCAGAGAAGCAATATACACAGAAGAATACAAATAGATAAATATTGAAGATATGAATAATATACATGCTAGCGTAAAATGGGAACGACGCAACTTCTTTTGAGATCAATATTTTAAGTAATTGACTTGTTTATCGGTAAACAAATACACCAACCAACACCTATATACATACAGTACCTGCCTGCTAACACTCCAAGCACTAGTACACAAACTTAGAGAGATACGAGACAAAATAATGGAGAACAGGAGACGGACTCACCGAAAGGAGGTAAGGTTCGTAAGCTTTCGCAATCTGGAACTCTCTTCTTCTTCCAACTCCGGATGTTACGGTCTTTTAAATGGCATATACATATACAATGTTCCCTTTAATAGGCATTCATAGTCTCATAAATATATAAACACAGATGGAATAATTAGAAGAGCTATATTATATACGAAAAATACCAACATGCTCAGTTATTCAACATTTATAATTGACAATACGAGAAATATTGGAAGCCTTCTGCTAGGTGACGTCACGACAAGTACTGTCATGGCGGCTTCTCGGCAGTAGTATCAGGCTCCGAGAAATGAAATCGATGAATGACATAGGGACCACCCATCACTTTCCTCGTTTTTTGATCTGATAAGACTAATCAATTTTCAGTGCCCATTCTTACTATAGAATCGATTTTATATTACAAGGGCATCTAAGAGAAGAAACTTTATTCCGCATATATGAAGAAAACTGGACATACCAAACGCTGAACATCAAAAGGAGGTAATATATTTTTAGTATCAAAGTATGCAAGGTAATTCGTAAAACATATGTATACGAAGTTGCATAGCAAAACTTTAAATATTTATATTTGTACAATACATTATAAAACAAATAATGAAGGCGATAAGAAATACCAATATATTTCTTGCCTGGGAAAACTGGCATCTTTCATTTCCTGTTGGAGTGTGACGGAAGTATGGAGGTGGGGGAACCCGGGGAAGCAACTGACGCACATCCCCCGCCTACACTAGACCACTCGAGGACATGATGGGGTTAACCATTCATAAACATCTATTTAAAGGCCAGCCCAAAACGATCTATGATAAAGATAATGCTATACATGCCTTTCCAGTTCAGAGCTAGCCTATAACGACCCATGTGTTGACGTTGTAACTGTTTTACCACGGGTCTCAAAAGTCCATTAACCTTCCGGCCAACGGGATGTGTGGGAGGGGGACCTTGGGAGGCGAAGGGATTGGATATATTTCCTCAACTCCTACTCCATTTTCTTCCAACATTCCCACCTTCGCCACTCCCTTTCTCACCTGTGCGTTTTCTCTCTCTCTCTCTCTCTCATAGCATTTTGCACTCTACAATGCAATACACCATTTTAATTATACAGTTGAATATCTCCTCAAAATATACCTCAATTGCTGTGAGATACTAACGAATCCTTAATTAATTGTAACTCGGTCTCAAGTTTCTATCCCCCCCCCCCCTACACACACTCTCACCCCATCACCTAGCTGTATATGGCCCTTAAACACCTGTATATACTACCTCCCTCAGCTGTATATGCTACCTCCATCATTAATTCCCTCACCTGTATACTATAGCTACCTCTATCACTGCCTCGCCTGTGTATACTACCTCCATCACTGTCTCACCTGTATACTACCTCCATCACACCTGTATACTACCTCCATCACTCACCTGTATACTACCTCCATCACTGCCTCACCTGTATACTACATCCATCACTCACCTGTATACTACCTCCATCACTGCCTCACCTGTACACTACCTCCATCACTGTCTCACCTGTATACTACCTCCATCACTGCCTCACCTGTATATACTACCTCCATCACTGCCTCACCTGTATACTACCTCCATCACTCTCACCTGTATACTACCTCCATCACTCACCTGTATACTACCTCCATCACTGCCTCACCTGTATACTACCTCCATCACTGCCTCACCTGTATAATACCTCCATCACTCACCTGTATACTACCTCCATCACTGTCTCACCTGTATACTACCTCCATCACTGCCTCACCTGTATACTACCTCCATCACTTCCTCACCTGTATACTACCACCATCACTGCCTCACCTTTATACTACCTCCATCACTCACCTGTATACTACCTCCATCACTGCCTCACCTGTATACTACCACCATCACTGCCTCACCTGTATACTACCTCCATCATTGCCTCACCTGTATACTACCTCCATCACTACCTCACCTGTATACTACCTCCATCACTGCCTCACCTGTATAGTACTCCATCACTGCCTCACCTGTATACTACCTCCATCACTGCCTCACCTGTATACTACCTCCATCACTGTCTCACCTGTATACTACCTACATCACTCACCTGTATACTACCTCCATCACTGCCTCACCTGTATACTACCACAATCACTGCCTCACCTGTATACTACCTCCATCACTGTCTCACCTGTATACTACCTCCATCACTGTCTCACCTGTATACTACCACCATCACTGCCTCACCTGTATACTACCTCCATCACTCACCTGTATACTACCACCATCACTGCCTTACCTGTATACTACCTCCATCACTGCCTCACCTGTATACTACCACAATCACTGCCTCACCTGTATACTACCACCATCACTGCCTCACCTGTATACTACCTCCATCACTGTCTCACCTGTATATACTACCTCCATCACTGCCTCACCTGTATACTACCTCCATCACTGCCTCACCTGTATACTACCTCCATCACTGTCTCACATGTATACTACCACCATCACTGTCTCACCTGTATACTACCTCCATCAGTCTCACATGTATACTACCACCATCACTGTCTCACCTGTATACTACCTCCATCACTGCCTCACCTGTATATACTACCTCCATCACTACCTCACCTGTATACTACCTCCATCACTGCCTCACCTGTATACTACCTCCATCACTGCCTCACCTGTCTACTATACCTCCATCACTGTCTCACCTGTATACTACCTCCATCACTCACCTGTATACTACCTCCATCACTGTCTCACCTGTATACTACCTCCATCACTGCCTGACCTGTATACTACCTCCATCACTCACCTGTATACTACCACCATCACTGTCTCACCTGTATACTACCACCATCACTGCCTCACCTGTATACTACCTCCATCACTTCCTCACCTGTATACTACCACCATCACTGCTTCACCTGTATACTACCTCCATCACTCACCTGTATACTACCTCCATCACTGCCTCACCTGTATACTACCACCATCACTGCCTCACCTGTATACTACCTCCATCATTGCCTCACCTGTATACTACCTCCATCACTGTCTCACCTGTATACTACCTCCATCACTGCCTCACCTGTATAGTACTCCATCACTGCCTCACCTGTATACTACCTCCATCACTGCCTCACCTGTATACTACCTCCATCACTGTCTCACTTGTATACTACCTCCATCACTCACCTGTATACTACCTCCATCACTGCCTCACCTGTATACTACCTCCATCACTGCCTCACCTGTATACTACCTACATCACTCACCTGTATACTACCTCCATCACTGCCTCACCTGTATACTACCACAATCACTGCCTCACCTGTATACTACCTCCATCACTGTCTCACCTGTATACTACCTCCATCACTGTCTCACCTGTATACTACCACCATCACTGCCTCACCTGTATACTACCTCCATCACTCACCTGTATACTACCACCATCACTGCCTTACCTGTATACTACCTCCATCACTGCCTCACCTGTATACTACCACAATCACTGCCTCACCTGTATACTACCACCATCCCTGCCTCACCTGTATACTACCTCCATCACTGTCTCACCTGTATATACTACCTCCATCACTGCCTCACCTGTATACTACCTCCATCACTGCCTCACCTGTATACTACCTCCATCACTGTCTCACATGTATACTACCACCATCACTGTCTCACCTGTATACTACCTCCATCAGTCTCACATGTATACTACCACCATCACTGTCTCACCTGTATACTACCTCCATCACTGCCTCACCTGTATATACTACCTCCATCACTACCTCACCTGTATACTACCTCCATCACTGCCTCACCTGTATACTACCTCCATCACTGCCTCACCTGTCTACTATACCTCCATCACTGTCTCACCTGTATACTACCTCCATCACTCACCTGTATACTACCTCCATCACTGTCTCACCTGTATACTACCTCCATCACTGCCTGACCTGTATACTACCTCCATCACTCACCTGTATACTACCACCATCACTGTCTCACCTGTATACTACCACCATCACTGCCTCACCTGTATACTACCTCCATCACTGACTCACCTGTATACTACCACAATCACTGACTCACCTGTATACTACCTCCATCAGTCTCACATGTATACTACCTCCATCACTGTCTCACCTGTATATACTACCTCCATCACTGCCTCACCTGTATACTACCTCCATCACTGCCTCACCTGTATACTACCACAATCACTGCCTCACCTGTCTACTACCTCCATCACTGTTTCACCTGTATATACTACCTCCATCACTGCCTCACCTGTATACTACCACTATCACTGCCTCACCTGTCTACTACCTCCATCACTGTCTCACCTGTATATACTACCTCCATCACTGCCTCACCTGTATACTACCACCATCACTGCCTCACCTGTATACTACCTCCATCACTGCCTCACCTGTATACTACCACCATCACTGCCTCACCTGTATATACTACCTCCATCACTGCCTCACCTGTATACTACCTCCATCACTGCCTCACCTGTATACTACCACCATCAATGCCTCACCTGTATACTACCTCCATCACTCACCTGTATACTACCTCCATCACTGCCTCACCTGTATACTACCACGATCACTGCCTCACCTGTATACTACCACCATCACTGTCTCACCTGTATACTACCACCATCACTGTCTCACCTGTATACTACCTCCACCACTGTCTCACCTGTATACTACCTCCATCACTCACCTGTATGCTACCTCTATCACTGTCTCACCTGTATACTACCTCCATCACTGCCTCACATGTATACTACCACCATCACTGTATCACCTGTATACTACCTCCATCACTGTCTCACCTGTATACTACCTCCATCACTGCCTCACCTGTATACTACCACCATCACTGTCTCACCTGTATACTACCTCCATCACTGTCTCACCTGTATACTACCTCCATCACTTCCTCACCTGTATATTACCTCCATCACTGTCTCACCTGTATACTACCTCCATCACTGTCTCACCTGTATACTACCACCATCACTGTCTCACCTGTATACTACCTCCATCACTGTCTCACCTGTATACTACCTCCATCACTCACCTGTATACTACCACCATCACTTCCTCACCTGTATACTACCACCATCACTGTCTCACCTGTATACTACCACCATCACTGTCTCACCTGTATACTACCACCATCACTGTCTCACCTGTAAACTACCACCATCACTGTCTCACCTGTATACTACCGCCATCACTGTCTCACCTGTATACTACCTCCATCACTCACCTGTATACTACCACCATCACTGTCTCACCTGTATACTACCACCATCACTGTCTCACCTGTATACTACCACCATCACTGTCTCACCTGTATACTACCTCCATCACTGTCTCACCTGTATACTACCTCCATCACTGCCTCACCTGTATACTACCTCCATCACTGCCTCACCTGTATACTACCTCCATCACTGTCTCACATGTATACTACCACCATCATTGTCTCACCTGTATACTACCTCCATCACTGTCTCACCTGTTTACTACTACCACCATCACTGTCTCACCTGTATACTACCTCCATCACTGCCTCACCTGTATATACTACCTCCATCACTGTCTCACCTGTATACTACCTCCATCACTGTCTCACCTGTATACTACCTCATGCTGTCCAATTTTGGTGTCCTTATTACAGAATGGACATATATTCATTGGAGAGAGTACAGCGTAGAATGACAAAAATGATCCATAATATTAGAAATCTTCCGTATGAAGAAAGGTTGAAGAAATTAGGTTTACATTCGTTAGAGAGACACAGAGTTAGAGGGAATATGATAGAGGTGTTCAAGTGGGTTAGTGGGATTAACAAAGGGGACATGACAAATGTACTGAAGCTCATTGATAGCGAAAGAACTCCTACCAATGGTTTCAAATTAGATAAACTTCGTTTCAGAAAAGATATAGGCAAATATTGGTTTGGTAACAGAGTTGTAGATGGGTGGAATGGACTACCAAGTGGGATTAAAAACGGTAGGGAGCTTTAAGATGAAATTGGATAAGCATATGGACGAGAAGGGTTGGGTGTGAAGGGGGATCAGCCGGGTTGGGCCAATCAGCTCTCTGCAGACCCCTGTAATCCTGCGTTAATCTCTAACCGTTTTGGTAAGATGATCCTCAGGGTATTAGAGTGTTGAGCCTATAATTGGGCTTTGTAATTGGGGTTGTGTGGGACAGGGATCTGCCTTGCTTAGGCCAATCGGCTTTCTGCAGACTCCCATTTTCTTATGTTTCTTATGTTCTTATGTTCTTATCATTGCCTCACCTGTCTACTACCTCCATCACTGTCTCACCTGTATACTACCTCCATCACTCACCTGTATACTACCTCCATCACTGTCTCACCTGTATACTACCTCCATCACTGCCTCACCTGTATACTACCTCCATCACTCACCTGTATACTACCACCATCACTGTCTCACCTGTATACTACCACCATCACTGCCTCACCTGTATACTACCTCCATCACTGCCTCACCTGTATACTACCACAATCACTGCCTCACCTGTATACTACCTCCATCAGTCTTACCTGTATACTACCTCCATCACTGTCTCACCTGTATATACTACCTCCATCACTGTCTCACCTGTATACTACCTCCATCACTCACCTGTATACTACCACCATCACTGTCTCACCTGTATACTACCACCATCACTGTCTCACCTGTATACTACCACCATCACTGTCTCACCTGTATACTACCTCCATCACTGTCTCACCTGTATACTACCTCCATCACTGCCTCACCTGTATACTACCTCCATCACTGCCTCACCTGTATACTACCTCCATCACTGTCTCACATGTATACTACCACCATCATTGTCTCACCTGTATACTACCTCCATCACTGTCTCACCTGTATACTACCACCATCACTGTCTCACCTGTATACTACCTCCATCACTGCCTCACCTGTATATACTACCTCCATCACTGTCTCACCTGTATACTACCTCCATCACTGTCTCACCTGTATACTACCTCATGCTGTCCAATTTTGGTGTCCTTATTACAGAATGGACATATATTCATTGGAGAGAGTACAGCGTAGAATGACAAAAATGATCCATAATATTAGAAATCTTCCGTATGAAGAAAGGTTGAAGAAATTAGGTTTACATTCGTTAGAGAGACACAGAGTTAGAGGGAATATGATAGAGGTGTTCAAGTGGGTTAGTGGGATTAACAAAGGGGACATGACAAATGTACTGAAGCTCATTGATAGCGAAAGAACTCCTACCAATGGTTTCAAATTAGATAAACTTCGTTTCAGAAAAGATATAGGCAAATATTGGTTTGGTAACAGAGTTGTAGATGGGTGGAATGGACTACCAAGTGGGATTAAAACGGTAGGGAGCTTTAAGATGAAATTGGATAAGCATATGGACGAGAAGGGTTGGGTGTGAAGGGGGATCAGCCGGGTTGGGCCAATCAGCTCTCTGCAGACCCCTGTAATCCTGCGTTAATCTCTAACCGTTTTGGTAAGATGATCCTCAGGGTATTAGAGTGTTGAGCCTATAATTGGGCTTTGTAATTGGGGTTGTGTGGGACAGGGATCTGCCTTGCTTAGGCCAATCGGCTTTCTGCAGACTCCCATTTTCTTATGTTCTTATGTTCTTATGTTCTTATCATTGCCTCACCTGTCTACTACCTCCATCACTGTCTCACCTGTATACTACCTCCATCACTCACCTGTATACTACCTCCATCACTGTCTCACCTGTATACTACCTCCATCACTGCCTCACCTGTATACTACCTCCATCACTCACCTGTATACTACCACCATCACTGTCTCACCTGTATACTACCACCATCACTGCCTCACCTGTATACTACCTCCATCACTGCCTCACCTGTATACTACCACAATCACTGCCTCACCTGTATACTACCTCCATCAGTCTTACCTGTATACTACCTCCATCACTGTCTCACCTGTATATACTACCTCCATCACTGTCTCACCTGTATACTACCTCCATCACTGCCTCACCTGTATACTACCACCATCACTTCCTCACCTGTCTACTACCTCCATCACTGTCTCACCTGTATATACTACCTCCATCACTGCTTCACCTGTATACTGCCACCATCACTGCCTCACCTGTATACTACCACTATCACTGCCTCACCTGTCTACTACCTCCATCACTGTCTCACCTGTATATACTACCTCCATCACTGCCTCACCTGTATACTACCACCATCACTGCCTCACCTGTATACTACCTCCATCACTGCCTCACCTGTATACTACCACCATCGCTGCCTCACCTGTATATACTACCTCCATCACTGCCTCACCTGTATACTACCTCCATCACTGCCTCACCTGTATACTACCACAATCACTGCCTCACCTGTATACTACCTCCATCAGTCTTACCTGTATACTACCTCCATCACTGTCTCACCTGTATATACTACCTCCATCACTGTCTCACCTGTATACTACCTCCATCACTTCCTCACCTGTATACTACCACCATCACTTCCTCACCTGTCTACTACCTCCATCACTGTCTCACCTGTATATACTACCTCCATCACTGCTTCACCTGTATACTGCCACCATCACTGCCTCACCTGTATACTACCACTATCACTGCCTCACCTGTCTACTACCTCCATCACTGCCTCACCTGTATACTACCACTATCACTGCCTCACCTGTATACTACCTCCATCACTGCCTCACCTGTATACTACCACCATCAATGCCTCACCTGTCTACTACCTCCATCACTGCCTCACCTGTATACTACCACCATCGCTGCCTCACCTGTATATACTACCTCCATCACTGCCTCACCTGTATACTACCTCCATCACTGCCTCACCTGTATACTACCACCATCAATGCCTCACCTGTCTACTACCTCCATCACTGTCTCACCTGTATATACTACCTCCATCACTGCCTCACCTGTATACTACCACCATCACTGCGCCTCACCTGTATACTACCTCCATCACTGCCTCACCTGTATACTACCACCATCGCTGCCTCACCTGTATATACTACCACCATCAATGCCTCACCTGTATACTACCTCCATCACTCACCTGTATACTACCTCTATCACTGCCTCACCTGTATACTACCACGATCACTGCCTCACCTGTATACTACCACCATCACTGTCTCACCTGTATACTACCACCATCACTGTCTCACCTGTATACTACCTCCATCACTGTCTCACCTGTATACTACCTCCATCACTCACCTGTATACTACCTCTATCACTGTCTCACCTGTATACTACCTTCATCACTGCCTCACCTGTATACTACCACCATCACTGTATCACCTGTATACTACCTCCATCACTGTCTCACCTGTATACTACCTCCATCACTGCCTCACCTGTATACTACCACCATCACTGTCTCACCTGTATACTACCTCCATCACTGTCTCACCTGTATACTACCTCCATCACTGCCTCACCTGTATACTACCTCCATCACTTCCTCACCTGTATACTACCTCCATCACTGTCTCACCTGTATACTACCTCCACCTGTATACTACCTCTAATTTTTATAAATGATCTCCTTAACTGTACCTTAATTCCCATCCATTCATACGCAGACGACTCAACCTTACACTACTCCATTAGTTTTTCAGAACGCCCCAGCCAGCAATCCCTCAACGACAAACGTAATGAAGCCATAGAACTCTTAAATTCTGATCTAAATACTATTTCCAATTGGGGCAGAGAAAACCTTGTTAACTTTAATGCTTCCAAAACCCAATTTCTCCATCTATCTACCCGTCAGGATCTCCCAGCGGACTATCCCATATTCTTCAACAATACAAAAATCAACCCTTCATCTTCTCTCAATATTCTTGGTGTCTCTTTTTCTTCTGCTCTCATTTGGAAGGACCATATTACCAGTCTTGCTAAGGCAGCCTCCCAGAAGCTGGGTGTGCTCAACCGCCTTAGGGGGTTCTTTTCCCCTGCACAGCTTCTTGCTCTGTACAGGGGCATAGTGCGCCCTTGTATTGAGTATTGTTCACATGTGTGGGGAGGTTCCTCTCACACCGCTCTCCTAGACAAAGTTGAAAGGAAGGCCTTTCGTATCATTAACTCCCGTCCACTCACCAACTCTCTGCAATCTCTCTCTCTCCGCCGCAATGTTGCATCTCTCTCGCTATTCTATCGCTACTATAATAATCAGTGTTCCTCAGAGCTATCCCAGTGCATACCACCTCCTTTACGTAGGGCACGTGGTACCCGTCTTGCAACTCAATCCCACCCCTACTCTGTGCAACTCTCCAACCCAAGAGTGAAACGTTACTCTCAAACTTTCTTCTACTCAACATCTGAGCTCTGGAACTCTCTCCCAGAATCAGTCTTTCCCTCTTCCTATGACTTAAATTGCTTCAAACTCCGTGTGTCCAGGCATTTTGGCTCGAACGTCCCTTGATTTTGGCCCTGTCACTCTTTCAACTATGGGGGAGGCACTCGCTATAGGCAGTTATGCCTTTTGCCTCCCTCAATCACATAGAAAAAAAAAAAAAAAAAAATCACTGTCTCACCTGTATACTACCACCATCACTGTCTCACCTGTATACTACCTCCATCACTGTCTCACCTGTATACTACCTCCATCACTCACCTGTATACTAACACCATCACTTCCTCACCTGTATACTACCACCATCACTGTCTCACCTGTATACTACCACCATCACTGTCTCACCTGTATACTATCACCATCACTGTCTCACCTGTAAACTACCACCATCACTGTCTCACCTGTATACTACCGCCATCACTGTCTCACCTGTATACTACCTCCATCACTGTCTCACCTGTACTACCTCCATCACTGCCTCACCTGTATACTACCACCATCACTGCCTCACCTGTATACTACCTCCATCACTGCCTCACCTGTATACTACCACCATCACTCACCTGTTTACTACCTCCATCACTGCCTCACCTGTATACTACCTCCATCACTGCCTCACCTGTATATACTACCACCATCACTCACCTGTATACTACCACCATCACTGTCTCACCTGTATACTACCTACATCACTGTCTCACCTGTATAATACTACCTCCACTGTCTCTCCTGTATACTACCACCATCACTGTCTCACCTGTATACTACCTCCATCGCGGGGTTTCTCTGAAAATAAAGCTTGAGAATATGAGTAAGAATAATTGTCTAGATAGGGTAAATTGCCGTACTGGTACATCAGATAGGAATAGAAAATTTCAGTCACAGGATTTTAATTGTACTGCTAGTAGAAATATTGAAGGTGTAACAGAAGATGGAAATTTAGTTAGAAATAAAGGTAAATCCGATACCAGTAAAATAAATTCATTGCGATTATATTCTACAAACTGTAGGAGTTTATGTAACAAAATGGATGAACTTAGAGCACTTGTTAGCAACGAAAATATAGACATTATAGCACTGACTGAAACATGGATTAATACAGAATCAAGACATTTTTTAGCAGAATTCCATATACCAGGATATAGTTTGTTTAAACTCGACCGAACAAGTAGGAGGGGCGGCGGAATAACAGTGTTTGTCAGTTCTTTAAAAAGCTGTATTAAATCAGGTATTAGATTAAATACTGATAACGAAAGTGTTTGGGTAGAGGTTAGCGAAGGTAGTGAGACCATAATTATTGGAGTTATTTATAGACCACCAAATATGAGTAGAAACGAAGGTACAGCTTTATGGCAGGAAGTGAAAATAGCATCAAGGTTTAGCAATGTGTGCATTATGGGGGATTTTAATTTTCCGAATATTGATTGGCAGCATCAAATCGGCGACTCAGATTCAAAAGAGTTCATTGAGGCGGTACAGGATAGTTTCAATTCATAGACTCGCCTACTAGAGGTAATAATATCCTCGATTTAGTTCTCAGTAATAATGAACAAATTATAAATAATGTAGAGATAGGAGACCAACTAGGAAATAGTGATCATAAATCAATTTATCTTAACATACAATGGACAGGAAAGGCTAAAGAGAATACGACACTTATCTCAGATTTCAGAAAAGCCAATTATGGTGGATTAAGAAGAGCCTTAAGAGTCGATCCTATTATTAAACTTGTTATGCCCTGTTTTTCTACAGGATTAACTTGGGTAATGTGAGTTCTAACTGACTGGGTATAGAAGGCTGCATGCACAAAACAAGGTATGAGGAATAGAGAACACAAAATAAACACACGGTAACAAGACACACGATCACTTTTATTGATGTACACACTTCTATAGTTTTCTTGATGATGATTAATATGAAGCATAAGAAGATATGAATACTTGTACAAGACAAATGATAGAATTGAACAACACTAGCATTAAGTGGATCTGGATGGAGCCTAGTCTCCCACTTCCAACGTTCAGGTATTAATCTTCTGATCACTGGCTTTATTCACAAGTTTATATACTGGAGACCATAAATGTTACTTATAGATTCATATTCACTGTTAGATTTATCACTGGTAGCTCTGGTGCACAAGTAGTAGTTCACAGACTAGATTAGACACGCGTATTTTAGAGCACGGGAATTCTAGTAACCTCAGGGGGGTACTGATCTAAGTTTTATATTCTTGTATCAGAAACACATAGAACGCAAATCAGTGGGCGAACATCAGATATCACTAGGGTTTCACTTCTATGTAATAATATCTGGATATATGGGTAATTACGAGAGTTAATATCGCCTGTTAATTAATAAACACTGATACGCTTAGCACTTCCTAATGGAATGGTTATATATAAATTATACTGGGGCAAAGATATAGCCACTTCATAGAAATATTAATAAGTGAGTCTCTAAATAGCACTGTAGCACTGTAGCACTGATAGAGTGAATCTTGAGTAGTATTTGATTGGTCTGGTCCTGGTTATCTTGCGTCCGTGATGTTGGGGGCTAACGACTGGTTCCGCGGCCGTCCAGATGGTCCATAAATTATGTAGAAAGTTCTCAAGACGGATCTCTTAGCGATCGTTGCTGGTTACACTCTTATATATCCTCTGGTTTCTAGACCTGAATCACAGATATTAGGATCTTCCTGTCAATCTGGATCGGAATTAACGCCAAGCGTATCTCACGTCGATCGCTCAGCTTCCCGGTCTGTATGAAGGTTATAAGGTGTACGTAGATTTCTTTTACATGGACAGATCCTTCTATCTAAATCTGCCACGGAGTCTGCCGGATCTGGAACTCAATTCTCAGGAACAAACAATGATAGAGCTAGAGGTCAACACAAGGGACCAGCCACTGTTTGGTGTCTATCTTTCAACTGATTTTACTGGGGGCTGGAGCTCGGTTTATAGGTTCGGTTTTGGACCCTGTAGGCAATAGGGATCTCGAGTTTTGATGGACTTATTTGAGCTCTCAATTGATACAGGAACTAGGTAAGGTGGTGATTACTGTTGTGGCACATGGCTGTATGGAGCCTTCATAATGTGATATAACTGAGCCTTAGTAAGAGGTACTATTTTGGCTATACTGGAAGTATTTAGGGGAGAGAGACTGGATCTACTTTGCGAGGAGGTTTGGGACATCTTTGATAGGAGCGTCTCTCTTAGATTGCTCAGTCTTCATTCTATGGTATAGCTGAGGTGCTAATTTGGTTATCGGAGTATGCAAGAAAGGTTAATGGGTTATTGTGGGTTAATAGAGGTTAGTAAGGGTGTTAGTCATACATGGTTAGTTCATTGATAGGAAGAATTCCTGTGCTACCTGGCAATGACCCGGAAGTCAAAACAGGGGTCAGGTGTACCTCCGCAGGGGTAGGGGTTTCCCTCCTCGGGTGGGTGAAAGGGGTAGGTGCGCGTCCTCTCTCTGTGATGGTCGTCTGGGCGGCTGTGGCTGGGGGCTTGCCATATTACAAGTGTTTGTAATAACCCTCTGTTTATGAGACAGATGTGGGTGTTCGTAATACCAAAACCGAAGGTGCCTTGATCAGCTGGTTTAATTGGTTGGGTTGTTAATTGCATGGTTTGTTGGATGTGGTGGAGACTGGGTTGCTAACTCTGCCACATTTATCTGGAAGTATGGCAATAGAGGTTAGTCACTGGCGAGGCGGCTAGCCTCGCACTGACGATCAATTGGTACAGGGTTGTAAATGGGTTGTGAGGGAATAGATGGCATGCAAAGGGTTAGTAAAGTTCTAATGGTGTTCCTTCCTACTGGGGGAAGGTAGGCTGGATAGGAGTATATATACAAAAGGTTTGAGAATGTTAGTAACGGAAAAGTTAAGGATATTCAGGGGGTATGGTGGAGAGGCTAGGTCAGGAGGGAGTCGAGGAGCGTGGGGGGTTAACGAGAGGGAGAGGGTTAAGGGGGGCTACGTGGAAGTTTGACCCTAAGGTCTCTGGGCGTAGGGGTGGCATTAGGCTACAGTTGGTATCTTAGACTGGGGGTTAACGACAGGGAAGGTAGGTTAATCAAACGCTACCGGGGGATGAGCAATAGGTGGTGGTATATGAGTCTGGAAATTATAGAATCATGTGGACTGTGGGGAAGATAAGGTTAGCTGTAGGTGTGTGCTTGACTGTGGATAAAAGTAGAGAAAAACATAGTGTATTATTACTCGTCAATACGATGGGTTATGGACACTATTAGTTGACACAATTTCTTGCTGATCTAGTTGTCCCTGGGAACTGCGTTTTCTATGAAATATATACCAAAGAAAGCGGCAGTTCGTAGGGGTAGCTTCGTTATTGTTTCGTGGTAGATATGTGTCGAGACAATGGTAAAAGAGGGTTATCTATACAATCTCTGGTTGGGGTAAGAATTAGAGTTACTGCATGGTTGCTAACATCTTCAGTCATTATCTCTGTCTAGGTCTTACAGGAATAATGGTTATATATACAATGGTGTACCCGTGGGTATCATCGTGTACTTAATCTAGGGGGGGGGGGGAGTTTTTTTTACATAAGATTCCCTGGTTTGATGAACATGGAGTAGAATTGGGCAATACAGGAACAATGGAATTTCCTATACCATCTCGTCTGTGCAGGAATATAGTTACTGGATTGCTCGCGGCATCTTCAGTCGTGAGATCTGGCAAGATAGGGCAGGCGTAATGGTTGCACGATGGTGTACCCGTGGGTATTATAGTTTCTTATCAATTATGACATGGTGGTTAACATATTACTTCTCGGATGGCAGAACATACATAGATTTATGGGGGCGGTTTGTCTTCAGAAACTTAGTCTGGCAAGACAAGGTATTTTAGGGTATGTTGATATTGATATCTTAACTTAGGGACAGGGCATGGGTGTATTAAATTAAGGTGTATTCATGTTCATCATCATGTAGGTAGAGTCTGGCGGGTAAGAGGTGTAGGACACGAGGGGTAGTGGATACGCGAGGTGGGGGAAGGGTCAGTGGTTAGAAGCGATAGGCAGGTGTGGTTTGGAGCTACTTAGCCCTGCGGGCTTCGGCCTGTCTGAACTGGTTGGCTTGGTGCCTTCTCTCCTTCTTTCTTCTCTCACGCTGATCTATGGGGCGTCTGCTCTCACCTGGTCCTTTCGTTCTGTGGGCCTTTCCTTCTGGTGTTTCTGTTCCCGTTTCTTTGTTGTTCTCGCTCGTGGCTTCCGTGGTGGGCTTCTCGTTCTGGGGCATTTTAAAACTATTAAGTGGACCCAGGTGCGCTAATGAACATACTCTCTCTCAGATACCTGTCTTAACTCAGGATAATTTGACAGCTACATATAATAATTTTATTTCTTCACTCCACAATGCGCAAAATAAATATATCCCCAAAAGAAAATTTAGATAAACACAGAACCAACCCAAATGGATGAATAATAGACTATTAGACCTTCTAGGAAAAAAGAGAGGAATATATAGACAAATTAAGAAAGGCGAAATTCACCTACTTGCTTACTATCAGAATCTATCAAGAGAGGTTAACAAAGGTATAAGGACAGACAAAAGAAATTATGAAATCAGGATAGCCAATGACTCAAAAAATAACCCTAAGGCTTTTTACCAGCTATATAAATCTAAAGTTAGAGATAAAATAGGCCCCCTTAAAACTTCGATAGGAGAAATGACAGAAAATTATTTAGAAATGTGCAGTACATTAAATAGTCAGTTTCTATCTGTTTCAACTGGGGTTGTGTGGGACAGGGATCTGCCTTGCTTAGGCCAATCGGCTTTCTGCAGACTCCCATTTTCTTATGTTCTTATGTTCTTATGAAAATTTGGTAGAAATTATGTGCTTAAGGAAATTGACAGACTGAAACCTCAGAAATCGCCTGGTCCCGATGAGGTATATGCTAGAGTATTAAAAGAAATGCAGAGATGAGTTAAGTTACCCATTAACATTTATTTTTTAACAATTCATTAGAAACAGGTATAGTTCCAGAAGCTTGGAAGCTTGCAAATGTAGTTCCGATTTTCAAAAAAGGTGATAAATCAATAGCATATCCAATTACCGTCCCATTAGTCTCACTTCAATCATAGGAAAGCTACTAGAGTCAATTATTGCTAGGAAAATGAGAAACCACTTGGAAACATTTAACTTAATCAATTCTTCTCAGCATGGATTCACTCAAGGACGTTCTTGCCTTACTAATTTGCTTAGTTTTTTCTCAGAGGTATATGAAGCAGTAGATAATGACAAGTCATATGATATTATATATTTAGATTTCAGTAAAGCTTTCGACAGAGTCCCTCATGAGAGATTGATGAGAAAGGCTGAGGCACATGGAATAGGTGGGGCGTTGTTAGGATGGATTAGGGCATGGCTAATTGGTAGGAAGCAGAGAGTCAGCATAAATGGTACTAAGTCAGAATGGGGATCAGTCAAGAGTGGTGTCCCCCAGGGATCTGTATTAGGTCCTCTGTTGTTTATTATATACATAAATGACCTTGATTTAGGTATAACTAGTAGGATAAGTAAATTTGCAGACGATACCAAAATGGGGAGAAAAATTAATTCAGTTAGAGATAAGAGTGTCTGCAAGGGGATCTAGATACCTTACACGAATGGTCAGTAAAATGGCAGATGAAGTTTAACATTGACAAATGCAAGGTATTAAAGATAGGGAAGATGCATACAAATTAAAAAAAAAATGGGTGTGTAAGTAAAATACTGTCTCCATATGGAGCAGGTACTTCATGTGACAAACCAGTGAGTAAAATAGAAATAATCAGTCAAGATAGTGCGGATATAGTGATGTGTAATAGTAGTATCGATAACACTACACATGTAACTGATAGTAAAGATGAGAATACTGATAGAGTAGAATTTCCGTCTAGAGCTAGTAGTTCAACAGGAAATAATAAGTTAACTAAACACAATAGAAAATTAGTTGCAAATAAAAGTAATAGGTTGAGGGTATATTATACAAATTGTAGGAGTTTATGTAACAAAATGAACGAACTTAGAGCACTCGTTAGCACAGAAAATATAGACATAATAGCGCTAACTGAAACGTGGATTAATACAGAATCTAGGCATTTTTTAGCAGAATTTGATATTCCAGGATATAGTTTGTTTAAATATGACCGAACAAGTAGGAGGGGCGGGGGTATAGCAGTGTTTGTCAGGAGTACATTAAAAAATTGTATTAAATCAGGTATTAGACTAAATAATGATAATGAAAGTGTTTGGGTAGAGGTTAACGAAGGTAGTGAGACCATAGTTATTGGAGTTATATATAGACCGCCTAATATGAGTAGAAATGGCGGAACATCGTTATGGGAGGAAATTAAAATAGCATCAAGGTTTAGCAATATGTGCATTATGGAGGAGGATTTTAATTTTCCGAACATTGATTGGCAGCACCAAATAGGCGACTCCGATTCAGTAGAGTTTATTGAGGTAGTACAAGATAGTTTTGTATTTCAATTCATAGATACGCCGACTAGAGGTATTAATATTCTTGATTTAGTTTTCAGTAACAATGAACATATGATAAATAATGTAGAGATTGGTGACCACCTAGGAAATAGCGATCATAAATCAATTTATTTTAATATACAATGGACAGGGAATGCTAAAGAGAATACGACACTTATCCCAGATTTCAGAAAAGCCGATTATGGTGGGCTAAGAAGAGACTTAAGCAATTTTATAACACTGCTATCAGGTGGCTCCAATTGTTTTCATAGCATGATGCGGATGATGAGCCTTGCAGATTCTAGTGGTGGAGTTCAGTGACCAGAACCCCAACGGCAGCGAACCAAATCAGTCCTCAGCCAATAGCCTACCAATTGGATCAATTTGACCGCTCAGCTCCATATAGAACATGGACCAATTCAGCCATACATGTGTACCCAATAGCATGCATGTGGACCAAGACACCTGCTGAACAAATTAAACCTCTGCAGACAAAAATTATCAGCCCATAAAATTAGACACGCTGATCAGCACATATCAACCATAAACCAAAACCGCCAAGAATCAAAGCGGCCACTCAGCCAATACGAATTTGCTTAAAAAAAAAAAAAAAAAAAAAAAAAAAAAAAAAACGCCCATGTCGGTGAAATGGAAGCAATATGTGATTATAATAATAATAATAATAATAGTTCTTAAAGCTAGTGCATGCTAAGCCAGCTAAGGATAGCCCAATAAGGCCGATTAGGCGTATTTCCATTGGGGTCCTGTACCACTAACCCCATCCCCTTGCTCATGAGGGATGGTAACATCTCAGTGCTTGTGAAAAATCTTTAATGCGCCGAGTGTGGGCGCGATCCCGGGCCTTCTGGATGGAAGTCCAAGACGCTAATCACTACACCAACGTCGCTTGTTTTCTTTCCACCACCTCCTGCCTTCCCCTTACATATGTGTCGTACCCCCCCCCCCCCTCCTCTATATTGTACCTTTTCCCTCCATTTCACTCTTACTTCCTACCTCAACCACCTGAAATACGTCCACCCTTCCACCCCTACACTCTCCCGACCTCCCTCTTATATGCACCGTAGACAGCTGGGAGTCAGTAGCCTATGCCTCACACAAGCAATGGAAGTTATCCTCCCTCGTATACGTCCCCCCACTGCCCACATCTCATGTCACAATTTTATTTATATGTTTTTTCACTAGATAATTAGATCCTTAGGCTATGTGATGATTGAGGAGGGGGGGGAGGGGACACGTACATAATTATGTAGGAGTGGACGTAGCAAGTAATGGAGAGGAATTATCTTACCTAATCACAAATTTCTTTGTTTTGAGTGCCACTGGGGTGTTTTAAATTTTTTGTTTATGCTCTGGATATATTGAGGACGGTCGCAGTGCACCACAAAAACCTCTATTGAGGACGGTTGCCATTTATGAGTTAATATGTAGCCTTTAAATTCGTATCTCTATTATATATAAATAATGCACCTGTCATTTTGTAAATAAGTAGGCCTACCGAATTATGGAAGTGGAAGAATTTGTTAATCATATATTGGGCATATCTAATGAGGTGACCGGTCAACTCAACCAGTAGACCATTTCAACCAGTAGCTCTCAACCAGTACCAAATCAACCAATACGGTTAGGTTAGGTTAACTGTAGGTTAAGTTAGTACTATATTTTGGCACTGGTTTGGTTGGTCTGGGTTAATTTGGCACTGGTTGAGAGCTACTGGTTGAGATGACATGGAACCATCTAATGAAGGTATAAGCACAAGATTATGAATGAACACCTGTGTGGGTTAATTGGGTGAGTGTTTGAAGTTACAAGTGAACTATACAAGGAAGAATAGTAGTATATGGGACAGAGAGTTTTCATTGTATTTGACTACCCATGAAAGCAAACACTCAAATGAAGAAAAAGCTACGTTTGTTACGGGTGTGTGAGTTTAGTTCACTCAGTTCATGGTACTGTTATCCTCGCACTCACTCAACAGGTGCGGTTTTAGTCAAGCGAGAGACTAACGTTCCTTTCTATGTTAACACTAATAAACCGACTTAATACAAATATTAAGGAAAGATGAATATCATAATTTAAGTTTCTATTATTACTTTAATAAATAGAGTTATAGTTTTGATTTTAGCTGTAATATTAGGAGCACGGCTAATATAACAAAACATTTGAGGTTTGTTGACAATATGGCAGAGGTGTACTAGTTTGTTTGACAGAGCCTTTTTCGTAATGTATGTGTTGTTAATTTACCTAGTAATCGATTAAATAGCGTTATAATGTAGCTGGATATCATATGATCCATATTCCTGTAACAGCACGACCGTTTAGTATTAGTACTTAGACGAGAAGCTTTTAGCGAATAGCCTACCTGTTGGAAAGTCCAGTTTGATTTTGACCACCTTAACCTATTTTGCCAAATTTGAAGTTTGGAAGAGCCCGCAGTTTTGAGTTAGGCCTAATAGGATGGTTCACAGTCATGATATTAAAAAGTTGCACACCGTCTTATAGCCTAGCTGCATTGAACTAGCCTAGATTGGGCAATTAGGCCTAGGCCTAAGTGTGATTTTACAACCCTAGCTAAGCTAGCCTAGCCTAAACCTGCTTGTCAATTTAGGCTAGGCTTTGGGTGCAGGGTGAATATTTTATTTTGATTTTCAGGCATTGATCTAGGTCTAGGCCTATTGGCCTAGCCTAATTGGAAAAATATTACGGTACTGAAACTAGGCCTAGTCTAGCCTACCACTAATTTTCAATTTTTTTTTTGGGGGGGGGGGGGGGGGGGGGGTGTTTAGATAGCCTAGCTTGATAGGCCTAGGCCTAGCCTAAAAAAAAAAAAAAAAAAAAATCTTAATAGGCCTAGGCTAGCCTAGGTTAGGCTAGGGCCGTTAGGCTATAGCCTAGCCTAGGCCTAGAGTGTTGTTTTATAGCAAGGACTGCAGGAAATAAGTATAAGTGTTTACCCATTAGGCTATCCAACATAGGCCTAGCCTAACAACCAGGGTGTCAATCCACAAAATATGAATTGTGTTATCATTATGGTTTATTATTTTGTTATCATTAGCCTATAGCGCGGCGAAGGCGCGAGCTCTAGGGGGGTCCGGGGGCATGCCCCCCAGATTTTTTTTTTTAGAATTTAGGTGTCTAAAACAGTATTTCCTGCAATAAAAAAACAATAAAGATGGAAAATATGGAGACCAAAATTGTGTCAATTTAGCCTAGCCTACCTTTTTTTTTTGGGGGGGGGGGAGTTTCTGTTATCATTATACAAAAAGTTCACTGCGTTATCACTAAAAAAAACAGCGTCGTTTGACACCTTGCTAACAACATTCTAAAAACACGTCCCCCACTAGTGGGGAGGGCTATGAAGTCTATGAAGACCAGGGAAATTGAGGGGTTAAAGAGGATAAAAAGCAAAAAAATAAGCTCTTATTTGGCCATAGCCTAACCGTTTGTCGTGGAATAGCCTACAGAATAAGTTGAGTTCTAGTAGTTCATGCCTCATTGGTTAGGGCATAAATCATCTAAATAGGCTAGGCCTATCCTTGACATAATCCAACGGTACCTTAGTACCTCGCCTAACCTCCGTGAATAGCCATGTAAACAAAGTGACATGCTAAACTCTCCCGATCCGTGCGCTAGTATAGAAATACTGCATAATTTTTAGGGTAGCCTATGTTTCCTATTTTGATAGTTTGAACTTAAAATTATCAAATAGGCCTAGGCTATATTGCTGCAAGAGTCAATGTTTTATATATTTTTTAATCAAGTGTCAACTAGAGTGTTATTGATGTTACAGCCTTCCAATCTTCAATGTGTACAGAATGCTAATATACAGTACTTATATTTGTTCATAGGTTTTGCTGTGTGCAGAGCCAGCAGTTGACATGCAGCTAGTTTATCAACATGCACGAACTCTTCACCCAAGTCCTCTCACATAAGGATCTCTCAAAGGTATGATAGCTTTAATAGTAAGGATTGTGTTCTTTTATTTCAAATTTTATTTTATTAGCCTAAGCGTTATTTCCACAGTGATTTTGAATTTTTTATTAGTTCCTTTGCGTTTATCTTGTGTCGTCCCAGTTTTGGTTTGTTTATTTTGCAAGTTTTAAATTATAATGAGTGTCAAACGAAAGCCGAGTCCATTAGTTTTAGTCTTTATAATTGTATGTGTAAAGATAAAATTATGGTTTATAGTTCATAGTTTGTCTTTGGAAGTGATAATATGGCCAAAACAATGGTATTTCATGTTAATTTTCTTGCATTCCTTCTCATATTCATTCAAGTCTTCACACAAAATGACTAGAGTTTGACACTGCGCACCGTACCATGGTGTTTAGTATGGTAGGTATATAGTAGGTATGTACAATAATATGTCATATTGAAGTGAGAAGTGATGGTAAGGAAAATATATTAAAACCATAATAAGCAGTAGATATAAGAATCTTTGATTTTGATTGAATATACAGTACCAGTATGTCATATTAATTACCGGTAGTAGCCTAATAATGTATTTATCAATCTTTTGATGAGACTAATTTCATCTCATGTACTGTACTTATATGATCTTATATTAATACGCTGCAATATTTTAATTTGCAAAGGTGAATGAATATTTGTATGCCTACAGGTATGTGAATATGGTAGGTAAATAGGCTACCATAGACAAATAGCAATTCTTCAGTGTACTGTATATATGAGTGAGTTCCCTGCACTCTTATAGATCATGAATGGAGCAGTTCATTGCTGAATGAGAACCTGGAACCTTATATGTACTAGCATATGTATTTTATTATAGTGTATGGTAGCTGTTTTAGTCGCTATTTTCTTATTTTGTTATTATACAGTTCTGATAATTACAAGTCTCCCATTTTTACAGGCTGGAGACCTCTTCAACGTTGCCGACCATGTCATTGTAAACGACTTGACTGATGTGGTAAAAAAGATCCTGGAAATTGCCTGTTTGCCAGAATACACACGAAACGACAATGACCAAAGTGTTGTTGAAATATGCATTACTCGAGTCACATCAGCAATCAGGTAAAAGATGTGTGCTGTACAGATAATTTTTTTAGCTATTAATGAAGTATATAATTTATGTTGTATATATTGTATGTATTATATTACTGCTACTGATAACATTGAATCATATGTTACCAAAAGCTGTTGTTTTCTGTCGTCATAATCGCCAGTTGGCTACATCAGCGGATTCAATAGTGCTCACATTACATAACTATAGTATCATAAGCTCCTATCATCTCCAACACCGAGGTTTCCTTCTTCTCCAATGCTAAAGATTGGCCTTGTCATGTACAGTATTAACCCATTCAGTACCAAGGACGTCCTTTCCATCACATTCTGGCAACTATTAGACAATTTTATCAGCTTAGGAAGGACCTGTACCAATAACAAAGGCTTCAAAGTATCTCAACCAACCCTTTAAACTACCACAGATCCTTTCTAAACTGCACAATATCATCTAAATATTGCTAGAATAAAATACAACACACGTCGCTGGTACTCAAAGGGTTAAACTGACTACAGTATGCACCCCCTAGGGAGACGGGCAGTATCGAGCAGCATGCAGAGGCCTTGGTGGCACTACTACAGACCTGCCTCAATCACAACCTGCGGCCGTCCTCCAGAGGCCGCGACCCACCCCATGCCAAGATAGCCTCAGATGTGGTTTCATGTATCTTCCTGGTCAGTAAATGCTGAATGCTGTATGTGTGAGAGAAGTGTGCTGATTATGTCTCTGATGTTTCATTAATCTTCCTGGTCAGTAAATGTTGAATGCTGCATGTGTGATAAGCGTGCTGATTATGTCTCTAATGTTGTTTTACCTGTATTAAGCTTCCTGGTCAGTAAATGCGAAGTTTTTATCCTAATGGCAGTGGACCAGTGGTTATTCCAGTGCTTGATGATTACTGACAGGCTGTGGTGCTTTTGCCATATGGAGAGAATGTCCGGATAATTGAGGGAAACATATTCATAGTATGTGTCACCCAATTTTGAGACATTACCCGGCACTGAAACGGTATTTAAAGTTATTTGTTTACACATATTTAAAAACCGTGAATTCCGGAAGGAAGGTCGAAGTTCCTGGGTTAAGGGACTTGAGTCCTCTTAGCTGAAGAATTTGCTTAGCAAAATTTGCAATTACCAGTTTATACAACAATCTATATTGTAGATATCAAGTAAATTTGTATGAAATTTTGTACTGTATTTTCTGTACTTTGAATAAATGCTTTTAGTCAAATTAGTGTTGCATTAACTGCAATTTGTGTTGTAAGTCTTCATAGTTTATTTACCCCTCCAATATGTTGATGACTTTCTTCCCTTTTCTGTGGCCATCATTAGACAATTTAATTCAGCTTAAGAAGGACCTGTGGGAGTCAGAGGATTACTTAAGATAGTTATACTTACTTTGATTCCTATAGTCTTTTCAAAGATTAGTTAAATAGTCTAATAATGGCCATGATGAAAAACATCATTGTGCTGAAGGGGTTACATAACTTTGAATTGAGAAAAATCACAGAACTATTGGTAGCTTTTTTCTGTAATAAAATGATACAATTTACTATAGAGATAAGTATTTTATTATAAGTAATCTGGTTGTTTCATGCTCTCTGGGATTAGCCATTTGCAAGTACAAAGGACCGAAAAAGATTTGTAAGTATAGCTCTGAAACTTTTAGTTAATAAGTACAGTACTGTATCTATATCTATATATCTATATACTGTACTCTGGCACATACCACTTCTTTTTTCACCATAATCATATAACGTTATTATGACACACCAAATCTTCATTTCTTGGATCTTAACAAAAAACATTGAGGCTGTGAAAAAAATCTAGGTGGTCGCCTACACAATTTGAGGCCCTAAAATACTTGTCAAGAGAGCCAAAAGCTCCATGAAAATGGGCACAGTGACCTAATTTGTATTTTTTTCTTGTTTTGGGGTATATCAATTGCATTGGGGAAAAATATATCCAGTACTGGCTGTGTACGAGTGTGTTAAAAACTGGCAATGGGAGGGTTAGAGCAATGTTTTGAAGATTAACTTGCTCATGTAGTGATGTACACCCTATGTGGTGGATTGTGTTCTTTTATATAACTTTTGACACTTAAAGTAGTTTCTTTATTCATGCAGAGTTTAATAAAATTTACCAGAACGTCCCCGACTTCTCAAATTGACTAATTCCTTGAATGTGACTACAGTGCGTTGTTATGTGTGCGATTAGTTTGCTTGGGAAACAGATTAACTTGCTCATGTAGTAATGTACACCCTATGTGGTGGATTGTGTTCTTTTATTTATAAATCATTATTTTATTTAAGCATTGTTTCCACATAGCGATTTTGATTAGTTGTGTATTTTTACTGTGTTCGTATACGTTTTGGTTTGTTTATTTTGCAAGTTTTACACTATAATTTCAAAATGTTATTTTATTAAGGGGAGGTTTCCACTTGAAGGATTTTTTTCTTGACCCCTTTCTAGCCCCATCGCTTTTGAGATTTTAAGACGTTTGCCCCATTAGTTTGGTGATTTTAAGAATTTCCGCCCCATTCTGTAAATGTTAAGACCTTTCCTGCCATTTAGGTGTCGATTTTATCCTGGCGAGCGATAGCGAGCCTGTAATTTAAGAGTAACCGGCCTTTGGCCGGGACATTTTTCTACCGAAAAATTTACAAATTTATCTTGAAAGGGGGTCAAGGGGTGACATTTTAAGATTGTTGGAGGAGTAGGAAACAAACTAAAAACCTCCCCTTAAGCGTTATTTCCACAGCGATTTTGATTACGGTAGTTCCTTTGCGTTTATCTTGTGTCGTCCCAGTTTTGGTTTGTTTATTTTGCAAGTTTTACATTATAATTTAAAAATGCACTGTATTGTCTTGTTTAGTTTGATAGAGATAAAATGAGTGCACAAACTTTATAGCTCATGGTTGTACAATAGCTTTTGTAACCGTTATATCTTTACTCTTCAGAATTACCTCAAACGGGAAGTGATGGCCTTAGCGCTCCCAGTAGCGGTGAAGTTCCTCCACAAGGGCAACCGGGAGTTGAGTCGCAACATGAGTTCCTACCTCTCCCTGGCAGCTATAGAGGCAGCTGATCTTCTGGCGCTACACATACAACCTATCATCGACTCCGTGATATCAGGCAAGTTACGGTTTATGGTGTTGTTGTTGTTCCCTATGCTTCCTGGCCGAACAGCCCCGAGGGTTTACGGTGTTTGCTATCATTGTTTTTTGGTAGAGAAGTCTTTTGATTGAAACTGTAATTAGAGGACAGGTTTAATTCATATCTGTAGATTGTATGGTGACCTATATATGTACAGTCGACCCTCGATTTAACGGACCCCGATATAACGGATTTCGGATTTAACGGACTCTGTCCGTAGCTGGACAATGGACCCAGCAACGGACAAAGTCTGTTGCTCGAAAAAAAGTCCGGTAATTGGCTGGCGCGGCGCACCATTTTCCCGGCAAACCCCTGTACAGCTCTCTTTCTATCTATCTATCTCTCTAATGCATCTACCTAACTCCCTTATACATTAACATAACTATTTCTTATTTGGTCTTTTTTTAATCTATGAATCATTTCTAATACGATGGAATTGAAAACAAAATTACCCTTCTAACACACAAATAATAAAATTAAAACGAGAGTAAATAAAAATGTCTCCTTTGTCTTTCAGAAACATAAGTCCGTCTCATATATGTTAGTATTTTATCGCTCGCTCGCCCCTAGCCACTCTCTCTCTATCTATTTATCTCTCTAATGCATCTACCTAACTCCCTTATACATTAACATAACTGTCTATTTGGACTTTTTGTAATCTTTGAATAATTTCTAATGCGATGGAATATAGAGACCAAATAACACACTTTTAAGTGTGTTCAATAGTTTTGCATTATCAATAGGGTTTAGCACAAGGCTTATCAACATTATCACAGTAACGGGGTCGGGGTTGAGGCCGGGACGGGGAGGGGAGGGAGTAGGCCTACAGCGGCGGGGATATCCTTTTTTTTTTTTTTTTCATGTGAAATTTATCATACCAATGACAAATACGACCTTTATTATGTTTTCAGGGACAGTACAGCACAATGTGCAATATGTTTACAAGGAAAGACATAAAAACACCCGGAAAGTTAAAAATCTTAATTTTCGAGGCGTATTAGGGCTAAATCTGCGATTTTCGAGAGCGATTTTCCAGTAAGGGACATTTTCTAGTAACGGACACCGTTTCCCCCCTATTAGTCCGTTAAATTGAGGGTCGACTGTATGTATATATGTATGTACGGTATATACTCTGGCACTTACCCCAGTTTTCCTTTTATTATTATTTTTTTATGGGGGTGGCCGACTCGCGTATGGTGACCTGTTATTATTTATTAATTTATTGTTATTAGTGAGGACTTAACCTAATGATCGTCTCGTCTCCTACAGGCAACTATGCACTCTCCCGTGTGCTGCCCCAAATTTACGCAGTGAAGAAGGAACCAATCCATGACCATGTGATGACGCTGGTCTCCCTCTTGCCCCAGTGTGATACCAACGAGAAACTGGGACTGCTCATGCTCTTCTCTCTCGTAGCTAAGAACAGACCCGCGGTAAGTTGATTGTGTTCTTTTAGTAAGCGTTATTTCCACATAGCGATTTTGATAAGTTATTTTACCTTTATCTTGTATCGTCCCAGTTTTGGTTTGCTTAGTTTGCAAGTTTTACATTTTAATTTATTTCAAATATTTATTTTGCTAAAGCGTTGTTTCCACATAGCGATTTTGATTAGTTCTTTTGCCTTTATATTGTCTTATCCTCGTTTTAGTTTGTTTAGTTTGCAAGTTTTACATTATAATAGTTCTGATTCTTGATTGGTAGGATCAGGTCGGGTTTATTTACACTGCATGAAGCTCAGTACTGCTCAGATTCTTTTATTTTGGTTAGGAGAGAGTTATATAATTACTCTGATGGATTAAACCTTGGTTAGGCTATAGTATATGAAGTAATATCGTTCTTAACACTAATAACCCCCAAATGAAATTAATTAAACCATGTGATCCTCCCGGGATTCGAACCCATGACACCATGAATAGGTAAAGATAATTTTGACTATGAACTTGGTAAATTTATATGTAAAATTTACCAACCATTATGAACTTGGTAAAAATATATGTAAAATTTACTAACCAAACAAAAAAATACAGGAACTGCACAGTGTAAAGACAATATAACTTATCAAAGTCACTGTGGAGATAACGCATTGAAGATTTAGCAAAACAATATTAAGAAATATAAATAGCCTACACAAAACCACTACATAGAATGCACATCACTATAGGTCTATGAGTAAATATCTTGATTAAATAACTTATTACATTTTAGCTTGTTGAGTTGACATACTGTATAAATGAGTGTTAAAGTCATAATTTTTCTCTATTATTCCAGCTTCTAGAGCCATCACTGCCACAGCTGGTAGAATGCCTTAGTTTGAGTGCCACATCACTGGCAACACTACAGATTTTCGTGGAGCTATGTTCTTGGCGACCCCATCCATTCTCGGAGCATGTTAACCGCTTGAAGAGGATCGTTGAGGAACAGCCTAAATGTCTGGCACTGGCTCTGCAGGTACTGTATGCTATAATGGGTTTTATTTCAACTGATGGTAAATTGAATCCCTTAGCAGCTAATTTCTCGATACTTAATGGAAAAAATATGAAACCACTATGTCTCTGCTTCATATTCAGAGCAAGTTTATATAATTAGCACCATATGTCTCTACAAAATCTTCAAAATAACGGAGAAATCTTGATAGAAACTTTGCAATTTACCATCGGTTGAAAAGAAACAGGGTATAGTTATATTTGTCACTGTTTTTAAGTCACTATTATAGTTATTATGCACCATCTAACTCTTGAAGACTAAATGCTGATTGTCTAGAAAATTTCCAGTGTATTGCTTCCCTTTAGCTGGCCACTGGTTGTTATCCATTTTGCCTGTTTGCTCCCCTCAGCATTCCATAGTACAGTGAACTCCCTTTTATCCAAAATTCAAATATACAAAAATGTCAGTCAACCAAAGTGTTTGCTATCCATATTTGTCACTAGTTTTCACTTATTTAAGCCTTTCTGGGTGCTTAATTGCATAAATTCAACCCCTCTGAAGTAGACATCCCTTGAATTAGATGATAATTTGAAGTTATAACCTAGAAATAGTTTTAAATGCATTGGAAACAGTATACTTGTCCATTTGTACACATATTTAGCTCTATATAGAGGGTCTCTCGGATCATTCAAGAGAATCAAATACAGACTAAATAAATTGTTACTATCAAATTCCTCTGATAGTCCTCAAGTGTTTCTAATAGCTTGTGACTAGTACTGCACTATTTGTTTTACATTGTAGAAATATCTAGTTAATGTACCTTTCTCTAAGTTTCACACATGATCATCATGGTTCTTGGATAACTGTTGATTTTGACTGTACATAGTTCAATAAAAGTATGGTAATGTGTATTTTGTGTCGTCAGGTGATGGCAGCGGTGGGTCGCATCAGCAAAGAGAAGGGCAAGAGCTCCCTCGACTACATCGCCCAGCAGCTTCCCAAGGTTGACTCAAATAACCTTGGTGTAGGTAAGTTGAAAATACTGTACAAGGGTAAGGTGTATGGTCATAGATGAATACTAAATGATGAGTGACAACAGATATAGGGAAATTGAGTGAGATATAACAAGAACTGATATATGGAAATCAACTAAGAGTTATAGCTAGACAAGGAAGGCTTTAATAGTGTGGCAAGAAGACATTTTAATGGTGCCTGAGAATAGAGTAAAAACAATGTACAGTAGAGGTAAAAGATAAGGGAAAAGTAAGCAAAAGAGACTCTTCCACCTTGTTCATTTCTTTCCAGGAGCTTCCCAGGAGGAAAGAAGTCTTAAGAATTATTTTTAAAATGTTGACTAATTTGTGATTTGTGGCATTACAGTGTTGCGAGAGGTCCAGATTTTGTGCAGTCAGTATCCGGCCCTGCTTGTAGAGTCAGAGTCTCTACTGGTTGGGGTCAACAAGTGTACCGACCGCTCAAACGCCTCTGCCAGACTCTACATACAGCAGCTCAACAACGAGTACAATGAGATCAGGTACTAGATTATGTCAAATAGAGATCTATTACATTTGTGTAGGGGTGCTAGAGACCACCCGTTAAAATCTTTAGAATCAAACTGAAACATAAAGTATATTAATGTACTGTATATAGGACTACATTATTATGTTACTAATTTATGTATAGGTTTGATATACTGTATATACAAATTAGTGTATGTGGCAATTGTTTCAGGCTACTTACAGTTCGTAGAATAACCTTATAGGGGTACGATGTATCTTATATTATCTGGGAATAGGGTCCACGGTCACAGTATATAAGGTTTTATTTATACAGCAAGTTACAACTAAGAGCAAATATATATGTTTGATGAGGTTAACATACAAATATATAAGAACAATATGGCAAATAATATCTGAGGTTAAGCATATACAGTACATTATGTACGGTTGCCCACATAAGTTATATTCCTGATCGTGATTCTATGTATGAAAGTAAAATAGTATGAATGAATTGCGAGTGGTTTCTATTGATTATTATCAGTTGACTAGTCAGATGAGTTAACCACTGCATAAGAAACTACACTCACAATTCAATCATGTGCATTATATTTCTATGTATAATATTACGGAAAGAAACAGAACATAGGTGGGCTGACAACTATACCATTGATGTACCCTTCTACCCCAGAAACACCAACGTGAATCACACCCCTGGCGGTGTGACTATCGTACGAGTGGGTGGTGGGGGTGGTGTCAATAGTGGTGGGCGGGGAGAGAGCATGCTGGTGACCTCCTCCCGTACCGACCTGACTCTTCCCTCCCGTGACCTGACCATCTTCCAGCCCCATTCAGTGACTGGAGGGGCCAAGTTCACCCACAAGTACCAGAAGCACAGTGACACATCCAGGAGCACCGGCAGGCTGGTCACTGCCTCCAATAGATCCATGCCTAAGCTTAATGCATGTTAGTAAACTCTATTATATTTTTTCACCAACCAACTTTACTTCCAAACTCAATTAATGAAATCAACAAGGTTTTTAGAATTTACTGATCTCATCTTACAAAATCAGGAGTACAGTCGGCCCCGCAAGGGTGCGCACTAAAAGGGTGCGATTCTCCAACAGTGCGGCAGATGTCCGTGTGGTGCGTATAATCCAAGGGTGCAAAAAAAGCGCGAAAAAAGCAAAGCGTGCGTTTTTTTCACCCAATAACCCCTGAAAAACATGAACTAAGGAAAGAATACCTGTAAGTAGTCCCTCGTTATCGACGGGGGTTACGTTCTTAAGACTGCCGTCGATAGCAAAAACCGTCGATACCGCATTACCGTACATTACGGTACCGTATATACACGTACAGTATCCGTGGCCTCTATCCTATGTACTTTTAAGTGTTTCCTTTACACATAACCTTACATATTAGAGTATATTGCAAATATCTATCACTGAATACATTAGAGGCCATAATATACGCAAGAGATACAAGGTTTAGGCACAAATAAGCAAGTAAAAGGCAGGTGGACTTAGAGCTTCTGCCTTGTTTTGACAACATTAAAAATGGAGGTCGAAAGTGACGCTCCGATCGTCGGTGAATCCGGATTCACTCAAAACCTAGTCTTTAGGCTAATTATTTTTGCTCTCGTTTTCGGTGTATTTTCTTATTATTGTATGTCTTATTGTTCATCATTTAATCCACTTTTGGTTGGTATATTAGAGTAATATAAATAAACAATTAATCCGTCGATATATCAGTCGATACTCGAATCAGTCTAAAGTCAGTCGATAGTCGAATCCGTCTATGATAAAGCAATCCGTCTATAATCAAATCCGTCTATAAAAAAGCCGTCGATAGCGAGGGACTACTGTACAGTATAGAAATGTGATTAGATATTAGATAGAATATGGGTATTATACTCACTTTGGATGGTTTATGTATGCGTGGAGGTTGGGATGTTGGTCTTACTGAGGGTCCGAGGCTCCTCAGTAAGACCAACATCCCAACCTCCACGCATACATAAACCATCCAAAGTGAGTGTAATACCCCTATTCTATCTAATATCTAATCACATTTCTATACTGTGCAGGTATTCTTTCCTTAGTTCATGTTTTTCAGGGGTTATTGGGCGAAAAAAGGGTAAGTTTGAAGAGTCCCCGGACTACATAGTGAATTTCCCATAGGTTCTTAAGCTCCAAGGGTGCGTTTTACAAGGGTGCGCGCATGTCTCGGACTTAGGTAACCGCACCCTTGTGGGGCCCCACTGTACTGTATATGATAGTAATCTGGCAGTTAGATTTTTAAAACAAACCTGCATAGTCCATGAGGAAATCTGTTTCTGTAATGATGATTATTATAGTAGTTACAGTAAAGAGTTTATTTGTATCAAACGAAGTACTTTTAAGGGTTTTTTAGTTGTTAAATGCATCAGTACTATACCCTGCGTGTATCCTATTCTTTTTACTCTAAATTGATTGATCATATTAATTTGAGAATGGATGTCCATCCAGCTGAATGAATCTATGATATTAATTTTATTTGGAGTGTACTGTAAAGCTAAATTAAGCAATTAAGTCATTATGCTTATAATTTTATTGTTTACGTAGACTAAGATCAACATCAATGTTTTTGTTTATTAAAAAAAAATATAATATAATTAAAAAAGAAAAAAAAAATGGGGAATGGGCCTGAGCAGATAGATAGATAAAATGTGTATTGTAGCCACATAAGTAATCCTATACATTTTGGTTGCAGTACCTCAAAGCACTGGTAGACTGGGCTCCTCTTCCATCCAGCTGAACAAATCCATGACCCGCCTGAGTTCCTCCCATGGGCTACACATGAATCGGTCCATTACGGTGCTGGCACCTCCTTCCCGCCACTTCTCAGGCCACCTAGGACCTAGTTTGAGCCATTTGGGCCACACCATCCCCCCCTCTTACGGGGGCTCCTCGCAGGTCGGGGGCTCACAGATTGCCGTGTCCAGGCTTCTCTCTAGTCCTCCACCCTCTGTTACTGGGATCCCTCTGGCCACGGTCTCCCCACTCCCAGGTTAGTATTGGTAGAGTTGGTACATATTGAGAGCTACTGGTTAACCGTCTTGGTGGTGTAATGGTTAGAGTGTTTAAAAATCTGTGTGTGATAACCCAGGTTCGAATTCCGGTGGATCACATATATACTTTCATTAATTTTATTGGAGGTGTTTAGTGTTGTGGTGAAATTAATAAAATATAGATTAAGTGGCATATTGGCTGAGTTGTCCGGTCTTCACTACATGCACACAATACATATCTATGCCAAATTTTCTTGACAGGTACGGTGAGTCCGACCAAGAGTATGAGTTCCTCGCTGGCCACCCTGCGTGAGGGAGGCGGGGAGCTGGGGGCGTCGTCTAGTATCCTGGGCAGTCCTCACCACCACCACCTCCCTCACCACCTCCCTCACCACCCTCCTCCCTCACTGACTCATTCAGACCTCCCGCAGCATTCCACCCTCCCGGCACTAGGACAACACACGCTCTCTCTCCCGCTACACTTGTCCTCCAGAGAAATTGGTTAGTAAATAGCCTATGAAAGGATGAATTAGTGATATATGGTACTATATTACAGTAAATTGTTAACCCTTTCACACACAGGATGCTATTTGAACCTATTCTGGGATACTTAAAATTTATATAGCCTATATATATATTTGTTGAATAATTGAAAATATTCGACAGTGCTTTTCTGGATAGGTGTCCACCATAAGTATCTCATAACATGTAAACATATTGCTCGTAGTACACGTTTTTTTTTGTACATAGTGCCACTTGTTGCCCATATATCCGTATACTGTGAGGATGGACTGTATTAGGTTTGTTAATGAATAAAAACATTATGCTTTATTTATTGTAAAATTGAAAGTACCTGACATGACTTCAAGATTAATTTACTTTTCTTTCTTTGTGCCCACAGCTCCGTCCTCCCTGCCAGTGACGGGGTCCGGTATAACGGGCGTCCCTCACCTGCGGCACTCACAGTCACCTCTCTCCCTCCCCCCGACCAATAGCTCCCTCACCACTACTATCACCACCACAGCCATCACCACATCCACCACCTCTCCGTCCATCATATCACCACCAGGTAAGCATATTGTCACCATATTCAACTACGGTACCACACAATCACTTACGCCAACAGCATGATCTACACACCTTGAGAGCCCTTTGGGAAAGCCCGATCTCGGCCATGGTCTTCCTTAGGGACTCGGGGCTGTTCGGCCAGGCAGCCTAGGGAATGACAACAAGAACAACTACGGTATCATTAGCCACCTTTCGCACTACCGCTGCCACCAACTCTTCCTACATCATATCATTGCCAGGTAAACTTACTCTAACCTTTTTCAACAACAGTTTGACTCTTCTCTGCTACATAGCCTAGCAGAGAAGTTTATACTTGTTCAAGTTTAGCTGTAAGTAAATTTTTTATCATTTTTGTTCTTGTGTTTTTTTTTTTTTTTTTTTTTTTAATTTATATATAGTAGAAGGTTCAACATGGGCAATGATGTAATAGACTGCCTATGTCTCAATCCTATATGGGAAATGAACCTGTGACCTTTTCATTAGTATGCATTGTATATTGCTGTACTTGTTATTACTTTAAGCATATTGCTACTTTTTGGTGTTTTGTAATGGCTAGAGTTAAGGAGTTGGAGTTGCGGAGTCAGCTGTTTGGGTGCATTGGAGCCGGAGCTGTATATACAGTATACTCTTTAAATTTGTGGTCAAAGCCTCCACAACCCTATATTAATATGTATGGTATTTGTTATTGATTGATTGCAGTATTGTATATTTACATTTATTTTTACTTTGAAAGCATTTATAATATGTGATGATTTGCACTTCTCTTTCTTATTAGTGTACATTGTGTATTATTTGTTTATTTCCCTGAGAATATCTTCGCTATGCTATTTTTTGTATATGTTTTTGGTTACTATGAATTCTTTATTACAAGACTTAGGTGGCTTACTGTATTTGTATTACTTTGTTAATATGTGATTATGTGTGTTCCAATGGATTATTTTTATTTGTGTCTCCTTTGCATATATACTAGTATTATATTATGTATGTATCTGTACTTTATGATGTTTTCCAGTGGTTGTTTGTGACTTAGTAATGAAGAGTCACCTACTTTTTTTGATGTACTGTTAACATGTCAATCTCTCATGTTTATTCCTCCCTCTCATTTAGATTATGATGCCTCTTTCCCATTTATTGAGGTAATGGAGAGTCACGTACTGTAAGTATTTTTCGCAGGAAGTATTCTGGTCTGCCACTCTGCCAGGTTTTGAATTCAAGGTTTGTAGGAGTTCAGCCAAATATTATTGTGTGCATACTTTGTTCACAATGCAATTGTACCCAAAAATGTTACCAGAATGAAAACTAGGAGTAAGTTTGTTGAAAGTTATCTCAGGGTAGAGGACTTTGATTAAGAATTGCAAGGGACCATTCACGTGGAAAGTTGTAAACATTAAATAGGTTATGAAGCGTTGATGAAAAAAGTTGGCGATGGAATATTATTGGGAAAATCACATGCTTACTTTCATTAATTTCTCTGGGAGGTGTTTGGTGTTGGAGTGAAATTATTAAATATAAATAATGCTTGTGCGAGTCTGCCTTCTTGATTGTCTATGGGCATGTTTGTTGTTCCAGGGAGTAGTGCGTCGAGTGGAGTTGGTCTGACGGGGCGCTCTAACACCACCCTCACCCACATCATCCATGACCCTGCCTCTACCACCAGCACCACCAATGCCTGTACTCAGGTACTTACAGATTTCAGTTTGTTGGGGAATCTACAGACACTCTTAGTTAGCATGATAAGATAGGATTGGGACAGTTATTTCTAGTGATGCTGCCTGAGTGTTTTCCATTTTTTTTTATTTGCCTGGAAACTGATCTCAAGGTGCACCACCCCCAGAAAAAAAAAAAAAAATGGGGAATGGGCCTGAATAAATAGATACAAAATATATAGATAGTGTCTGAGGATACTTGTTCTTAGTCTGAAAGCAGGGGTTTTTACTGGAATTTAGTTCACACTTGTTTAGTTATATATTTTATTGAAAAATATACTATTTTGGGTATTCTGCAGAACAACTCGATTACGGGATTCCTGTCTCATGGAATTATTATTTTTCGCTCTTACCTTACTCAGGGGACCTTAGTGATGTGCGGATAAGGGCTACTTTTCTTATTTTGTCAATTTGATTTTCACTCCCCTATAACATTATCAGAGTTATTTTTGTACTGCCAGTCCAGGACACTATGTTTACATTCTAGCCTCCTTGGAGGCTCCTCCCTGATGTTTAGTAGCCAATCAGAGTGGAGCTTCACCTACAAAAAGTCAGTACATTTTTATTGGTACTTTCCTGTTATCGACAGCCAAAGCTGAAGATTGCAGAGTAAACACCATAGACTTTATCCCATCAATGTTTTTATAGTTTTAATACACAATTAGCGGGGATGTGGGGGCGGCAGCCCCCACCCATAATACTAGGATAGGGTAGGCAAGGTTGTTAGGTTAGGCTAATGTCTTTTTAAAGTTGACTAAATCGAGTAAACTCTTAGATTGTTTGGGTATCTGAATTTCAATTAACAATGCAAATGCTGATAAATAGTGCTTTCCTCACTCTCTAACAATATCATTCAGACTTACTAACCATTAAAATACACAAATAAAATAAATAAAACCTAAAGTAACAGGAGTAGTAGTTATGCAGAATTACCACTATTTTCATTGTAATGTAGATTTTTAAAGATGCCATTTTCTTTTCCTTTTCAGAGAATAAGTGTGTTTGAGCCCTTTGCCATGAGAGATACCGTCCAACATTTTTGTGAAAAGCACCTAGATAAAATTAAGGCTTATATGCAGAAAGTATTTGTGAAGCTGCCTCTACCAGTTCGGTGTGGTATAGAAGGTAAGACGGATGAATTGTATATACAGTATATATATTGATATAATTTTTTGTACAATGTACCGTGCCTTACTGGGCAGTAACTTTTTTTGTGTGCAGTATATTTATTTAGTCAATAATATTTTGTATGTTAATGTTAAGAATTATACGACCGGCCAACTCTGTTCGAAATCTGGGTGTATATGTGAACTCCCGATTAGATTTCAAAGAGCATGTAAACCAGATAGTTAAAAGTTGTTACTTGCACATCAGAAATCTCTATTTGGTGAAGCCGTTTATAACCAGACGTTGCCTCCTGACGTTGGTTCACTCATTGGTCTTCTCTCGTGTTGATTATTGCAATGCCCTGTTGGTGGGTCTTCCAAATTATATTTTAACCCCTTCAGACTCATATGACACAGAGGTTGCCAGATTAGCAATAAGAAATAGAGTTCTCTCACTCTTATAAATACCTCTCCAAAATTAGTTTTCTGCCCACAGCTAACTCAAAGACAACTGCAGAGGTTGAAGTAACTAAACTAAAGGTTTCTAAATACCCCTGATGGTAACAAAGGCTTTAAAGTATCCCTAATAGGCTCAAAATCGCGTCATGTGTCGGAGAGGGTTAAAGAAAGTTCAGTCTGTTCTTAACAGGGCTGCAAGACTCATTTTTGGTGTTCCACCTAGAACTCCTACTACATCTCTTCACATAGAACTGCACTGGCTGCCAGTAAGAGCAAGAATAGAATTTAAGTTGTGTTTGGTGACTTTTAAGGTTCTCAAATTTGGTGAGCCTAGGTACCTTGCGGAGCTGCTCAGGCGCCCACCGGCACACCATGGTGTAGTTGTGCATCATGACAATGACCCTTTTCGTCTTGATGAACCAAGGGCTTTCCAGCAGTCTTCTTTCTGTGAGAGGTCATTCTCCTACATGGCTCCGAGGTTGTATAACAGGTTGCCGCTGTCCATGAGACAACTGAGTTCTGTTGAATGCTTCAAGAGACAACTTAAGACTTTTCTCTTTGAGAGAAGCTATGATCTTGAGAGAGGTGTCATGACAGATGGCTATAGAGTTTAGGCTATTTTGCCACTGCTAGTGATTGTTAAATGTGTGTTGTATATAAGCCTTCTTTTGATGCATTGATTTTGTTATTCTTTTTTCTTTCTCTTTCCGAGCGCTAGTGAATTCTTCGGAAAAATTGGCGCTTATGAGAAATAAGTAACATGCTTATTATTATTATTATTATTACTTAACCCATTGAGCACCAGTTGGTTTAATAAAAAAGTACACTCCAGACCCAGCCACTTGTACTTTTTTTTTCTGAAAACACATGGAATGGGTTAGTAATGAAGGAAAAACAACATAAAGCCACTCACCTAGGTCATTTGGGGGTCCTGGGGGGCGGGGTGAAGTCACAATTTACAAGGGGTGAGGGGTAGGCAAAATACTGGAAAATCACTCCTGCGCGCACCCACACGCACGCGGCTGAGCAACCCATCGGTATTGTTCCGTGGGATCTAAAAGCAGTTCCCATACAAATCTGAACCCTCTACGAGCCGTATTTCAATGGTCAATAAGGGCCGTCGACTATAGCCGACGCTGGCACTGGCAGCGGTTTACAATGCCGTCGGAAGTGAGTCGACGCTAGTGCTCACCGGGTTAATACAGTATATACTGTGCCAGTATATATTTTGTGTATGTATATAAATTCAATTCCATGTCATTCACCATCTCTTAATGACTTATTATTTTTCCCTCCAGAGCGTAAGAACCGAAAGCATGCCAAGCTCTACTTTGCGTGTCAAGGTAAAGGAGAACATTGTCTGTATAACAAGCACTTCTTCACCATGAAAACCAGAAACCCCAGGATATGGATACACCTTATGTTCCTTGCTCTTCAGGTATTGATTGCTACTTTGCTATTTTGGTACAGTCGTGAGCCATTATATATGAACACCTCTATACATCTGAACCTTTAAAACCATATTATGAAGTATCGGGAAAGAAAATTATAATAATAAAAAATAATACCTGTACAACCAAAACAATAATAATATTTTGCAAGTTTTACATTATAATATATTTAGCATTATGATGTCTGATTGGGCTCGATACAGATTCAGTTGATGCTTAATTATTATGGTTGACGACTATTCCACCAAATCATATAATTCAGCTTAATAAGAATCTTTCATTCAATGGGATAGCCTTATCATGGATACTCCTTGCAATCTGATGATAAGTATTGGCTTATAGTATTGTCTTGTGATTTCTGTTAAATACTTTTATTAATTGTAAGAAGACACTCTGAATGAAAGTTCTCTCTTTCCAAATCAATCTCATAATTACAGTATTAGTTTACTTCGGAAACAGATTAAATTGCTCATGTAGTGATGTACACCCTATGTGGTGGATTGTGTTCTTTTATTTAAATTTTTTATTTTGCTAAATCGTTATTTTCCACATACCGTAGCAATTTTGATTAGTTCTTTTGTCTTTATATTGTCTCGTCCTTGTTTGGTTTGTTTATTTTGCAAGTTTTACATTATTATTAATTCTGTGTATTTTAGTTAAGGTGTGTAAACTGTGTATGTGTGTGTGCTTTTGTTTAATTGTATTACAGTATCTTACAACATATCTTGTTTCTCTTTCCAGGCCCGTTCATGTGTAGCACTGAGCACGCGTGAAATGCAAGTGAGCAGCCTCAAGAACTGCTGGGATATCCTCAAGTGTGACACAAAGACTTTCGTTACTTTGGTCACCTCCGCCTTCCCGTCCGCAAAAGTCAGTACCGTACCAATGTTGGTTTTGTCATTATATTTTGTGATTATTTGTTTAGTGTGTTGTCATTTCAATAGTTTTTAATTTTAATGAGTTTGTTACAGTAGGGTCCCGCATAAAACGAGTCTCGATTAACCCTCCTGGCCCGGGCAGGCTCTCCAAAGGACGGAGCTCGTATCCGGGCGATCTGGCCGAATATCAACAAAAGTAAACTAAGGTTAATCTCGCTTAATATATTACCTACATTAATCAAACATATATAGAAATGAGCGCCTTACCTTGCTGCGTAGAATGGCGTTGAGTAGAGCTCTCTAGCTCAACTGGTTCCGGAGTGATGGTGATGGAAGTGGAGGTAACTTTTGCCGCGTATTTACCTCGGCGCGTCCGAACACTCAACCGCGGCCCCGGCTACGACGCCCAGTTGCACTCGTAGCTCCACCCGCAATTATGCCGGGAAGCGATTTGATAGTGTTTTATTGGTTATTCTGTCATTTATTATAGTTATTATGTTATTTTCACTCAATAAAGTTATTTATATGAACTTATTTGTGTCTCTGTCACTTATTACTTCGTTTTATTATTATTATTATGATTATTAGTGTCACTTTCACTGGACTTTGATAATTGGTAGTGTCATTTCCCCTTTTATGTATTGTTAGGTAAGCTAATAATATATATAGTGTCACTGTCACACTTGTTCATATTGTTATGAAGGCACTTATTATTACTTGTGTGTGTCTCTTTCACTTATACTTAGTTTTATTATTATTATACTGTCACTTTGACTGGCCTAGGCTTATTGAGTGTCATTTTCACTTATTTATTGTTAGAAATATATATTTTAGTGTCACTTTCACTTGTTCATATTGTTATTGAAGGCACTTATTATTACTTATGTGTCCTTTTCACTTATACTTAGTTATATTATTATTCTTAGCCTACATTTGAGTGTCACTTTCACTGTTGTCACTTCCACTTCAAAAGTTTGTAGAGTGTGGAAGTCGTTGAAGCAGGTGCCAGCACACAGTCCAACTTGACACTCGAGGCATTCCCAAGTGGTTTTTGTGGCTTTGCGGGGTCTGCGAGTTGTGTGGCTGCACACATGGCACCTCTTCTGACTCCTAACGTTACTACCTGGTGCTTTGAAAGGAAGGGCGTTGAGCTGGTGCTTCCTGAAAAATTCAGCACACCCCGTTCTGTCCAGCTGGCCTGGTCCTTGTAGTGGCCTCCCTGGTGTAGCCGCATGTTTAGCCAGGAGCTCAAGTAGCACCTGCTTGTGGAACTTCCGCAGGGACTTGTACTTCTTGGCTCTTGGAGTCCTCAGACGGTAGATGTTGTAGGCATTGAGGACCGACATATCTACTGTATGCAGGATAAACTTCTTGTACCACCTGCACGATGTTCGCAGGCAGTCGATGAAGCCCATCTGCATGTCGGACTTGTCAACGAGGCGCATGTTGAGGTTATAATCCAGGACAGCAGCTGGTTTTTGGACGGGGTTCTTGGTTCTTCGGTCCACCTTCCCTGTGGCGATCATCTGGGCCTTGTGGCATGTGGTGAGGAGGTTGACCTTGCGCTGGTCATGCCAGTGGATGGAGATGATGGGGCCACTCTTCTTGTGGAAGATGTCCGCCTTCTTCGTCTTGGTTGGGTAGCCTGGCATGCCCTTCCTCTTGCCCTTGACTGCCGACAGTTCTGGTCTTGCGGTCATGTAGGTACTTGGTCAGGAGAGGCGACGTGTAATAATTATCTGTGTAGAGGATGTGGTTTTTATTGAAGTGCCTCTCCATCATCTTCTTCACTACAGCGCCACCAAAACCAATGAGGGGGTCAGTCTCAATTTCTCCAGCCTTGCCGCTGTAGACTATAAAGTCCAGCACATACCCCGTCAAACAGTCGCAGAGGACGAAGAGCTTGATGCCGAAGCGGTGTCTCTTGGACGGGATATACTGTCGGAAGTGCAGCCTACCACGGAACAGGACCAGAGACTCGTCGAGGCACATCTTCTGGAAAGGAATCAGGTATGTGGTGAACCGATGACGTATCATGTCATACAGCTTCCTGATCTTCCATAATGAGTCGGGAAGGTGGACTGCCATGTTGTTTGTCAGGTGGAGATAGGAGAGGATGTCGAAGTACCTGTCCCTGGACATGTATTTGCCAAATGCTGGAGTTGTTATGATGTCGCCAGTGATCCAGTAGTCGGCCAGAACGTGCTTCCTTATATGTGTCATCAGCATTGTGAGTGCCAAGAACACATATAGTTCTGCCACAGTGACAGCTCTCCATGCCACCATCTTGGCACTGGTCTTCCTCCCAAGAAAGTTGGCACAGATAGCATGGTGGTGATTTGTCTCTTTGACGAGGTATTCCATGACTTCATTGTCATAGAAGCCACAGAAAAGTTCACTGGGGGTAGCATCTGGGCCACAGGGATATGCTGGTGACACCCCGGAACCCATCTGTACCTCGTCAAAGGCCGGACAATCTGGCTCAAAACCAGCCCCATTTGTCCACACAAACAGGTCGGATGCTGATGCTCGAGGACGTGCAGGTGCAGCAGGCACACGCCCTGGACGCCCTGGCACACGCCCTTGGCCACACGGACGCGCTGCACGCCCACGCCCACGCCCAGGGGCAGCGGCGTCGGCAGACTGACCACGTCCACGACCTCGCCCTCTCGCTCGTCTTGTCGGGACTTCCTCTTCCTCTTCCTCTTCCTCTTCCTCCTCAGGCGACGTCAGGTCATCTGGGGCAATGTTGGGGTCGTCAGCATCCTCTTCAGGAGACAATTCTGGTGAAGAAGTGACCGGGCGTCGGCGGTGTGGGGCGCGGGAGGCTGCGGGAGCTTCAACAATGGGAGCCTCGGCCTCGGGAGTTGGGCTCCTTTTGCGGCGAGCCGAGGGCTTCTCCGCAGCAAATAATGCTCTGCGGTGTGTTGAGGGCTGTGGCACATCACCAATACCACTTGAAGAGGCCCTTTGGTCATCCTGAAGGAGAGATGAAGCCGAGGGCTGTGGGTGACCCACGCGGCGTCCCGGGTCAAGGCGTCGGGACAATGGAATGCGGGTGGTTGCTAGGCCAGGGTCGGCGTCATTATCACTGTCTTCAGCTTCCCTATGCTTTTCTGCGGCTGCCCTGCGTGCTTTTTTAGCTGCACTTTTCACCAACGATTGTTTGTAGAAATATTTGCCCACTTTCAAGGGTGTACGGGCAGGCAAAGGGGAAGGTCCTGGGCTAGGGCTAGGGCTAGGCCTAGGCTGACCTAGCAAAGATGGCGAGGGGGTAGGCCTAGGTTCTAGCACACTCGGAAGCTCAATGGCACCTTCCTGAAACACTTCAACATCAGGATCATCACTACTGTCTCCCCCCTCAAATAAATCGACATTATCGTCGTCTCCAAAGCCCACGAAATCGTCATCTTTACTTGCACTTATGAATTGTACCTTGTCCACCAAGCTTTCGCCACTGCTCTCTTCACTATCAAAAAGTTGTCGCTGTATAGCGCTATCACTCAACAAACGCTTAACTTTCTTTCGTTGAGCTTTCTTCTCGGTTGCAACAGGCGTTGAAGTTGCGAGCGGGGTAGCACTGGGGCCCGCGGGAGGTTGCAGCGAATCGGACACGTCGGATTTTTTTTTCTTCAGTATTGCTCGCTATGGCGGCCACGTACGAACTGATAACACTAGTAGTTGAGGCTTGGTGGCGCTGCGGTCGCTCCTACAATGCTAAAATTGGCCGCCCGAATTTTGAAGCACGCTTTCAAGCACAAGGATTTTAAAATGACACCCGGGTATCGGCCCTTTTTTTTTTGGTGTCCTTAGGAAATGACACCCGGGCTGGAAGGGTTGAAACGAGCGACCTAAAATATTTATATTTAATTTTCGATCAGAACGAATGTGATCACATAAAACGAGTCCGCCGCCAAAGTGGGGCAAATCCGAGGAGTTTTCATATAGAGCGCCAAAATATCGTACAAAACTTACAAAATATCGTACGCTTTCATATAGAACGCCGAAATATCGTACAAAACGTACGAAATATCGTACGCTCCTGACGGAAATTTACGCTTCCAGTGAACATTGACAATATTGGGCCACCAAAATGCCGTGTTCACATAAAACGAAATAGCATAAAACGCCTTCGTTTATCGACCATATACTGTACTCGTTTTATGTGAGACCCTACTGTATATTAATTTGAATAGTGACCTTTGAGTTAGTTTTCAAGTTTCATATTTTAATTTAACTCGCGCTCATAGGTACACGAATTGCTGATTCACTAAATGTGTCTCTAAATGTGCAGATAAGCAATTTGTGTACCGGTATGCAGAGAGTCCTACAAACTTAAAATTTGGCTATAGGAAAGATATTGTGCAATTTGTGTCAAAATTGAGCTATAGGTAGCTTCTGTACTGGCGACGGTGTTTTAACTTTATTTTGGCTACTATAAGACAGTTTTATTCAGTTTATAAAGGGCCTCCAGCAATGAACAAGCTTCGAACCATCTCACTTAACCCCTTTAACTACCACAAATCCTTCTTAAACTACATAAAATGGTCTAACTATAGCTAGACTAAAATTCAAAAGACGTCGCCGGTACAGAAGGGGTTAACAGGTATACAGTAGTTCTGTATTATGATTTATACATATCGTTGCAGGACATGGATCTACTGATGCATGAGCTTCGCAACGCCCGCTTTTTTGACGTGTTTGAGTACAACGGTGTGGAGCAGCAGTGGGGCTGCTTCCTGTGTAACCATCCTGACCGGGCGCGAGGATTTGTTGACGTAAGTACTCTAATGAATGCAATATTATTATTTAGTTGCCATATCAAATCAATAACATTATGTAGCTGAGTCTAATGTAATGTAACTGACTTAAGCCAATATAGCCTAACCAAATTTAATACAATTTTGTTATACATAATTTTAAAATCATCATAGCTGATGTTTCCAGGAAGCCCCCACTTAAAGGATAGCTATGGTAGAAAGCCCTCCAGGCTATCTTCTTTCAAAATCTTTCCTAATACTGTATTATTATTGTTGAAATAAGTTAGAAATATTGACAGAATGAATATAAACACCATATGAGGAGGAGCACTTTATTGACAACGTTTCTCATATGGTGTTTATATTCATTGTATTATTATTGTTTTGGTTGCATTATTATTTTTTACTGGTATGTTAATTTGGTAATTGCAGGAAGACACACCTGTGATAGAGGGGCAGCTAAAGGAGAAGAAGAGTAAATGGAAGATATTCCGTAAATGGCGCACAAGATACTTCACACTCTCTGGCGCTCATCTCTCGTACAGAGGAGCTGGCTCGGTAATATATAGTGGTTTATTAATTCCTTGAACGTGACAGCGTGTGGTGATGGGCTGGTCTATCAGTGTGAGAACTGAGCAATCTCTGCCATACCCATAGCTTACTCTGACTGTTCCTTTTACTTATATATTTTCTAGATCTCAAGTGACGGCGTCTCTTCCGTGGATTGACCTCCCAATCTACCAAGATTGGAAGCCAAAGCGTCACATTTTTCCTTTGCCCCGCAACTTTCTCTTCATAATTGCTAAGGGGCACAGGGCCCTGGGTGGGGCTTTGGTTTCCCGGGCGTTTCCGCACCCTCCTCAGCTCCCCGCCATGGAGTGGCTTCGGTCACCCAGGCTTTATTGTGGTCGGCAGGGAGGGTTCTGTTGGGGCGCTCGGTTATGGCCTTGGCCTTGCTCAGGGCCTTGGGGCTGTTCGGCCAGGCAGCTTTGGGAACAACAACAACAACAACAACGTGACAGCATTTTTGCTAAGTTCTTTTGTATTTTTACTGTGTTTGTCTAAGTTTTTGTTTGTTTATTTTGCAAGTTTTAAATTTTAATTAAAATGCAAAGAAATTTCTATATATAGCAGAAGAGATAGTAAAACGACTGATACTTTTTTTTTTTTTTTTTTTTTTATTACAGGAGACGGACAAGATAGAGGAGAAGGGCGGTATAGACGTGCACCAGATCCGCAGCGTCAAGGTCAACAGGGGAGGCAGCAGACACATTCCTAAGGCGTTTGAAATATTTACAGATAATAAGTCGTTTGTCTTAAAAGCTAAGGTATGCAGTACTATATTCCAAAGTGTTCAGCAGTATTTTGTTTTAGATACTTTATTCTATTCTATTCTATACTCAGGCCCTATCCCCACTTTTCCTAATTTTTTCCCTCAATTCCTTTACTTTATACTTAGATACTTAGATACTTTATACTTAGTGAAATATAGTACATAAGTATATAAAGTGCATAAATGTAAAGCATGGAGGGAGTAACACTGGAGGAGATAATTATGTGGTATAGTCTTTCAATGTACTGTATGTATCGGGTATATATGTAAAGTATGTGCCAAACATTAAGGACAACAACATATGCTCCAGTCCTTTTGTAGATATTTGTTTGTTTGATTAAATGACTACATTACTGCCTTGGTTAATGCTACTGGATAAGCCGCTGCATGTCCACGATAACATGCAGTCTGTGTGTATTACAAGGGAGCAGAGTTACCGCTTCCAAGGACAGAGTCATCACGCTGGAGCCTCAAGTTTTCATGAAGCAGAAGTTAGCCAAATTAATTTAGAAGAATTAAAGTAAAAGGTTAGATCTCTAGAAGAGGGTGGATGGGACTTAATAAAACATGCTTCAAACTCGCCTAATGGCGGCTCGCTGACGTGGAGGAACCTACCTCAGGCCTTTTTTTTTTTTTTTTTCCCTATGTGAGTGAGGGAGACAAAAGGCAGAACTGCCTGTATCAAGTGCCTACCCCAGAGTTGAAAGAGTGACAGGGCCAAAATCAAGGGCTGGCCAAGAGGACCTAGAGGGTACAGGGCATAGTGTCTCTACAGACTAGCACTTTCCGCCTAGTAGTACAGGGGCCCGAACCCGGAGGTAGCACACTGGGAAGCTGCCCTATCACTAGGCGCATAATACCGGGCCAGACGTAGTGCCGTGTGCTCGTACGGATTGCATCCCTGCGGTTGGTTCTGGTGGGGTGCCCCGAGACCCCCAGGTCTCACCCCTATCAAGATCTTGGGATGGCCCCTGAATGGAGCTAAGTGGTCTGGTTAATCTGCTCTACTTAAACTAACTAACTAACTCTGGGTGACAACTATAACTATTGAGAATAGGAGAGTTAGCTGACCAATTTTTCCATTTACAGTGTTTAAAATATTTTGTGCAACACTATCGATTATCAATTATGTTACGAGATGCTTGCTATTTTCAGGACTCAAGTAATGCCGAGGAGTGGGTGCGTTGTCTGTCCATCGTAGTGGCTCACTCTCAGGCGCGAGAGGAGGCCAGCCACGGTCCCCTCAAGACCACCACCTCTATCCCTCGCAGCTTCATGTATGGTTACCACGCCGCCGTACGCACTTCCGTCTGACACGTATAGAGGCACCGGACCTTCTTAATGTGATCACGAGTCGAAGCGGGTGGTGGTGGATGGGATATAATTCCAAATGAAGCCACTACTTTTAAGCTCCTCGGTGGTCTAGTGGTTTAGGTGCTGGAGTGCTTCACTACTGGCCTTGGTTCGAACCCTGGCTGGGGCATGACACAAAATATTAATTACCTTGTGCCTTGTTATGTTGTTGTTGTTGTTCCCTAAGCTGCCTGGCTGAACAGCCCCGCGTGCCTTGTTATAATATCATGTACCTTTGTAATATACCTTATACGCTGTTATTCTACCTCCTTCCTTGATCTTGTTAGAATTTGATATTGTCTCTTCCATTCTTTGACTTCATTTAATTTTCTTATTTTGTACCTCTGTTTTTCTTTTCTTCCTGTTTCTATATTGCTAGTTTTCTCCTTAATGGAATTTTTCATCTAAAATTATTTCTTTTTTCTTTTATGGCAAGAGGCATCTACAGTGGGATATATTTTGATTCGTCGGTAGCTGCGTTCCTGTATGCCTTTTACTGTTGATTATCGTACCCTTCAAGCAGTAGATCATCGAGTCTTTCTGATTCAAATGATCGGACTTGATGAACGATGCTCCGGGAAGTGTAAGTACAAGAAGACAGGAAACAGGGATATATGATCGGACTTCATAAATGATGCTCCGGGAAGTGTAAGTACGAGCAGACAGGAAACAGGGATATGTATGCTCTAGGACACAAACTTGGGCCTTTTAATACTGCTCGAATTGCTGACAACAACCACTGAATTGCAAACTTTATGTGTACTGTGTTATCAGTGTGAGTTTTTATTTATTTTTTTCATTTATTTTATATTTTTTGTATATATAAATATTATTTTTTAGATATAGTTTGGGATAGTTTCGAAAAATTCCGGCCAGCATGTCTTAAGAGAGTACCGGTAACATGACGTAACTTCGGACGGGGAGGTAACTTCGGACACTCTAGAAAACATATACAGTACAAAGAACCACAGTTATGGGATAAATACATGATGTTATGGTAAAACAAGTATGTCTGTGGTGTTCTTCCATAATGCAGAGTCATTTTTCCATAACTGTAGCTTACATACTGTTATCCAGAAGTGTCCGAAGTATAGCCCCCGTCCGAAGCTAGGGCATTTCACGGTACTGTATAGTATACAACATGATGCCTGTAAAAATGAAGTTGACGTTAATTTCTCCGGTGTTCTGTCTTCTCCATTACAGGTCTCCCTCGATTTACGATTGGGTTACATTCCTGAAAACCCGATCTTGAATAGAAAAAATCATATAGCGAACCCTAAAATTAATGGGGTAAATGGGGATAAGTTTTGGGACCAGGCAAAACCCAAACCCAAGCACCTAAAAACCTATAATAATATCATAAACAGGGGCATCGGATAGTAAGGGAGACCTGTACAACAAGGTATAATATAATTGGGTCTTATCTGTGGTAATAATTCTCACTTCTATTGAGCAATCTACTAACTTATTCAGATGAGGTGTATATAATTTTATACTGTTTATTATATTTGTCTACTTGTGTGTAAGTTACGATATTAATGTTCATATATTTGCTATTTATGTTGAAGAAGCTATAACGTTGGGAATATGGGTAGGTATTTTAATAATGTAGTTATTAGACACATTTTATTTTGGACTTTTAGAAACAGCAGGGTAGTTATTTCTATTCTATTATATTCTATATACTCAGGCCCAATCCCCACTTTTCCTTTTTTTCCCCCTCTTTCCCTTTTTTTTTTTTTTTTTTTTTTATTATTTTTTTTTTTGGGGGGGGGGCTACAAAGGAAATTATGTCCAACTATGCAATATGTAGGATAGAATAACTTTATTCTGCCAAAGTACAAACAGCACTCTATGAACAAGGCAAAAGTTCCCTGGCATTCCACTGCACGCAAAGTATCGGGCGGTAATCATACTATAGTCTTATTATTCTAACAAGTCTTGAAATTGTATGTGGTGTGGCTAGGATGAGATGTAGCCCATGGCATGTTAAGCTGCCCCTGTATCTATTTTAGACGGACCATCTTGAAGGATTGCCTGTCTGTGTTGTGCTTCTCCAGCTTCTCCCTTCTATTGCTGCTGGGCGGACAAGGTGTGAGAGATGATCTGCCTCACTGTTAAAGGGGGTCTGGCTCATATAAGAGTTCCTCTAATCTTTGCTGCATTTGTTTTGAGTCTTCTTGCTCCAGCTGTGGAAGGGTGGAAACAGGGGCCCTCTCATCTGCAGTGCCCTTAAGCCTCCTGAAGATCAAGATAAAAAATTGTGGTTCTTAATCTCTTGTAACTCAAAAAGGACTTCAGCAAAATTGGTGATATTTATTCCATATATTGTTTTTGTTGTTGCTGTTCCCCAGGCTGTCTGGCCGAACAGCCCCAAGGTCTCAAGCAAGGCCAAGGCCATAACCGAGTGCACCCCAGAACCCTCCCTGCTTACCACTAATAAAGCCCAGGTGACCGAAGCCACTCCAAGGCGGGGAGCTGAGGAGCGTGCGGAAACGCCCGGGAAACCAAAGCTCCACCCAAGGCCCTGTGCCCCTCAGCAGATGAAGGGAAAGTTGAGGAGCAAAAGAAAAATGTGATGCTTTGGCTCCCAATCTGCTAACCTCTTGGTTGGCAGTAGGGAGGTCAATCCAAGGAAAAGATGCCGTCACTTGAGATCTAGAAAATATATAAGTAAAAGGAACAGTCAGAGTAAGCTCTTGAGTATGGCAGAGAACGCTCAGCTCTCACTCTGATAGATCAGCCCATCACCAATCCATATATACTGTAGGAAGAGTATACCAGTAAGTAGAAGTGGAATATATTACTCATTTGCTCTAGACCTCCCTGAGTTACTAGAGTACAAAGGTCACAATTTCTAGACTTGCCATAATGAAAAGACTATACATTATGTAGATTATCGGCCAATGTAGAAAGTCAAATTGTTATGTGACTGAAAGTTAAATTTTATCTTTTTAATAATAACTGACTTTGGTTCTAATGCATAAGTCCTTTAAAGCTCAATGTACCTGTTTCTAGTTGCTTAACCCGTTTCGTACCAGCGACGTTTTTTTTTTATTTGATTCAACCTACACAGACGATTTTATGAAGCTTAGGAAGGATATGTGGTAGCTAAGCGGATTATTTACTGTAGGTAGTTTGCAGCCTTTGAATATAGAGTATAGACGGCCTTTGTAAGCTTAATGAAATTGTCTAATAGTTGCTAGATTATAATGAAAAAGATGTCGCCGGTACTGTATGGGTTAAATGTGCCTTTATCAATTGTGGCCTCTTGCTCATTAGGCCTTCAGTACAATGACAGCTTTTCACTTTTATTCTGGATAATCCCACACAATTTTATGCAGCTAAAAATTATCCTTAGAGTCTCAGCGGTGTAAAAGCTGTGATGGTGTACATGCTATAAAGGTGTACAAGCTACGATGGTGTACAGCTATAAAGGTGTAAAAGCTATGATGGTGTACACGCTATAAAGGTGTAAAAGATACGATGGTGTACAGCTATAAAGGTGTAAAAGCTACGATGGTGTACAGCTATAAAGGTGTACACGCTATAAAGGTGTAAAAGCTATGATGGTGTACAGCTATAAAGGTGTACACGCCATGATGGTGTACACGCTATAAAGGTGTAAAAGCTATGATGGTGTACACACTATAAAGGTGTAAAGGAAACGATGGTGTACACGCTATAAATATTTTAAAGCTATGGCACTGTAAAAGCTATAGCTGTGTAGAAGCTATAGTGGTGTAACAGCTACAAAAAGCTTTCAAGTGCAGTAAGGGGACATTATTTTCTTTTGGCAAATGTCAGACAGATTCGTTAGCCCTTAGAATCGTTCCTTGTAGTTTTGGTGTTAATATTAACTCGCAAGGATCTATGCTCTATTGTACGTCTTACTGGTATTGTACTTAGACTTTATTTTGTATATACTCCATACAGTATCGTGCCCACGTAACTTGTTGATTTTTTCACAGGGATTTTTTTTTATTATATATATAAATGTCTTTAATGTACAGTTCCCTATACTTTTGCCTTTATAGAGGCTGAGCAATTTAGGTGAAATCTAGCAGTTCTATGTTTGTTGATATTTTATATTATTCAGTATGTATGTACAGTATATGCTCTGGCACTTACCCCATTTTTTTTATTTTTTTTTTTTTATTTATTTATTATTATTTTTTTTTATGGGGGTGGCCGACTAAAGACAGAGCCCAAATAGGGATATTACAACATATCAGAAAAACAAAACAAAACAAAACATAAAATCACACACATCTAGGTCGTCCAGGAGAAATACCCAGAGACCCAGGACCATTTGGGGTCCCCAGCAAATGATTCTCAGGTCCCAGATCCCTTGGAGAGGCTATATAGTAATAACAAACATAACTCTGCCAGATTTCATAAAATTATACATACAGTATACTGTATTACAAACCCAGAACTGCTAGATTACATAAAAGCTGCCCAGCTTGCGTAAGGTGGAGTGCTGAGAACTGAAGAACATAATAAAACTTGTGCATGATGTGAAGTAAGAGGCAGCCAAAGTTACTAATTCTGTACCAGTCTTATTAGCTTTAACCACCAAAAACTAAATTATTTACTAGTAGCTCTACAGTAGTCGTGTTTGGCCCCCGTCTTCAAAATTACTTCGTCGCTATTATGAGTCATGTCCGGGTTGTGGAGTTAGTCGGGAATTGGGAAGTCTGGGTTGGGTTTCATGTGAACTTGCCTTATGTTAGGGGATTGGCCTTTATATTGACTGTTAACCCCTTGAGCCCCATGACGCCTTTTTACCTTTGATTCCGGGTAAAAGCAGACGATTATACAGTTTAAAGAGGACCTAAGTTATTCAGAGGGTTTATGGAGATCGTATTTACCCCTTTGAGTCCTACAGGTACATTATATGCTAGCGAAAATCGTCTAATGGTACCCAGAATACGATGAAAAATATGTCCTGGTGCTGAAGGGGTTAAAGGTAACAACTGTGCCTCGTAATATGTTGTGCAATATATCTGATAAAGTACTCAAATATTATATTACTGTAGAGGAGCGCAGGACCAGAGTTAGATATTACTGTAGTTTATCTTCCATAATACTGTACACTATTTGCAAGAGCAGCATATCAAAGTGCAATATCTCATTCTAGAAAATGTATGAATGATGTGCACTCACAAAATTTCTTCCTTAGATGTAAGATTTAAAACAAATAATTATAAGCATGTCCAGCAATAATATGGATCAGTATCTATGATAGAAAAGATATAAATTACGATTTAAGCTTTACATTAGTAGCTTGCCTTACAGTTGTACAGTTTGCCGCACATATTCCATTTCTCAACCGTCCCAGAAAATCGTAACTTGGTAGAGCCGCAACCACCTCCCCAACCCCCCTCCCCCCTCCCTCACTCCACCTCCTACCAACAGTGGAAGGGAAGGTGGTGGAGTGAGGGAGGGGGGTTGGGGAGGTAGGTGTAGTTCTGCCAAATCACGAACCCAACGGAATAGAATATGTGTAGCAAACTGTACATTAGGCTCGCCAATCTCGGTGGCAATAAAGGACTGAAAAAGCATCGTGAGATTTGAATAATTTAAATGCAAAGGTAGCTTCTTAAGTGGAATAACACAATAAGGACTGGCCAGTCGGCAAGTATCCCACACCAAATCTGACAATGACCATTTTATTACCCCTAAATCAGACAAATAGCATTTCAGATAGTATATTTATCATTATAAATATATTTATGTATGTGTGAAAGGAACACCTTGAGATGGTTCGGCCATGTGGTACGTATGGGAAGCGATATAATGACCAAGAGAGTGTACGAGAGTGAAGTGGAATGACAAAGAGGGAGATGTAAACCGAGAGAGAGGTGGGAGGATGGACTTTAGCATATGCGTGAAAGCGGTGCTGGATGGGAGTTAACTGACTGGGGATAGAGGTGCATGGAGGGCGATTCGTTCGTAGCCACCCCTTCGAAGTTCGTAGATCACGGCGTCCATCAATAGATAGATATATAGATGTATACAGTATATGTCCAGTACTCAGGCACATACCCCATAGCTGGGGGTGGCCGACTCGAGACAGTAATAATAATAAAAACTGTTTGTCCACAGCCTACTGGGCAAAAGCCCTGATAAGGCTGGAGAGGGTGTAAAAGAAGAAATGGGTTAAAAGAATATAATAAAAGGGGTAAGATTAATAAAAGACTTATTAAAAGGCTGGGAAAAATAACGCTGCCGTCGCAGAGCATACAGTGGGCAATCGATGAGAAAGCAACGCACAGTAATGCTCGTGTCATAAGTAGTGCACCATGGAGGAGGAGCATGTGGGGTGGTCATTTAGTGCCCATGTGGTTAGCGGGTATGACTAATACAGAGACGAATGAGGACGACTTGATCCATGCGCCTGTCCTGAAAAGAAGGCCACACGGAAACCACATCTTTGATAGCACGGAGATAGATGGTAAGGGGCTGTGAAGACCACTCACGTTGCCATGCACGAGAGAGGACTTCTCGAACCACGGCTTTCATGTCAGACAGAGCCTGAGCAGAAAAACTATTTAAAGTTCCAACTCTTAAGGTCCAAGACCACTTACGTGTTCCCTTGCCCCTTACTCTGTCTCATCTAGTAGATGAATTTTACAAAAGGAGGAGGATGAGGATTCCTATCCCCCTGTCCTCAGAAGGAAAGGTATGACAGTAAAAGAGACAGACAGAAATGTCTAAGGTTGGGTAGAGGATGCCAAACCTCGCTCTGGATAGGACCAGCAGTTATATTCACCTTATAATAGTTGAATAGAAGCTTAAGTGGTAAAATGTAGGTATATTTACCATGCTTATGTGTGTGTCTGCAGGGAGAGAGGGGGTATGGGGAGTGACGTAACGTCCACATTATCGATAATCAGTGTGAGTGTGTGTGTCTTCATGGAGATGGGGGAGTGGGGTCACACGCATGTACGCACCGTAGATTATCAATCGCGTGGACATTACGTCGCTTCTCATACCCGTTCCCTCCCTGCAGACACACACATTCTCATGGTAAATAAGCCCACATTATTTCATATTTTTTCACCAACCAACTTTACTTCTAAACTCAATGAAATCAACAAATACATGTGGCACTCCAAGGACTCGAACCTAGGATACTCACATCAAAATTCTGCGCATTTATGCATTACGCTATCAAGACTGCTCTTTATTACCATTCTATTTATGTACAGTATAATGAATATACTATGTGAAATGCTTTTTGTTTGATTTTAGGGTATCAAATATAAAAGCGGTGCATTGCCTAGTGTGTGGCTATCGAGAATAGTCATATTTGATGGAGATTTGTGAACGGGACGGGCTTGAAGGTGGTATCAAAAATTTAATTATTGCGACAAGATCAATTGAGATTGGTGAACCTACTGTACAGTAAGTTCTATTTTTTTATTGTTTATATAATACTGTATTTCCTTCTTTATTTAAGCATCAAAAGTGGTAGGTACATTGCTCTCCAAATACAGTAATAAGCTAAGCATAAATATGAATATATTTTGTATATATACATACATTAAAGACTGATCTACACGTGAGTAGGTCAGTCTCTTTGTTCACCTAAGGGCGGCATTCCAGGCAGCCCGGTCTTTAGCAAAAAACTTTCTTTGCAAAAAAACTGCGCTTACAAATTACTGTATTGCCTATACCAATAGTGGCTTTTTACTATTAATAAATACAACTATCCAAAAAATTAGAATACCAATTCTACATCTATCCATTTAATGACTTGGCAGCATAGAGTAATATTTTCTTGAAATGTTTCCTTGCCTGAATCATCCATATGATGATGCAGTTTTTACCACCATACACTCCCTACTGAATAGCAAGGCTAGGGTGGGTGCCCTGATGAATCAGGGACTTAGTGAATAGTTGCCACAGATTGCTAGACCGCACCGTTCACCAACAGCACTGACATCTGCCAATAACACACTGGCTGGCCCGAGGCTCGAACCGCCAACCTCACGGTTAGCTGGCGAACGCTCTACCAATCGAGCTACGGCCTGTGGCATTGGAGTTTTCAATAGTGTGTTTTGACCTGGAAATACATGCAGTGCCTTTCTCTGACTTCTGTAATTTTATTGTTGTTGTGTATTAGGGATTAGTACAGTGTTAATTTCAGATAATGCTAGTGTAGTTTATCTCTGTGTATTTTGAAATGAAGATAAGGATAGTTTTCATTATTAGCTTAGGAAAGATAATCAAAGAACCAGTGTGCAATTTATTTTAGTGTATTGTAAAGCAACATAATCTTCGATCTTAATCTAATTTAAGATAATGAAAGTTAGAAAGCTTTTGCATACAGTACTTCAATAAGAATCAAGGTGGATAGAACTTTGAGTGGAGTCATTATGATTGTATGTGTCTGCCCATCAAATATATTGTAATGCGAACGCCAACGAACTTGACAATAATCTTGACCTCTTAACTTCTTATAACTCAAAATGAATGAGAGCAATCGGGCTGACATTTGTATAATTTGGAAAGAGTCCACTAGGAAATAGGTGTGGATATTTGCAGCCAGTTTGCTCAAGGTCCTTTTGAGTTACGAAGAGGTCAGAGATCAAGATTTTTGTCAAGTTCGTTGGCGCTACTTATAGTAATAGCCATGTGAGGTGCATTAGGGATGCACCATTACTGAGGGATGAATTCATATTTGTTTTCACCAACCCACCAATTAACTTTCAAATAAACCTAACTATTGAAATCAATGAAAGTAATGAATACATGTGGTACTCCAAGGACTCGAACCTAGGGTACTCGCACCGAAATTCCGCACACTAAGCATTACGCTATCAAGACAGTTAAAGGTGAAAGGCATATCAGACTATTATAAGGGATGTAGTGCACAAAAGGATTGAGGGACCACCTCCAAGTGCATCACCCCTCCCCCACGAATATTATGGCACATCTACGGAGTGCTTTCTAGTTCATCATTTGCATTATAGTTTATTTTTATTTTTTTATTATTTATTATTTATTATTTTTTATTATACAGGGTGGTGCATAATTTGGTTATCTAGTACGGGTGCCAGATGAGGCAATTGAGTAACCAAATTCTGCACTACCCTAGGGTAGTATTTATTGTTTCCCATGTGGTGAATGATAAAATAATAGAAATAGAACTGTGTCCCAAGGTCTAGATGATTAGCATACTAGTTGAAGGCAGCCTAACACTTAATAGTATGATTAGAATCCTGATATTCTTACAGTTTCTTACAGTAGATCCTCTGGAAAAAGGCAAACTAGGCCTGTGTATCCAGCTCAGTGCCAGTACTTGCACTACTGCGGTCGTTCACTGTGTTGGCGGCGGCGGAAGCAGACGCAACATTTTTACTATTCTGTATTTTTGCTTTATAATCAAACTTCAAATCTTGTCTTCCCCATGCTTTATCAAGATTACTTTCAAACTTCCTTATTGATTCGGAATCGACTACATACTGTCCGTATCCTACTCCCCCCTTAGCACTACTGGGTCTGCATATAAGAAATTTATGTCTGTAATACCAAGAGGAGGCCACTAACCTATCTTTGACTGGCTTACATTGCTTAGCTTCAGTCTTCTACCTCTCCACAGATCCTAGGGTAGAGTATTCCCTATGGTTTGCCTTAATTATACGGTAATGTATAACTTGCAAAATAAACAAACTAAACCTGGGACGACACAAGATAAAGGCAAAAGAACTACCGGTAATCAAAATAGCTATGTGCCTTAATAATGTAAAATAATCTAAGAGCCACTGTGTTGCCTGTTTCAGCATATTTGGCAGCTACGATCAGGACAGTTTATTATAGCTCTTTAACCCTTCCGCCTCGGCAGTATTCTTACGCTCCGTACCCGCGGAATCGGCGCGTGTTGGGTGTTATGGCCTTATTTTCTTAATAGCTAAGCAATGGTAATAGGTAGTAAGACATACTTAATAGGAAAATGAAATACATATTGTTATCTTGATCCTGGTGTTAACCGGATGTCGTTATGTCGTCGGGTTGTTGTGTTACGCGGTCGTGAATATTACGCTCGCGGGAGTATAAGAGGCCTACCGAGTTCGGCGGTGAAGGTTCGGTGTGGAGTATAAGAGGCCGGCCGAAGTGCGGGGGTTAAAGGTAGTCAAATAATGTATTGTAGGGCAGTGATCATCTTCAGCTCATTTAAGATAGTCAAAGAGCCTCTCCATGTCTCTAGTTTATGCATTCCAGTATTCATTCCTGTCATCCTCGCTAGGCATTAATTTTGTTTATTTTAGTTCCTTCTAGCTTACAATTCCTTTATATTTTAAATTAAAGCTAATTGTATTCAACTGTATATTCAAGCTAACATTTTATTTTTTAATATATTTTTGGCTTAATTTTACTAACTTGTATATAATCTTCATGTGTATAAGACCTTCATGAAGTCATTTAGTAATCATTTAACCCCTTTCATGCACCAGGGTTTGCCATTTAGTATTCAGAAATAGAATTATCTTAATCTCATAATTACCTCTCCAAAATTAGTTTTCTGCCCACAACTCGCTCAAAGACAACTGCAGAGGTTGAAGTAACTAAGCTAAAGGTTTCTAAACACCCCTGATGGTCACAAATGCTTTTAAGTATCCCAGAAAGGGCGCAAATCGCGTCCTTGTGCGCGGAAGGGTGAAACTGATTTTTGCTTTTGGTTATATACTGATGAAATAATTAAGTATTTAAGCGATGAACTCAGTGGACTAGTTATACTATTTTCTTACTACTGTACTATCTATCTATATATAAATCTATCTACCCATCTACTGTATATCCAGCTAACCTTTCACATCTTTCCCTCCCTCTTAATACATACACGTACTCATGCATATACACATGCAGTATACATCTGCATACATATACATACTGTACAGATAGAGATAGACAGACACAGACATGATAGATAGTGGGTGAAGTTACTTACAAATATGTCTCCAGTTACATACAAGTATGGAACCACCCCAAATGCCTCAAGGCAGTGATTATATTCTGCCTACAATTTATCTGTTAAAAAATTGAATATTAAGCAGTTTTGGTGTAAAAAGCTTAGTTGACAAGAAAATTACAATATCTGGAAACAATGAACCTCTTCCCTCATTTTAAAAACTTGTGCGAATATTGCAATATTGGTTATTTCACCACACTCATTTTGTATGGGATTGTTGTCCAACTTCTTTGTTTCTCCTTGTATTTTACTGTGTAGCTGAAGTCATCGAGCCAGTAAATGTATATGCTCTCTGTCATCTTAGTATATTTTTTCATTTTAATCTTGTCTCTGCCCCATTCTTGTGAGTAGCTATTTTGTTATGTCATAGTTTTGTTTAGCAGATATTTTATTGTGATTTGTTTGTACGTTTGTCCGGAAATGGTCAGTGTGGGTATAGCTTAAGGGGGTAGTAGGCCTACAGTACTCGCTTTTTCTGGACCCCCTTCTTCCTCATGGTTAGCATATTAGTTTTGAGGTTTAAAAAGTTTGTTTCGTTAGTTTGGCGATTTTGAGACCTTTCGCCTCCAAATTTATGTAACAAGGGGAGTTAATATTCTGTTAGTTTTGTTTGACTGGCATTGTTTCCAAATATTATTTCAGAGAAGAATATGACCGTACTATGAGTTATCAAGATTTTTTTGGATGTAAGCATGCATTAGCTTATACATATTATATTAACGGTATGCAGTATATGGTGTCTTGTAAATAATTTGGTTATTATATATGATTACAAATATAGGTGATGTTCTATGACTGTTGAAATGTAAATAATGATAATCTAATTTTCTATCCTCCCAGCATGTAATATTATTGTTTTCGCTGATTATAGTTTATTTATTATAACGAGTCTAGAAGTTGTGACCTTTATCCTCTTGAATATCTGGGAGGGCTGGAGCTAAAGGTATAAGTTATGACCCATATCCTCTTCTATATCTCAAAGGACTGGAACAATAGAGTTCTAAAATTCCACACCTATTTCCTGGTCGAGTCTTTCCATATCTTGACCCCTACTGTACCATGGCATAGTAGGTAAAAGTGTACCCTCCAGTACCAGACTTATTGCCATAATCAACGAGACAACATCCTCTCAGCTCAAGAGTTGGTGGGTAACTGAGTCAGCCGGCCCGCGGTAGCTCAGATGGACCATGAGAAGTGTTGCCAACTACTCACAGCATTGCCTCCAAGTCATGTTAGCAGCTCCAACTAGTTATTAGCAAAACGGCTGAGAGCCGTCGCTGGTAATGGGAAATAATTTTTTTACTGGCGGCTGCATGCCGTCGCTGGTACAGAACGGGTTGAAGACTCTAACCATTACACCATCAAGACAGTAAATGGTAGAAATATCAACGTGATTGCTCACAATTTTCTCGAGTTGCGAGAGTTTGGGGGCCAGGATATCTAGACTGGTCATAATAAACATGAGTATAGTTGGTCGTGTTGCTGTTTTAAGCATAAAGGCGGTATTTCACAAGGGTTTTTTCCTTTAGCAGTTTTTCCAGCAACTCTGATCTGCAGCTTCCGAAATACACTCTTATAAGTTTTACATTTTAATTTTACTAAGGGTCTGGTGTCCCGAGTTTGAATCCCGGGAGGACCATATGCTTTCATTAGTTTATTCAAGTACATTGGGGTTTGTAATGGATGATTAATGTTAAGAACGGAGTGTTCCTTAATAATCTATGATAAATAATCTCCAGTCTATTTCCATGCAAGTTTAATGCCAATACCAGTGCAAAATAGTCTCAAAATGTTGGCAGAATAAAGTTGCGGATACAAATTTGCTGGTAAAAGTTGTTATGGGATACCCTTAAGTTTCCAAGTGGTGGTGTTGGTATAGTACTTAGTAGGTTAAGGGGGTAGTACTCGTTTTTTCTGGACCCCCTTCTCCCTCATGTTTAGTATATTAGTTTTGAGGTTTTAAGACGTTCGTTCCGTTAGTTTGGCGATTTTGAGACCTTCTGCTTCATTTTTATATCAATATTAAGACCTTTCGTGGCCTTTAAGTGTCGATTTTTTCCTGGCGAGCTAAAGCGAGCCTCTAATTTTAGAAGGAACCGTCCTTTGACCGGGACATTTTTCTACCAAAAAATGTACACATTTATCTTGAAAGGGGGTCTAGGGGGTGTTTTTCTAAGCTTGATGGAGGTCTAGCGAGAAAAATAAGTAAATAAATATATAGACCAAAAACCAAGCACTACCCCCTTAAGGGAACAGATCTCAAAGTTTTCAAATTCTTACTCTTTAGTTGTATGTCTGTGTCTGTGTTTGTATGTAATGGGTTGTGTTTGTGTAGGTAATTTGTGTGTGTAATATGTATGAATGTATATGTAGGCAATTATATATCTATAAACAAATAATTGGGGGTAAAATTACAACCTATTGAATTGTTGACTATATCAGGAATCTCGTGGTACTTTGGAAGGAAATTATGTTTTTGTATATTAAATTTTTTATGTATTTTTGCAGTTTAAATCAATGACTTATATTGAACCCTACATAATATTAGTCATAGTATTTCAAGGTTTCAATCAATTAATTGACTATTAAGATTCTAGCCATGTACATTGCCTTTTGGTTCATTAAAAACTATAAGTGGTGTTCTTAGCCAATTTTGGTTCAGGAATGTTATATTTCTACATAAAGTACAGTACAGTATATACAGTAGTATATCTTCATATTTGTTTTCACCAACAATATACTGCATATTTATCTTAGCCTGTACATATACCCAACTGCACTCTGATAACGTAATGATTAGACGAATGGAAGGTGTAATTAATGGGGCACTTAACCACAAAGGAAGGCCTTGCTATAAATTACTCTTGAACCTGGATAAATTCTTGTACTGATGTTTTTTACATGTTCAGAAAGGTAATGCTGGGGTGAATATGGTCTGACCAATGTTTACATGGATGCAGGCCATTAAGCATAATTTACTAGTAATAATATTATCAATGATAGACTAATCATCGATCAGACTCATTTATTTTGCTGGTTTTAATTACAATGTAAAACTTGCAAAATAAACAAACCAAAACAGCGACGACACAATATGAAAACAAAAGAACTTATCAAAATCACAATGTGGAAATAATGCTTTAGTAAAATACAATTTTGAAATAAAAGAACACAAAACCATCACATAGAATGTACATAACTATACTGTATGAGTGAGTGAATTTGTTTCCCAAGCAAAAATAGTCGCACACATATTAACGTACTCTCGTCATGTTCAAGGAATTAGTTAATTTGGCAAGTTCAGGACGTTCTGGCAAATTCTTTTAAATTCTGTATGAATACAGAAACTACAATTTATGTCAAAATGTTCTATTCAATCAAATTTGCAATATGACAAGATATTAAAAAAAAATACAAAATACATACAGCACTCACTAATGATGTGCTTATGGGTAGGTACCTGTGAGCATAGCATGAACACATGACCCATACCAACTACTACCCTACAAATAACCTACATGTATGTATGTATGTATGTATGTAGGCATACAGTATATACACAGGCACATACTCCATAGCTGGGGGTGGCCAACTCGAGACAGAGCCCAAACAAGGACAACACAACACAACATAAAAAAACAAAATATAAATTCACACACATCTAGGTCGCCCAGGAGAAAACCCAGAGACCAAGGATCACTAGGGGCCTCTAGCATTTCCCCAGCCCCAGACCTACAATTATAGTACAAATATATAAAGGATATCACAAAGACAAGCAATTGACACTATCAAAAATGAATAGATACAATAAAATAAAGTTTAATAATTGCAAAATTGCCAAAATATGATGAAGCAACAACAGATTTAAACAAAGAGTTAGTAGCACAGTGGAATCACCCACAGATCTAGTAGAGACCAGACTGTACTTTCCACCCTCTCTTGGCTAAATACTAAGAAGGCGTACGACCGGACGGTGTTCCTCCTATTGTACTGTACTAAAAAAATGCTTTCGTGCTGACTCCTTGCCTAGGCAAACTCTTCCGTCTCTATCCTCTAACGTCTTCCCTTATTGCTGGAAGTTCGCTCTCATTCAACCTGTCCCAAAGAAGGGTGACCGCTCTCAACCCTCCAACTATCGTCAAATTTCTCTCATTCTTGCATCTCTAAAGTTTTTAAAACCATTCTTGCCTCAAAGTTTCTTAACACTTACGCTGCGGGCATATTTCCGCCTATTTCTGCCATATTAGGGCTCATTCAGTCACTCCTGAATGATTAAGCAAGTGTCTGAATGAAATGAAATTTATTCAGCCAAAAAACTAGAAGAAAATAGCTTCAAAATTACACCAGAACGAGCTTCGTAGCGCGCGGGTTACCAAAGACATCGACAAATATTCGCTAATTATGAGCAATGGCGCGCTATATTTGCCTTTGGCAGCGCTGCAGAGGTCTCGAGAGATATGTGGGGGACCCTTTAGTGCACCGGCCACCATGCTGGAGAGCGGAGGGGACCCTCTCGCGCTCCTGCCCACTGACACTCGATTCTACAGACTTTAAGAGGCTTTAAAATCCTGTAAATTGCTGTAAATTGACATGGCGTTCCTGAATGTCTCCTGCAGCCAATGGGTTAAGCATTTATCTTCCCATAACCTACTCTCAGACTGCCAGTATGGGTTTCTTAACCCGGTGGACCCCAAGCGATTTAATATAAATGTACACTCCAGGACCAGCCACTTGTAATTTGTTTTTCCTGAAAACATATGGGATGGATTTTTAACCCTCGGAATCTGGGAGGCCTCATATGAGGCAAACAAAAATATTGGCAGGAATCCAGGAGGCCTCATATGAGGCAAAATGCTTGGCTAAAAATCGCCGCTAAAATCATCTTAACTCGGCAACCACACGTCGTAGCGATGTCATCTCAACGGCAGTCTACAGACAACAAAAAGTTCTACAATTTGCAAAACAATTGACTGGTCTAGGTGGTTCGACAGGACTGGGTCATGCCACTGTGTGAGGCCCGGGCAGGAGTGGTGTATCCGTAGTCTTTCCACAGTAGGGTAAAACAAAACATAAACTTTATTTGTATGTAACATGTGTGATGCACATAAATAAAAGGGGATGTGTCGGATGGTTGAAAGCCACAGTTGCTCGCGCGTTTGGGGCTAGCAACACGTATTATGAAAAACATGTATCCTCCTTCATTCACTCAACCCCACAATTTGCCGGAGGATAACAGGTTTTTCTCAATACGTAGACGGAGGTCTTTTAAAAAAAAAAAAAAAAGATCAGTAGCTACTGAATTATGAAGCTTGACTGTACGAAAATGGCCCCGGACACAGCGATTGGGATCATATGAGGCCCTCCGGATCCGATGGGTTAATGAAGGGGAAAAAAACCCCGCTCACCTAGGTCATTCAAGGGTCCTGGGGGGCGGTGGAAAGTCACAATTAACATGGGGTGATGGGTAGGCAATATACTGGGAAATCACTCGCGTGCATGCCCACACGTATGCGGCTGGACTTGAAGGGTTGACAACCATCGGTATTGTTCCGTGGGATCCTAAAGTTGTTCCCATACAAATCTGAACCCCCTAGGTGCCATAGGACGAGTAATAAGGCGGACGCAACCATTGCGTTGCTGGGGTTTAGCGTTACATAGGCGACGCATAACGTGCATCGCTGGTACTCGAGGGGTTAACAGTATATTATTTTAGGTGGTGTGGTAGCTCAGTGGCTTAGAGCTCCACGTGCTGTCAGCCGCTGACCAGTGTTGTGGGTTCGAGCCCTGGCTGCGGCACCATCATGTGCTATATAGCCTTTCTTGCTTAGTGCAGTTGAATTGATTCCAGTTTGGGGTTTCTCCCCTCGGTGAAGTGAATTCTTAAGGTTATTCAACCTTATTTTAGTATGACTGTATAGGTAGTTTGAACCAAGACGCTTCAATAAACATAGACTGGTCATTTGTTGACAGCTTTGTGCCTCTTCATTTTCTATGTCATAATTTTCAGTTAATTATTTATAAAGCCTGTTAACCCTTTCGCTGTGGGTGACGTCCTGGCAATTTACAGCAATTTCCAGGCTTCAAAAACCTGTACAAAACGTAAAAATCAAGTGTCAGTGGGCGGGAGCGTGAGGGGCCCACCTCCGTTCCTCAGAGCAGCGAGCGGCCCACTGAGGTAGACTGTGTCTCGTGCGGGTCTCTCTCTGCCTCTCACAACAGTGTTACCAAGCGAGCGAGTGCTAACAAATAGCGGGTTTCCCACGTTTCTATGGCACCGCTGCGGGTGAACCAGACCACGTACGAGGCCCGTTCTGGTCTCATTTTGAAGCTATTTTCGCCTAGTTTTCGGCAGAATACAGTTCATTTAATGCAGATGCTTGATTCATCATTCAGGAGTGCCTGAATATGCCCTAAATAGCCCATAACAGCCCGCAGCCAAAGAGTTAATTAAGGATAATGCAGGTGAGCTCGATAGAAGAAGGTAGGATGCTAATGAGTATTATGGATGACAGCATTTGCGACTTAAACCTACTATTAAATATTCAATACAATGCTGTGTGCTGTTAGTCCTCAAACTCGCCAATCTCTATATTATAAAGGATCTGAATAATAAACCAAGTCTAATGAGCCTTATTTATTACTGCTTAATTAAAAAACTTAAATACAGTGCATAGGTTAAATCTCTTGCATGATAGGCAATACTTATTCCTCTTCGTTAAGAAAAAAAATGCATAGATAACCTCTTGTTTATTTTAGGCAAAGCTCGCCCTTTATCCATATAAATCATATGTCAAGAGTTTGTATTGGAATGCATATATCAAGGTTTCTACCATATTGCGATGTCTTGTTCATGGACCTCTGTAGCGTAGATTATCACGTAATCCAACAGTTCCCGTGTCAACACTGAAAAAGTAATTTATTTGTATATCTATATTCTATTAATTTCACCACAACACCAAACACCTCCAAATAAATTAATGAAAGCATATATGTGATCCACCGGGATTCGAACCTGGGTTACCACACACGGATTTTTTACACTAACTAGTACACCACCAAAACGGTTTATAAGGAGAATTAAGGTGATGTTTTGGAGAATGACATGTACTACATTATGGAGCAATACTAGCACTAATTGTCATTCAAAATCAATGCAGTTATCCATTAGCTAGTAGCATAGATAGATGTGATCCCCACTACACACACACGAACTCAGACAGACAAACACGGTTATTACAACACTACGCCATCCCTACGGGGGGCTACATAAAACCTGACATTGACATTAGGATATGAGACTAAAAATACACCACGTATGCATATATTAATCTATAAAGTGATGACATTTTCCACAGATGTAGTTTCTTGTTAAATAGCTTGAGTACCTGACTTGATTAATGAAGAGCACACCTTTAATGAGCCTGCATGATTATGTGTTACGTGTGCATTCCATCTAAATTATCACCCAGCAGCTAGTGTATATGTAGCAAAAGCTCATTTCAAGTCTTTGGAGGTAACTTATTATTAAGTAACACACCGTTCTTAACATCAATCATAAATTACAAACCCCAATGCACTTGAATAAACTAATGAAAGCTTATACCAGAGTTCAGGTCCTTTTTGTTGAAGAGTTTAGGGTAAAAGGTCTGGGTTTTCCTACCATAATTTAACTTACTTTAAAAGGGGTTCCTTCAAGTGGTTGACCATACTGAGAAATGGGGGGGGGGGGGGGGCATTTCTCAGTACGCTCTCTTTTTACTGGATTAAATGACAACTTGGATTTTTTTAAATGTTTCTTCTGCAGTATTGTAATTGGTTCCTGGGGTTATGAAACTAGGGGTCTTATGACGGGATGGCTCATCGATAGGGCGTATCTTCATTAAAGTTTTTCATTTTGAAACCCATTATGCCATCAGACAATACACTATAGGTAGCGCCAACGAACTTGATAACAATCTTGATCCCTGACCTCTCTGTAACTCAGAAGGGCCTAGAGCAAATTTGCTGTAAATATCCACACCTATTTTGGTAGACTCTTCCCAAGTGGTAGAAACGTCAGCTCGATTGCTTTAATTCATTTCGAGTTATAAGAAGTTAAGGGGTCAAGATTATTGTCAAGTTCGCTGGCGCCACCTATAGGACCATACGGCTGGGAAAGTGTAGATATCAGAGAAGAGGTGTTCTACCAGTAATTTCATATACCCCGTTCCTATTCAAATGGCTCCAATATGTGTGGAAACAGTTAGTAAATAGTTACTCGTGGCTCTTGGTCTGAGAGAATCTGTAGGGGTGTCTTACATTTGGAATCCCATTACGCCATCTGACAGTACACTAGGACCATACGTCTGGGAAAGTGTAGGTAGATAGCAGAGAAGGGGTGTTGTAGATAGAGGAAGCTGTTGAATGGCTTTGGTATGTGTGTTATTAGTCTGTATACATCGTCGAGGTGTCCCCCGAGGTTAGACAACGTTTTGGTTTGGGTTAATGGTCCAGCTAGGGGCAGACTATACACGGTGGGGGTTTTACAAGGAGGCTATGACTATAATGCATCTACAAAGGCCATATCATGGAGACAATTTAATTCACTGACTAGATACTGAATACTGGTAACTACCCTATTAGACAATTTTATTCAGTTTAAAAGGCCCTTCAGCAATTAACAGGCTTCGAACTATCTCAACCCTTTTCACTACCACAGATCCTTCTTAAACTACACAAAATCGCCTAAACATAGCAAGAATAAAATATAAAAGACGTCTCCGGTACAGGATGGGTTAAGGGGAGGCAGACCGTTTTTCTGGACCCCCTTCTCCCTAATGTTTAGCCCCACTAGTTTTCAGATTATAAGACGTTCGGCCCATTAGTTTGTCGATTTTAACACCTTTCGCCCCATTTTGTTGTCAATTTTAAGACCTTTCGTGCCATTTAGGTGTCAATTTTTTCCTGGCGAGCGAAAGCGAGCCTGCAATTTTAAGAGGAACCGGCCTTTGGCCGGGAAATTTTTCTACCGAAAAATTTACAAATTTATCTTGAAGGGGGTGTTTTTCTAAGCTTAATGGAGGTCTAGGGAGGAAACTAAAAAAAAATATGAATAAATTAATTAATAGGCCAAACAAACAGCCAGTCTCCCCTTAAAAGCTAATACTAAATGAGAGCTTACATTAGTGGGTCTTCCTTCTGCCCATAAAGTTGTCCATCATGTGAGTCAGACCCATAACTTCGCCAAGGTAGTATTGGGATTTCTCGGGTAGAAGGCTGAGGAAAATTGTATGTTGATTATAGAGCACAATAGTTGTAATATATATATATATATACTGTATATCATTTCATAAAGCCTAAGAAAAATGACATAGTATGAAAGTATGAAGAATGACTATGGTAACCCTAAATACGTATAATTTGATGACATAGACACAAATATATATAGATACCACAAACATTATAATGTTTGTGGTATTTATTATGTCATTTAATAGCCAATAATGGACAAGTAAATGGTATGATTGTGAGTAGATATATATGATTAGGAAACTCAGACAGGCATACCAGAAGGAATATCAAGTGTCTTACAGGTTTTGCAGAAGGACAATAATCATATGAGCTGGCAATATAACTGTAGAAACGTTCAGAAGCACACCATCCACAGCCTCCTCAGCCACCCACTCAGGCTCCAGGAAGGGAACGAATCTGCAAAAATTGAGATTTACATTAATTGAGATTAACCACTTTAATATAATCGAGTTATATCAATTTAATCCGGGTTAACACTTGACAAATTTGTTCAGATATGAGTGGAGCTGTAGGTCTAGGTCAGGTCAGGTCAGGTCAGGTCAGGTGAAAATATTGAGGGATAAGCCTTAACAACGGCACCTCGTAGCTATTTTCTACTTTTCCTATTTGCTGAAGAGTGTAGAGAGAGGAGAAGGGGTGTTAGAGAGAGAGAGGAAGCTGTTGGAGTGGCTTTGTTATGTGTGTTTTTAGTCTGTATACGTCGTCGAGGTGTCCCCCAACTGGGTGCGAGCATGTTAAACACGCTAGGACGTACTACCACACCCACTAAATGTCCGCCTTGGCTGGGATCGAACCCAGGTCAAACAGATTCACACGTGAGAGTGCTCTCCACTCGACCGCCGCGGCTCAACAAAATATGAAATAAGTTAATTCTCTATCAACTAAGCTATTACTCACACGTATTCCTCCAAAATTAACAAAAGCGGCAAATGATAAACAGGATAAGAGGATTTTTTTTTTTTATCATATTACAGTATATTAATAAAGTCATGTAATGTTGTTGTTGTTGTTGTTCCCCAGGCTGCCTGGCCGAACAGCCCCAAGGTCCCGAGCAAGGCCAAGGCCATAGAGCGCCCCCACAAAACCCTCCCTGCTTACCACTAACAAAACCCAGGTGACCGAAGCCACTCTAAGGCAGGGTGCTTGGAAATGCCCAGGAAACCAAAGCCCCACCCAAGGCCCTGTGCCCCTCAGCAATTATGAAGGGAAAGTTGAGGGGCAAGGGAAAAATGTGACGCTTTGGCTCCCAATCTGCCAACTTTTAGGTTGGCAGTAAGGAGGTCGATCCACGGAAAAGACGCCGTCACTTGAGATCTAGAAGATATATAAGTAAAAGGAACAGTCAGAGTAAGCTATGGGTATGGCAGAGATCACTCAGCTCTCACTCTGATAGACCAGCCCATCACCACATGACTAGAACCCAATCCTCTCAGCATCAGCTAGGAAAGGCCCTAGAAAGCCGCCTTTGGCGGGGGGATAGCTCCCCTACTTCAACTCCTTTCGGAGTTGGGCACCCGCCAAGTCATGTAATGTTATCCACAGTAGCATACAATATCAATAGTGCCATCGTATACTGAAGAGTTAAATAATTGGTATTGCGTCTTACTTCGAATACATGCCAGCAAACATTCCGGTAGAGATCTGCATGGGACACACCACCGTTGTTTTCACGCCGTTCTTACCAAGGGCCTGTGGAATAGACACATTAAGGGGGTAGTGCTTGGTTTTTGGTCTACAGTATATACCGGTATGTATATATTAATTTATATTATACTTTCCTCGCTAGACCTCCATCAAGCTTGGAAAAACACCCCCTAAACCCCCTTTCAAGATGAATTTGTACAAGCAAAAGTACAAGTAAAATATACACACATGGAGCAGTAATATTGCTTTATATGGTAAATATTACAAATTCTGTCAGAATTGAAGCTAATTTATTTGATGCGTGGCACTTTAAAAAACATGAATGGCGCGCTCCTCAGTTTAAAACTAATTTGCCTGTTTGATACCCTGTGTTATAGTACGTAAATGTATGAAACACAGTGGTCACCTTCAGCTCCATGGTAAGGGATTCATGAAAGCCGACTGCAGCATGCTTGGAGGCGCAGTAGTCCACCAGACCGTTGATGCCACATTTGCCGGCCATGGATGCGATGGTCACAATATGGCCTTTGTTCCGGGCCATCATGTCTCCCAGGAAGGCCTTTGCTGTCTGGGAAGGAAATTCACAATGCCGTGAATAATTAATTGGAGAAATGATACCCACATGACGGAAAATTATATTATTGTAACAATACGACAATTTAGACTCTCCCCGGACGCTATGTGTGAGAAAATATATGTACTGTACATAAGTGTGCAGTATATATATATATCGTAGAGCAAAGGGTGGTGGGGTGAGGGGTGGGTGGTGGATAAGGGGTAGGTGGTAGGGTGAGGGGTGGGTCAAAGGTCATAACATGGCTGGATTTACCCATCATGAGGCCCTAAGCTATCTATCTAATGTAGAGTTCGTCACCTGCAAGTGGCATCGATGAGCGTGCCGGCCTTCGTACAAGGTTTATTACGTTCGCTCACGAAGTTGGACGGAGGTTATATTTCCCTCTCTGTTATAGTGTCTGTCTGTCTGTCTGTGTGTCTGTAAGCAAGATATCTCAATGTTATGAATCGATTTTCACAACATTTGGTAGGCAGATTTATTATGTGATTCACCGGGATTCGAACCTGGGTTATCACACACAGATTTTAAACACTCTAACCAAACAAATGTGGCATTTTAGTGTGAGAGACATGGTAGTTACTTTTTATTAGCGGAAATGTACTTTTGTTAACGAAATGTACCTATACTCTGTTTCATCATTTTCAACTGACGGTAAATTGCAAAGTTTCCATCAAGATTTCCCAGTTGTTTTGAAGATTGTGTAGTGAAATATGGGACTAATTATATAAACTTGGGCTTAATATGATGCAGAGACATAGTAGCTTCATATTTTTCCATTAAGCATCGAGAAATTAGATGCTAAGGGATTCAATTTACCGTCACATGGAATTAAATTAAATTAATGCATAAGTGTGTTGATTTTCGGTGTGAGCGTCCTGGGTTCGAATCCCCGGACTGCCATATGTGTTTGTTGTTGTTGTTGTTGTTGTTCCCTAAGCTGCCTGGCCGAACAGCCCCGAGTCCCTGAGAAAGGCCATGGCCACGATCGGGCTTTCCCACAGAGCTCTCATTGAGTGTAGATTGTGTTGCTGGCGTAAGTGGTTGTGTGAAATGCAGTCTTCTATGATGTGTTTAATGGTATGGGGTGCTGTGTTACATCCCGGGCAGGCGTCGACAACGGAGTCATCCAGTGTCTTCTGATAGCTCAGGAGAGCTGGATGGTGTCCGCATCTCAGCCTGGCCAGGTGGACTCTGTCCTCGCGAGGAAGGGAGGATTCGGAAGGATGGATTTCGGGAGGTCATGCATGCAGCTGCGTGTTGTCTGTGAGTGAGTGGATGGATCGGTGAGAGATATGAGTATGGATGTGCTTCTGGAAGTTGGTTCGGGGTGGGCAGGGAGGGAGAGAGGACAATAATTGTGTGTGATACCGTGTGCTGGGTGTTGTTTTGATATTTCTTGGTGTCTGTGGGTGTGTTGCCATGTAGTTTACTGGGTGGTCTTGGTTCGTGGAGGCTGCTGCCAGGAATTGAGTGCCTCTCATGTCCAGATGGTCTTTGACTTTGAGGATTTTGGTTTCTTGATGTAGGTGATCTGTGGGTGCAGTAGCTGTGCAGCCTGTAATGATCTTCAAGGCTTTGTTTTGAATAGTCTGTAAGGTCTTATGATGTGTTTCAGCTAGGTTAGAAGCCCAGGCTGGACTTGCGTATTCCATCACTGATCTTATGTATTGTTTATATACTGTGGTGGTAGTTTCTTTGTTGTGTCCAAATTTTGTGTGAGCAAGTGACCTGAGGGCGTTAAGTCTGGGTGTCAGTTTCTTTTTAATGTTTGTGGTGTGCTGTTTGAATGTCATATGAGTATCATATGTTACTCTCAGGATTTTGGGTGTGTGTGTATGTGTTAGGGGTGTGTTGTTTATGGTGAGTTGAGGGATGTATTCGTGTTCTCCTGTCCAACTTGTGAGCAGGGTTGCGGTGGATTTGGCTGGGGCTAGATTAAGTCTGTTTGTAGTGCACCAGCCATGTAGTGTGTTGAGATAGGGTTGAAGGAGATCTGTTGCTCTTTTTGGGTCATGGTGTGTGCATGTGAGTGTTATGTCATCTGCATAGGAGGCTAAGTTTATTTGGGGCGTATTGGGTGTAGTTATATCGTGCATGTACAGATTGAAGAGTGCGGGCGATAGGACGGATCCTTGTGGGACTCCGTTTTGGAAAGTTTCTGATTTTAGATGACTGACCGGCAAAAGATACGTGTGCACATCTGCCTGCTAGGAAGTTGGCCAGCCACCTTTTTGTGTTGTTGTGCATGTTTGTGTTGTAGATTTTGTTTGTTAGGTTGTGGCGGGGGATGGCATCGAAGGCTTTACTAATGTCGAGTGTGGCTAATAGTGATCTGTGTGGTGGTCTAGCTGAGTTGATGCCGTCGAAAGCTCTTTGTGTAAGGTCTGTGAGAAGAGTGTTTGTGGCGTGCAATGGCCTAAAGCCATGTTGTGTTGGAGCTAGGGGTAGGTCAGGTGTAATTAGTTGTAATACTAGGCGTTCCATGACTTTGGAGGGGGAGCAAAGGAGTGTGATGGGGCGGTGCGAGGAGGGTAGCGTGGGGTCTGTTGGGTTTGGGGAATGTGATGATGATACCATGCTTCCAAATGTCTGATATTGTGTTGTGTGAATAGCTGTAGTTTGATATGTTAGTGAGTGCTTGTATGCCTTGTGGTCCCAGGTGTCTGAGGTGTATGTTGCTTATGTTGTCTAGGCCACAGGCGGGTGAGTGCTTGAGATTGTTGATGATATGCTTTGTCTGGTGATTGGTGAAGGGTGTATAGTCAGGGTCTGTGGGGAATTGTCTCTTACGTCGGATGACACGTCGGTCATCTTTGTGAGGTTTTAGGTGGCTGACATGTGAGAAGTGATTGATGAGAGTGTTTGCTTGTTGTTTACATGAAGGAGTAGAGTCTGTTGTTGTGATTGCAGCATGTGATTGTGTTGTGTTGCTGTTGGAAAGTGTGATGCTCTTTAGTGTTTTGTAGAGTTTTTGGGGGTTTGTTTTGTGATCAAGTGTTTGTAGGAAGTTATTCCAATTTAGTTTTTGTTGTTCTTGTATTTTGTTGTTAGTTTGGGTGTTGAGTGCTTGAATTTGTTGTGTGATGTCTTGTGTGTGGGGTGCGGTGTTTGTGTAGTGTTTCTTGGAGGCAAGTGTTGTGCAGGTGAAGTGGGTCCAGTTCCCGCATGAATTGCAGAGAACTGAACCCTTAGTATGGCGACTCGAAGTGATGGGTTTTGAGCAAGTTGGACATATGTATGTGTACGTGGGTCCTGGATTGCTCTCAATGTCTCCGGCTAGAAGAAGTCTTCGAGAAATGACAGCCGGAGAGTCATTTCTCGGTGTAGGAAAACTGTGTGATGTGTGTGTGTGGTGTGAGAGGTGTGAAAATTCCCGGCACGACTGAAGCCGCTCCAAGGACCCGTGCCCCCAGGGAGGGGGCAGGGGATGGTTGTGACGGTTTGGCTCCCGAAACTGCTCCCCGCGGCCGGCATCCGGTTTTCCTCCACTGGTCGTTGATTTTGTCTTCGGCCGTGGAGGGTCGGCAGCCATCCGCGGTTGGCAGCCTCGGGAGGTGGCGCCACGGCGGAGATGCCGCCACATCAGTGTTTGTTAATTTCATTAATCGAGTTTAGGAGTAAAGTTGGTTAGTGGAGAGAACATAATAATTATAGTCCATAAATTTTTTGTTTAGGAATTTGGCATTTTATTCAGTATCAGCTTAACCCTTGTCAGACGGAAACATTTGTTACTTTTACGTCCTGTGTGGCGGGCAGATTTACCCTAAACAAGCATCATTCCATGCTCTTTTTCATGCATAAACAAGAGCCAGAGCGTAATACAATTATGTATCCGTGAAAGGGCGATAATAGAGCTTTCCAATGACACCTGAATCATCCTTGTACGACAACGGGTTCGCTTGCAATGATGTTGCAACGCGAGTACAAAAACCCTAAAATACGGTAATTTCCTGAGATTTTACCCTATCTAGCGAGACGAGGGATATGTACACATGTTGTGGTGATATCAGTGGCGGGACTAGGTCCACGCTGAACGGTCAGAGCCCGCCTGCGGTTCTCCCACCCCGTGGACTCTCTCTCATAATGCCGATAATGTGCGCAACATCCCTTGCTACTTAAGTCGAGTCCCGCTGTTTGGGCCTAGGTTCTCTAAGCCAACTTAAGTCATCAGCCGCTCTTTGAGGGTTAAAGGAAACGATACTAATTAGACATGCTTACTTGGTATTTTGATGAAAGTAGGCTACAAAGTCAAATAATTATTGTAGAACAAAATGTAATGTACTAAGTAGATAACTATTGATTTCATTAGTTGTGTTTATTTGTAAATTTATTAGTGAGTTGGTGAACACAACTATGAATAAACTTACCCAGAAGTGGCAAATAGAGTTGACTTCAAAGGTTCTTATAATGTTTTCATCAGGAGAGTCCATGAGATTCTTTCCAGTCACGATCCCTGCGTTGTTCACTAAGATGTCCACCTGTTATAAATAGTACATAAAGTGGTGTTTAAATTTGTTTCTGTAGCTTTTAACATCGTTCTTAACACCAATAACACCCCAAATGAAATGTATGAAAGTATGTGATTCTTCCAGGATTCGAACCTAGGATATCATATACAGAACTTACACTCTCTAACCCTCATTGTTACCTGATTAAATAGCACTATGAATATTCCCATATTCAAAATATGCTACAGGGGGGCAATACCTAGTGAGGTGGCGTTCTGAGAGTGAGGGTCTGAGTCTAGGAGGTAAGACAGTGAAGCACTGGAGCGAAGCAGCTTCAGAGATGGGGCTGCTTCGAGCCATGAGTGGGCAACTAAGCCCCATGCATCCTGTGAAGCAAGATGACAGGGACTGGATGCAGCTGAAAGTTCTTCACATGTCTCACTCCCTAGACTGGAACGAGACTTCACGGGCTTCACTGTTCAATGTAGAACGGTCGAATGTACAGGCTCTCAGCCTATGCCCGAGAGGGAGTAGTTGGAATATATTTAAAAAAATAAAATATATAAACAAACATTAGCCTACACCATGAAGACATTTATATCCATTAATTAAATAATTATATTTTTTGTATGTTACTCTGGCTGTGCAAGTTGCAACTTTACCGACTCCTTATGATTTCAAGCTATGAATAATTGTGTTAAATAATAGTTAAGCTTACATGTGGCAGTGTTGAAATTCCAGGCAAGTGATAATAAACGTTTCACTCGAGTTAGTTAATATATATATATATATATATATATATATATATATATATATATATATATATATATATATATATATATATATATATTAGTGTAGCCAGGGAGGATATTTTCTTTCAAGCAGGTGAGATTAAAATAATAGGCACAGTTTGCATTATTGAGTTTTTTATTGATACTCTCAATTTGCAAACCTCCTTTACCAACTTCCTGATTGCAAACCTCCTTTACCAACTTCCTGAAAATACCAGAAAAACTATACGAAAAATTGAGAGTATCAATAAAAAACTCAATAATGCAAACTGTGCCTATTATTTTAATCTCACCTGCCTGAAAAAAAAAAAAATATATATATATATATACAGTATATGCAGTATATATAATTATATATAATTGTATTATAATGTAAAGTTTGGGTAGCTATATTAACCAAAAGTGTGACACCTTATGATACTACGGATGATACTGACCTTGCCCACCTCCTCCTTGACCAAGGCTGCTTTGTCGTACACAGACTGCCGGTCACAGAGGTCAACAGTGTAGGCCCGACACTTGCCACCAGAGGCCACCACTAGTCTCACTGTCTCCTCGTTACCTGAAGGACCAAGAAAGGAGTTATGTACAGTCGCGCTAACAAGTCATGTCTCAGCTGTCATTATGTTTGGCTCGCTCTGTGCTGTATTAATGTATGTCAGATGTTGAATACCTCCAGGGTTCGAACTTGAATTGAAATATGTATGAGCTGCAACATTGAGTAGAGCGAGTTCCTCATCATATTTTGAAAAAAGTATGTCCTCTATTCTATCCGTGATCCCCGAAGGGCTGACCACAAACGAAACGGCCCCATGCACCTCTGACCCCAGTCTGTCGACGCCCCTCTTCCCATTCAGCACAGCCTTCACTCATATACTTCTTAACTCCATCCTTCCACCTCTCACTCAGTCTACCTCTCCCTCTCTATCCTTCCACCTCACTCTCGTACACTCTCTTAGTCATTCTCTCTCTTCCCATATGTTCCACATGGCCGAACCATCTCAAGGTGTTCCTTTTCACTTCCAGCACATCTACATCCACACCACACCTCATACTTCCTCATTCGTCTGTCTCCATTCTCTCATTCTCCATGTGACTCTGCACGCACTTCTCATGTAATTCATTTCCACCCCTTTCACTCTTGGTTTGAGTCTCTTCACCAACGTCTATGCTTTCATATAATAAATAATGAATAAATAATTTTGGTTGAAATGTTTCCTATTGCTCACCTTTTGGTTGAAATGTTTCCTATTGCTCACCTTTTCAATGTACATTCATCGATTGACGTACCTTGCTGGCTGACATCCCAAGTGACAACAATGGCTCCCTTGGCTGCGAACTTGAGACACATGAGCCTCCCGATACCCGAGCCGCCTCCCGTCACCAACACGATCTGGCCCTTGACGTTCTTCCTGAGGTAACTACGAGGGATGACCTTGTACACCAGGGACTCCAGGGCACAGTAGATGGTGTACAGGAAGTAGAACAACACCTGCACCACCAGCATGGCTATGTCACTGCCACTCATTATGGTTCTTGAGGGAATCTACTTTACGTAACTTGCAATGATATGCTTGTGTCGCCAACTGTAACACAAATATTATACATTACTTTACATAACTTGCAATGATATGCTTGTGTCGCCAACTGTAACAAAAATATTATACATTACTTTACGACACTTGCAATGATATGCTTGTGTCGCCAACTTTAACAAAATATTATACATTACTTTACGACACTTGCAATGATATGCTTGTGTCGCCAACTTTAACAAAATATTATACATTACTTTACGACACTTGCAATGATACGCTTGTGTCACCAACTGTAAAATAATGTTATATATAAGTGACATTTTTTTTCAATGCATGGTTTCAAATTAGGAAACGTAAATGAGTAGTAATGTGTTTGTTTCCATAGTACGGCATACAAATAAGAACTAACCGTTTTATATGTCCACTTAAGGATCCAAACTAGTTCACTATACTCCGTTTCTTCTCGTCTGACGGTAAATTGAGTACCATGGTGCATAAAGAATGGTTTTTATTTTCCACCACCTGTACTGGATACATGGTCAACTGTAACGTAAGTGACGTACATAAATTAACGATTATCGGTTATGGGCTCAAATTAGGAAACATATACTGTATGAGTAGTAATGGTTTTACATGTTCAAAGTAAGCTAGAGAAAAAAAATGAGTAATAATTGTGTTATGTGTCCACTAGATGTGTAATATAAGGTGTATTGATGTATATATAAGGTGTATTGATGTATATATTAGGTGTATTGATGTATATATTAGGTGTATTGATGTATATATTAGGTGTATTGGTGTATATATTAGGTGTATTGATGTATATATTAGGTGTATTGGTGTATATATTAGGTGTATTGATGTATATATTAGGTGTATTGATGTATATATTAGGTGTATTGATGTATATATTAGGTGTATTGGTGTATATATTAGGTGTATTGATGTATATATTAGGTGTATTGATGTATATATTAGGTGTATTGATGTATATATTAGGTGTATTGGTGTATATATTAGGTGTATTGATGTATATATTAGGTGTATTGGTGTATATAATAGGTGTATTGATGTATATATTAGGTGTATTGATGTATATATTAGGTGTATTGATGTATATATTAGGTGTATTGATGTATATATTAGGTGTATTGGTGTATATAATAGGTGTATTGATGTATATATAAGGTGTATTGATGTATATATTAGGTGTATTGGTGTATATATAAGGTGTATTGATGTATATATTAGGTGTATTGGTGTATATATTAGGTGTATTGATGTATATATTAGGTGTATTGATGTATATATTAGGTGTATTGATGTATATATTAGGTGTATTGATGTATATATTAGCCATTTATGAAAAGGCCTTTCTTTAAGGGGGGTGACCTGTTTTTGTTCTGTCCTTTTTTATCTTTCTCTGGCTTGTATCCATTTGGCTCCATGCATCCTACTGTTTTAAAACGTTTTACCCTCATCCAGGTGTCAATATTTTCCTGGCGAGCGGTAGCGAGCCAGCATATATATATTTTTGTTTTGACAGCAAGCTAAATTTGTACATTTTTCGATAGAAAAATGTCCCCGGCGAAGCCGGATTTCTTCATATAATGCTGGCTCGCTATCGCTCGCCAGGAAGAAATCGACACCTAGATGGGGATAAACGTCTTAAAATAGTTGGCTGAATGGGGCCGAATGGATACAAGCCAGAGAAAGAAAGAAAAGGACAGAAATAACAAAAAGCAAGTCACCCCCCTTAAGCATAACAAACTAGGCTAACTACTACAAGACACAACCCTTATGAAGTTAATGGGTCTTATCATGGATGCTGTGCTTTGATGACTATGCCACTTCATAAACCGATCACTATCACCATATAGATAAGGCTATCGTAACATTTATATAGTCTATAGCGTTATCAATGTCTTGGGAGAGGTATCTTCTCAGGACGACCATTAATTATACATATATATTTGTTCACGATAAAGATTGTGATAAGGAGGTGATCTGAAGTCCAAGGTCAACGACCCCTCCCTATCTTTACCCAAGGGGGGAGGGTTGAACAACCTGCACGTCCTCAGTGGTTTAAAGGGGTAGGGTTTATTTTTTGGTCTACTTATTCATCTATTTATTTACTTATAGTTTCCTTGCTAGACCTCCATCAAGCTTAGACAAAGTAAATACCCCCTAGACTCCCCTTCGAGATAAATTTGTACATTTTTCGGTAGCAAATTTTCCCGCCCGAAAGCCGATTTCTCCTAAAACTACAGGCTCGCTAACGCTCGCCAGGAAAAATCGACCCCTAAATGGCACGAAAGGTCCTAATATAGACAAATAAATGGGGCGAAAAGCTTTAAAATCGCCAAACTAGTGAGCCGAACGTCTTAAAATCTGAAAACTAATGGGGTTAAACCTGAGGGAGAAGGGGGCCAGAAAAACCAACCATCCCCCCTTAATGCAGGTGTTAATACTGTCTGGTGTGAGGCGGGTCTTTTTTGGACTCTCCCTGTTTCACCCCATTAGTTTGGCGATTATAAGTCGCTTCACCCCATCTAGGTGTTGATTTTCTTTCTGGGAAAGCGACAGCAAACCTGCAGTTAAGGAGAAACCAGCCGAATTCTCGAATTGTTTTGAAGAAGGAAAAAGTTAATGTTCCTAAGATATTTGGATGTTGTAGTGGGATATATGTATTATTATTGCGCCTCCTTAACTGGGAATGTATGGTGTGAAGTGCATATCATGTGTTAGGGTATCGTTGGCTGTGGATGTGAGTGTAGTCTGTAATCAGTCAATTGGCGACATCTGAATTCGAAGGCTTGGGTTGATCTGTACGGTACCAGTCTCACCCGAAGGCTTAGGTTCACATAATGCAATACCCTTCTCACCTTGTAACAGACCTCCAACCCCCAGAGGGCACGTCACAACTTCGTCCACTTATACCAGGTACCTATTTATACTGCTAGGTGAACAGAGGCTACACCGTTAGGAGACTTGCCCGCCCGGGTCTCGAATTCGGGACCTTCTGGTTGTGAGCCAGACGCGCTATCCGTTACGCCACGGGGAGGTGTGCATGTATGTATGTATGTATGTATGTATGTATGTATGTATGTGTGTATGTATATAGGTATGTATGTATGTATGTATGTGTGTATGTATGTGGGATGCTTGGAGTGACTGTAGAGACGAGAAGCCACCTGGTTTGTGTTGACTTTATTAACCCCTTCTGTACCGGCAACGTTTTTTTTTCTTGTTATAAAAGACTATTTTCTGCAGTTTAAAGAACCCTTTCGCTGCGGGTGACGTTCTGGAATGTCCTGGCAATTTGCAGCAATTTCCAGGCTTTAAAAGTCTGTAAAAAACGTAAAAATCGAGTGTCAGTGGGCGGGAGCGTGAAGGGCCCACCTCCGACCCTCAGAGCAGCGAGCGGCTCACTGAGGTAGACTGTGTCTCGCGCGGGTCTCTCTCTGTGTCTCACAACAGTGTAGCCAAGCGAGCGAGTGCTAACAAATAGCGGGTTTCCCGTGTTTCACTGGCACCGCTGCGGGTGAACCAGGCCACGTACGAGGCCCGTTCTGGTCTCATTTTGAAGCTATTTTCGCCTAGTTTTCGGCAGAATACAGTTCATTTAATGCAGATGCTTGATTTATCATTCAGGAGTGCCTGAATATGCCCTAAATAGCCAGAATAAAGTTAAATGGACGTCGCCGGTAAGAAGGGGTTAAGGGAGGGTATTATAGTTTGCTCCCTGTTCCTCTATCAAGCCTTAACCCCCCTCTCCCTCATGTTTAACCCGTTTAGTTTTCATATTTTAAGACATTCAGCCCATTAGTTTGGCGATTTTATGACCTTTCCGCCCATTTCTTTATCAATATTTTGACCTTAAGTGCCATTAGGTGTCAATATATTTCCTGGCGAGCGATAGCGAGCCTGTAATTTAGGGAAAACCGGCCTTTGGCCGGGACAATGTTCTACCAAGAAATGTAAAAAAAAATCTAGAAGGGGGATCTTTGGGAGGTTTGTTTAAAGTTTGATGGAGGTCTAGGGAGGAAAATATGAAAATGATAAATAGATAATTATATCAACCACTAAATACCCCCCCCCCCCCCTCCCCATTCCCCTTAATAAAGTCCAGAACTGGTGGTGTGAGTGAAGAGGTTATGAAGGAGCAGGCCAAGGACGTATCTTTCATTGTTTTCTGGCTATACTTAGACGATTAAAGTGGCCATAATTATATACCCTTTGAAGGTCCGTAGAAGTTCAACCCCACCTCCACGTGGTACGGACCGGGCAACGCTTGTATTGCAAACAAGCGATACAAGCGGCTAAAGGGGCTCTGACAACTAAAGGGATGCATATGGAACTAACTAGATCATCATATTGCATCGGTTGTTACGCGGATCAACAAGGACCGCCGTAATCTCCAGTGAGAAAGCCGGCTGAGATTGGAAAGTATGCTACTGGAACAACCTTTACTGACCAAGTACTAAAGAAACACCACACCACATCAATGTATGTACAACAACTGAAAACTTTACAAATAAAAGAACAAGACAGAAATTATCTATGGCAGAATATTCATACATTGGGGAAGCATTTTACACTACTTCACTAAACTCGACAGTGACATCAACGGTCACAGCTATCTCCACCATTTGTCGAGAAAAACACCCCACAGTCAGACTGAATCTGGATGCCACAAACTCTCCAACGTCAGGTGTAATATCTTCAAGAACCAGCAACTGACAGACCTGGAACTCAAGAACATCTGAGAATAAAACATTTCATCCACAGGCCAGGTGAAACAGCAGTAGATGGTGAAGAGGACGAGCAAACGGAACCACCGTCACAGACTTTCTAGAGGCACAGCACAAAGCAGAGACAATCCAGGAAAATTACAACAATGAAAGAGCAGCAGAGATGACCTGGGATAATATAACAATGGGAGGTAAGTACCCAGAAAAAGTACAAAAGAGGCAGATGTGGAGCAACAGAAGGCACACCAGTGGCTAAGGAACTGAAAACAGAAACAGAGGGTCTGATCAGGGTCTTTCCCCCAGATCCTATCGCCATTGCATCATCAAGGAAGGAACAGACTCACAATAGAAAAGTATGATGAAACTGTCGACCAAATTGCCTCAAGCTGCCCAGGGATGGTTAAGACAGAGTATATCCACCAGCACAACAAGAGAGCTTCATACCTGCAGTGGAAGATCTGCAGGACTTACAAAATAAAAAAAACAAATGAGAACTAGTGCAAACATCAACCGATAATGGTCACTGAGAAAGACAAGAGTGGGGAAGGAATACAACAAAAGGGGAATGGTGGGTGGGGGTTTGATTTGATGAACTAATGTTAACAAAAAGGTAAGAGGTCCTCACCAAACTTTGTGAAATTCTAAGCATTTGTTCTTGAGATATTAAGTGAAGTCACACATACACATTATACAGTCGTGCTTAGGAATACTTTAATTCCTCTTAGTGATAACCAACATTACTGTGCAACCAGTCTTGCTAAGGCAGCCTCCCAGAAGCTGGGTGTGCTCAACCGCCTTAGGGGGTTCTTTACCCCTTCACAGCTTCTTGCTCTGTACAGGGGCATAGTGCGTCCTTGTATTGAGTATTATTCACATATGTGGGAGGTTCCTCTCACACCGCTCTCCTAGACAAAGTTGAAAGGAAGGCCTTTCGTATCATTAACTCCCGTCCACTCACCAACTCTCTGCAATCTCTCTCTCTTCGCCGCAATGTTGCATCTCTCTCGCTATTCTATCGTTACTATAATAATCAGTGTTCCTCAGAGCTTTCCCAGTGTATACCACCTCCTTTACGTAGGGCACGTGGTACCCGTCTTGCTACTCAATCCCACCCCTACTCTGTGCAACTCTCCAACCCAAGAGTGAAACGTTACTCTCAAACTTTCTTCTACTCAACAGCTGAGCTCTGGAACTCTCTCCCAGAATCAGTCTTTCCCTCTTCCTATGACTTAAATTGCTTCAAACTCTGTGTGTCCAGGCAGTTTGGCTCGAACGTCCCTTGATTTTGGCCCTGTCACTTTCAAATATGGGGAAGGCACTCGCTATAGGCAGTTCTGCCTTTTGCCTCCCTCAATCACATAGAAAAAAAAAAAAAAACTAATCCCAATAATTTGGGTCATCCAGTCATCTCCCAAAATTTGAGTGTGAAGTCAAGTGACTAACCCAGAAGCAGTACCTTGAACATCGTGAATATCGAGCAATAACTACTGTATGTGTGGGCATATTTGTGAGGAGGGGGGGGGGGGGGTCCAAAAAGGGGGGCATGGGGGAAGGGGGTCTTGCCAATGTTATCCAGTAATAATGGGTTATTTTCGGGTGCAAAATAAAGGTAATGACAACGTTTCGTAAAAATCTATTAATTATTTCTCGTGATATATTGCTAACACACTCACAGACATAGACACACTCACACCGACGCACAAGTGGCCATGAATCGTGGCCATGTATAATTTTCGGGCTCTGTCTTGAGTTGGCCACCCCCAGAAAAAAAAGGAAAATTGGGGAATGGGCCTGAGTAAATACATACATACATACAATATATAATATATATATATATATATATATATATATATATATATATATATATATATATATATATATATATATATATAATATGAGAATGTTTCTTTAAGATAATATAAAATCAGTGATCCTTGACAAGTAAAACCCAGCATTTCATTGTTGTGTGGCTCGTTATGTAAAGGTTAATTTTGTATCATAATTGTTTCTTCAGATAATTTGAAGATATTCCCAACATTTCAGATGGGGAGATTGCAGGCACCAACCGAACAAGGCAATACCCAGGGGAGGCCTATAGGCATTTGATAAGGAGTTGCTGAAACTCCTGTTTCATTTGTCTGGCTTCCCTTACTGTTTCTCTTTGTGCCTCACCTACACAGAGTGATCCAGCTAGCTCTCACAAACACCTCCTGCTATCACTACACTAAACAAGCACACCACACTTATTCTGCCCAAAAACAAAAAAATCTCACTTTCAACTCTGAGGGAGGCACTTGTCACAGGCAGCTCTGCCTTTTGCCTCCCTCATCCACATAGACAAAAAAGAAACATGATTGTTCAACGGGTCAAATAAGTCATGTCAAAGTTGGCATTATGCTTTGCTTATCTTTCTACTGTAATAATAAATATAAGCATGCATGGTATTGAATAACATGTGCTAAAGTCGGAAATTATTTGAAATACTTCCTTCAATAGCTAAATCGAGGCAGTTATAAGTGCTGAATGCACTGTCATGTGGCACTTAATAGACTAGTGTCAAGCAACTGGCTCTGATGACCAGTTAGTGTCATTAATAATGACTAAATAGTATTATGAGCACAGTAGTCACAAATTTAGGACCTCCTTGATCTGACCTGGTATTGAGTGATGGCGTGGTGGTGGTGGTAGTGGTGGTGTTAAGAGTGGTGTGGTAGTGGTAATAGTGTCTGTATACCACCCTAGCTGCTGGTTGTGTATGTACTCCCTGGCAACCACCCACACTGCTGTACTGATATAGTCACGAGGGCCTCAATACAGCTTATGGTGGTGGCACTCGGTAACAGACCTCATACCCTCCCTCTTTACGTACCCCTCACCTCCCCCCCCCCACACACACACTTGCCACTCTCTCCTCCACTCCCTTCCTACTTTTCTTCCTTCCTCCTTCCCTCCTCCACTCCCTTCCTACTTTTCTTCCTTCCTTCCTCCCTCCCTCCTTTCCTACTTTTCTTCCTTCCGGACTCCCTCCCTCCTCGACTCCCTTCCTACTTTCCTTCCTTCCTTCCCCCCTTTGCTCCTTTCCTCCATTGCTCCTTCCTCCATTCCCTCCCTCCCTCCTCGAATCTCTCCCTCCCTCCTCTGTTCCTTTCTTCCCTCCCTCCCTCCCCTGCTCCCTTCCTCCTTTTTCCCCCCTCCCTCACCCCCCACACCATGTTCGTTATTTCTCAAGTGGCTACACAGTGGAGTGCTGGCTACTGGGTACTACTTATCGCTTTAAGTATTTAAAAATTACAATATTACCTATCTGAACCAAGAAGGTGGGAGTGGGGGATGGGGGGGGGGGGGGTCTTCTTTTAATCATCCTCGTTTCACCCTATTAGATTTGGCATTCATTTGTTGATGCATTCACCCATTACTTCATTTATGCATTCATTCAGTCATTAATTCATCCATTTATTCATTCTTCCATCCATCCATTCATTCATTCATCCATTTAATCATCAACCAATCCACCCATTCATTCATCCATCCATACTTTCATTCATCCATCCATACTTTCATTCATCCATCCAATAATTCATCCATCCATCCATCTCTATTCATTCATTCATCCATCTATCCATTCATTCATCCATCCATTCATTCATTTATCCGTCAATTTTGTGGCGACTGGGAATCCCACCTCCAGAATTTAATCCCAGTAAGGGACCAGCAAGCCTTTTCTTGCTAATCCTCCATACCCTTTTAACCCCTTCTATACCGGTGACGTCCTTTTAACTTTATTCTGGCTACTATTAGACGATTTTATTCAGTCTAAAAAGGACCTGCAACAAATAACAGGCTTCGAACGATCTAACTTAACAATTTCTCCTACCACAGATCCTTCTTTAACTGCACATAATCCTCTAAATATAACTAGCATAAAATTTAAAAAAAAAACATCACCGGTACAGAAAGGGTTAAGGTAGTTCGGGTTTGGCTACTGACTGATTGACTTTATCTGCCCATCCTATCATTCATACAATCACTCAAGCCGGTATCACACGAGAGCTTTTATAGTCAACATTCGATATTCAACATTATTTTTTCTGGCAACATTTCTGGACTGTTTTGCCCTGGTATCGGAAACTAGACTGGTGGTAGATGAATTTAGGCAACCGAAATCATCTAAATGTTGACCTCATAAGCTGCCAGACCAGTGTTGAGGATAAATGATGAGAGAAAAAACGCTCGTGTGATACCGGCTTCAGATGCCATAGTCTCTAGCCCACTCGTAAGAAGCCTTGGACCCCTGTGTGTTTTTGATGCAATGTAATAAATAAGACAATTAGACATTACTATTATAGTATTGAGGGGGGACGGGCGTATTTATTTGCTTATTTATGTATATTTGTATTATTTTCTTTTTGTTTCCTCCCAAGACCTCCATCAAGCTATACAAACATCCTCAAGATCCCCCTTCGAGAAAAATTTGTAAATTTTTCGGCAGAAATATTTCCCAGCCGAAGGCCGGTGCCTCCAAAATTACAGGCTCGCTATCGCTCGCCAGGAAAAAAATCTACACCTAAATGGCACGAAAGGTCTTCATATTGACAGAGAAATGAGTCGAAAGGTATTAAAATCGACAAACTAATGGGGGCCAAAGTCTTGGATTCTTAAAGCTAATGGGGCTAAGCATGAAGGAGAAGGGAGTCTAGATAATCCATATATCCCCCGGCCCCTTAAGATACAAAATACCGCTATAGTAAGAGGCTACTGTGACAGACTTAAGGGGACAGTGGTTATGTTTGGGTGCAACAGGGGAAGAGGGTTGTAGGAATACTGAAAGCAGTAACAAGAAATAGGATGGTCAGCATGGAAGTAAAGAAGTCCTTGCGTGACAGTGTGGTAATCCCGACATTGACTTATGGAAGCGAAGCATGGACGTTGGTGGAGAGACTCGGACCAAGAGTGAGAGGGGTGGAAATTAGTTACTTAAGAAGTGCGTGCGGAGTTACATGGAGGGATAAACAGAAAAATGAGGAAGTAAGAAGGAGGTGTGGTGTGGAGGTAGATGTGCTGGAAAGTGTGAAAAGGAACACCTTGAGATGGTTCGGCCATATAAAACATATGGGAAGCGAGAGAATGACTAAGAGGGTGTACAAGAGCGAGGTGGAAGGACAGAGAGGGAGAGGTGGAAGGATGGAATGAAGAAGAATATGAGTGAAGGCGGTGCTGGTTGGGAGGAGGGGCGGCGACTGACTGGGAACAGAGATGCATGGGGACGTTTTGTTTGTGACCACACTTTCAGGGATCACGGTGTCGGGCAATAGATAGATAAATAGATTTATTTTTAGTTTCCTCGCTAGACCCTCATCAGTAGCAGTGCGGATTTGTATAAAGGCTTACTTTCCTAGACAGGTTGCCGACCAAGTCTGACGAGTCCCATCCACCCGGATTTATATAAGGTTATCTCCCCTATATGGGTTGCCGACCAAGGCTAACGAGTCCCACCCACACTATTCACCCACCCACAATAGACTAGATACATCAAGATACGTTTGTGCTCTTTATATATACCCCCCCCCCCCTCCCCTAGTGTAGTGTGTATACCCCCCCCCCCCCCACCCCCGGCAGAGATACATAACAAAGGCTTTAGTATATTATATTTTGCTCCGTCACGCTTACCCCGCGGACTGGCAGGCCTACACATCATATAATAAGCTTTAATTATTTAGGGGCAGATCCGTAGTAATTTGTCTATGTATTTATTGTTTATTTATTTATATCAAGTATATCTCACAAACACACGTATTTAAACACTTAAATTATATATTTATTTATTTATTATTGTTTTATGTTTCCTTAGTTTCCTCCGTAAAGCTAATTAAGGCTTAACAAAATTCCACCAAGACCGGCCCCGTTCGAGATAAATGTGTGCATTATTCGGTAGAATAATGCACCGGCCAAAGGCCAGTTCCTCCTAAATTGCAGGCTTGCTATCGCTCGCCAGGTAAAAAATCGACACCTAAATGGCACGAAAAGTCTTTAAATCGTCAAACTAATGCGACGAATGTCTTACAATGTCAAAACTAATGGCGCTAAGCATGAGGGAGAAGGGGGTTCATTAAAAACCCTTAACTAATATATATATATATATATATATATATATATATATATATATATATATATATATATATATATATATATATAATGTACAGTCGTGGCCATGCATAATTATGAACCCCGTTTATGATAGACTAATGACCAGTAATGTCTGCCAGGAGTTGACTGAAATTTAATAATGTAGGAAACTTATAAGACTTGCAGAAATTAAGGAATAGATCAATTTGTTTACATTTTTGTGTGTGTGTGTGTGTTTTTTTTTTTTTTTTTTAGCCTATATCTATACTTTTCGGTACAAGCCTCAACACTCTAGGGCACATTGTATCTAAAGGCCTAGTAGAAACAACATAAATTACATAGTAATTACCAAAAACAATAATTATATCATATGCTGAGGGCATTGAGGACAAATTTATTATTGTGATAACTAAAGTAAACGACAACATTGAAGCACACAATGTATAGATTGTATAAAGCAAATATGGATAAATGATTAAGAAAAAACACAGAATCAAATTATAAATACAGTAATTTGAAAACTTGAACATGGAGTGTTGAATAGCTTACAAATTTGACTAAACTTGGTGTTGTGACATTATTAAGGGTTATTAGGTCTCATGCCTACACTCTTAAGAACAAAACAATACGAATAAAGATGTATAAAGATGGGGTTAAGGGGATTGCGTGTGTGTGTGTGAGTGCGTGTGTGTGTTTGTGTGTGTGTGTGTACCCGTCTATCCATGAATTAGATGGGTTTATTGCCATCAATATACCTACAAATGGGTAGATTGTTATGGCCACATTAATTACTCTTTTCATACCCCTAATTATTCAGTATATAGTGTTATCAGAAGGCCAGAAATCGTTATAGCTAACTTATTGGGACTCAAACGGGCTGGAGCAATCGAGGCGACATTTACAGCTCATTTGCTCCAGCTTATTTTAAGTTACAAACGATTAGGGGTCATGCTTTTGGTTGAATTATAGTAAATAGAACATTAGTAACAAAATATATGACCAAAGAGCACAGAGGTCACAAAGAAAGGAGTGTATCTGACCTGAGAGTGAGTGAGAGTGAGTGAGAGAGGTATGAGTGTAGTGCGGTAGTGCCAATAAACCCGGCCCTGCTGCTGCCTCTGTACTTACTGGTTCACGAGTGCCTCAAGACTGACAAGTGAGGCACTACGCAACAATCTCTCTCTCTCTCTCTCTCTCTCTCTCGTTTACTTCCCCTCGATAACATTCCTCTCTCTCTTTCCATTCTTTTTCTGACTACCCCCCCCCCCTTTTTACACTCTCCTCCTTACTCTCCCTTCTTTCCCCTCGTTTATCCCCCTCTCCCCCTCAATGACAACATCCCTCTTTCCCCTCCCATTCTCTTTCGGTCTCCCCTCACTCCCCCTCCCCCCCCAATTAGCTCCTTCCTCCCTCTCCTATCACATCTCTTATCTCTCCCACTTCCCCTTACTCCCTCCCTTTCCCCTCCTTGCCTCCCTCGGTGATTGTCCTCCCTCCCTCCCTCTCCCACCATTCGCTGTTCCCTTCACTTTCCGTCTTATCTTGCCTCCTCTTCTCTCTGTCTACTGATCTTCCCCATTTACCTACTTTCCTCTCTTCTCTTCAATTTTCTCTCCTACCCTCCCTTGTTCCCAATCTCTCTCTGTATATTCTATCTTTCACCGTCTTTCTCTGCCTTCCCTCCCTCTCTCTCTCCCCCCTCCCCCCTCCCTAATATCTCTTTCCTTTTCCCTCCCCCAATTTTCCCTCTTCCTTCCCTCCTTACTTCCCACTCTTTCCCCTTCCTTCCCTCCACTTCTCCCACCTATCCCTTCCCTCCTTCTCTCTCTTCCTTCCCTTCTTCTCCCCCTCCACTTCCCCCCTTCCTTCCCTCCCTCCTCCCCACATTCCTTATCTCAGAAATGGTTATATCTGGACATTTGTATGCTACTTATCGCCGCAGATCTTAAGGAGTAAACCTTAGTACTTTCCTCCTACACTAATATATAATGTTGGCTCGAATGTCCCTTGATTTTGGCCCTGTCACTCTTTCAACTCTGGGGGTGGCACTCGCTACAGGCAGTTCTGCCTTTTGTCTCCCTCACTCACATATAAAAAGATAAAAAAATCTGTATCCTTGTTGCTATTCCCACTTTACTCTCCTTTCCTTTCACTATACCATGTTTCTTTCCAACTGGCTGTAAATTGCAAAGTTCCCATCAAGACTTCTCGGTTATTTTGATGATTTGGTAGTGAAATATGGTGCTAATTATGTATACTTGGTTTTACTATGATGCAGAGACATAGTGGTTTCATATTTTTCCATTAAGTATCGAGAAATTAGCTGCAAAGGGATTCAATTTACCGTTAGATGAAATGAAACCGAATATAGATACTGTCGTACTTCATACATGCATGTACACACACACACACACACACACACACAGCCCGTAGCCTAGTAGGTAGAGCTCTCGTCTCACACACGAGGGGTCGGGGGTTCAATCCCCGGCCGGGCGAAGACAAATTGGGCTTGTCTCCTTTCATGTGTTAGCCTCAGTTCACCTAGCTGTAAATAGGTACCTGGAATAAGTGGACGACGTTGTGACGTCCCATCTGGGGTTGGCAAAAATGGTACAAGGCGAGATGGGTATCATATGGTTCACCTAAGCTGATGGCTACCTAAGCCTTCGGGCGAGACGGTACCGTCTATAGTGAGAATGGTGCCATACAGATCCACCCTAAGGCTTCGTTTCCGATGTCGCCAATTGGCTAAATACAGACTACACACACATCCACAGCCATTCCAACAGTACATAAAACACTTAACATGCATTTCACGCAATACATTCCCAGTTAAGGAGGCGCGATAATAATGAGCTTAGCTCGCATTGCGTGAATTCCCCTTGACGAACAAGTAACTGAGTAACAAGAAAGGAAATAAACTAGAAGTTGGCAACTACAGACCAGTTAGCATATTATGTATTGTATCTAAAATCCTTGAAAGAGCGGTATACACCCAAATTGAACACTACCTCAAACAAAATGATCTATGCTATAAGTTTCAATCAGGTTTCAGATGCATGTACTCGACAGACTCCTGTCTCATCCACTTAACGGATCACATTCGTAAAGAAATGTCTAAAGGTAACTACACCGGTATGGTTCTTCTTGGTCTACAAAAAGCGTTTGACACAGTAGACCATGATATCCTATGTAATAAACTACAAGCTATGGGCATAGGGTCTGTGAACTGGTTTAAATCTTATCTTAGTGGTAGAACCCAAAGAGTCAAAATTGATGATAATATATCTGATCCTATGCCAATTAACTGTGGGGTCCCGCAGGGAAGCATCCTTGGTCCCTTACTCTTTCTCTGTTATGTGAACGACATGGAACTGAGCGTCTCATGTAAATTATTACTGTATGCAGACGACAGCGTGCTTCTGGTTTCAGGAAAAGACCCAATAAGTATTGCCGCTTCACTTTCCAAAGAACTAGCATCATGTAGTGAATGGCCAGTGGACAATAGACTATCTCTTCACATGGGCAAGACGGAAGCCATCTTATGTGGAACAAAACGCAAACTGAAAGACATTGTGGGCTTCTCGGTCAACTGTAATGATATTCCTATAACAACAGTGTCACAAGTTAAATATCTCGGACTGAAACTGGACGCGAGTTTGTCAGGTGAAACAATTTTGGAATCTATCCTGAGTAAGTGTAGAGCACGTATAAAATACCTGTATAGACAGGTGGGATGCTTGCCCGCGGCGACCAAAAAGACCCTCTGCCAAGCGCTTGTTCAATGTCATTTTGACTATTCTGTGTCATCCTGGTACTCTGCATCATCTAAATCAGCACAGCACAAACTTCAGGTCACTCAAATTAAATGGTTAGGTTCATGCTGAACCTAGGACCCAGATCACATGTTGGCCAGGAACAACTTCAGTCACTAGGTATGCTCAAGGTTTCTGACAGGGCCAAACAAATCAGGCTAACTAATGCCTTCAAAATTTTCTATGACAGAGCTCCAGAGTATCTAAAGAATGATTTTGTTAAAGCAAATGAGAGGAGTGGACATAATACAAGAAACATGATGTTTAATTTTAAGGTCCCGAGAATCCAAGGACAGGGTAAGCAAACATTCTTCTTCACTGCCATCAAAGACTGGAACGACCTACCCCAGTCAGTCCGTGAAAAGAGAACACTGTATTCCTTCAGACGTAGCCTGAAGGAACACCTGAACCGGACAGCTGCGAGAAGGGAGCACCAAGCTTATGTCTACTACTAAATACGACATAAGAGATAGACAAACCAAACTGAAATGATTACTGATTACGGATTACTGATATTTACTATAGGATGTAAGGTATCTTAAAATAACCCCCTAGAAATACTTTCTCTAAAGTATCTATTTCTTTATCCTCCCCTTTTCCCCAGCTAACCTAATCCCACAAGGACCCCAATGGAAATACGCCTAACGGCCTTATTGGGCTATCCTTAGTTGGAATTATGCAAGGCTGGTACATGTCATATTTGTAACAAACTATGTGGTACCAACTCTGTAAATTGCTGACTGAATAAATATTATTATTATTATTATTATTATTATTATTAACAGGGTAATAACAGCCAGGGAGTTCACCAAGGATACAAAAAACATGTATAATCAAATTTATTTATCGGTAAACAGTCACAAACATTCAATAGCCAGCACAAACATTTTTACCCCTCGTACTCTCATAACCTCATGGTATAACTGCTAAATAGGGCTTTGAATTTCGGTGTGAGTATCCTAGGTTCGAATCCTTGGAGTACCACATGTATTCATTATATTATATTATATTTTTCGTAAGGAGAGAGTTCAGTAGGGGGAAGAAGGGCGGCTAAAATAAAGAAAAAATTATAATAAAATAATTCTAAGAAGGTAATTTGGTCGTCTCCGAATCTGGAAGCATATATGTGCCCTTATCAACACTGGATGGCTGCATTTTGATAGCATAGTTGTTACGGTGGTGCGTTGGTTCCTTGGTACCGTGCAGTCTCCTCCACACCCACCGGTACCCCCGTAGACACGTTGGACTCATCACGTCTTCCCGTATATCGTAAGGGTTTGTTAGGCCTGCAGAAGAGGGAAGAAAATAATATAGAGAGTGTTAACCCTTTCAGTATGGTCACGTTGCTTTTATCATCATATCTGATAGCTATGGCAAATGTATAACTATATTCTAAAAATTCCTTCACTCTAAGAATGTCAAATCTGATCTGTCATATTCCAGATACTATTTATACTGTACAGTATACCAATTTATACATATGCCCATACGCTTAAACCATAACTCAGGATTACCTTAAGGTTAGTGCACACTAACACGAAAGCCCATCCAGACGAGTTCACGACTCGAAATTTCAGCCTGATACAGCGAATCGGCAACATAATCATGGATATTGTAAATTAACCGTGGGTGACTCTCACGGTCCAAGCGACGTATCGTGGGTCGATACGAGCTTTTGGGTTGTTCAAAAGTTCGCGAGAATCCCCCAGCAACTGTCAAAAATCGTCTGAGTCTGGTCTTCATCGCGAACTCGCCGTATCAAAATCGTGTGGTCCGTATCGAAGACGTATGGTCCGTATCAAAGTCGTATGGTCCGTATCAAAGTCGTCTGGTTCATAAACTTGCTATACGGATCGGATCGGATCTCTTCTGTGCGGAAATTTGGCAACGTGCGACGTGGCAACAGCACGTCTAGCCTCACTCGGGGACCACCGGTTGCACATCTCAATGCTTCGTTGTTACGATGTTCATATACCATTCTTCTGGGTTGTATCGCAGTCTTCTGGGTCGTATCTTTTCCGTGGACTAATCGTGTACCCTTCGCACGACGTTTCTTATCTTCTTCGTAGCATTCGTTTCTCCTCCGTATCGGCATCGTTAGAGCCTTATCGAGTCGTGCGGACGCGATATGACTCTAACGACCAGCAATTTTTGTCGTGATCTCTAGTCAATTCGGCAAGACACATGATTTTTTCGAGTCGTAGGTGTTCGTGCCAGTCTTGAAGGGGCTGTCGTGTTAGTGTGCACTAGCCTTTATGCTTTGATGGATGAAAGGTAGCTAAAACTAAATTGCAATCATTGCCAAAGTGGGTGATATGAAGCCTTTCATAAAAGAATATCATGTTCCTCAGTTTGTTTAGCGGTACTTGAAAATGAAGGGTTAAACGAAATTGATGATTATAAAATGTAGTGTTTGCCTGACCTGTAAATAGTGAAGCGATGGATCCCACCACCAAACAGATGGCCATGCCCAGGATGCCCACATAGCAGTACGATAACTCATAGAAGGTTTTCTCAGACACCCTAAGTGGATTTTTTTTGGAATTAGACTAGGTTAAATATTGGTTTAGATCATTTAAAATTAGAGATATATACACATTACTATATACACATAACTTAAATTGCTTCAAACTCCGTGTGTCCAGGCATTTTGGCTAGAACGTCCCTTGATTTTGGCCCTGTCACTTTTTCAACTTTGGGGGAGGCACTCGCTACAGGCATTTCTGCATTTTGTCTTCCTCACTCACATAGAAAAAAAAATACTTTGTCTCTAAATTATTAAAAATAATAACAATAATAATATTAATAATAATACCACACACACCTCTTTCTCTCTCTCTCTCTCTCTCTCTCTCTCTCTCTATATATATATATATATATATATATATATATATATATATATATATATATATATATATATATATATATATATATATATTAAAAGGGTAAAAGATACTAACTAATGATAAGTACCACATTAAAGAAGGCTACAGAAAATACTAACTCGTTTCCAATCATCGAGTCACCGATATCTGAGCTGGTGGTGGTGGTGGAAATGAAATCGGTGGTGGCGTTGAAGAGCATTGTATCGGTGGTGTTGGAGAGGATGGTGGTGATGGTGGTGTTGGAGATGGAACAGCCAGCGGTGGAGAGAGGGAGGCTGGCTGGCGATCCTCCACCCCGCATAAACTTTCCAACAACTAGCCACAGGTTGAGCACCAGGGAGGTCAGGTACCCGATAGTTATGCCCTGCACATAAACAACAAAATATAATATTAATAATTTTGATAAGTTAATTTGACTTTATATTGTCTTTGTCCCAGTTTTGGTTTGTTTAGTTTGCAAGTTTTACATTTTAATAATAATAATAATAATAATATTTATAGTAAAATAAATAAATTAATTAATAAATATATGACAGGCATTGCAAAGCACTTATGATTTCCATCGACCATTGTTAAACTCGAAAGGGGCGAGTCAAGTCACATCAAATAATCTCTTATTACTAATTCCCGACAATCTCTCTCTCTACACATCGCAATGTTGCATCTCTCTCACTCTTCTATCGCTATTACAATAATCAGGGTTTTCAGTGTATACCTCCTCCCTTACGGATAATAGGTGGCACCCGCCTTTCAATACATTCCCACCCCTATTCCGTCCAACTTTCTAACCCAAAAATGAACCTATTTATGTATGATGACGCTTCTCTATTTCGACTGGTAATCTTAAGGTCCTAGGTTCAACCCCCGATATGTCAATGGACATAAATTATTGGGATGGAATTTGTGCTGTACTTAGTTTCTGTGCATCATCACAAAGCACACCGACACGCCATATACGTACCCTTGTTGTTTCCAAATCTTAGCATTGTATGAATATTCCTATATTCATAATATGCAATGGGGCAGATGGCGATGGTTGGGCTTAGATATGCCTGATGAGTGGACACAAATGTCTCTTCCACTGTGTGTTATAAAACCATACCCCTTCCTGGTGTTAAACCACTTAACGTGGCCAGAGAGGGTGGTTGTGGTGCTGGAGGTCTCGACAGGCATGCTGGAGTGGAGTGTCCACCTTTACCAGACCAGATGGCTGGAGTAAAATAGGAAAGAAGAGTAATTGGACAGAGGAAGAACAAGCTGAGCCAAATATAACGACTTACTTATAGCCGTTGTAGTGAAATGGTTAAGAGATTATTATTTATCAAATAGACCTATTGTGTCTTACTTTAGTGTTGACCCAAGGAACTAAGAGGCCGGTGATGTAGACCCCATACATCGGCCCAGCAAAGGCCGCACACACACTGTACACCACCTGGAATATACTGCCCAGCTTCTCCACCAGTATACCCAACACTATGGAACATATACCCGCAAAGGCAGCTGTATGGGGCAAACAATATGCATAGTTAATGTATATTACATGTTATATTTGGTAATTAATATTGGAAATAATTATACAACTCTCATATAGATTTAAGATAATTTACTTGCAGGGAATTGGTATATTTAGCAGGCAACTGTAGGCTACTTCTAGAGGTTGAATCAATGCAATTTCCGGGTCATTTATTCTTGTGTCAGATATAGCAACACGCAACTCAACACTCTTTAGGGGTGACCGGTCAACTCAACCAGTAGACCATTTCAACCAGTAGCTCTCAACCAGTACCAAATCAATCAATACGGTTAGGTTAGGTTAGTACTATATTTTGGCACTGGTTTGGTTGGTCTGGGTTAATTTGGCACTGGTTGAGAGCTACTGATTGAAATGGTCTACTGGTTGAGATGGCATGGAACCCTCTTTAGGTCACCAGGCCTTGTTCACGTGAAACGGAACTGTTCACTGACATTTTCCATCACCTCTCAGGGGATGGAGGAGAAGAGTAGAGTGAGGTATGAGAGACAGTTTATGGCACTTAGACAGAGGGCTTGGAGCTGTAAAGACTAGTGGAGAAACTTCTCCCTATATGGGGTATACTCCCTCCTAATATTTAATACTACATCACTGTTCCTGCATCATTAAATTAAATTAAGTTTGTTCCTGTAACCCACAGATAAAGATATACAGTAGATAATGCCACAAGGTTAGAAGATAAAAATATACAGTAGCTAATGCCACAAGGTTAAAATATACAGTAGCTAATGCCACAAGGTTAAAATATACAGTAGCTAATGCCACAAGGTTAAAATATACAGTAGCTAATGCCACAAGGTTAAAAGGCTGGATAAAGTTACTCACAAATCATTTTGACAACTCTGGTGGCCTTTTCAGCGGAGAGTGTATTGAAGTAGTGGATGGGTTTGAGCCAGTCCTCCCAGATGATACAAGCCACGGAGTTTGCGCAGGTCGACAACGAACTGACGGAATGACGGAATTGGGTTATTGTTTGTCCTTTAGTATTCAAGTTTCGTTAACCCCTTGTGTACCGGCGACGTCTTATTAATCTTATTCTATCTATATTTAGACGATTTTGTGTAGCTTAAGAAGGATCTGTTGTAGCAAAAAGGGTTAAGTGAGATTGTTCAAAGCCTGTTAATTGCTGGAGGCTCTTTTTAAACTGAATACAATCGTCTAGACCATAATAATAGCCAGAATAAAGTTGAAGAGACGTCACCGGTACAGAATGAGTTAAGGGGTTTCTTTTCTTTTATTCCCTAAACCTCCTTCAGGCTAAAAATAAAAGCGTCCCTTTCCAAACACCCCTTCAATCTAAATGTTTACATTTTTAATGGGAAAGTGTCCCTGCAAGGCAGATTTGTTTCTAAATTTCAAATTAAAATATTGTCTCGAATGGAGGTTATACGTTATATATTCACCAACATAATGGATTGAGCATGTCCTACCACATGACTCACTCTCACTCACACACACTCTCTCTCTCTCTCTCTCTCTCTCTCTCTCTCTCTCTCTCTCTCTCTCTCTCTCTCTCTCTCTCTCTCTCTCTCTTTCTCTCTCGCTCTTTCTCTGTCATACCCATTTTACCTGAGAACGCCCCCATACACGGCGGCCAGAAAGATCCCCGCCAGCCCCGGGAGATGGCTTAGTTTATCTTGGACCAAGAAGGGGATAATCTGGTCGGGCTTCTGGATCTTGCCAGAGGTGAGAGGGTCGCAGGTGTGGTAGACAGCGTAGGCCACCATGCCGGAAAAGAAGAACATAAACCACAGGATCCATAGGCCAACTAGGAAGAACACCGCCAACCTGTAGGAAGATAATAAACAATTGTTGCATTAACCCCTAAAGGGCCTGTCACACTATGCCGATTTTAAGTGCCGATGCTAGCCGACCTGGTTGTCGTAACGAGGATGGTACCTAATGTGGCGCCCTTCACCAATGGTTCCAAACAAACGGTAGCGCGTGGTACAGGGCGGGAGAGGTCGGCTGGCCCAAGCCGGCGAAAAAAAGTTTGACATGCTCAACTTTCAGAGCTTGGGTTGGCTCAGGGTCAACTCATGCCGACGGACGTTACGAAGATAGGAGGCGATGGTCGACTGACGGTGGACGTTATGCTAGCGACGGTACGAGGGCGGCGACTGGTCGGCGCTGTAAGGTACGTCGTCGTCGGGCGCCGTCAGACGGCGCCCTAGTTACGACGTCAACCATAATGCGGCGACCCTGGGCCATCACATGGGGTCACCACTTTTTGGAAAGATGATCTACGTGGATGCTCAGACCGTATGACGGCGTGACCAATAGTCGGCGCCTGACCGCGACAATGGCAAGTCGCAAGCATTTAATCAGTCGGCAACCTCGCACGGGACAAGGTCGCCGTCGCTCGATTGATGCTAACAATGTCCCCATTTATTAAGCACATATATACCTAACTTATATATGTAATGTCCATTATGAAATAGTGAGAGGTTATAAGACCATGCAAAGGTCATTGAAGTTTTTTAATATTAAATATTTTAACTGCCTGCTTGTCAGACTGTATTTGTACTAGGTGCATTCTCATACATTACAATAGGTAAATGTAATTATGTTAATGATATTTGTCCATACAAGCACCCATTGACGGCGTGCGGCACCGTCATGACGCCGTCTGTCTAATGACTGTTATTTTTTTTAAATCAACGACTAGTCGCCGAATGCCATTCGCCACCGATCGACCCTGTGCAGTAGGCGTGTTAAGGCGACCACGTGCAGACCACTCGGCACGCGCCCTCTGCGTGTGCTCAATATCACGACCAGGCCCTTCTGTCGCTGATCATCGGATCCGACACACGCCACTCTTTAAATCAGAGGGAGAGGGAGAGAGAGAACAAATCTAAATGGGCCCCTTAAGAAAGCATGGCATTGGTATGATACAGTGACATAGCAGTTTCGTAATTGCCATTAGGTCTCAAGAAATCACCTGCTAAAGTCATTAATTTTCCACCAGATGAAAAAGATAGGCTATGCTATCAAGATATTAACATTTGAAAAAAAAAAAAAATTATATATATATATATATATATATATATATATATATATATATATATATATATATATATATATATATAAATACATATATATATATATATATATATATATATATATATATATATATATATATGTATACATATAATATATATATATGTATACATATATATATATATATATAAATATATATATATTATGTGTATGAATGACAAGTAAAAATATACATGCGGTTCTTAAATCCGTTCTGTACCGGCGAAGGATATTTAATTTTATTCTAGCTAGCCTATATTTAGACGATTATATGAAGCTTAAGCAGCCTATTAATTGCTGAATACATTATTTTAACCCCTTCGACCCCAGTGACGCACGTTATGCGTCGCCTATGTATGTAACCCACAGTACCAGCGACACAACGGTTGCGTCCGCCTTAATTACTCTTGTCCTATGGCACCTAGAGGGTTCAGATTTGTATGGGAACTACTTTAGGATCCCACGGAACAATACCGGTGGTTGGTAACCCCCCAAGTCCAGCCGCATGCGTGTGGGCACGCGCGGGAGTGATTTTCCAGTATACTGCCTACCCATCGCCCCATGTTAATTGTGACTTTCCGCTGACCCCCAGGACCCCCAAATAACCTAGGTGAGCGGGTTTATGTTGTTTTTCTTTCATTAATAACACATCCCATGTGTTTTCAGGAAAAACAAAAATAAGACAAGATGCTGGTCCTGGAGTGTACTTTTTTATTAAATTGCTTGGGGTCCAAGGGGTTAACGGTAGCCAGATTAAAGTTATTTAGACGTCGTCGGTACAGAAAAGGTTAAGGGGAGATGGTTCACTTTTTGGGCGATTTTTGCATGTATTAATTATTTTTCTAGTTTGCTTCCTAGACCTCCATCAAATTTAAAAAAAAAAACATCCATTAGATCCCCCTTCTAGATTAATTTGTACATTTTTCGGTAGAAAAAAGTCCCGGCCGAAGGCCGATTCCTCCAACATTACAGGCTCACCATCATTCGCCAGGGAAAAAATCGACACCTAAATAGCACGAAAGGTCTAAATATTGACGAAGAAATGGGGCGAAAGGTCTTAAAATCGACTAACTAATGGGGCAAACATCTTAACATCTGAAAACTAATGGGGCTAAAAAAGTGATCCAGAAAACCGGCCCATCCCCCCTTAAAGTAACACCAAATAATCTGACCCTTTAGCCGTGTTGAGGGAGGACACTGAAGCGAAGCGCTGGTACTGGGAAGGGCTTAAGCCCAGATTGCTGAGGATGATGTAGAAGCCCAGCACGAGGGTGGAGAGGAAGGTGTGACGCTCGAAGGGGCTCGTGTCCAGGCTGAGGGGGAGGTATTGTGTATATTATTATGAGAGAGAGAGAGAGAGAGGCTGAGGATGTACTGTATATATTAAAGAGAGAGAGAGAGAGAGTTATAATTTGTGTTACTTTTGACACTGTATGCCAAATTGTATTGTCTCATCAGCACCAGGCCTACCCCCTCAGCACCCACCCTTGATCAGCACTTACTTAAAGAACTGCGCCCTGCCCCCTTCCTCAGCAATCCTCCAGACCTCGCCAGCACCCCCCAGCTCGTAGCAGCACAGGACCACCACCATCAGTACTCCACCGAACATCAGTAGCGTCTGCAGCACATCAGTGTAGACTACTGCTTTAACACCGCCCTGGGAAGATGGGTAACTAAATGTGAGAGAGAGAGAGTGAGAGTGAGAGAGAGAGAGTGAGTGAGTGAGTGAGAGAGAGCATCGCTTTGGGGCCTCCTTCGCCAGCAGTCCACTAAATAATATAGTGCATAACACTTCTAGCAAGTTGGTTTATACGACAGCCTCCACACACCCCTGGGAGGTGGAGTGATTCATTGATAGGCAGCTATACATATAGGACGGTGACCGGTCAACTCAACCAGTAGACCATTTCAACCAGTAGCTCTCAACCAGTACCAAATCAACCAATATGGTTAGGTTAGGTTAGTACAGTACTATATTTTGGCACTGGTTTGGTTGGTCTGGGTTAATTTGGCACTGGTTGAGAGCTACTGGTTGAAATGGTCTACTGGTTGAGATGACATGGAACCATATAGGACGATAGGTAGATCGATACATATTGGAAGGAAGGTATATTGGAGGAGACACTTATTACAGGTAGCTTTGCCTTTTGTCTCCTTCACTCACATTTTTTTTTAACTCATTTATGACTGAGATGATATCCATTTTTGTTTTTACCTAGGAAATATTATCATGTATTGTGGATTCGTGGAAGATAAAGTCGTCATGAGCATCTTCAATAATATATACTATGTGTAGTGACATGTCTTATTAGGTCAAGTGCAGAATGCCATATACAGTGAACTATGCCGCAGCACGAAGTGACAGTCTACCCAGAATATATCTTAATAAATAAAGGTCAATGTCTGTCTGTATGTCTGTCTGTCAGTTACCCGACCTTTGTTACTAAACTCCTCCCACAGTTTTGGTGCCAGGTGGGAGTGTGGGGTACCGTTGGAAAGCCCAGGCTTTGGAGATGGTTTTAGGCGAGTTTAGTGGAAATCAGAGACACTTTTGTTTAATAAAATTTTCGGCAGAACTTATGTAGTATACGGGAGCGAAAAAAATGCGAAAAAATGGCCGTTTGGGGCAGGAGGCCTCCGATCGAAAAGGTGTATGGAACGAAAGTTGTTCGCAGCCCCCCAAAATGGGGGTACGGATGAGGTCAGATCCAAAATCGGAGGTCATTTAGCGGCCGAAATCGAGGTCGCCGTTTAATGAGGCACAGGGAGGTCGAGGCCGGTGATTATGGTAGTAGTGATTGTGGTAGATGGATGGATGGATAGATGGATGGATGGATGGATGGATAGATGGATGGATGGAGGGATCGGTATTAGGTCCCCTGTTGTTTCTTATATACATAAATGACCTAGATTTAGGTATAACTAGTAGGATAAGTAAATTCGCAGACGATACTAAAATGGGGAGATCAATTGATTCAGATAGCGATATAGAGTGCCTCCAAAGGGATCTAGATACCTTACATGAATGGTCAGTAAATTGGCTGATGAAGTTTAACATTGACAAATGCAAGGTATTAAAGATAGGGAAGATGCAAACAAATGTTAAATATAAACTAGCTAATTTAGAATTAGAAAATTCAGACTGCGAGAAAGATCTAGGTGTGTTTGTTAGCTAGGATTTGAAGCCTAGAAAACAGTGTATAGGCGTTCGTAATAAGGCAAACAGGATTCTCGGGTTCATCTCTAGGAGTGTGAGTAACAGAACTGCTGATGTTATCTTAAAACTTTACTTGTCATTAGTGAGACCCCATATGGATTATGCTGTCCAATTTTGGTGTCCTTATTACAGAATGGACATAGATTCATTGGAGAGAGTACAGCGTAGAATGACAAAAATGATCCATAATATTAGAAATCTTCCGTATGAAGAAAGCTTGAAGAAATTAGGTTTACATTCGTTAGAGAGACGCAGAGTTAGAGGGGATATGATAGAGGTGTTCAAGTGGGTTAGTGGGATTAACAAAGGGGACATGACAAATGTACTAAAGCTCAGTGATAGCGAAAGAACTCGTACCAATGGTTTCAAATTAGATAAATTTCGTTTCAGAAAAGATATAGGCAAATATTGGTTTGGTAACAGAGTTGTAGATGGGTGGAATGGACTACCAAGTGCTATAGTGGGATCTAAAACTGTAGGGAGCTTTAAGATAAAATTGGATAAGCATATGGACGAGAAGGGTTGGGTGTGAATGGGGATCAGCCGGGTTGGGCCAATCAGCGCTCTGCAGACCCCCATAATCCTGCGTTAATCTCTAACCGTTTAGGTAAGATGATCCTCAGGGTATTAGAGTGTTGAGCCTATAATTGGGCTTTGTAATTGATTTGGGGTTGTGTGGGACAGGGATCTGCCTTGCTTAGGCCAATCGGCTTTCTGCAGACTCCCATTTTCTTATGTTCTTATGTTCTTATGGATAGATGGATGGATGGATGGATAGATGGATGGATGGAAAGATGGATGGATGGATGGATGGATAGATGGATGGATGGTTGGATGGATAGATGGATGGATAGATGGATGGATGGATACAGGGAGGTCGAGACGTAGCCGAGACAGCGCCCTGGGTACTGGAGGGTCGAGGCGGAGCCGAGACAGCGCCCTGGGCACTGGGAGGTCGAGGCGTAGCCGAGACAGCGCCCTCCGGATACAGGGAGGTCGAGGCGTAGCCGAGACCGAGACAGCGCCCCGGGCACTGGGAGATCGAGGCGTAGCCGAGACAGCGCCCCCCCGGATACAGGGAGGTCAAGGCTTAGCCTGCCCCGGGCAACGCCGGGTACCCCTGCTAGTATAGATATATAGTACTGTACTACATAAAGAAAGAGAAGGTATATAATACAGTGCTACCTACTTACGATAGTGATATAAATAGTGCTATCTACTTACGATGGATGAACTAGTTGTGTGTGAATTTGTATTTTGTGTTTGTGTGTTCATTGGTTTCTGTTATGTTGTCCCTATTCGGGCTCTGTCTTGAGTCGCTCCCCCCCCCCCCCCCCATAAAAAGGGAAAAATGGGGATTGGTCCTGAGTATATACCGTACATACATGCATACACACATACTTACGATGGTGATATAAATAGTGCATATAGATCCCATGATGACGGTGGCGGCCCAGGTGGGGAGGTTGGTGAAGGTGGCCATGGCGAGGGTGGGGGCGTACAGACAGATACCCATGTAGAAGAAGTTTAATAATATACCGCTCAGGCTCATCACCTTCCTTAGTGCCGCTGACCCATACCGCAGCTCTATGTACTGGAGAGGCAGAAACACACATTATAGTTCCTGTAGAAACATACATTATAGTTCCTGTAGAAAAAATAATATTGAGGCCACATAGGCATACATAAATGATATAGCTCTTGTATTGATGCCACATAGACATACACAAATCATATAGTTCTTGTATTGAAGCGACACAGATAATTCGTAAATAATGAAATGTAGCTCCTTCGTTGATGCAAAAGACACACCTAAAAAGTATAGCCCTTGTATTGAATTCCACACAGACACACACACCTACTGTACACTATCAGTTCTTGTGTGCATGGAACTCAGACATACCTAAATAATGAGCCTTTGACCCATACTGTACCGGTGACGTCCTTTTCATCATACTCTGGCAACTATTAGACGGTTTTATTCAGCTTAAGAAGGATGTCTACCCTTTGCAAGATTACAGACTATCTTTATTACAGACTATCTTTATTACAGACTATCTTTATTACAGACTATCTTTATTACAGACTATCTTTATTACAGACTATCTTTATTAGTCGTTTTAGCTACCCATATATCCTTCCTAAGCTTCATAAAATCGTCTAACTGCAGCTGAAATAAAAACAAAAAAAATACCTCGCCGGTACAGTAGGGGTTAAACTGGATGGGAGAGTGGTATATTGACCAGGATTCGAACCCACGCACCCCAGGTTTATTTGGGAAAGTAATTGGGCACCGTAGTGTCTTATAATAAATTAGGTATGACGTGTTCAAATCTCTAACCTAACCAGCTAGTGTTAAGAGGGTAGTACTCGCTTTTTATGGACTCCCTTCGCCCTCATGTTTAGCATATTAGTTTTGAGGTTTTAAGGCGTTCGTTCCGTTAGTTTGGTGATTTTGAGATCTTTCGCCTCATTTATTTATCAACATTAAGACCTTTTGTTCTCTTTAGGTGTCGATTTTTTCCTTGCAAGCGATAGCGAGCCTCTAATTTAAGAAAGAATCGGCCTTCGGCCGGTACATTTTTCTACCGAAAAATGTAAAAATTTATCTTGTCTAGGGGGTGTTTTTCTAAGCTTGGTGGAGGTCTAGCGAGGAAACTCAAAATAAATAAATAAATACAAATATAGACCAAAAACCAAGCACTACCCCCTTAAGGCGGCCCGCTATATGGCTGTCACTGGTTGGGGATCACAACTGTAAGGCTTTATTTACATAGTGTTATCTCATGCTTATATCAACTGTAAGGCTTTATTTACATAGTGTTATCTCATGCTTATATCAACTGTAAGGCTTTATTTACATAGTGTTATCTCATGCTTATATCAACTGTAAGACTTTATTTACATAGTGTTATCTCATGCTTATATCAACTGTAAGGCTTTATTTACATAGTGTTATCTCATGCTTATATCAACTGTAAGGCTTTATTTACATAGTGTTATCTCATGCTTATATCAACTGTAAGGCTTTATTTACATAGTGTTATCTCATGCTTATATCAACTGTAAGGCTTTATTTACATAGTGTTATCTTATGCTTATATCAACTGTAAGGCTTTATTTACATAGTGTTATCTCATGCTTATATCAACTGTAAGGCTTTATTTACATAGTGTTATCTCATGCTTATATCAACTGTAAGGCTTTATTTACATAGTGTTATCTCATGCTTATATCAACTGTAAGACTTTATTTACATAGTGTTATCTCATGCTTATATCAACTGTAAGGCTTTATTTACATAGTGTTATCTCATGCTTATATCAACTGTAAGGCTTTATTTACATAGTGTTATCTCATGCTTATATCAACTGTAAGGCTTTATTTACATAGTGTTATCTCATGCTTATATCAACTGTAAGGCTTTATTTACATAGTGTTATCTCATGCTTATATCAACTGTAAGGCTTTATTTACATAGTGTTATCTCATGCTTATATCAACTGTAAGGCTTTATTTACATAGTGTTATCTCATGCTTATATCAACTGTAAGGCTTTATTTACATAGTGTTATCTCATGCTTATATCAACTGTAAGGCTTTATTTACATAGTGTTATCTCATGCTTATATCAACTGTAAGGCTTTATTTACATAGTGTTATCTCATGCTTATATCAACTGTAAGGCTTTATTTACATAGTGTTATCTCATGCTTATATCAACTGTAAGGCTTTATTTACATAGTGTTATCTCATGCTTATATCAACTGTAAGGCTTTATTTACATAGTGTTATCTCATGCTTATATCAACTGTAAGGCTTTATTTACATAGTGTTATCTCATGCTTATATCAACTGTAAGGCTTTATTTACATAGTGTTATCTCATGCTTATATCAACTGTAAGGCTTTATTTACATAGTGTTATCTCATGCTTATATCAACTGTAAGGCTTTATTTACATAGTGTTATCTCATGCTTATATCAACTGTAAGGCTTTATTTACATGGTGTTATCTCATGCTTATATCAACTGTAAGGCTTTATTTACATAGTGTTATCTCATGCTTATATCAATTCAACACTGGCTTTCTTGTATATTATTATGTTCCCTCCACCAACCGACTCAAAACTCCCCCTGGACCCCCCTTCAAGATATTTTTTTACATTTTTCGGTAGAAAAATTTCCCGGCCGAAGGCCGATTCTTCATAAATTTACAGGATCGCTAACGCTCGCCAGGGAATAATAGACACCTAAATTGCACGAAAGGTCTTAAAATTGACAACGAAATGGGGCGAAAGATGTTAAAATCGCCAAACTAATGAGCTGAACGTCTTATAATCTCAAAACTAATGGGGCTATGCATGACGGAGAAGGGGTCCATAAAAAGCAACTACCTGCCCCTTAAGGGTGGACACATAAAGCAACTACCTGCCCCTTAAGGGTGGACACATAAAGCAATTACCTGCCCCTTAAGGGTGGACACATAAAGCAACTACCTGCCCCTTAAGGGTGGACACATAAAGCAACTACCTGCCCCTTAAGGGTGGACACATAAAGCAACTACCTGCCCCTTAAGGGTGGACACATAAAGCAACTACCTGCCCCTTAAGGGTGGACACATAAAGCAACTACCTGCCCCTTAAGGGTGGACACATAAATAACATTCTATATTTATATGATATTTGAAGATTATTATTTGCATCCTAGATGTTCTTATTTTACTAATATTTTCATTCATATGGTAAAGTAGACATTATTTCTGCCACTCTGGGACCACCATTTGAGGTCATACCTTTCGAGATCCCACAGAGGCCACGTTACTTGGGGTTCCATTAAAAAGGTCCCCCCCCCCCAAAGGAATCGAGAGAGAGAGAGAGAGAGAGAGAGAGAGAGAGAGAGAGAGAGAGAGAGAGAGAGAGAAAGAGACTAACCTCATTGAGTGACACCAGCTGTAGATTATAGGTAATAGGGAGGACGACAGTGTAGACCAAGACTGCCCCCGGTAAGGTCCCCAACAACGAGACACACAGCTGGCTCCCGTAGAAGTAGATCTCCGTAGGGTTACCTGCCGAAGGTGTGGAGGAAGAGTCAAGGTAATCCAATTAAGGGAAGACTAACCGTTTGTTTGGTCTATTAATTCATTTATTCATATATTTTTTTAGTTTCCTCCCTAGACCTCCATCAAGCTTAGAAAAACACCCCCTAGACCCCCCTTCAAGTTAAATTTGTATATTTTTCGGTAGGAAAATGTCCCGGCCGAAGGCCGATTCCTCTTAAAATTGCAGGCTCGCTAACGCTCGCCAGGAAAAAATAGACGCCTAAATGGCACGAAAGGTCTTAAAATTGACAACGAAATGGGGCGAAAGGTGTTAGAATCGCCAAACTAATGGGCCGAACGCCTTATAATCTGAAAACTAGTGGGGCTAAACATTAGGGAGAAGGGGGTCCAGAAAAACGGTCTGCCTCCCCTTAATCGATGCACCAGATCCACAAATTTCACAAATCGGTACCATCGACAAGGAACCAATTTTCTTCATAGACTTCAAGAATGGGTTACTAAAATATATATAAATACCTGTTGAGAAAGGTTATAATCTCGAAATAACATCCGAACAATCCACAGGGCACCAATTTTCTGCATTGACTTCAAGAATGAGTTACTACAATATATATAAATACCTCTTGAGGAAGGCTATCATCTCGAAATAACATCCGAACAGCAATACTATGTCTTGCATTATTGAAGCTTACCCAAAATGGAGATGGCTGAGACCCAACCCCCTAGGAGGGAGAGGGCCACAGCGATGGGTGGCATATTGCGGCCCCCCAGCAGGTACTCTTGGGTGGAGGTCTTCCGGCGGCTCCTGAAGGCACTCACCACCCCGATACTGACGGACGCCACCAACATGAGCACGAAGAGAGCATAATCCACGGAGGTAAACTTGGCTGGTGATAGTCTGTCTCCCTCTGCACCGCCTTCTTCTCCAGCGATGGTGGTCGTCGGAGGGTAGTCGGTCGATGCCATCCCTGTGTCGGCACCAAATGTTAGATTACACTTATTATCCACATTACTTTACTCACATTACGCCATACTCAATATTACACTACTTCAATTACCTTGGGGTATTAATGTCTGAAAATATGGGTTTCAAAGTACATAACCAGGTCAAAGTGGCGGCTGCGAAACGTCTAACGGGTTGGATTCTGCGTACTTTTAAAACACGCGGGGAATTGCCTATGATAACGCTCTTCAAATCTCTAGTGCTACCGCGGCTTGAATACTGTAGCGTATTAACATCCCCATACAAAGCAGGTGAAATAAATGACGTAGAGAGTGTACAAAGAAATTTCACTTCGCATATAAGTTCGATAAAACATCTACACTATTGGGAGCGTTTAAGAGCACTGAATCTGTACTCACTGGAACGTAGAAGAGAACGTTACCTAATAATATACACGTGGAAAATCGCAGAGGGTTTAGTACCAAACCTACATACTCCGATAGTCATGAAATTCAGTGATAGGAGAGGCTGGGAATGCGAAATCCCCCGGATGAATAACAGGGGTGCTATGGGCTCTCTGCGAGAGGGCTGGTTATCACACAGAGGCCCACGTCTCTTCAACAAACTCCCACGGCGAGTAAGAGACATGAGGGACATCTCGTTAGACAACTTCAAGAGAGCCCTAGATGTCGAACTGCAAAAAGTGCCAGACGAGCCCATCCTCGCAAGGGAGCGAGCTGTCGCTTCAAACAGTCTACTGCACCAGATCACCACCCATAACGAGGGGCGTCGCGCTCCTTGGTGCCGCTAGAAGAGCGGCGAACACATCAAAAGGTATCAAAAGGTAAGGTACCCGCATTTGTCGAAACCAGTCGGTGGGAGTAGTTGCAAGTTGCCCGGACACCCAAAAAGCCGATAAAGTCTTGGGGTAACTACGTGACTGCTTTCAACCTGCCCCGAGAACTTTGGGGATGCATTTTCGGGCGAATATAAACTAGGTAAGTGGTTTTTTTACTAGTATTATGCCTTTTTCATCCAACCTGATAGATTTAGCCAATAAAAATAACAATGGTAATTCAGCCGGCACTGGGCGCGACACAAGGTCGATAATAGTTCTGCACTCTGTGGGTTAAAAGAATCATCTTACGGTAGCTGCTGAAACCTGAGAGATAACAAAAAAGTATAGAAATCAGAATCATTTTAATTATGTGGACACCAGCTAAAGCCCTTCCTAAACTTATTATAAATTGCATCTAATGGTAGCTATTATTATTATCTCCACCAAACAGTATTAGTGAAGATTATGTGATCATCACTGTCTGCTTGTTTGTCTGTTTGCAGCAAGATTACTAAACAAAACAATGGACGGATTTATTTGAAGGTTGATCAGTATTCCCCTATTATTGAGTCCAAAACTACTCTCCAAAAATAATATCATTAACTTACTGGGTACCTGGAGGTGTTTAGCCCGCGAACTCTCCTGCCTCAACTTGACAGGTCGGATGGGTGTATGACAGTGGCCGAGGGAGAGGTGTTGCTGACCTTCACATGGATTATATACTGTAGATCATTATGCTCCAACATGTACGAGGTCATTGGGGGGTCACCTGCTTTTTTTCTCTTTTTCTCTATTTCTCTCTTTCTCTGGCTTGTATCCATTCGGCCCCATTCAGCAAACTGTTTTAAGACGTTTATCCCATCCCCATCCAGGTGTCGATTTCTTCCTGGCGAGCGATAGCGAGCCATCATTGTATGGAGAAATCCAGCTTCGCCGGAGACATTTTTCTATCTAAAAATGTACAAATTTAGCTTGCTGTCAAAAAAATATATATATATATGCTGGCTCGCTACCGCTCGCCAGGAAAATATTGCCGCCTGGATGGGGGTAAACGTCTTAAAACAGTTGGCTGGATAGGGCCGAATGGATACAAGCGAGAGAAAGAGATGATTATGTTCCCCCATGTACGAGGTCGTTAAATCTTATAGAGTCCATATCCAGCTCTGATTAATGGCCTTCATTACGCCGGGTCAAGATATGCTCAATTCGTTCTCTGTCATTTCATTCAACTCTAAAAATATTTGTTTTCTTCTTTTCTTTTCGTCTTTAAATTCTACTTCTTCCTTTCTTCTTCTTCTTCTTCTTCTTATTATTATTATTATTATTATTATTATTATTATTATTATTATTATTATTATTATTATTATTATTATTATTATTATTATTATTATTATTATTATTATTATTAGTATTGTATAATATTAATCCCTTATACTACGTGGGTTTTATTAATTTATTATTATTATTATTATTATTATTATTATTAATTTATTATTATTATTATTATTATTATTATTATTATTATTATTATTGTTGTATAATATTAATTCCTTGTACTACGTGGGTTTCAATAATTCGACAGTTAATCATAAACTCTGAATAATTTCATAAACCTCCAAAGTTAGGTATTAATATTCCTTAATCTATTAGTGCTTCCCACCTCGGAATAACTTAAGGGAGCCCACCTCGCTTTTTGTTTTCTCTTTCTCTCCTTCTCTCTTTGGCTTGTATCCATTCGTCCCCATTCAGCCTACAGTTTTAAGACGTTTACCTCCACCCAGGTGTCAATATTTTGCTGGCGAGCGGTAGCGAGCCAGCATATTGTAGGTTTGATTCCCGGAGGGAAGTAGAGAAAACCTAATATTTAGTAGGGCCCCGTAATCATTGACGATATTGCCTATTAGTATAATAATTCCATTCAACATCCCGCGTCAGCATTTTTAATCTACCCCGCGGAAGGCTCATGGAGTACTCTTCATAAGTGCACGCTTAATTCCCTTATGGGATCGTCATTATGATTGGGCACCCTACAGAAAAAACTCTGTAAAAAATAAAAAAGAAAAATTAACTTAATATTTGTTATCATATGACTTTCCATATGTGGATTTCTTGCGTTTTACTACCCCGACACCAGGCCCTCTAGCGGCCATCTCGTCCTTCCTCCTTCCGCGGCCATACTAGCAACACGGGTTTCGCCGTGCTCCGCTTTATTCTTTGTTCCAGCTCTTTCTATTGAGTCCTTGCTCATTTGTATACACCTGCGTTGTAGTAACAAGGTTTAGATTAGCTAGCAACGGCTACCCCATTGGTATGTCCGCAGGAAGTGTGTAATTTAGGGTACTATTGTAACAGGCGCCTACGTATCCCAGGATCTAAGCGCCATGTGTGTTATTTTATGTTGTGTTTGCGCCTTTAGCTTTTGATACATAGCTAGGAGGCTACCATTCTACAATTTTATGCTGCAGTCCGTCAATATTGAGGCAGTGGCAAATATGTTATTATACTATTTAGCAAATGCCCTGGTCTAAGGGTGCCTGCACGTCGTGCTCCACCTTCCAGAGTTCGTATTTTGCTTTTAGGGGGCAAAACCTAACCTAACCTAACCTATCGTGGGCCTCCCCTCGTCTGTGTGCTGTGGCTGGGTCTTCGGAGTGTTGTCGGCTGTGATGTTGCTTCGGACCTCATGGTCAGCCTGGTTAGGGGTCTCCAGTCTAGGCTACAGGTAATTTAGGATTCTGAATTCTCTGTATTTATGTTTTGCCTTTGTGTGCCCCTAGTGATGGACATGTGTGCTTGCATGTTTTGGGGGTTTGGGAGACGTCCCTATATATGTATATTTATATAATTGTGTACAGTGGGTTTTGGAGAGGGAAGCTGTGCTTGTGTCTCCCCTCTCTAAAATTTGGTTGTTTTCTCCGGCGGCCTCTTGCAGCAGGGCCCAGGTTACCCGTCTTCAAAACGGGTAGGGAGCAACCAAATGTCCCGGCGTGGTAAGGCTGAACCACATCCCTTCCGGCGGAAGTGCAAATTCCTACGGGAGCTTAGAACTCGGCCCGCCGAGTTAACTCGCCCTGACCGTAATAGTTACGCGACAAATCGCCCTGCGGCGCCATAGTTGAGTGTACAAGTGTTAAGATTCGTTATACAAACTAGTTTCATTATCTCTCTAGTGCTTTAGTAATAGATAATCATACACTACTGGTCAATGGGCCTGTGGCTTTTGCCATAGGTAAGCGGTTTCAATCAGCTTATACGAAAAAATCCCAGGTTTTTTCACGGCGAGTCCAGCGGAAGGTTAGAGTAGTTGTGGAACTATAGCTAATTTTCCAGCGGACTCAAGGTAGGATGTATTAACACCTCACAGGTTATCCTTATGAGCATTGATTCCTGGAAATGTTTTATTTCCAGAATCCCCGGCTCCATAGTGACTGCAGCACTGGCGGCGTTGAGGGGCTGATTCCAGCGGGGGGGAGGGGGGGGGCCTTTATCCATCATGCCTCGGTTTGAATTATGCGCTACTCCTACCTGTTCAATGTTGCCCATTTTCGCTCATAAATTATGTTTGAAATGTGTCAAATGTTTAGACCGCTCTAGAGGCTTGTGGGTGTCGCGGCGTTGCTCTGTTTGCTCTGATCTGAAAAACGCTTTATTCACAAAGAAAAACTTATCGTGCTTGGCGGCACTACAAGAGATAAAAGTTACCTTTAATTCTTATGCCAAAGACACAGCCCATAAGGCGCTTCATTGCGATGACGAGGCCCTCTGGGAAAAGTTAATTATCAAGTCGCCTCTAACTAAACTCGCCTCCTGTAAATCTGTTAAGCCTAAAGTAAAGTCGAAAGCCCTCGTCAAAGAGGTAGTGAGTAGCAGTAGTGGCACTGACAACGAACTTACTGAGGTTCCCCCGACCGTCCGAAGAGGAGACGTTCACCTTCTCCGAAGCGGAAATCTAGGTCCAGGTCTAGATCCCCTCGGAGATAGTCTCGGCACTCTTCAACTGACTCTTCCCGGTCCCTCAAGCGCCGGAAAGAGGACTCTGAGTCATCGGCTGGTGCGCCGCGTAGTGGGAGCCGGAAGGAGACCCCGCAGCCGCCTTCCTCTACCCCTGCGTCTGACACGCCTCATGTCGATTCTGGCGACACGGAAGTGGGGATAGAGGCCACGGGTTCCCTTCTCTACCGCGACGAAGTTTTAACTTTATTCTGGTTACTATTATACAATTTTATTCAGTTTAAAAAGGGCCTTCAGCAATTAACAGGCTTCGAACCATCTCACTTAACCTTTTTGACTACACAGATCCTTCTTAAAGGTGAATTACATAAGCTGCATACCATCGAAGATGTATAATTTGTATGCATCAAAACATAATTATTTAGGATGCTCAGGTTTGTGTATAATAACGTAAATTTAAGTCAGTAAAGAAAACAAATATTCAACAATTTTATATCTGGCGGCGTCTGATAGTTGACGGTCTTGCAAATTTCGCACCTTCCAGTATTGTGATGACGTCATAGATTCCGATAGTTGTCAGGCAACATAAATTTACCTTTAACTTAACCCAATTTATTTTATATGTTAGGGCAAATTTAAGGATATTCCCAATAATGGTGTATTACTAGAGCCTTTAACGTTCTGCTGAATAACTTATCTCACTTTTTTTTCATCTTTGTGTAATTCACCTTTAAACTGCACCAGATGAAGTATTGAGGGATAAACCTTTACAACGGCACTTCGTATCTACATTCTACTTTTCTTATTTTTCTGAAGAGTGTAGAGAGGGGAGAAGGGGTGTTGGAGAGAGAGGAAGCTGTTGGAGTGGCTTTGTTATGTGTGTTTAGTCTTTATACGTCGTCAGGATGTCCCCTGACTGGGTGCGAACATGTGAAACATGCTCGGACGTACTACCACACGGGTCCACACCCACTAAATGTCCGCCGTGGCAGGGATTCGATCCCGGGTCTTGCAGATTCACACGTGAGCGTGCTCACCACTCGACCACCACAAACCGTCTAAATATACCTAGAATATAATAATAAAAAAGTCTGCCAGATCAGCCCAGGAGTGCGTTCAGTCTACCCTATCAGGCAAGGATTTTTGTTTCTTTTTGTTTTGTAGTAGTAGTTATCTCTCTCCTTTCGGCTTTTTGTTCTGATGTTTCCAGTTAGGGTTTTAATATTAATAATATTAATTGTAATTATAATAATAATAATAATAATAATAATAATAATAATAATAATAATAATACCACCAATAATATTAATAACATTAATTATTCCAAAGTGATGAAAATAATACAAATTCTTTACATTAACTTTACTACTTGGAAAATTATATATTTACAAAGAAATTACTGTACACTAATAACATCTGATTATAATTAACTATAATTATCCAGTACAGTGTTCGTATGTTTACAGTGGCAACAAGACAAGGAAAGGTAATCAAGAAAGGTTAAGTTGGTTGATAGGCAGGCACTCCCCTTAGAATGGTCTACTAAGCATTCTGCTAAATTGGTCTCCTAGTTGTCCTGGTAGAATGGTCTCCTAGTTGTCCTGGTAGAATGGTCTCCTAGTTGTCATGATTGAATGGTCTCCTAGTTGTCATGATTGAATGGTCTCCTAGTTGTCATGATTGAATGGTCTCCTAGTTGTCATGGTTGAATGGTCTCCTAGTTGTCATGGTTGAATGGTCTCCTAGTTGTCATGGTTGAATGGTCTCCTAGTTGTCATGGTTGAATGGTCTCCTAGTTGTCATGGTTGAATGGTCTCCTAGTTGTCATGGTTGAATGGTCTCCTAGTTGTCCTGGTAGAATGGTCTCCTAGTTGTCCTGGTAGAATGGTCTCCTAGTTGTCCTGGTAGAATGGTCTCCTAGTTGTCCTGGTAGAATGGTCTCCTAGTTGTCCTGGTAGAATGGTCTCCTAGTTGTCCTGGTAGAATGGTCTCCTAGTTGTCCTGGTAGAATGGTCTCCTAGTTGTCCTGGTTGAATGGTCTCCTAGTTGTCCTGGTAGAATGGTCTCCTAGTTGTCCTGGTAGAATGGTCTCCTATTTGTCCTGGTAGAATGGTCTCCTAGTTGTCATGGTTGAATGGTCTCCTAGTTGTCATGGTTGAATGGTCTCCTAGTTGTCATGGTTGAATGGTCTCCGAGTTGTCATGGTTGAATAGTCTCCTAGTTGTCCTGGTAGAATGGTCTCCTAGTTGTCCTGGTAGAATGGTCTCCTAGTTGTCCTGGTAGAATGGTCTCCTAGTTGTCCTGGTAGAATGGTCTCCTAGTTGTCCTGGTAGAATGGTCTCCTAGTTGTCCTGGTTGAATGGTCTCCTAGTTGTCCTGGTAGAATGGTCTCCTGGTTGTCATGGCATTATGATCTGGGTGTTTTGGTCGAATGGAGGTCCTGGTAGAATGGTGTGTTGGATATCCTGGTAGAATGGTGTGCTAGTCGTCCTGGTGGTAGAATGGTGTACTAGTAGTCTTGATAGTAAGGGAAGTCAGAGCCCTGGAGATGTCTAGCGGTCCACTCCTTAAAGGCCGTCTGTTGGGCCTCCGTCAGGTGGTTCTTCCAATCGCCTACCTGGGGAACAGATAGATTTGGTTAAGTTTTGTGTGGCTTATGCCGACAGGTCAGCCTTTGGTTCAGACGATGTGCAACTTCCACTCATTGACTCACCCGCTGAAATGGTTGAGGAAGACATCTCTTATAACCAAGGTTTTAAACAAAATAGTATATTATATATAACCCACTCAATCCATTTACAGTATGTGACACTATCAAATGAGTTTATTCAACCTAGGAATAACTATTCATAATTATAAAGTTAATGGTGTATTTGCTGAAGGCAAATTCCAATTAATGTCACTGGTCAGATTATTAATAATCTTTGTTTTGGCTTATTTATTTTTGACTAACCTGTCCCTTCCTCATGAACTTGACGCCCTTGGCCTGTTCAGTCTCTGCCGATAAGAAGCCCTCGTTGTTGGCGGCGGGGTTGGCGCTCATCTGGCCGAAGGAACAGTGGTGGACCAGCTTAGCTACTTTGGCTTCGTCCACCGCCTCTCCCATGAAGGCTGCTACTTGCCTTACCACGGCTCCCAGGTCCTGATCAAGGGAGAGGGATTGCTGATTAGCTGGTTGACAAAAAATTAGTTTTGTACACTAAATAATTGAAGACATATTATATACAGTACACATACTGTATAATTATGTAACACACAATCAAATTAACTAGTGTCAATAAATATATGTTAACTAGATATACAAGTTACTTAGAATGGATGGGAACACTTGGCATCTGTAGGGACTGTTGTTGTTGTTGTTGTTGTTGTTCCCCAAGCTGCCTGGCCGAACAGCCCCAAGGCCCTGAGCAAGGCCAAGGCCATAACCGAGCGCCCCCACAGAACCCTCCCCGCCGACCACAATAAAGCCTGGGTGACCGAAGCCACTCCATGGCGGGGAGCTGAGGAGGGTGCGGAAATGCCCGGGAAACCAAAGCCCCACCCAGGGCCCTGTGTCCCTCAGCAATTATGAAGAGAAAGTTGAGGGGCAAGGGAAAAATGTGACGCTTTGGCTTCCAATCTTGGTAGATTGGGTGGTCAATCCACGTTAGAGACGCCGTCACTTGAGATCTAGAAAATATATAAGTAAAAGGAACAGTCAGAGTAAGCTATGGGTATGGCAGAGATTGCTCAGTTCTCACTCTAATAGACCAGCCCATCACCACATGACTAGAACCCAATCCTCTCAGCATCAGCTAGGAAAGGCCCTAGAAAGCCGCCTTTGGCGGGGGGATAGCTCCCCTATTTCAACCCTTTTCGGGGTTGGGCACCCGCCCAACTGTTTTCATTACTAGCTGCAAGATAGAATAAACAAGCCTCCCATTTCCTCACCAGATTCGTATGGAGTGCAGGAGAGCTTTTATGTCCAAAAAGAAGAAAACACAAAAAACGATCATTAAGCTCTAAGTCACATTTACAAGTTACAACACATAAAGGATGGATTGATGAAGATTTTGTGAGAGAGAGAACAAATTAGATGGCCTCTATAAACTTTACTGGACTGTTGTCATTAATGTTTAATAATCCTACGTGATGACCTGCCTGCCACAACTGCAGAAAAATACTCTGAAACTGCCTCACCATTTTCATATCCTCAAAGCGTAGAAAGAGAATGTTTGGTTGGTCGCGCATCTTCCAGAAGTCCAGGATGTGGGTCCAGATGGGTGAGTACGTCACTGTGGGCAAGATAATATTGACACAAGCAAACACGAAAAATATGAAAATAAAGAGAGGAGAGGGAATTTCAGACAATTTATATGAAATATAAAAAAAGAAACCCTTTAGAAATCTATTCAATTTTGTCAATATCATCATCAAAATTGTGTTTTTGTGGTGCTCAGTAATAGGGAAAGGGAGGCAGTGAAACTTATTTAACATACCCGTTACACCAACCCCAAGCATTGGGGAACTATCAAGAAAACTATCTTAATTAAGGCTTTACTTTAATGGATACCCATGATTAACTTTATGGTAACCAAGCGGCTCGCTTGGTGTAGTGACTAGCGTCTCGGACTTCCACCCAGAAGGCCCGGGTTCGCGCCCACGCTCGGCGCATTAAAGATTTTTCACAAGCACTGAGTCGTTACCATCCCTCATGAGCAAAGGGATGGGGTAGTAGTACAGGACCCCAATGGAAATACGCCTAATCGGCCTTATTGAGCTATCCTTAGCTAGCTTAGCATGCGCTAGCTTTAAGAACTATTATTATTATTATAAGTTCCTGATATACAATATAATGTAAGTCGTTAACACAAGAGGATGTATTAACGTATGTCGCTAGCACTAGGGAGGTTAACCCTTTCACGCACATATGACACAGAGGTTGCCAGATTAGCAATAAGAAATAGAGTTCTCTCACTCTTATAATTACCTCTCCAAAATTAGTATTCTGCCCACAGCTAACTCAAAGACAACTGCAGAGGTTGAAGTAACTAAACTAAAGGTTTCTAAATACCCCTGATGGTAACAAAAGCTTTAAAGTATCCCCAATAAGCTCAAAATCACGTCATATGTCGGAGAGGGTTAACAGATATTGTATTTTTTTGAACATTAGTGTCTAGTGTTAGCCAAACAAACAATTGATTAATAGTTAATATGAAGTTATACTTATGACACTGACCTTATGCTTTTTAAACTGACTTTGACTTCTATGACATAACATAATATTAAATGTAGAAAACTAAACCAACATATCGAAAACAGTTTTATATGTAGGTACACGACATGTTTGACTCATCTACAGCTCTCTTCAGGGAGAAGACTAAATGAGCTGATACAGTTATGTCTCTACAATAAAAACTATTTTACCGCAGATGTGTGAGTTAGTTTTCTAGTCTTGTATTCATAGTAGTGAAGTCTTTTTTTTTTTTTTTTTTTTTTTTAAGAGACAATGAACGGAGGAAGGAAAAACACAGATAAAACAAAAAGGTCCATGTGCCTAAAGGCATCCTCCATTCATAAAATGTTTGTAACAACTGGATTTAAACATTTGTTGATTGTAAGTTTGTGGAAAGCAATTCGAGGGAAGTGAATTCCAAAGAGTAGTAGCTCTGGGGATAAATGAATTCTGATAAGCAGAAGTTCTGCATTGTGGAGGAGAAAGTGTAAATTCATGGGTGCTCTCAGCTGCCCTAGTTCTACGGGGAAAGATGTGGAGAGGCGGCACAATTGAAGCAAGTTCCTCGGAACAATTGCTGTGAAAATATCTGTAGAATAATGCAAGGGATGCAACGTTTCTTCGTATGGCTAATGTAGGAAGGTCCTGTGTGATTGCAGGGTTATTGATTAATCTAATAGCTTTATTTTGAATTTTGTCCAACTGCCTCAATGCAACCACTCCACTTCCACCCCACAGAGGTGAACAGTAATCCATCTGAGAGCGCACATGACTTTTATATATTACGGCCAACTGCTCGTCAGTGAAGAATTCTCGAACTCTGTACAGGAGTCCCAGTTTTTTAGAGGCATTCTTAGCAATGCTTCTAACATAATGTGTCCAGCTCAAGTTAGTAGTTAATGTTACACCGAGAATGTCAATACTAGGGGAAGTGGGAATATTTACATCATTAAAAAATATATGGGAGTCAGTGAGATTCTGTCGGTTAGAAAATTGAATGTACTTGGTTTTCTGTGCATTAAAGGAAACTAGATTCTCTTGTCCCCATTCATTAATTCTAGAAAGGTCCCGGTTCAGAGAAATTGCAGTGTTTATTTTTGAATTTATAAGATCGGGTTGGGTGAAAGAATTGGTAAATGTGAAGGAACTGTGGAGTGTTGAGTCATCTGCGTAGGAATGTATTGGATTATGAGTGGTAGATATGAGATCATTGATATGAATGAGGAACAGAGTTGGGGCCAAAACTGATCCCTGGGGAACACCAGCATTTATTGAGTGGAATTGAGAATAAAGGCCATCTACCATTACACGTATTTTTCTGTTATGAAGATAAGAAGAAATTAGTGGAACTAATGATGCAAGGCCGTAGTGTGACATCTTCGACAATAAGGATTGATGCCAGACTCTATCAAATGCCTTTGATATATCCAGTGCTATTGTATGTGTTTCACCATGTTGGTCTGTAGCTTGGTTGATTTGATGCGTAAGAAGGCAAAGAATGTCTGCAGTTGATCGACATCGTCTAAAACCATATTGCCTATCACTGATTAATTTATTATTCTCCAGATGCTTAATTATGTGATTATTTAATATAATTTCAAAAACTTTGCCAAGAGTGGAAGTTATAGCTATTGGTCTGTAGTTTGATGGATCTGAAGAGGCACCTTTTTTAGGAACTGGATGGATGTTTGCTTCTTTCCAGGGTACTGGGAAGCATGAGGTATGAGTACACAGACGGAAAATTTTTGCCAATACAGGAGCGAGCACCAAGGAGCAATTCTTAAGTACTATTGGAGGAATTTCATCTGGACCAGGAGCCTTATCTACTGAGAGATTCTGCAAAATAGTTTTGACATGTCTGGTGTGAATCTTAAGTGAGGGAATTTCAGGTGAATTAAAATTAAGTACAGGGACATCTTGATTTATTTCATCTAAGGTTGAGTTGGTGGAGAAAATATCTGCAAGAAGGTTAGCTTTACCTCGTGGGTCACTTACAAGATTGCCAGTCGGAGATTTTAATGGTGGAATGGATGAAGCAGTAGTGAAGTTGGATTTGAATGAGTTAAGAGTAGACCAAAATATTTTGTTATCATTTGGATTATTTAGAAGTTTATTTGCCTGCTTATGGAGAAAGTTTGATTTAGTTAGGTTTAATACAGTTTTGGCATGATTTCTGATGTTTCTAAAGTAATTAAAGGCTTCATGTGTTTTTGATCTTGTGTATGCATTGTAGGCTATTGCTTTTTGTTCAGTTACTCTAGCACAATTATGGTCAAACCATTTAGGTGAATTAGATCTTTTACTGTACTTTTGATGAGGAATAAAAGTTTCCATTCCAATTTTTACAAAATCTTGTATGTGGCTCAAGGTGGAGTGTGCATCATTAGAAAAGAAAGAGGTCCAGGGAATATCAATAAAGAAACCTTGAAGACCCTCCCAGTCTGCCCTATCGTAATGCCATTTAGTCACCAAAACAGGTTCAGAGTGGGAAGGTGTGGTAGGTGATAGACAGGTGGCCTGTATCAGACAGTGATCAGAAGATCCAAGTGGGGACCTCACTGTAACATCATAATTTTCTGAATTGGTTGTTAAAAATAAGTCCAGTAGGTGGGAATTATGATTAGGATTATCTGGTACACGGGTGGGTTGGTTGACTAGTTGAATGAGATTAAATGAGTCTGCAAATAGCTCACATTCAAGACCAGCATCATCAGTCCTGGCTGAATGAGTGAGCCATTCAACATTATGGACATTAAAATCACCCAACACAGTGATTTCAGAAGAAGCATTTAAGTTGAGGACACTGAGTTGTGAGGACAGAGAATCAAAAAGACTTTGCTCTGGAGGAGTATTTGGGGAACGGTAGATGCAACATATGTATTTAAATTTACCAGCAGAAATTAATTTGTATATAGAATAATCAAAATAGGGACAATTGAAACTAGTAACCTCCTCCAGGGCAATTTCAGATTTTGCGAAGCAACATACACCACCTTTAGGTCTGAAATTTTGGAGCAGTTGATAACCTGGAAAATTAAATCTAGATGTGTCAGATGTGGATGTTACTTGAGTCTCTGTCAAAAAAAGGAGAGTAGGGGATTCTGCTTGAAGAAATTGGTGTACAGAATTGATGTTAGAGTGAAGTCCCCTTATATTACTAAAGAAATAGCTGTACTGACAAGCAGCTTTGGGACGTTGCAATGCTCTTGACACAGTCGCATGATGACGACCGGGAGGGCCCTGTGTCAATAACCCAACCCTGCCGGGGGTGGATATCCGAGGGACCACCAGGTTTGCTCTTAACAATTGTACTGCCATATTTATAAGTGTATGGTGTTACATGTATGATATGTAGTGGGAAGAGTAGTATTTTATGGATAGAGGATAGCGTTGTAGGGCAATGTCGTGAAGTTGGATGTGTATGTTATATAAAGAGGGTTTTCCTGATACCCCTGATGTGTGAGGCAGAAAGATATGTATCCAGCTACCAAGGCCTGGGAGAGAAAATGGAATTCAGGCTATTCCCTGAGTCTCCCGAAACCTTGGCGGTAGTACTTCCCTGGGCGGGGCTGCCTACCCCTACTACCTACAAGTATTAGTAAATGCTCTATCTTAAATAAGTTAACCTGTCAAACCCCAGCGACGCGTCTGGCGCGTCGGCGATGTATGTAACGCACAGCCCCAGCGACGCATCTGACGAGTTACCCTAATTGCTCCGACCGTAACCTCAGGTGTAGCCACTCGAGAGGGCTCAGATTTGTATGGGAACTGTGTACGTATCCCACGCAGCCGTGCCGATGGTTGAAAACTCTTAAAGTCCACGTGCGTGCACGTGAGCGCGCAATAACCTGGTTTTTTGGGGTAATTGCCTTCAATTTTTTACTCTTGTAAAATACGTTTTCGGGGGCTCTGTAGGACCATTCTTTAAGCTTTTTGAGCGGTTTTTCGTGGTTTTTCCTTCATTCCTAACCCATTCGTTATTGTTTCTGGAATAAAACCATTTTTTGAAAACCGGCCGGGTTCTGGTGAACAAACAATACAAAACTAGCCGGGGCTCCACGGGTTAATTGTGCTGTATTTAGTAAGGTAAATATATTGCAGTTGTTAATTATCACATACAAGAATAAACATTCAGTTTTCTCGTACAGTTTTTTTAGTTATTTAAAGTAGGACTTCAGAGGCTATCAACTCTATTGGACTATTAAGCCAGCACGCTGTAAGTCAAGGGTAACGTCAGGACTGGAACCTCTCTGCGAGAACTCCAGTCCCTTCCTTCTCGTACACATAACATATTCAACCCTAACATAACCTAAACTACATAATCTTAGAATACCATTAACTCTAATTTGAATAAGAGGACTTTTGTGCAACCAGACATGTAAGTGAAAAGATTTGTGGACGAAGATACTTGTAGATCAAAATGTTTATGGGTAAAATTAAGTAACGCCCCGTTCTTAACATTAAACATCAATTACAAACCCCAATGCACTTGAATAAACTAATGAAAGTAACTGGTCCTCCCGGGATTCGAACTCGGGACACCACACCCAGAACTTAAGCATCTAAACCATTACACCACCAACACAGTTAAAGGTTGAATACACGATCAATATACATTTTCGAATTTTGGATATCAATCTAATCATATACTCGACCCAACTGCATGCAGGGGGATTAACTTGTGGACGAAATGATTTGCAACTCTTCCTTACATTTGTCCTGAAGGAAGAGGTCGACGAACCGCTGGAAGGTACCGGTGTATCCCTCCAACTTACGGTGGTGGAAGTAGTAGGACACGCACACGTCACGAGGGTCCCGGCATACATAGATCACCTTATGAAGAGAGAAAGAGAGATATTAAAATATCTACGGATGATACACTGACCACACAGACAGGTATGTACTTCTGAATATAACTTCAGCGTCACTCAAGATAGATTAAGTCTATCACTGCGGCTGACGTATATATACGCATTGGTATTACCGGCTAAGTTGGTTGCACTAAGCCACCCCTTCTCCCTCATGTTTAGCCCCATTAGTTTGAGATTTTAAGACATTCCCCCCATTAGTTTGCCGATTTTAAGACCTTTCGTGCCATTTAGGTGTTGATTTGTTCCTGGTGAGCGATTGTGAGCTTGCAATTTAGGAGGAACTGGCTGGGGCATTTTTATGTTGAAAAATGCACAAATTTGTCTCGAAGGGTCTTGGGGGTATTTTTTTAAGCTTTATTATAAGTAACCTTATAGATAGATACCTTAGGCTTGACCTTCCAAAACTGGTCGGGCAAAAGGTCCTTAGAGAGATGGGACTTGATCAACCTGGGCGCCTGGAGCTTCTGCAGGAGTTTCCAGGTGTTCCCGGGCAGCACGATGTCATCAGGAACAGTCTTCACCGTCATCCCCTCCGGTAAAGGTATATTGGCGTCCAGTAGGGAGTCGAACCTGTGGGAGAACGCAAGATCAATATCAATGTCGCGGCACCAAGAATATTTTGATCAATAATTGGCATCAGCACCATGTAAGCATTAATTCATCGTTTCGGGTGAGATATCCATGCATGTTCCTATCTATACACACCCTAGTCAACATCCGACAGACATTAATACAGCACAAAGCGAGTAAAACGTAATACCAGCTGAGACATGACTTATTAGCGCCACTACACTATAGTCCGTTCATTCTAGGTTGGGCAGAAATCGTAACCTCTAACCTCTGTAACTAAAAAAAGGCTAGAGCAAATGAGCTCCCAATTTTCACACCTATTTATTCCCTGGCCAAGTCTTCCTATTTGGTAGAAAAATTAGCTCGATTACACTAGTCTTTTTTTTAGTTACAGAGGTTAGTGGTTACGATTTTTGCCCAACCTAGAATGAACAGACTATACCATGACTTACTCGAAGAAGGGTACCCTGCGCATGAGGAGTTGCTTGGCCTCGGGTGCCTCGGGGTCGTTTCGGATACACCAAACCATCTCCTGGCACCAAGTCGTACCTGGAACACAAACAAGGACACACAAAATCAATAGTTTGCCAAAAGTCCTGATACCAATTATTTATCAAAGCTTACTTGGTGCCGAGACATCACTTATTAGCCCGAGTGTACCTTGGCATAAATATTGGGCCATTTTCTGCACACAGTTACTATCGGGCCTGGTTTGAAAGGGTTAAATCTTTGATTATAACAGATCCTTCCTAAGCTCCATAAAATCGTCTAAATATAATCGCCTGAACATAATGAAAATAAAGAAAACGCGTTCTGGACTATTGAAAGGGTTAACTTGTATAGTTATTAAAGCCCCGATCAACCGGATGTTATAGCCGTGACCCAGTCCACTACACCACCACCACCATCACCACCACCACCACCACCTTATCACCACCACCACCACCTCATCACCACCACCACCACCACCACCTCATCACCACCACCACCACCACCACCTCATAATGATCATAATCACTACCACCACCACCACCACTATCACCACCACCTTATCACCATCACCACCACCTTATCACCATCACCACCACCACCTCATCACCATCACCACCACCACCTTATCACCACCACCACCACCACCTTATCACCACCACCACCACCTTATCACCACCACCACCTCATCACCACCACCACCTCATCACCACCACCACCTCATCACCACCACCACCTCATCACCATCACCACCACCACCTTATCATCACCACCACCACCACCTTATCATCACCACCACCACCACCTTATCACCACCACCACCTCATCACCACCACCACCACATCACCACCACCACCACCTTATCACCACCACCACCACCTCATCACCATCACCACCTCATCACCATCACCACCACCACCTTATCACCACCACCACCACCTTATCACCACCACCACCACCACCTCATCACCATCACCACCACCACCACCACCTTATCACCACCACCACCACCTTATCACCACCACCTTATCACCACCACCACCTTATCACCATCACCACCACCACCTCATCACCATCACCACCACCACCACCACCTTATCACCACCACCACCACCTTATCACCACCACCACCTCACCACCACCACAACCATCCGCCTTATCACCACCACCAATACCACCACCACCACCACAACCATCCGCCTTATCACCACCACCACCACCACCACCACCACCATCACCACCACCTTATCACCACCACCACCACCACCTTATCACCACCACCACCACCACCTTATCACCACCACCACCACCACCACACTGCCAGGGACTTGGTTAAGGGGAGATCTCCACGTGAGGGATTTTTTTCTTGACCCCTTTCTCCCTCATGTTTAGCCCCATTGCTTTTGATATTATAAAACGTTTGCCCCATTAATTTAGCGATTTTAAAAACTTTCACCCCATATTAAGACGTTTCGTGCAATTCAGGTGTCGATTTTATCCTGGCGAGCGATAGCGAGCCTGTAATTTACGAGGAACCGGCCTTCGGCCGGGACATTTTTCTACCGAAACATGTACAAATTTATCTTGAAAGGGACTCAAGGGAGTGTAATTTTAAGCTTGATGGAGGTCTAAGGAACAAACTAAATACTTCCCCTTAACCCGGCAAGCGCGATAGGCCTCACGGAAGGCTTCCTATAGGGAACGCGATAGGCCTCACGGAAGCAAGACCATAAAAAAAGACTTCCAAAAAAAAAAAAGGGCCTATCAAAACAAAGGAATTTGTCTCTAGGTGAGATAATTCCCCTCCAGTACTCATCCATGTAAATCACCCACCCCCCTCCCCTCCTTCCCCACCTTATTCCCCCCTCCCTCCCCTCCTCAATTATCACCTATTTTTCCTCTTATTATCATCATTTATCGGTTATTTTTCTCTCCCGCGATAATGTAGCATAAGTGGGTTGCAGAAAAGATCGTTATGTAACACCCAGACACCGGCCCACACCGCCTCGCTCGTCTCAGTTACCTCACAGACAGCGAGAGAGGAGGGTTGCCTGTGGCTCTCTCTCGCCTGAGATTATGACCGGGTGGCCAATATCTTCGTTTTTGACCACCCAAATGCTTTTCCCACTTATTTTAGCACTCTTGAAGGTTCATATATACATCATATATGTAAAATAAAAGCATACCGAAAACAAATAATGCTCTATATTGTAAATATAACGAATTCTGTCAGAATCCAAGGCTAGAAATGCACAAATAACTACCCTAGCCCCTAGGTCTATTTCGCGCTTGTCAGGTTAAGGGGAGGTTAGTAGTTTGTTTCCTGAACCTCCGTCAAGATATTAAAACAAAAAATCATGACCCACTTTCGAGATAAATTTGAAGACACTAATAGGCCATGGGCGTGTGTGGGTGTGTTCGTGTATGTGTGTGTGTGTGTGTATTAATAATAATAATAATAATAATAATAATAATAAACGGTTTATTAAAGAATGGCAGCCTCATGAGCTGAAAATACACATTTTACAATTAGTGGATGAACATGAGATGTACAGATATGAAAATGGTAAGCTTAGTTTACAATGGGTGAGTATAATATACTTTACATTAAAACAAGAAATTAATAAAATAATTATGCTAGTGCAAAATGTGTGTGTGGGTGTGTGGGTGTTAGTGTTTGTGATGTGTTTAGTATAATATTTACGACACTGATTGGCCATGGACGTGTGTGTGTGTGTGTGTGTGTGTGTGTGTGTGATTGTTTGTGTCTGTGATGTATGTTAGTCGAATATTTACGACATTGGCCATGGGTGTGATCGTTTGTGTGTGTGTGTGGATGTTTGTGTTCGTTTGTGTATGTGTGTGTATGTGAAACCCTTATGCAGTTAGTTAATTTATGTGGTGGAGTTCTATACTAATATGTCTACTACATACTGATAACAGTATGTCTTAACAGTTAAGTACCTGGCTAACGAATTAATCTTACATATCTTGATAATAACCTTCAGATATTATGTAATCCATCATTATCTGGCGAGAGACAGAGTTTGAGAGGGAGTGAGAGTAAGAGTGAGGGTGAAACTGAAAGAGAGAGTGTGTGAGAGAGTAAGAGTGAGGGTGAGACTGAAAGTGAGTGAGGGTGAGACTGAAAGTGAGAGAATGAGAGAGAGTGTGTGTGTGTGTGAGAGTGAGTGAGTGTGAGTAAGTGAAGGTGAGACTGAAAAAGAGAGAGAGAGAGAGAGAGAGAGAGAGAGAGGCTGACAAACAAGGACACAGATCTCTACATGACGTAAGAATGACAAGCATGCACTTAAAACAAACTCAGTCAGCCAAACACAGCCAAAGAGACAAAAACAGACAACCTTACCCGACTTGGGGTACGTGACCACCCGCACATCAAGACAGGGTAGGCAACATAGAAGGGGTACCACACAAACTATTCACTGACCTGACTTGGGGAACGTGACCACCCACACATCAAGACAGGGTAGGCAACATAGAAGGGATACCACACAAACTATACACTGACCTGACTTGGGGTACGTGACCACCCACACATCAAGACAGGGTAGGCAACAGGAGGGTTACCACACAAACTATTCACTGACCTGACTTGGGGTACGTGACCACCCACACATCCTCCTTCAAGACAGGGAAGTCAGCATAGGAGGGGTACCAGTCCCTGAAGAAGCAGGGCATCATCAGCTTCTTCTCCCCCACCTCCACGTACTCCTTCACGTACGAAGACAGGTCCTCCAAGGGCTCTCCTATAGTCTTCATCTCCACTCTAGGGGATCATTAAGTAATTTATTTGAATGATACAGTATGTACAGTATTATTAATATATATATATATATATATATATATATATATATATATAGTTATGAGAACCTCAGCAGGTGATCTTGGACACCTCAACTTCCAAATTAGTAGGGCGATGAGAAGAAATACGTTGTGGAACATCATGATTTATTCTAATTTTCGGCGACGTCACGCAGCCATCCTCAGGAAAGGGTTACCAACAGATCCTAAAAATTGAGTATAACTCTGTATATATTGCTAAAACAGGATCACTAAAATGTAATGCATTGTTAAACACGTGGCAATTTGCCTATCTAAAAAACAATTAAAAAACATAATTTTGGCCAACTAGGCAAGGTTTGAATATCAAATAAATCTACGGCTAGACATCATCTAATTCAAAATTGCTAAATCTCAATGCAACAAAAGAAATCAAAACGCATAAGATATCAAATTTATGTTATCATTTCTTTTTCAATTCAAATATTATTCTGAACTGTAAAGGCTAAAATCTATTAAACAAAATTTAACCTACCGCTAAACAGCGTCCAAAGTATTATGTTAATATCCAACCATGTGAGGACAAGACTTAGCAAAAGCAATCATAATAGACGAGAATATTAAAATGAGGGACTCTACAAAACATTTCAAATTATCTAGTAAAATTAGAAGCAAATCATAGTAATCCTAATCACATCGAACCGCAACATAAAGCAAAAAAGTACATTTGAATTACTTGACTCTAAGAAACAAAAGATAAGTGTTGAAAATTCACATAAAGGAAAATTGTCACAAACAAATCGGAACTCACCATGATACCACCAGTCTCCAATGAAAGACAATGAGGGACTGATTACTGAACACATTTGAACTCTATATGTAAACTCAATATATAGTGAAAATTAAACGAAATAAAGTGAAAAACCAAACTACATGAACACCCAAAAAGCAACCAATTGTACCTAATAATGAACCTTCAACTATTATTGACAAGATTTATTTCTGGTTTGTGCTTATTTATCAACATTTTTTCGCCTATTAAAGCCTCATACGTGCTTCTAAACCTGCCGATGATTTCAAAATCCCTCTCCGAAAAAGGGTGATCTTCATTACGAGTGTTCCCTTACTGCAGAAAATGACATACTCCTCAAAAATATTCCAGACCTGAAGCTTTTCCCCAAATGCTCATATATTCTCATTTTGAATGATCTACTCGAACATCCAATGTACCCAGCCTGACAACTGGGACAAGTGAATTTATACACAATATTTGAGCATAAAGAGTCTTGATATCTTATGCGTTTTGATTTCTTTTGTTGCATTGAGATTTAGCAATTTTGAATTAGATGATGTCTAGCCGTAGATTTATTTGATATTCAAACCTTGCCTAGTTGGCCAAAATTATGTTTTTTAATTGTTTTTTAGATAGGCAAATTGCCACGTGTTTAACAATGCATTACATTTTAGTGATCCTGTTTTAGCAATATATACAGAGTTATACTCAATTTTTAGGATCTGTTGGTAACCCTTTCCTGAGGATGGCTGCGTGACGTCGCCGAAAATTAGAATAAATCATGATGTTCCACAACGTATTTCTTCTCATTGCCCTACTAATATATATATATATATATATATATATTTGTAATATCACCAACCCACCAATTTACATACAAATAAACCTAAGTAATGAAATCAATTACATTATTCAATACATGTATATGAGGGAGAAAGTGTGTGTGTGTGTGTGTGTGTGTGAGGGGGTAATAGAAGTTAAGTGGTAGTATTGTACAGTAGTGAGCAGTAATAAGGATACGCCCATTTCAGACTAGGGTCCTTTCAATCAAAGTTTTAAAACAGCGCGCGCGCGCGCGTGTGTGTGTGTGTGTGAACTAATTAATGTGTACATGTTTTATTACGTGCACATAAATACATAATAAGTGTTTATGCTTGTGAACACTTTTATCTGAGCGTCATCACAGGTGGGTGAGTATAACATGTCCCAGTATAAACCAGATTATATTACATCTGCATATCATTCAAGAGGAGCTATTAGGTATTACTGGACCCCCTTCTCCCTCATGACTAGCCCCATTAGTTATGAGATATTACGATGTTCACCACATTAGTTTGACAATTTTAAATCTTTCGCACCATTTTGTTGTCAATATTAAGACCTTTCGTGCCATTTTTTCCTGACGAACGGTAGCGAGCCTGTACTTATAGGAGGAACCGGCCTTTGGCCAGGGCATTCTAGTTATAACAAAAATGCAAACATTTATCTTGGTTTGGGGGTGTTTTTTGAATTATTGAATAAATAGATAGGCTAAAAAATAACATAGTGTCTTCTTAACCTCTTAACTCGAACGTCCCTTGATTGTCCTGTCACTCTTTCAGCTACAGGCAGTTCTGTTTTTTGTCTCCCTCACTCACATAAGAAAAAAAAACAAAAAATTGCACTTAGACCACCACCATCAGGGTCACCCAGTGTTATCTAAAGTTAAGGAGACATTATGTTATTGTGTGGTCTGTCAACAGTATTTATTCAATCATTTATTTGTTAGTTCCCTCTCTAGGTTTCCATCAAGCTTTAAGGGGAGATTTCCACTTGAAGGATTTTTTTTCTTGACCCCTTTCTCCCTCATGTTTATCCCCATTGCTTTTCTAATTTTAAGACGTTCGCCTCATTATTTTGACGATTTTAAGAACCTTCGACCCATTTCTGTCAATTTTAAGACCTTTCGTGCCATTTAGATGTCGATTTTATCCTGGCGAGCGACAGCGAGCCTGTAATTTAAGAGGAACCGGCTTTCAGCCGGGACATTTTTCTACCGAAAAATTTACAAATTTATCTTGAAAGGGACTCAAGGGGGTGTAATCTTAAGCTTGATGGATATCCAGAGACCAAACTAAAAACCTCCCCTTAAAAAAAAACCCAAGATCCCCCAAGGATTGTGAGTTGATTACTGTGATGAAATAGCGATAATCATGATCATAGTGGTGCCTGCATGGCTTGTGACCTCAAACATATCAGAATGTTTGTAAGAGTGGTGATACGAGTGTGTTACTGATTAGGGTGAAGGTGAGAGGGCGAGGGGGTTAGGGGTGAGTGTGATAGGAGTGTGTTACTGATAAGGGTGAGGGTTAGGGGTGAGTGTGATAAGAGTGTGTTTAGGGTGAGGAGGTTAGGGTGAAGGTGTGAGGGTGAGGGGGTTAGGGGTGAGTGTGATAGGAGTGTGTTACTGATAAGGGTGAGGGTGAGGGGGTTAGGGGTGAGTGTGATAAGAGTGTGTTTAGGGTGAGGAGGTTAGGGTGAAGGTGTGAGGGTGAGGGGGTTAGGGGTGAGTGTGATAGGAGTGTGTTACTGATAAGGGTGAGGGTGAGGGGGTTAGGGGTGAGTGTGATAAGAGTGTGTTTAGGGTGAGGAGGTTAGGGTGAAGGTGTGAGGGGGTTAGGAGTGTATAATCATGGTGATAAGTGTAGATAAAACAGACAAGTCATGACACTTATAGATACCCCCAAGGACCTACTCATGGATAACTTAATTAAGGGGGGATGGTTCACTTTTTGGGCGATTTTTGCATGTATTCATTATTTTTCTAGTTTCCTCCTTAGACTTCCATCAAATTTGAAAATACATCCGTTAGATCCCCCTTCTAGATTAATTTGTAAATTTTTCGGTAGAGAAATATCCCTGCCGAAGGCTGGTTCTTCCAACATAACAGGCTCACTATCGTTCGCCAGGGAAAAAATCAACACCTAAATAGCAGTCTAAATATTGACGACGAAATGGGGCGAAAGGTCTTACAGATATTTTCACAGCAATTGTTCCGAGGAACTTGCTTCAATTGTGCCGCCTCTCCACATCTTTCCCCGTAGAACTAGGGCAGCTGGAAGCGCCCATGAATTTACACTTTCTCCTCCACAATGCAGAACTTCTGCTTATCAAAATTAATTTATCCCCAGAACTACTACTCTTTGGAATTCACTTCCCTCGAGTTGTTTTCCACAAACTTACAATCTACAACAGTTTAAATCCAGTTGTTACAAACATTTAAAAAAAATCTACTAACTAATGGGGCAAACATCTTAACATCTGAAAACTAATGGGGCTAAATATGAGGGAGAAAGTGGTCCAAAAAACCGGCCCATCCCCCCTTAAAACAGAAAAGTCATAACAGTTATAGATACTCCCAAGGACCTACCCTGGAAACTTTATAAAACAGATAAAGTCATGACAGTTGTTGTTGTTGTTCCCCAGGCTGTCTCAAAGTTTATATACATACTTTGGGCTGTCTGGCCAAACAGCCCCAAGGTCCCGAGCAAGGCCAAGGCCATAACCGAGCGCCCCCACAGAACCCTCCCAGCTTTACCACTAAAAAAAAAAAAAAGTGACTGAAGCCGCTTCCAGCGAGGGGCTGAGGAGGGTGCAGAAACGCCCGGGACACAAACGCCCCACCCAGGGCTCTGTGTCATTAATAATTATGAAGGGAAAGTTGAGGGGCAAGGGAAAAATGTGACGCTTTGGCTCCCAGTCTGCCAGTAGAGAGGTCAATCCGCGGAAGAGAAACAGCCAATTGAGATCTAGAAAATATATAAGGACATACCCGTGGATGACTCTGCTTGTCTCCATATCGCCGGTGTGGATGAAGAAGTAGCTAAAGGAGACCAATCCACGCGGAAGAACAACAGGGGCACAACGTTCCCTGGTGTGAATAAAATAGTACACTGTCAGAAATATGGGTTTAAGGGGGTAGTGCTTGGTTTTTGGCCTATATATTTAATAATTTATTTACGTTTTAGTGTCCTCGCTAGACCTCCATCAAGCTTAGAAAAAGATAAATTTGTAAATTTTTCACTAGAAAAATTTCCCGGCCGAAGGCCGGTTCCTTCAAAAATTACAAGCTCGCTTTCGCTCGCCAGGTAAAACTCGACACCTAAATGGCACGAAATGTGTTAATATTGACAAAGAAATGGGGTGAAAGGTCTCAAAATCGCCAAACTAACGAAACGAAAGTCTTAAAATCTCAAAACTAATATGCTAAACATGAGGGAGAAGGGGGGTCCAGAAAAAGCGACTACCTTCCCCTTAAAGAGTTAATTGAATTTTAATGTTCGATAGCTCACCTGTATCAGAGTATGCTACTGGTAAAGAAATGATAGTAGCTCCTACCACTACAGGATACAGAACACTACTGTACTTGTGTACTAAATTCAGGGTTACCAAATCAAGTCCGCTAGATAGTATATACAGTAGATACAGAACATTGCTAGAGTAATGCCACAATCCCTACACTGTCGCTTTAAAATGGCTCAAATCTCCAGAGTATCGCTAGAAAACATGTCACTAGATGTAAAATTTGGCTCTAGATCGAAGTAAATACCTCTAGATCTAGCGGGAAAGTAGCTAATTTGTCTGGGGAGATTGGGACAGGGTAACCACATAACTATCACTGAGTATCGCTAGATTAGTTCTCAAAGGTTGATAGAATTTCACAGATAGTATAAAATGCAAAATAGTGCTAGAAGGATGGCGCGTATCTCGTAAAGCTCAAGATTATAGCTAGAAATCTGTTGGCTAGATGTCAATAATTGTTACTATTGGAAGTAAAAACCTTTTATACTGCTCTAGATCTAGCGGTACTGTAACTAAATTGGCAACACTGGTTTGTGATAAAACTTCATAAGATTATATCCATTCATTTAACCCTTTCTCGTTGCCAAGTAGCTCCACATATATTTTATTTAGAGAGTGAAACTGGGTAAATTTGTCAACCAGATTTGGACTATTATGCATATTTCTCCCTTAGCTTTGAAACTCCGACTATTCACCAGTGAATATAAGCAAATGCAGGGATTATTATATGCCTCGTTGGCCTATAGACAATCAAGCAGTCATTGGATGTCCAAGGTCGAACAATAGTACTGTCTCCTCACCCTTACAAGGTTGCTATGGTTGGTTTGCTTTGTGACTCCAGTGATATACTAACTCTAAGACAAACACAAATATATACTGTATATATATATTATATATATATATATATATATATATATATATATATATATATATATATATATATATATATATATATATATATATATTATATATATATAATATATATATATATATATATATATATATATATATATATATATATCTATATATATATATATATATATATATATATATATATATATATATATATATATATATATATATATATATATACAGGTACTGTATATAATTATATCCCGCCCTACATTCTCTAATCACTCCATCCATGTATATATTGAACAACTAAGCTGACATAATTACGACACATCCCTGTCTTACTCCTACATTGACCTCAAAACGTTCACTTAACTTATCTCCTACCTTCACATTTGCCATTGCATTCCTATAAAAAGATTTTACTGGTGATGGGCTAGTCTATCAGAGTGAGAACTGAGCGATCTCTGCCATACCCGTGGATTGACTTCCCAATCTACCAAGATTGGAAGCCAAAGCGTCACATTTTTCCTTTGCCCCTCAACTTTCTCTTCATAATTACTGAGGGGCACAGGGCCCTGGGTGGGGCTTTGGTTTCCCGGGCGTTTCCACACCCTCCTCAGCTCCCCGCCATGGAGTGGCTTCGGTTACCCAGGCTTTATTGTGGTAGACAGGGAGGGTTCTGTGGGGGCGCTCGGTTATGGCCTTGGCCTTGCTCGGGGCCTTGGGGCTGTTCGGCCAGGCAGTCTGGGGAACAACAACAACAACAACAATTGCCATTAGCAACTTTCCTCCCACACCATATACTGTTAACACATCCCACAGACCCTCCCAATCTACTTTGTCGTAGGCTTTTTCCAAATCCATGAATGCTGCATCAAGTTTTCTGTTCTTGGCCAGATACTTCTCTACCAACAAACGCATTGAAGCTATCTAGTTACTACTCTTGCGTATATCTTTCCGGGTATGCTAAGCAAGCTAATTTCCCTATAACTCTTAAACTCCTCTTTACTACCCTTCCCTTTGTACAAGGGTACTATCACTGCTTTCCTCCAGTCCTCTGGCACACTTTCCTTTTACCATGCTAATTTACATAACCTATGCATTATGTCAACAGCTTCTTCTCCATATCTCAGCATTTTACCTGGGATGTTATCTACTCCAGCACTACTCTACTTCATTACATATGTGATGAAGTAGTAATGTGAAGACAGTATTTAATATTTATATGACATGACTGTAATATTTGTCTTTCCTTAAGTATCTACCAATATAATTATTCATAGTTAGGTCTCATTAATCATAAATTTTACGTATTGGTAGTTCTATCCACATGGCAACACTATAGTCGTACCGACTAGTCTACTGTTTACTCCAACGGTATACAGGTAGGCTACTTTAGTACAACAGCGTACGTCCAATGTATCAAAATATTCCATCTTGATTTTCACTTTCACAGTGCATTATTCAATAGCTTGCCCTAATATCCCCCCTGGGGGTTAGGGAATAAAATATGCCCCACGTGCCTTCTGCGTGTCGTGTCGTAAGAGGCGACTAAAGAGGTTGGGTCGGTGGGCTTGCGACCCCCACCCGGAAAAAATATCTAAGCAAAGAAAAACGAACGAAATATATATTGTCTAAAAGGTACGTAATCGGAAAAGGAAAGAAAGATAAAGAGTTGACCGTGAGGAATGATTTAGGCAATATATATTGTATTTATTCCACATTATTCTTATTGTACTTTCCCACTTATGTTGTGTATTTTCTCACAACATAATTACTTAATACCCATTTATCTAATTATTCTTATTGTACTTTTTCCACTTATGTATCTTGTCATAACATATTCAGATGGGACTATGGATGAAGAAGTGCAGGAGAGGGTACAACAGGGGAAGAAGGTTGTAGGAACGCTAAAAGCAGTAACAAGAAATAGGGTGGTCAGTATGGAAGTGAAGAAGTCCTTGCATGACAGTGTGGTAATCCCGACACTGACTTACGGAAGCGAAGCATGGACGTTGGTTGAGACTCAGACCAAGAGTGAGAGCAGTGGAAATGAATTACTTAAGGAGTGCGTGCGGAGTTACATGGAGGGATAGACATACTAATGATGGGGAGATTGTAGGCACCAATCGATCAGGGCTAGACCCAGGTGAGGTTATAGGCATGTGATAAAGAGTCGCTGGAACTCCTGTTTCATTTGCTTGGCCTCTCTTACTGATTTTCTTTGTGCCTCATTTACACTGAGAGCAATCCAGCTAGCTCTCACAAACACCTCCTCCTCCTATCCACTTCACTACACTAAACATGCACACCACACTTCATTCCTCCACACCAAAATTAAAAAAACACAAAATTATGAATTTTAGCCCAGCCTCGGAGTCCCCAGGGGGGGGACCATAAATGCCCCCTCACCCGACCGACCATCCCCTGACGACCCCACACAATTACCTGGACCTCGGCCTGTTACTCTTTCTATTAATTTCTGCAACATTCGCGGACTTTCCTCTAACTTTCACTCTGTTGAGCACCATCTCTCCTCCTACAAACCTGATCTTCTCTTCCTCACCGAAACCGAGGTGTCTGTAGCAACATCCAGCAACCCCTTCTCTGTATCCTCCTACTTTCTCTATCCTAGTTTCAAAGCCAAAGGCGGATGTTGTGCATATGTGCACAACAAACTCACTTGCTCTCGTGTTCCCGATTTCGACTCCTCTGAATTCTCAACTTTATGGCTCAAACTTTCCTGTCATTCTCTTACTAAATATTTCTGTGCTGTCTATCTTTCCCCTAACTCTACCAACTTTCCGAAATTCTTTGACTATCTAAACTCTACAGTGGAACACATTCTATCCATTTCTCCTTTCTCAGAAATCTCCATCTTAGGAGATTTCAACGTTCACCACCGCCAATAGCTCTCCTCTCACACTACTGATCCACCTGGTGAACAAGCCTACGTCTTTTCTATCCTAAATGACCTAGAGCAGTTAGTTCAGCAACCCACCCGTATCCCGGATCGCATCGGAGATCGGCCCAACATTCTTGACCTGTTTCTAACTTCTAACCCTTCTTCTTATACTGTCGATCTTTTCTCTCCTTTGGGCTCCTCCGACCATAAACTTATCTCTGTCACCTGTCCTATCTCTCCAGTACAGCCACCCGATCCTCCTAGCCGGCGGCGCTTGTGGCACTTTGGCGTTGCCGACTGGGAGGCTCTTCGGCAGTACTTCTTTGATTTCCCATGGAATGATTTCTGCTTCCATGGCCGAGGACCCTCGGAGAGTGCTGAACGCATTACCGAGGTAATCCTATCGGGCATGGAAGCATACATTCCATTCTCTTTCTCTCAGACTAATGCTAAAAAATCTTGGTTTACTCACGCCTGTTCTACTGCTGTCCGCAATAAGGAGGAAGCATTCAAACGGTACCGACGCCTTAAAACTCAAGACTCTCATTCTTCATATGTTTCTGCCCGGAATCAAGCCAAATCTGTTCTTCGACTTGCCAAATACTCTTTCATCAATAATAAATGCACTGAACTATCCAACTCTAGCTCTTCCCAAGCTTTCTGGCATCTAGCCAAAAACCTCTCCAACAATTTCTCTTCCTCGTCTTTCCCTCCCCTTTCCCACTCTGATGGCACAACCATCACTTCTTCCTCTGACAAAGCTAAACTCTTCGCACAAACTTTTGCTAGAAACTCCACCTTGGATGATTCCGGTGCTATTCCTCCCTCCTCTCTCTTACTTATGCCTAATATCCTAATCTCTTCTAAAGATGTACTTTCTACCCTCTCTGGGCTTAACACTAATAAGGCGTACGGTCCGGACGGTGTTCCTCCTGTTGTTCTCAAAAACTGTGCTTCCGTGCTGACTCCCTGCCTAGGCAAACTCTTTCGTCTCTGTCTATCCTCTAACGTCTTCCCTTCATGCTGGAAGTTTGCTCACATTCAACCTGTCCCAAAGAAGGGTGACCGCTCTCAACCCTCCAACTATCGTCCAATTGCTCTTATCTCTTGTCTTTCTAAAGTTTTTGAAACTATTCTTGCTTCCAAATTTCTTAAGCATTTCTCTTCTCATAATCTGCTCTCAGATCGCCAGTATGGCTTCCTTAAGGGTCGCTCTACTGGTGATATTCTTTCATATCTTACTAACTCTTGGTCATCCTCCTTTCGGGACTTCGGTGAGACTTTTTCTATTGCACTAGACATATCGAAAGCCTTCGATAGAGTCTGGCATAAATCTTTAATTTCTAAACTACCCTCCTTCGGTTTCTATCCCTCCATCTGTGCCTTTGTCTCTAATTTCCTTTCCGGCCGTTCCATAGCTGCGGTTGTGGACGGCCATTGTTCACTTCCTCGCCCTATAAACTCCGGTGTTACTCAGGGCTCTGTCCTATCTCCTATTCTCTTTCTAATTTTTATAAATGATCTCCTTAACTGTACCTTAATTCCCATCCATTCATACGCAGACGACTCAACCTTACACTACTCCATTAGTTTTTCAGAACGCCCCAGCCAGCAATCCCTCAACGACAAACGTAATGAAGCCATAGAACTCTTAAATTCTGATCTAAATACTATTTCCAATTGGGGCAGAGAAAACCTTGTTAACTTTAATGCTTCCAAAACCCAATTTCTCCATCTATCTACCCGTCAGGATCTCCCAGCGGACTATCCCTTATTCTTCAACAATACAAAAATCAACCCTTCATCTTCTCTCAATATTCTTGGTGTCTCTTTTTCTTCTGCTCTCATTTGGAAGGACCATATTACCAGTCTTGCTAAGGCAGCCTCCCAGAAGCTGGGTGTGCTCAACCGCCTTAGGGGGTTCTTTTCCCCTGCACAGCTTCTTGCTCTGTACAGGGGCATAGTGCGCCCTTGTATTGAGTATTGTTCACATGTGTGGGGAGGTTCCTCTCACACCGCTCTCCTAGACAAAGTTGAAAGGAAGGCCTTTCGTATCATTAACTCCCGTCCACTCACCAACTCTCTGCAATCTCTCTCTCTCCGCCACAATGTTGCATCTCTCTCGCTATTCTATCGCTACTATAATAATCAGTGTTCCTCAGAGCTATCCCAGTGCATACCACCTCCTTTACGTAGGGCACGTGGTACCCGTCTTGCAACTCAATCCCACCCCTACTCTGTGCAACTCTCCAACCCAAGAGTGAAACGTTACTCTCAAACTTTCTTCTACTCAACATCTGAGCTCTGGAACTCTCTCCCAGAATCAGTCTTTCCCTCTTCCTATGACTTAAATTGCTTCAAACTCCGTGTGTCCAGGCATTTTGGCTCGAACGTCCCTTGATTTTGGCCCTGTCACTCTTTCAACTATGGGGGAGGCACTCGCTATAGGCAGTTATGCCTTTTGCCTCCCTCAATCACATAGAAAAAAAAAAAAAAAAAAATGAGGAAGTAAGAAGGAGGTGTGGTGTGGAGGAAGATGTGCTGGAAAGTGTGAAAAGGAACAACTTGAGATGGTTCGGCCATATGGAACGTATGGAAAGCGAGAGAATGACTAAGAGGGTGTACGAGAGCGAGGTGGAAGGACAGAGAGGGAGAGGCAGACCGAATATGAGGTGGAAGGATGGAGTGAGGAAATACATGAACGAAGGCGGTGCTGGTTGGGGGGAGGGGCGTCAACTGACTGGGGACAGAGGTGCATGGGGGCGGTTCGTTCGTGGCCACCCCTTCGGGGATCACGGCGTCAGGCAATAGATAGATAGATAGATAGCCCTAATATCGAATTTCATTATTAAGCTTATGCTGCTTATACAATTTTTCATACCCCTTATAAATATCTGTCTATCCTTGTAACTGCTTTCACAACATGGAGTACATAACAGAGATAATGAGACTCAAATGGTGGCCAGTGACCTGACTCCTGAAACTCTTTAACCAAAGGCGGGTGCCCAACCCCGAAAGGAGTTGAAATAGGGGAGCTATCCCCCCGCCAAAGGCAGCTTTCTAGGGCCTTTCCTAGCTGATGCTTAGAGGATTGGGCTCTAGTCATGTGGTGATGGGCTGGTCTATCAGAGTGAGAGCTGAGCGATCTCTGCCATACCCATAGCTTACTTTGACTGTTCCTTTTACTTATATATTTTCTAGATCTAAAGTGACGGCGTCTCTTCCGTGGATTGACCTCTTTACTGCCAACCTAGAGGTTGGCAGATTGGGAGCCAAAGTGTCACAGTTTTCCTTTACCCTCAACTTTCCCTTCATAATTGCTGAGGGGCACAGGGCCTTGGGTGGGGCTTTAGTTTCCTGGGCGTTTCAGCACCTTCCTCAGCTCCTCGCCTTGGAGTGGCTTCGGTCACCTGGGCTTTATTAGTGGTAAGCAGGGAGGGTTTTGTGGGGCTGCTCGGTTATGGCCTTGGCCTTGCTCAGGACCTTTGGGCTGCTCAGCCAAACAGCCTGGGGAACATCAACAACAACTCTTTAACCGATTGCATTACTCTAGAGGTACCCCAATGCCTCTCGCCACCACCATCCAAAACACAGATTACTTACAGTATATATATATTTATAAGAAACTCTGACTACTATTATTGCACATAGGAGGTATATTGTACAGTCAAGGTTGATAAATGTCAGATATTTCACAAAGTTTCAAACACTGACTAATACTCTGAGGGATAAGCACTTTTCCCAGTAATTATAAATATACCAATAACACTCTTTGAGCAAAAACCACTGGAATCTATGACAACACTTAATACCCCCGATTGTACACTAACATTTATGATAATGAGGATAGCTGACCTCATGAGCTATGCCCTTTAAGGAGCCTTAAGAAAGCGTAATGGCATTGATACTTTTACCAGGAGTTAGGGGGAGTGATTAAAGGCATTATCTCTAGATCTATGGAGATGAACTGTCCCACTGGTGTCTGTCTTGGTGAATCTTGGCAAACTTAACTATACTGTTGGAATCGTAATGACGAGACAAATCTATATACTGTATACCCATGAAAAATCTTAATTTGAAAGTCGCCCGCCAAGTGCAAAAATTTGCCTGGGCAGGGATTTTGGACCAAAATATTTTCGATTCTAGGCGAATGGCTGGGCGAAAATTAAATATAAGACCGTGTATAGAAGCTACTCGTCGAGAGAAATCGAATGGCACCAGGTAGAAGTCTGTAGGACTTATAGTTTGGGCTACAGAGGACTTTTAAAGTCCAAAAAACGGTCCCCTGGGCCCTCCAGGAAGGCCAAGTCAAAATCGAAATCCTAAACTAATAGTCCGATTTCAATTATGTTTGCGCCATTCGATTCAGCGTGTCAAAGTGTACTTGTGGTATAAATGTGAACAAAATCCATAAATAGATAACTTGTCTACGGAGTTTTTTAACTTTAAAATAGGCCTATTGGGCCTAAAAATTGGTCAAAATTAAAATATGTATATACCGTTGGAATCACAACGACGAGACAATTTCAAATATACCATCCGCAATTGCATTATTTAATTAATTTAATGTAAACTTAGGTTGGATCGTCTCACTATAAATCTCACCTGCAAGCACTCTTGATCGAGTACTTCGTATATTGCTCGACAAGTTTCAGGAATAATGCGAGACAAACTATGCTTGGATAATCTTTTAGTATACTGCAAATAAGTGTAGCTGCATCCATTTGAAACAAATATGAGGTGTTGCCTCCAGTCGAGCTTCTGCCGATATACACTCCCTCCTATTGGCATCTGCTTGGATATATAGGTTATATAACTGTCCTGTGATTATTGTTGTTGGGGACCATATGGTGATCATACCGGACCCACTGACCCAGCCCTGCCGAGCTCCTACTCTGACCACTGGCAGACTTTGACTGGCCAATCACTGCCCGGCTGCCGTGTGGACAACACCGCAAGCGTGTTTAACAGACGTTGCCCGGTGAAGGGGCACAGCCTGCCGGACACTGCCCGATTGTGTAGATGGGGCTTTACACACACCAATGGCCAGTCGGGCTTAAGCAACCTTCCCCCGTGAACAAAAACAAGCTAGATAATCGAATGAGTTGCCTCGGCATATGAAGGCGATTCATTCGCGGTCCCCCCTCGGGGATTACGGAGTCTGGCAATAGTAATATGAATAAACAATGATCCGATATGAAAGTCACACTTGTCAGCACTAAATGTTAGACAACAACGTTACAGGAAAGGTGATGTGAATTGCGAGCTGGCCGCCAGTTTACCTATTTTAATAAATTATTTTGCTCCAGTATATTTACATTTCAGAAGCCAAAAAGGAAAAATAAAAATAGAAATGTATTATATTCTTATATTATCTGAACCTTTTGCTTTGATCATACATATATACAACACATTTACTGAAATACATATAATGAAATCTATAAATTTAAAAGGAACAAGAATATGAAAACAAAATTCTATTGAAATTTTAAAAATAGTATTGTACTTTCAAACTACACAGAATCACCCACTTTTTCTCCTTAAAATTCTATACAAAAATAATTTAAATTCTTTGCATTATGTACAAATTTTCAATTTGCGAATCACTAACCTACAGCACATCACTAACACTCTTGTGAAGTGTTCCTTACCATAATGTATAAAACCTTTATCCATAACACTTTACAAACAAGATTTCTAAAGCCGGTATTACAAGAGTTCTTATAGTGAATATTCGATGATCAACATTTTTCTGGCAACATTTCTGGGGTATATTGCACTGGAATCGGAAGCTAGACTGATGATAGATAAATTTAGGTAACCAAAATATTTTAAATGTTGACCTTATAAGCTGCCAGACCAGTGTTGAGGATAAATGTTGAGGGAAAAAGTACTTGTGTGATACCGGCTTAAAGGTGATGTCACACGGGCACCTGTATCCGATAATCTCTATCAGTCTGGTATCTGTAATAATTCAATTGTCTAATTCTTTAGTATTTGAGTAGTTTTTTGTGTAGCTGCAGATTTTGATAAGTTCTTTTATATTTTATTTTAGTAAGCGTTGTTTCCACATAGCGATTTTGAATAGTTATTTTGCTTTTATATTGTCTTTGTCCAAAATTTAGTTTTAGTTTCCAAGTTTTACATTTTAATTTGTCTTTGTCCCAGTTTTGGTTTGACTTTGTTTGCAAGTTTTACATTTTAATTTACCGTGTTCGTCCAAGTTTTGGTTTGTTTATTTTGCAAGTTTAACATTATAATAACATCAAAGGAAAGTAGCAATGGTGGATTAACAGCCATTTCATTAGTCTACTTTGACTCTGCACAAGTGACTGCCAGCCCTAGTACCAGACACCTGCCCTTGTGTGACACCACTCTAATGTAGCTAACTTTGTTTTCACTTATAGGACGTTAAGGGGTATGGTCGATTTTGTCATGTATTCATTATTTTTCTAGTTTCCTCCCTAGACCTCCATCAAAAAAAAAAAAAAAAAAATCCTCCTTTATAGATTAATTTGTAAAAAAAAACATTGTTAAATTGACACCTAAATTCCACGAAAGGTTCTGTAGCGAGCCTGTAATTTTAAGAGGATAAGGCCGGGACATTATGCTACCCAAAAATATACACATTTATGTTGAAGGGGGGTCCAGGGGTTGTTTTTCTAAGCTTGATGGATGTCTTGCGAGGAAACTAAGAAATAAACGAATGAATAGACCTAAAAATAAAGCCACTAGCCCCTTAAGTCTATTTTGAGCTATAAGAGGTTGGGGATTGGGATTACAGACTCTTTATAATGAAAACACTATAGTTACCATAAAGCATATTCAGCTTAGGAAGGGCTAGTACAAATGAAGAGCCCTAAAAACTATCCCAATTAACCTTTTACTTAATGGTGATGGGCTGGTCTATCAGAATGAGAGTTGAGCGTTCTCTGCCATACCCATAGCTTACTCTGACTGTTCCTTTTACTTATATATTTTCTAGATCTCAAGTGACGGCGTCTTTTCCGTGGATTGACCTCCCTACTGCCAACCCTGGCAGATTGGGAGCCAAAGCGTCACATTTTTCCTTTGCCCCTCAACTTTCCCTTTATAATTGCTGAGGGGCACAGGGCCTTGGGTGGGGCTTTTGTTTCCCGGGCATTTCCGCACCCTCCTTAGCTCCCCGCCTTTGAGTGGCTTCGGTCACCTGGGCATTATTAGTGGTAAGCTGGGAGGGTTCTGTGGGGGCGCTCGGTTATGGCCTTGGCCTTGCTCGGGACCTTGGGGCTGCTCGGCCAGACAGCCTGAGGAACAGCAACAACAACAAACCTTTTACTTATAAGAGGTCTTTCCTAATGTTAAAAAATCCAGTCATCTGATTGAAAGGATGGACTCTCACTAGCCCAGAATAAATAGGGGAAAGGGCCATTCATTCAAAAAATTTACAATGCCCAGTTTAAAGAGAACATTTTACCAAGAACAAACAAAACTTTTCACACAAACACTTTTTCATGCAATTTTTGAAGCGTGTTTTCTGTCTACTTGGAGTCTACCAGAGATTGGCCAACATCTACCAAATTGGTGCCACTAGTCATTAGCCGCTTGTCACACTCATAATATCTCCATACTCAATATAAACATTCAGAAATACTGGTACAGGATATGTTTGGTCACTGGAAGCAAATTACTGTATACACAATCAATAACATTATTATCCCCGTGTTGTTTGATATACAGTACTGTATATGGTACCAAAATGGCGTCCAAAGGAAAAAGATGATCAATCTCTTGTCATTTTGATAGCTTTTAATTTAAATGAGTTTGTTATATTAATTTGAACAGTAAACTTTTGAGTTAGTTTTCAAGTTTAATATTTTAATTTTATTAAAAGATCTCTAGCCAACCTTGAGTTTTCTTGTCATTCACTCACACACACTTTTGGACAGCAAATCGTACAGTATAGTTGGCCTATTAACCTGTACAGCCCCAGCGACGCGTCTGACATGTATGTAACGCACAGCCCCAGCGATGCGTCTGACGAGTCACCCTAATTGCTCCGACCGTAACCTCAGGTGTAGCCACTCGAGAGGGCTCAGATTTGTATGGGAACTGTGTACGTATCCCACGCAACCGTGCCGATGGTTGAAAACTCTCAAAGTCCACGTGCGTGCGCGTGAGCGCGCAATAACCTGGTTTTTTGGGGTAATTGCCTTTTCAATTTTTTACTCTTGTAAAATACGTTTTCGGGGGCTCTGTAGGACCATTCTTTAAGCTTTTTGAGCGGTTTTTCCTTCATTCCTAACCCATTCGCTATTGTTTCTGGAATAAAACCATTTTTTGAAAACCGGCCGGGTTCTGGTGAACAAACATTACAAAACTAGCCGGGGCTCCACGGGTTAAAGTAATGTCACAGTACCACACAGTATCAATTTCTAAAAAGAAATTGGAAGACTGGGTCAAGGGAGTTTGTTAAGTATATTCTAGCATTTCTAAATGCTATTAACCAACTTATAATTAAGGCAAATGAATCCGCTACATCCCGTTTTAGACAATCTCACGGTGCAAGAGCCACCAGTCAGTAGCGGAAATTAGGCAGGTTCACTTTGTTCATTTTGGCTATGTGAACACCTTTGGTCTTAGTGTTCAATGTCGTGAAGGTAGCCCTTTAGGAGGAATAGCGAGTCAAAAATTCCAGAGACGACAAAACGTAGCGAAACGACCTACAATACTTAGCGAGTGTAGTAGAAATCCGACAGGTGAACTATGCTCATTTTGGCTCTGCGAACAACTTTTGTCTTATTGTTCAATGTTGTAGAGGCACCCTTATAAAAGTAGTGTGCCAAAGGTTCCCGAGATGACTAAACTCAATTCAGCAAAGCACAGCCCTCTTCGTAACAGAATTAGAAACTTGCTTTCATATATCTTCTCCGGGGTGACCTAGATGTGTGTGAATTTGTGTTTGGTTTTTGTGTGTTGTCCCTATTCAGGCTCTGTCTCGAGTCGCCCACCCAGTAGGGGATCGAACCCAGGCCTCCCGCCTTAAAGTCTTCAAATGAGACCGCATACTTTACACAATAAAAACCAATTATTAGTTCTTTGTCAGTTTTAATTCAATTCTGGCCATAAATGTAATCCTTTCATGGTCAATTTCCTGACAAGAGAATACTTTCAAAGTTAATCAGGCAAGAAACGAAGAAACATAATAGCTAAGTGGGTGAAGTACACTGTTCCCAACAAGGGTAACATATATCCTTACTATTGCCCAGATCTATATATCTACTACCTTGATGTGATGCTGGAAAGTGTTACTGGTCAACTGACTTCATACACTATTCCAGCAGAGCATATGAAGCTAATTGGCAACTGTGACTTTAATCAATTGGCCAACTGTACAATATCACAATAGAAAACTCTTTCTTATAGCTAGACAACTGAATGAGTTGCATGAAATGCTTCTAAACAAAAATTTAAAAATCATTGTACCACATTACAAAGTTCTATCACAAGCAAATCTCAATACAGTATATAATATTTCAAAGACATTCTATACAGTACTGTATTGCATAACTGAAATATTTATTTTATCAATTTATGTCATTATTGGTACACATTAAACTATGTTACCAGTATATATTGTACAAATAACACATTAATGAATGCATTACCATAATACAGTTACTGAAATAAAGAATAAATTCATAAAAAATTGGTCCCATACTATAATACTGAAATGATCAAGTTCAAGAAAGGAAACTTCAGCACGATAATTGATCGTTTCCTAAATTTTTAGAGAACAATACCTATAGTATAGTTTACCCTCTCAGTACGGTATACTATGACACAATGTTTGATTTTATTCTGGCTATTATTAGACAATTTTGTTAAGCTTAAGAAGGATCTATGGGAGCCAAAGGATAAATTGAGATCTAGCTTACACCCTTTGATTGCTAGAGTTCCTTCCTAAGCTGTATACAATCATCTAGTGGTAGCAAGAATAAAATGGCTTAAGACACCCTATTCCTCATAGAGTTAATACTTCTATATCCTCAATTGACCACTTGCAAGTTTCAGGCTATAAGGAAGTTGGAGCCGTTAACATCGATACTAAATGGAAATGCAATTATTATGTAGGTTTCTGATGGATAAAAAGTATGTTGAATTGCATTTTATAATTTGATCAATGTATTACAACCGTATCATAGCTGGTAAGTCTGCTAAATATCAATGTCTACAGCTCCAACTTCCTTATACAGTAGAACGAAGCTTGCAAGTGGTCAATTATATCCTCCATACAACACATTCTTGGTAACAAAACTCTATAAATACAATAACACTCTGGAAAAATATACTTTCCTATGTGACCAGAAAACTCACCTGGTGGACTATTTCAACCAGTGCCACATTAAGGGGAGATGGGTCGTTCTTTTTAGATCCCCTTCTCCCTCATGTTTAGCCCCAGTAATTTTTAGATTTTAAGAGGTTTGTCCTATTAGTTTGTTGATTTCTGCCTCATTTCTTTGTTAATATTAAAACCTTTTGTGCAATTTAGGTGTCGATTTTTTTCCTGGCGAACGATAGTGAGCCTGTAATTTTGGAAGAACCGTGGGATTTTTTTTTACTGAAAAATTTACAAATTAATCTAGAAGGGGGATCTAATGAATGTTATTTTAAGTTTGATGGAGGTCTAGGGAGGATACTAGAAAAATAATTAATACATGAACAAAATCGATCAAAAAGTGAACCATCCCCCCTTAACCAGTTCGAAGATAGAATATGGACGAAACATAGCAGAATTGGTTTGGGTTGGCACTTGTTGAGAATTACTGGATGAAATGGTCTACTGGTCGAGTTGTCCGGTCACCAGTTTCCTATAAATATATCTACTTAGACTACTTTTTCTTCCGTTCCGTAGAGCACTTGGGACAGTACCACTTGCCCTTGGGTTTGGTGGTCAGTCCAACGCAGGCGAAGTGGAACCATTCAATCGGACACTGCAATGGAAAAATATGTATATAGCCTACTGTATATGTACAGTAAACTTCCGTTAATCCGAAGGGCAGCGGACCGGCCCTCGTTCGGATTAGTGGATTTTTCGGATTATCGGACTTTACCCCTATGAACCTGTGTATTAATGGCCTGACGAAAACATTAAGGCATTAGGCCACCCAAATGACACACACACATATCATATGTTCATGAAATCACTTCAAAAGTTTACCATTGTCATTGTAGCCTATTACCTACTTCAAAACATTCAGATTAATGGTCAAAGGAATCTGCTGATATAAACGTAAACACCATATGTCCGCATCGTCTACTAGCGAGTTTGTCTTGCTCTTGAAGATCAGATCAGATGTGGTTCGGAAAGTAATGCCTTAACAACGGCACTTCCCTGAGAGGTTCTTGTAATTTTCCTTTTGTGACGTGCTCTGTTATATTATATTGTATTGAAAGCACCCTTGTCTTTTTGTCTTGAAAGCACCCTTGGGACGCTCCGATCACTGAACTATAAATAGTAGCGTATCGGAAAGTCCAAAGGTGCGTTTTCAAGCTCAAGACTGAATGCGCTTGCAGAAAATGCGGTGCAAGCCAGTAGCGCATCGGAGCGTCCCAAGGATGCGTTCAAGAGCAAAACAAACTCTCTAGCAGACGATGTGGTGTTTACATTTATATCAGTAACTTCCTTTGACCATTAATCTGAATGTTTTGAAGTAGGTAATAGGCTACAATGACAATGGTAAACTTTTAAAGTGAATTCATGAACATATGATATGTGTGTGCTCCATTATGTGTCATTTGAGTGGATTAATGCCTCAAAAAGGGGACTTTGGGACTTCTTGAAATTCGGACCATCGGGTGAATTCGGATTTGGCCTCAAATTGAAAAATTCGGACTATTGGGAGATTCGAATCATCGGTCGTCGGATTAAAGGACTTTTACTGTATAACAAATATATAGGCTGCCTAACATTTGTCTCTACTACTTCATTTTGAGTCCCCCCCCAAAAAAAGGAAAAGTGGGGACTGGGCCTGAGTATATAGATAAATAGACTCCATCTGTCTACATCATCAATCTGAAATTTAGGCTGGCCCAACATTCATCTTCATCTGTCTACAAATGTACATTACCGGTACTAATTATTTACTTACATCCTTTATATCACAGGAAATCACAATAGAGGTGAAAGAAGGTACAGGACTCACAACAATCTTATATTAACTCATAAGCAACAGAAACACAGATGAAATTAAGTCTGGTACTTACATCCATCTTATCACAGGCAATCATCTCGCCATAGGACACCTGGTGGCAGAGGCAGTAGGTGGGCTCATTGGGGTCAACTGGCATGTCCACAATATCAGAGGGGTGAGCGATGGACAGACCGGGCAGGACGGAAGCGATCCCCATGTCCTCCACCTTCTTCTTCTGCTTCTTGCGCCCGGCCTTCGGAGGAGGTTCCTCTTCGTCTGACGGATTCACCTTCCGCTTGTTATTACCCTTCTCCTCCTTTTTCTTGCGCCCCTCTGCGAGTAAACAGCGTGGATTATGATTTTATTCAGGTTATGAAGAACAGAGGAGAATGAAAGGGTCAATTACGAAACATTTTATAGTCTATTTTTTTTAACCTGTGAAATTGCAGTGCTCACTTCAGGCTAGATCACTATTTTGAGCTGACTGGCTGATGATACTGTATACAGTAATATATTTCTTGTGCTTGTTTTTGTGACAGAAAAATGTTATTCAGATACATTATAATTATACCATTAGCCAAATTGCTTAAAGTCTAGTTCTCAAACCCAGAGCGACCAAGTGCAACTATAGCAGATTAACAAAAATAGACCTATATGATGTCTAGAGGTCATTCCTATAAAAAAAGTGTCTTTATCCCCTTGTATCAATTCTTGTCCCCCTCGGTAAGTAATGTGAGAGGATTATTCATTCATAAAATCATGGAGACTAATAAAACTTTTGTGGATGACTGTACAGGTGAGTGTAATATAACTTACTCTTCTTGCTGTTTGTTTCTTCCTCTTTCTTGTTGTTATTGAGGGCTTTTTCTTTGATTTCTGCCTCAAACTTGGCCAGGTCGGAGTCCAGTCTTCGTATGTGTTTGTCAACCTGTAATTATTAAATATTTTATTTTACTTCTTTCTTATATACTAAATCCTGCTTTTCTACTGGACGAGGTGGCACACGAAAGAAACACTAACTAGGAAAAAATAAAGAATAAGTTCCTAAAAATTAATCATCAATAGACTTTGCTGAGGAACTGTTAACACTAAGCCAACTTAGGAAAAAGTTATAACATAATGGGGCAGTGTTATGCCAGGACTTTATTGTATTGCACTCCAACTGCTGAGAAGCAACCCCATCTGATGATCTGAGCCGTTACAAAATACTGGTATGTAAATATAAACAACGCTAATATAGCCTAATATAATATGTACGATTAAAGCTATACATTAAATTTTTCATTATGAGAATAAAACAGTACCGGTAGTCCTATTGATGAAACTAGTTCTTAGGCAACAATATACAGTATCATAGATTTTTTGCACTCTTACAGACAGGGCACCACTAAACTGACGTACCAGTTCATAAGTCTGAATAGCTAGCTGGACCTTATCATCACTAAACTCCTTAGCTCGGTTGAACATCTTCTGTATTTTGCTCATCTGTTCCGACCGTTTCTCTGGACTCAGGCTCTTCACAGTGGTCAGGTAGTCATCGGAAATCTGTGAGAAGGGAAAATATAGTAAACAGAAAAGTCAAACCATAATTTCTGATTTTGAAAAGTAAATCATTGCTTCTTGACCAAACGCAGGGGTTCTATTTAGTTTATTAACAATATATATACATACTGTACATACATACATAAAATTTTAAGACTGAGTGCTCCACACATACAGTAAGTGCAGTTTCAGTCTCTTGTCCTAATGGCAGCATTCCAGGCAACCCTGTTAAGGGCTGCTTCACTTGTCAAGTTCTTGGATTTGAGATCGGCGCGTATAGTCCGAATAGTCCGATCCCAGGTCTTCGTCGGTCCACCCCTTGGTGCAGCTCCCTCCACAATCACAGACCTGCATTTTTTCACCCAATTTTGTTCATCCATTCTCTCCACATGTCCATACCATCCCAGTCTACTTGTACGCATCACCTCGCTAATACTCTTTATACCCAAACGTCTCCTCAGCTCAACATTTGTTATTCTATCCTGTAGCCTGGCCCCACACATCCATCTCACCATTCTCATCTCATTACGCTCCATTCTGTTGACATCCTCTACTTTAACGGCCCATGTTTCTGAGGCATACGTCATTGCACTTCTAACACATGAGGCATACACCTTTCCCTTCAGGGGGAGAGGCATTCATTTCATGGTCAGGATTGACATCAGTTCTCTGAACTTCCCCCAGCCACACCTAATTCTAGCAACAGTGGCAGCCTCGGCCCCACCACCGGCAGAGATGGTATCTCCTAGGTAACAAAACTTGTTCACCAGCTCCAAAGACTCATTTCCAAAATTCACAGCCACAGGATCATCACTTAACACAAGCTCGCCTTTGCACACTACGCACTCAAATTTCTCTATTTCTGACTTATGCTTCGGCAGGGGTCCCTTTATTCTACTACAGCGCTTACTCCCATGGTGTACCCAACATCGACAGATGCTACATTGAATTGAGTTAACGCCCACTCCCTTTTCACACACTGCACATGGGTATGCACCGCTCTTTTCCACATTGCCTCGTCTCAATCTACAATGCATAACCTTGGTTTTGTTAATATTGACAATATATATGTATAGCCTTAGTAAAATTATATCAAGGAAATAGGAGTGAACAGTGATGCTGCATTTGACTATGAAACAGAGCTGCAACAGCCGAGTGGAGAACATGTGAAACTTCTTAACCTGGGTTCGATCCCAGCCAAGGCAGACATATTTAGTGGGTGTAGTAATACGTCATAGAGTGCTTCACATGCTCGCACCCACACACACCTTGATGACGTATACAGATTAATAACACACACAATAAAGCCACTCCAACACCCTTTCTCTCCACTCAACTCTCCTCGAAAAGTATATACGAGCCATTACGAGGTAGCCTACCATTGTAGAGGCTTATCTTTCAATACCTTTACCTGACCTGACACAGCACCATGTACCATCATTTATAAGCTATGATCCAATGAAGATCTAAAGGATATTTAAAACATTAAGAAAGTACCGGTATCAAACAACACTCACCTGATCGATGTTTCGCATGACATCTTGAGAACGCTGATCTAAGTCTCTCATGAGATGAAAATTTCTTTGTAGTTCAGTAGGCAGATTTTCCAAACCTGAAAGAATTCCATTTAATTTAATACAGGACTTATAATTAGTATAGCTGAGACTACTTTAGTGTACCAATATTACAAAACAAATCAGAAATGTATTCAGACATATTCCAAACCGTATCTTTAATAATAACCTTTAATTCCCTAGACAATCTCCGGACAAACTGGATTTTAGGTCACGTATGGGATATAATGTTCTAAATGTATACTATAGCTTTGTCATAGAGTATTAGTCACCGCAATATATGTATTTACCGCTGCATATTAAATTATTTTTCCTTAGAATTTGTGGGTTAAATAAGGGTGATGGCGGCCATCTTGGATCAGCTGAGAACTAATATTTTTCATTTTTTTACTGTAGTTTTAGTATTTTGTCATATTCTATACCAATACTAACCTTGCGGGGGTCTGGGGGCAGCAGCCCCCAGGTTAGTTAGGTTGTTAGGTTAGGGTAATGACAAAATATGGTTTTAGGGGGCATGTTTTAATATTGCAAAATAATGGGTAAATATGAATTTCCAGAAGGAACAACGGGATGGATGTAGAGTTCGGGCGTACGGTCGTCATTGTTTACATAGGGCGATCGCCGCGGTCGCACTTACGTTCCCGTCAATTTCAACGCTATATTTTCTGCTATTTGCCCCCTGTCATTACTACATGAATACTAGGTTAGGTTAGGTTAGGTTAGGTTAGGTTAAAATAGACTGGAACATGATGGGAGAGGTCCGACGCCACTACGCGTAATGTAAACAAAGATGGCGGTACGCCCGCTCACTACATCCTACCCGGAACAACACCTTAAAACACACTAATCAATGAAGAAACTGATGATAAAAAGGATTATAATACAAAAAACACATACGTGACCTAAAATCCAATTTGACCCAATCTCCACATGTCATACTGCCTATGAGGTCCTCGAACTAAAGCTAAACTAAGTTATGTTTTAATTGTCAGTACAGGGGTACTGTAAAATGTTCAATACTGCATGGCTCTCACCACCAATTGTGGTCAATATTTGATACAGTATAACTTCCTCTTAATTGTAAATAGAAGTACCGGTACAGTACAGTATAGGCCTAGTGCCATATCCAAATGTTTTTTTTTGTATTTTGATTTGAAGTGCTTTAGGTATGCTGAAGGCAGTGACTAGGAATAGGCCTAGGGAGGCGAGGGCCCAAGGCTGAAAGTAATTTAAGTTAAGATGTCACTGCATGACAGTAGCCTATGGTGATCTCATCATTAGCGTACAGGAGTAAACCACAGACATTGTTGGAGATGCATAATCAACACCATTCGGGAATTGCGTCCACACCGTCACCAGCCACCTTTAGTCTAAATATGGTTTAGGCCTAGGCCCTATGTGTGTGTAGGGTGGATATCTTTATCGGCAACAATTTTTGTTTTAGCCTACAGGAATTTGTGTCATTTTCATTCATAGCCTATACAGTGGATTTAGGCTAGCCTATATACCGATCTTCAAATTGTTGCTAAATTTTGTCATTTGTAGACAGCTTACTGTAACAGTAGCCTACACCATAGCCCATAGGATAGGCTGGTAACTTAAATTTAACCTGGAAAAACAACATATAGGCTAGGCCCTAGCCCAATATAATTACAGAAAAAAACCAATATGAAAATAACCTTAAAAATATGCACGTCTGGAGTATGCCAAATACTTGTGCAAACATTTATACCCGAAACCCTGGAACCATCATTTGTGGCGGGGAAAGTCAAGACATCCCGCCCACCATCACTTCCGCTCCAGCCATTCCCCCAACACTTAGCCGTCACACAGAATAACATAATACGGCCTGATTCATACCAGAGCGTAAGCAACTTTAAAATTTGTCAAAACAAGAGATAATATGCTAAATATCTCACTTTCTAAATACTGTTCCAGATGAAGTCCGGTCGCCATTTTGATCTGGTAGGAGAAGGGGGGCTGAGATAGTTCGCCTGAATCAATATTTCGGATTTTACCCTCGGTCTACATTTGAAATTCTATTTGTGAGTACTCAATTATCAAACAGGAACAACAGAAGCCTTTTTACTAGAAACTGGAGCATATCAATCATGCTACACCATAATAGAAACTACTTTTTGACAGTTCATCCCTGAGGAGGCAAAGACGAATGATTGCGCCCGACGAAAACTCCAAAATCCACCGTGAATGTTTTGGTGACAAGTGACGTCACAGCCGCAGCGTCCCGTTGTCATAGCAACCACACCACTCGCGTCTCGGCGTCCCTCCATAACAAAGGTCTTCTGCTGTCAAATAACATACCTTCAGAACATTAACTAAGCGCTGTACTGTCATATAAATTATGGCATGATTCTTTGTATTATCAAAGTAGTTTGGTCGCGTAAACAATAAGTTTATGGGTATCGATGTAATAATTAATATAATCACTAAAAGCGTCTCTTCAACTCAAACCTTCACGCATTATTAAATAATTTGGTATTCAGTTGACACATGAATTAAACTCATACTTACTTTCCATCTCGGATATATGACAAAGGTTTCCAAAACTTGAGAAGTCCCATGTATATTATAAAGTGTGGAGTAGAGCGAGGAGGAAGTAGCGGTACAACTTTCACTGGGGGGAATAAGAAGCACACTGAACTCCCCCCTTGGTCTATACTACCAAACGTTCCTCACCCCTACTACCACCCCACAGCTGCCGTGTGCGTGTGTTGCCTAGACGTACACCAACCAGCTTTGTGTACACCACTCCTTGATACTGTATTTTAAAGGCCTTATCCCCCCTACGGCGCGCGCACTACAATAGCAGCACAGTAACACTACACAAAGTACAAAAAGTTAGTAACATTTACCTGCTTTACACCAAAGCATTTCCTCTTCACATCAATTATGTGCAGAACTATCCATATAGCTGAGACTGCTTTCATATTGTGTGATTTGTCTTACCTTTAATATTAGCCTATAGGCCTATACTGTATATATTATTTTCGTACAAGCACAGGATTATGAATTATTTTGTGCGTGCTAAATTTATGATACAGTAAATCAATACACGTTATATAAACTAGCTGACGGGAGGAGGGGGTCAGCACCCCCTTATTTTATATCTGCCCCCCCCCCCCCTCTCTCTCTCTCTATATATATATATATATATATATATAAGATGAATATTCCTGGGAGATTCGTATATTAGTGTTAAAGTTGGCCTATTTTTAACTACAGCTATGCCCCACTCAGTTAAAGCAGATATGCTATACTGAATGTTTACTTCGTTTTATTGTATTGACTAATTTGACATATGCAATCAAAATATAATCATACACTTCGGTATTTAGTTATATGTTTTGTTTTAACGTAATTATTTTACTCTGAATTTACCAAAGAATACACCATCTCTAGCGAGGTCAAATGTGGACAATTCTAGTACAGTGTCCGAAGAATCCCTGACCAAAGCCATAACTATGGGGATAATAACTATGTTTTCAGAATAACATATATAAATTACAGTTGTGAGCATAGAAGGTTACACCAATTAGAATTTTTGAACTTTGAATGCCAAGTTTTGAAGCATCTGGGCTACAATGAAGCATTGTATTGTGTCATTTGCGTTTGATAGGCTACTGATCCAAATGGGTCGACTCCATATGTTCTTTACTGTGTACTTGGACAATTACTAACATGCATATATTAACTGCTTAACTACTATTTTTATATCAACCAGAAAGCATGTCACTTTGAGCAAATATTGTCAAGCCTTATGATGTATGCATTTTTCTCTATACCTTTGCTTTCAGTCGCAATAACCAAGACTTGCCTGATCACCGCTATAGAACATTAACAATTGTCGATTGAGCGAAATAATATGCAAATGTTGGGTGTAACAACAATTTCAGACAACTATACTGTATATATTGTAGTGAACAATATTATCTATATACAGTATAAGATATATATATATATATATATATATATATATACACACGTGTGTGTGTGAGAGAGAGAGAGAGAGAGAGAGAGAGATTGTGTGTGTGTGTGTGAGAGTGGGCGAGAGCGAGAGTGAGAGAGAGTGTGTGTGTTCCAGTATATAAATCCATACTGAAGATCCTAACCCTAACAGCTAGTAGGCTACCCAAGACAAACCGCTCAAACTCATCTTGTACAGGCCCCACATAACATAACTCCCACCAAGATATATACAGTAGATTATAATATCTACAGCATAATGTATTTTGACTCCCACTAGCTCTGTACTATGTGACTGCCAACACTGCCTAGTAAAACTCCCGCGCCGACACCCATACACCCGCTCTCTTGTATTGATTTTTCCCGCCATATTCGCCCCCCTATAAAATATCGGCCTCCCCGTTTATATACAGTAGTAGGCAACGGGAGAGGGTGGGCCCGGTAAATGCTCACGTCCCGTTCGCTCCCGTTACTTCCGGCGAGTTACGGACGGGATCAATAAAGTACAGTTGCCTTCTGCAGAGCTTGATTTAACCCTATCTGTTGCGACGTGGGTCTTTTAACTCTTTTTGGCCGTCTCTGTTCACTGAATTAGTTTGGAGATTTCAAGACGCTTCACTTAATTATTTTGGTGTGTTTAAGACACTTCACCCCATTCAGGTAGGGCCTATAGATTTGTTGTCTGCGCTAGCGATAGTGAGTCTGCAATAGTGCTAAGGAGGTAGTGCTTGGTTTCTAGGGTACCCTTCTCCCTCGTGTTTAGCACCATTAGTTTTCAGATTTTAAGACGTTCGGCCCTTTAGTTTGGCGATTTTGAGACCTTTATCTCCCTTTCGTTGTCAATTTTAAGACCTATCGTGCCATTTAGGCGTCAATATTTTCCTGGCGAACGATAGCGAGTCTACATTTTCTACCGAAAAATGTAGACATTTATCTTGAGGGGAGGGGGGGGGGTCAAGGCGGTGTTTTTCTAAGTTTGAGGTAGGTCTTGCGAGGAAACTAAAAAATAAATAAATGTATAAATGAATTAATAGACCAAACAGCCACTAGCCCCCTTAAGAGATTACCGAACACATACTGGACAACTCTTTTAGCTTTATTGGGGCTCAAAGGGTTAACTTATACCCGCCACTGAATATGTGTCGTCACCAGTCACATACTTCACATGTCTAGCGCAATAGGCGGTTTATGTGTCTATATCCTTCAATCTCTCTCTCTCTCTCTCTCTATCTCTCTCTCTCTATATATATATAGATAGATAGATAGATTTCTAAATGTAATTGAAGGGAAATGCTAGCTGTGTGTTATGAGTTAATAATATATAGTTAAGGTCGACCGGGTTATTGTGGGAGGGAGCGTGAAAAAATGCTAGCTCGACTCATCTGCTTTAGGCTGGAGTAAACTCAAACAAAGGCTGGGGAGTGATAATAATAATAATAATAATAATAATAATAATAATAACAATATAATATAATATATGATATGAAAATTAAGATACAAAACTATACTATTATCTGAGTCCGATTATTTCATTACAACTGCTGCCCCATTATATAATTTTCAACAAAGCAATTATCTCTCGGAGTTTAAAGGGCCCTGCAAGCGATCAGTCAGGATCTTGCAATCATGGGTAATCTTGCAAACACTCATTTTGGCGCGCTTTTTAGAGATATTTTAATTTTTTTAGGATGATGTGTAGGAATATTATCATAATAGTATAGTATTAGTATATTAAGGGGAGATGGGCCGTTTTTCTGGCTCCCCTTCTCCCTCATTCTTAGTCCCATTAGTTTTCAGATTTTAAGAAGTTCGACCCATTAGTTTGGCGATTTTAATACCTTTCACCCCATTTTTTCCAATATTAGGACCTTTCGTGCCATTTAGGTGTCGATTTTTTTCTGGCGACCGATAGCGAGCCTGTAATTATAGGAGGAACCGACCAGGATTCGAACCCGGGTTATCACACACAGATTTTTAAACACCTTAACCATTACACCACCAAGACGGTTATAGTATAATTATGAAGGAATTATAGAATAACTAATTAATTACACAAGAGAACGAATTATAATTAACTAAATGAAGTTAGTCAACAAATGTTCTGGGAATGCTTAGGATTAATAGCATAAAAGGATAATTAACAAGATTAACAATTCTATATTCTACATTACCATATTAGTATACAAGAAACCTGAGACACCCAATTAACCCTTTCCAGATACAAGGATGCGTGGCTGGCCTATATTGTGGCTGTTAGTAGACGATCTTGTGCAGCTTAGGAAGGAGGTGTGGGTGTCAGAGGGTGTTGTTTGAGATATTATTTACTCCTTTGACTCCTAGAGGGCTTTCCGAATCCGAGAAAAATCGTCTAATGTTAGCCAAAATAATGTGTGTGTGTGAGAGAGAGAGAGAGAGAGAGAGAGAGAGAATGACGAATAATAGATGACGGGAAAGGTTATACACATGCTAGTACCTTTAAAGAGACTCACTCTCACTCTCATTCTCTCTCTCTCTCTCACACACACAACACAACCCACCTATTTACTTACATATTACCCTCAATACACACACACACACACACACATACTGACAGCCAGCCAACCAGACATGACCCTCAATGCATACAGTACACACGGACAGACATACTAACACTCACCCACTTACACATAACCCCCAATGCACATGCGCTCACACAGACAACATGACAACCAACCAACTACACACACACACACACACACTCACTACACACGGACATAATTATCACCACCTACTCAGTTAAGGTTGGGAAGGAATAGAAGTATCAGATTCCTCCTTTTAACCTCCGTGGTGGTATAATTGACTGGACCTCCTGCTTGTATGGTTCCAATCCTAGCCCTAGCAGTTATATTTGTCATCACATAAACACATATACACACACACACACACATTTATATATATATATACTGTAATATATATATATATATATATATATATATATATATATATATATATATATATATATATATATATATATATTATAATATATATATATAGATATATATATATATATATATATATATATATATATATTATATATATATATATATATATATATATATATATATATATATATATATATATCTATATATATATATATATATATATATATATATATATATATATATAATATATATATATATATATATATATATATACAGGTATATATATATATAGAAAGAGAGAGAGTAGTAGTAGTAGTAGTAGTAGTAGTAGTAGTAGTAGATAGAAAAACGTGTATGTATTAATTATTATCGTCCAATCATCTTTTATCACAGCCGTCATTAAAGTTAAGGTAGACGTAATTTTCCACTTGGACTGAGTATAATCACCAGAAGTATCTCATAATTACCCAGGACCTACATTAATAATGACGAAATATATTAATTCCGCGTAATTAACGTAATGATATAAAACAAAACAAAAACAAATTGTGCCTCTAGTATACGATGCTAATAACAAGACTATCTATAACAAATACATATACAGTACTAGACTACTGACACTCTTGTAATATTTCGGAGACGTGTTGCAAGAAATTTATCATCATCAAATTGTGTGTGTAAATTCCTTGGGTTAGAGTGAATATTGTGAACATTGAATAAGTATTTCGCAAGATTTATTTGCGTTCTTTCACTTAAACATTACGCTATTCAGTGTAATGCTGGTTCTGAGTATATGATTAGATTGATATCCAGTATTCGATAAATGGATATAAAATCGTAGTCATGTGTACTTAACCTTTAACTGTGTTGATGGTGTAATGGTTAGAGTGTTTAAGATCAGTATGTGGTAACCCAGGTTCGAATCCCGGGAGGATCACATGCTTTCATTTATTTCAAAGGGAGGTGTTTGGTATTGGGAGTGAAATAAATAAATTAGATAATTTATTAATAATAATAATAATAATAATAATAATAATAATAGTAATAATACTAATAATGATAATAATAATTTATTATTATTAGTATTATAATTATAATAATAATGATAATAATAATAATAATAATAATTATTATTATTATTAGTAGTAGTAGTAGTAGTAGTATTTTATTATTTATTTATTTAATAATTTTTTGTATTCCTTAATCTCAAGGGATCTTTTATGGCTTATAATTTCGCATCAGCTCTTGCCATATTGTAAACAAATCTCTGCCGAATAGCGTAAATTGTACAGTTGGCCAAAAAAAGTCGAATCTCCGCTGTCATTACGTTTTGCTCGCTGTGTGCTGTATTAATGTATGTCAGATGTTGAATAAGGTGTGCAAAGATAGGGACATGTTTGTATATGTCACTCGAAACGATGAATTAGTGCTTAGATATTGCTGATACCAATTATTGATCGAAACATATATGGTGCAGCGACATGACTTATTTGGCCGCCTGTACTACGGTGAAAATAAGACTCCGACTCGTAGCCTATGCCTTCTAGTGCCCCATTGACGTACCCCTCTGAATGGTCCATATTGTGGTGGGCTATGTATGGAGAATTATGCCATATATATGTTGTAATAACGCCATTTTGTTGACCTCCTGGGTACTAAGAACTACAATAGGCCAATGGTAACATGTTCAAGGGGAGGTTTACATTTATTTGTTGATCTAATTATTATTATTATTTATTTATAGTGTCTTGCCAAGACCTCCAACAAGCTTCAAAGATGCCCCCAAGATCCCCTTTCGAGATAAATTTGCAAATTTTTCGGCTGAGGGCCGTTTCCTCCTAAATTACAGGCTCTTTTTCGCTCGCCAGAGAACAATAGACATATAATTGGTACAAGAGGTCATAAATTCGCCAAACTAATGGAGGCTAACGTGTCTAAATCTCAAAACTAATGGTAGTTAATATTAGAGAGAAGGGAGTCCAGAAAAACACTCAAAACCTCCTCATAACTTGATCTACTGTACATAATGGTTTACAATAACATACGTATGGTGAACAAGATGGCAGAACTGGGGGTGGGGGGTGAACAACCTCCCGTATTCCACATAGATTCACTGCTTGGGAAGGTGAGAGAGAGAGAGAGAGATAGATAGATAGATAGAGAGCGAGAGAGGGGGGGGGGGGGGGGAGGTGAACAGTTGGAGGCCTCTTATCGTGACTCTCCTACCGGTGTTTGCACAGGACGCACAGTCACTTGCACACGGGCGGGAATTTAGATTTATTATATTGTTTGTCTTTCTTTTGTTCTGTCTTTTAACCAGTCGATTCTGGGGATCAGGCCCATCGATTACTATTCTATTACGATGCTATTACTGTACTAATACTATACTATTAATAATTAAGATAATATTCCTATACATGATCCTAACAATCTTAAAATATCCCTAAACAGCGCTAGCCTCATACGTGTAGGCCGTTGTTGCCTCTGGATGTTTGAATGTTAGTAGTGTTTATGTAGCTGGTCTCTTTGTATATGTATGCTAAATTATTGGGGATTTTATAAAGTATCCGTTATCTATATGAGTGTATATTTTTGCTGCAAGTAGGTATAGTTTAACCCTTTCAATACAGATTACTTGTTTATAATATATTCAATAATTCAACCTGACATTAGACTATTTTGTTCAGATTAGGAGAGCCTCATCATATTCAAAAGGTTTAAAACTATCTTGTAAAGCATTCCTTAAATGTATACACTGATGTTGTATATTCTGTCTAACCCTAGAGTAACTATTCTATTACGCTTATGGATGGCCTTCTGATATATTTGTGTTCACATGTCAACAGTGTTGTCCCCTACCTACCAAAGTACAGATTTGTCGATAATTAAGTTAATGGAAGAAATAAGAAAACGATGTAGCCTATATCTGTATCATATTAATGCCAAATTATCATAACAACATACACTTGGTTAACTGACCAATTAAGATAGGGAGACAGACAAAACGAATCCCGCCAGTAATGAATACTGTAATGTAGGTACGGTAGTCTATATTTGTCCTGTTTTTTATTTTTTATTTTATTATTATTTATTTTAGTTTTATCGTAAGCCTTTTTCTATAACCCCCACTTATCATTCTGGCCTAGAACAGCCCTTTGCTGGGTTCCAAACGAACATACTGTCAGGTTCATCCTGCAAATTTGTTTGATTGGCCTCTAATTAATTATGAATTACCATCGTGAATGTGTGGATAAAAAACAAGAATAAGTAATGGTAGATGTAAACAAGTATATGTTGTCCTAGGCATTTGAAGTTATGATTATATAACTCAGTATCCTTCAAACTTATTCAATTTTACTTAAGCTTTCCACGGGACTCAACAAATAGTGTAGTTACGCTTACATTTTATTTCATCATTCGTTTTCTATCACAAAAATTACTTGATATTCCCATGCTCATTTGACAGACCGAACGTTCTTCTTAAACATAATGAAACAACAATTATTTGTATGTTACTACTTACTTCATAAACAATAATTACGTATATTTAATATAAAATAAAGTGGGCTTTATCCAATTCGTTTAGTTGCAATCAGTTGCCAGACGTAAGAATAATGAAGGTTGTCGGAAAGGAATGCACCACTATTACATGAATGAAACCAACGCTAAAAAGTATTGTTTTACACTATAATCGTACGCAGATTACGATACCCTATCCACCCATGCATTGCCTAGTGATTAGCAGACGTGACATTTAGAGGGAGGAATGTTTGGCCAATTTCTGAAGTGTGAGGTAAGGAGAGAGCGTTTCTCCGAGTAGTAAAGTTATTTTCGTACCGGGCGGAGTCAGACTGTCAGACTCAGTCAGTTGTGGCATTGGACCCATTGGAAGTGTTGCGCCGCTACCACTCGTGCCTTGTGAGTGGAATAACAACATGATCTGAGTGTAGCTGTGCCCGTGGAGGGGTTGTGTGGGATTCGTTAAAGGTCAGCCGAGGGAATTCCATCTCTATGAAAAGTAAGCACCTCATCTGTCTTTTTTTTTCTCGAGGGGGTAGCCTATGCGGGTTGGGTTTTGTTTGTTGACAGGTGTAACATTTTGTTGATTAGTGATTCTGAAGTTAGTTTAATATACTGCATGTAGCCTATATTTAATTAGCTATGTAAAATTAGTTGTACGTTTGTGTGTATGCACATATTTGTGGTTTATTTGAGTAACATAGCTGAACGAAATGCAATCTGGAAAAACAGGTTAGGCTATTTCTATATTTATCTTATTGGAGTAGCCTACAAAGAGAGACATGATTCATCTAATACGAACACGCTGTCCCTCATGATAGAGACAATAAAGTTTATATATATATATATATATATATATATATATATATATATATATATATATATATATATATATATATATATATATATATATATATATAGGCTATATATATATATATATATATATATATATATATATATATATATATATATATATATATATATATATATATATATATATATATATATATAGGCCTATAACTTCATTCATTTCAACTATCTGAGATATTTTGAGGCCCGTTTCACTAATCATAGGCCTAACCATATGATGATTGCATAACCTAGGCTAGGCTATGTTAGATTTTTTTATTTTTTCAATCCTATAAGGATTAAGGGGAGGTATTTAGTTTGTTCCCTATACCTCCATCAAGCTTAAAATTACACCCCCTTGAGTCCCTTTCAAGATAAATTTGTACATTTTTCGGTAGAAAAATTTCCCGGCCGAAGGCCGGTTTCTCTTAAATTACAGGCTCGCTATCGCTCGCCAGGATAAAATCGACACCTGATTTGCACTAAAGGTCTTTATATGGGGTGAAAGTTCCTAAAATCGCTAAACTAATGGGGCAAACGTTTTAGAATATCAAAAGCAATGGGGCTAAACATGAGGGACAAAGGGGTCAAGAAAAAAAAATCTTAAGTGGAGATCTCCCCTTAAGGCCCAACCGTTATCATTATACAGTAAATATCAACAGGCTACTGGTATTTCAAATGACATTTTAAGTAATGATCTGTTACCCGTCGTACTTATGTTATTACCTAGGTAGACACATTATTCCAATTAAGTAGTTTCCAGGTGATCATGTATTGGCCTAGGCCGAATGATTACAATATGTATTACAAAAACACTCAATATTTGGCTTCTAATACGAGAAACTAATGGGGAAGACACATTTATATTAAAATGATATCCCTGTGACATATGTGTAGCCTGGCCTATACAGAGGAAATTTAATAATAGGCCTATGTGTTATTTGAAAATACATATATACAACGTCAATAGCCTAGGACCTAGTGGATGCAATTTATTATGGTATTAATGCTTACTGATGTGAAGTGAATGATACTAATTATCCTAGGGTTTTAGTAGTGATTAGTGATGATAGGGGATTTAATGATGAGTGAGTTGTGGTAAGAAGTTAGTGATGACTGGTGATAATTAGGCGATGATGTTAGTGATGACTGATAGGTGATAGTATTAGTGGTGATTGGTGTGATAATGGTGGTGTTAGTGAATGGTGATAATGATGTTAGTGTTGACTGAATGGTGATGATGGTAGTGCTAGTGATGTCTGATTGGTGACAAAAGTAGTATTAGTTATGATTGAATGGTGGTGTTAGTGATGACTGAATGGTGATAATGATGGTGTTAGGTGGTGACTGAATGGTGGTGTTGATGATGACTGAATGGTGATAATTATTCTAATAAGTTAATGTTGTTAATGAGCTTAGTGAATATACATCTTTCTCCCCCCCCCCCCCTCTCTCTCTCTCTCTCTCTCTCTCTCTCTCTCTCTCTCTCTCTCTCTTTCAGTGTGTAGTGGGTGTGGATAGAGCCTTCTGCTTTGCTATCTGTACTTTCTACTTTGTAGCAAATTCTATATTTGCATATAATACGTCCGGACTGCCTAGTAGGGACTGCAAGATATGTGCAGTCTGTGTGTCTATTTGTAACTCTTGTTTGTGAAAGACTCAAGAATGAATACAATAGGCCTGTGTTGAACTTGGCTTTAAATTGATAACCTGTGCCCAATTGTAACCTAATTACTACATCACTATATAACAGTTATCGCCTTGAGGCTTGAGGTGTATTGTCTTCCCGTTTACCGGCGGTAATTATAGGTTATTAAGTCAACTCTCTCTCTCTCTTTCTCTCTCTAGTACCAGTAGGGTATAATATTATGGCAACTCGCTAGCAGTACTACACCACCCATCTTTTTAATAATGCATCTTTTAGAAATAGGGGTGGGTAGCGACTGATTATACGTCTATAGAGTTTTGGGTGTGGCATCAATGTGGGTGGGGCATGTGGGTGGTAGTAGGCCGCTAACACCTTCCCCATCTACCCTCTACCTCTGTGTCATAAGTATCACTTTGGAGTGAAATAGGTAATTCCTACCGGGTGGCATAATTGCTGTAGTACGCGATACCAAGAAAACATGTCCACAATAGCAGGAAGAAAGGCACATTAATAAATGTAATTAGTGTCAAAATGTACCTTAGCTATCGTACATTATATTAATTTTATTATTCCAGCTTTAATTTTCTGTGGGTAGTACATTTTGCGTATACTATTTGGAGCACCGAGCTCGAATTGGCTACATGACGTCATACACCATGAATCTAGACTAAATTTCACTAAAATATAATAGCCTACAATCATTCACTTGCATGTACCGGAATATAGCTACTTATTTACTCGCAAATATTTCTAAGATATTAATTTTTCTACTAATGTATTTATTGTGTTTCAGTGTTGGCTATTGACTAATGATACCTGGTCTAGTGTTCTGGGCGAGGTAGCATCAATGTGGGTGGGTTGGGTGGCCTCTTAAATTCTTAATAGCTAATAAACTCATTTACCCGCAGATATAGACCTATATTGTAGATACCGGTACTCATTTACCCGGGTAAACTACTACACTATAGTTTGTTCATTCTAGGTTGGGCAGAAATCGTAACCTCTAACCTCTGTATCTCAAAAAGGACTATAGAGTAATCGAGCTAATTTTTCTACCAAATATGAAGACTTGACTAGGGAATACTGTAGGTGTGGAAATTGACGGCTCGTTTGTTCTAGCCCTTTTTGAATTACAGAAATTAGAGGTTACGATTTCTGCTCAACCTAGAATGAACGGACTATATCCATCTGATTATGTAGATGTTAGTTCTGTGTTGGCTACTGACTGTTAATGTCCTGGTGGCGTAGTGTTCTGGGCGTGGCATCAGTGTGGGCGTCCCCTGAATAGCCCACCACCACCGGTGACCGGTCAACTCAACCAGTATACCATTTCAACCAGTAGCTCTCAACCTGTGCCAAATCAACCAATACGGTTAGGTTAGGTTAGTACTATATTTTGGCACTAGTTTGGTTGGTCTGGGTTAATTTGGCACTGGTTGAGAGCTACTGATTGAAATGGTCTGCCCACCACCCAGATTTTACACCCTCTCCACTCTTCTCAATTTTATACCACCTTCCTCAATCCTCATCTGTCACTCGTACACGTTTCATGCCAAGTCCGCATCATCGACTGTCACAGACATTCCAACATATTCCTCTATCTACAACACCCCTTCTCTGCTATCTACACTTTCTCAGCCGTATGGTCCTAGTGTACTATCTGATGGCGTAATGGGATTTGAAATGTAAGAAAAACCTCGTAACTCGCAATTAGACTGCAATATTGCTTTGGTACCCTATTTCTCGCAACGACTAATGCAGCATCTGTCTATTTAAAAATAATTCTATGCGTATGAAGGAGCCAAATGGCCAAGCTGCCTGTAACAAGTGTCTTCCCCAAGTTGAAAGACTGATAGTCGCTATTTTAAACGATTAATTGGTGTATTGGAAAGACATGTGGTGTTCTTGTTTAGTGTAGTGATATGAATAGGAGGAAGAGGCGTTTGTGAGAGCTACCTGGATTGCTCTGTTTAGGTGAGACAAACAAAAACAGTGAGGGAAGCCAAATAAATGAGAAAGTTCCAGCAACTCCTTACCATATGCCTAATAGGCCTCCTCTGGGTATTGCCCTGTTCGATTGGTGTCTACAATCTTTCCAGTGTATATAATGGTCGTTATGTCGGCTACTGACTAATAGTATAATGTAGTCTGGTTTACTGAGTGTGGCATTGGTGTGGGTGATGTGGGTTTGCATCCCCTGAATAGCCTGCCAACCGACCGACACCTTTCCCTTCTTCTCCACTTACTAGGTGTCTCTTTGTATTTCTGTCTATCAAGCCGTATCTATTTTTCTACCTTGCATCTGTGTTGGCTGGCGAGGTCTACTGTTATTATCCTAGTTTAGCCCCCTACAAATGACTTGGTTTATTTTTACAATTCATAGTTAATTTATATTTTCATGTTCTCTCTCTCTCTCTCTCTCTCTCTCTCTCTCTCTCTCTCTCTCTCTCTCTCTCTCTCTCTCTCTCTCTCTCTCTCTCTCTCCCTCCCCTTTGTTCCCAGCTAACTTAATCCCACAAGGACCCCAATGACAATACTAACGGCCTTATTGGGCTATCCTTAGAAGGAATTATGCAAAGCTGGTACATGTCATATTTAATACATATTATGTTGTACTAAGATTGTAAAATTCTAACTAAATACCGGTACACATTATGGTATAGTTTCTGGGCGTGGCAGCATCAATGTGAGTGTCCCCTGTATACCCCACCAACCAATCTACCACCACCACCCAGACTTCACACCCTCCACCCTCTTCCTATGTTTGTTTTTATGCTACCCTCCTCTTGTCACTGGTATAGAGCCATCACCTCAGTCCACATCATTGGCACTCACACTCACGGATATTTACTCTATTACTCGCAAATGGTCTATTGTGTATATTACTACGCCTATACATTGTATACAAGTAAATGTTAGTATCTAATTATGTATCTGTTGGTGTTCTGTGTGGGCTACCGAGTGTCTACATTACGGTTTGTGTTCTGGGCGTGGCATCTGTGGGTGATGTGGTTGTCCCCTGAATAGCCCACCAACCGACCACCACCACCACCTCCACTTCATATTTTGTTATGCCCCAATCCCCTCTCTGCCACCCCCAGACAAGAGCACTTTTTATCCCCCCCCCCCCCCCCCTCTCTCTCTCTTCTCCTACCCCCGCCGACACTAGAGCTCTTCAGAGCCTCGTAAATAGATAGGTAATGATAATAAACTTTGGCTCTTTTATTGGCCGTCAATTCGTCCTGAAAAATTAACTAGCGCTCAGAACATTTCGTCACGGCTTATTACCCCAGGTCCATTCATCAAAAGTAGGAGAGAGATCTTAACTTCTAACCTCCATAACTCACATACGGTACTATTAGAAAAATCGAGTTAATAATTCTACCATTTAGGAAAAATTAACCAGGGAATAGGTGTGGGAACTTACGGCCCATTTGTTCTAGCCCTTATTGAGTTACGGAGGATAGTAGTTAATATATCTCGCCTACTTGTAATGAATGGACTATAGTCTATAACGGAAACCAACTATGCTCCGGAAGTACAGATAAGACCAACTGACTATTGAGGGCACTATGTTATCAGACCAAGCCATACGGTCGGGGTGTGTCATGAAGTACTGATAGTGTTGATAAGAGCTAGGGGTACGTTGAGGGGGATTCACACAAACGTACCTTACGGTATCTTCAAAGGATGCCATCAATACCGTACTGTGTAACGATGTATTCGGTATTTTAAAAAGGTATCTCTTTTAGTTTACGTAAAATGCATTTAATACTTAAATATTATTTGCGTAAGTTAAATATCAACCAACTTTTGCGTGCAGCTCATTGACTTCCAAATTTATGCAAATATATAATCATAGGAATTTCTCTCCTTTGGAGCCTAACCCCCCCCCCCCCACAACTCTTTCGGCTGATCAAGTTCTAGAAGAATACAAGCGGGGCGAGCGGCAATACACTTTTTGCCGGTTCCCGACGGAGGAAAACAAAATCAAAGTGATCCCGTCCTGCCAATCCTAACTAACCAGCCCTGACAGCCCTAGCGTGTTAGCATGACCCACCTTATACCTTACACGCCAAGGACCCATCATCGACCCTAGAGACAGGACTCCATAAGGCCCTCTCCCTCCTCCCGGCATAGTTCCCCTGTGTTACGCCAATAAAGCCTTAAAGGTGGGGTTGCACGCCCAGTTTTCCACACTGTTATATATATATATATATATATATATATATATATATATATATATATATATATATATATATACATACTGATGATACTGTACAGTGTATACATTTTTTTTTTTTTTTTTTTTTTTTAATTCAAGAGTGATACGCTATGAATGAAATTATGTAACTATTCAACAACCTAGAATAATTTGCTGCCGGATAGAAAGTTGTCGATCGAAACTAGCCTGAAGAGTTTACGTGTTTCTGTGTAGCTTGATTCACGGCCACTGCGTTCCGTGTAATAATAATCAAGGGTAAAGAGAGAGAGAGAGAGAGTGAGTGAGAGTGAGAGTGAGTTTGGGGACAGGTAAAGTCATAGTCAAAAGTCGTGTTTTACCTCCATGATTTGTCGTCAACCTAACTTACAAATGGGGTATTGTAGAAACTGTTTATCAATGCTATAGTCTATTCGCTGTAAGTAGGCGATAAATCATGACTTCTATTATCTGTAACTCAAAAAAGGCTAAAATAAATTGGCTGTAAATGTCCACATCTATTCCTTGACTTACTCTTCCCAAATTGTAGAAATATTAGCTCGATTACTCTAGTCGTTTTTGAGTTACAGAGGTTAGAGGTAATGATTTGTCACCTACTTACAGCGAATATACTATAACAGGTAATTTAGTGTTATGACTATACATTGATAATATAATATACAGTTTGAAGTAGTGAGATTATTATACTACTTTTGACCTTGATGTTCATAAATTAATATATGAACAAAGGTTATATAATTAATATCTCTATGCACCCATTAGCGTTCTTCATTCACTGCTGGAAAGACCTATACTTGAACGATGATTTTTCTTTGATATATTTTAATGACACACAGAGTACGAGTCTCTTGTATAGTTATTCAATTTATAGTGGTAGGATTAATGCACTTTGTTTACCGTAGTTAATCTTGTTTTCTGTACACAAAAATATTTATTTCCTAATATATTGTATATGTATCTAATTTAGTCTAGAGCAATGTGTATTTTAACTACGTTTAAATTAATAGATACGTTCAAAATTCGGACAAAAAAGTCAAATTAGCCTACCTGTACTAACTATTTGTGAAATTTTTTAAACATTTGTCTGGGCCAGAGTTTGTCAGACAGACGAATATAACGTGACGGAATAAAACAAATATATGACCTTAAAATCGGGTCAGAGGTTCATGGACTCAGCATGAGCTTCGTGACTAAAGTGCCATAACATTTGGGTAGCCAAATTATTATGAAAGGAAGCTTCATAATTGAATGTGTATATTCTGTTAATTTTAGTAAACAGATCTATTTACAAGGACAAGTTAGTAATGTATTAATTTTATAATACTCTGATAAAGAGACTTGCCTTGAAATAATTACATGTGCCGGTATATACTATATAATAAGACAGAGTTGGTAAGTTGTTGGAATGGAATAGTCATACGAAAAACACCATCATTTTGGCTTGTGTGGGCTACTGGCTGTGTGTTGTAATTATCAGGTAATTATCCCCATCCGTATGCAAAGGATGTTAGTGAGGTAGTGGTGGTGGTGGTGGTGGTGGTATTATGGAGTTGTGTTCAATACTAAAGTTAACTATTATTTTGTCTCCAGTAATCCTGATATACTGTAAAGGTTTAGGTGTGGATGACTCGCTATTATACAGAGAGTGTTTGTGGGGTGGTATGTGTTGGTTATTGAAGAGATTCCTCTTTAAACTAAATTGTGCATTTTTCGGTAGAAAAGTGTCCTGACTGAAGGCAGTTTTCTCCGAAATAGCAGGCTCGCTATTGCTCACCAGTAAAGAAATCGATACCTGAATAGGGGGAAACATCTTATAATATCCTAACTAAAGAAGCAGAACAAGTGCAATATACAGAATTTGACAAGTGACTTCGCCTAAATACAGTTGTTGTTGTTCCCCAGGCTGTCTGGCCGAACAGCCCCAAGGTATCGAGCAAGGCCAAGGCCATAAACGAGCGCCCCCACAAAATCCTCCCTGCTTACCACTAACAAAGCCCGGGTGACCGAAGCCACTCCAAGGCAGGGAGCTGAGGAGGGTGCGGAAACGCCCGGGAAACCAAAGCCCCACCCAAGGCCCTGTGCCCCTCAGCAATTATGAAGGGAAAGTTGAGGGGTAAGGGAAAAATGTGACACTTTGGCTCCCAATCTGTCAACTTCTAGGTTGGCAGTAGGGAGGTCAATCCACGGAAAAGACGCCGCCACTTGAGATCTAGAAGATATATAAGTAAAAGGAACAGTCAGAGTAAGCTATGGGTATGGCAGAGATTGCTCAGTTCTCACTCGGATAGACCAGCCCATCACCACATGACTAGAACCCAATCCTCTCAGCATCAGCTAGGAAAGGCCCTAGAAAGCCGCCTTTGGCGGGGCGATAGCTCCCCTATTTCAACTCCTTTCGGGGTTGGGCACCCGCCCCCTAAATAACCTAAATACAGTTAAGCACCACGTAGGATAGTTGTAAGGGGATGGTAGTGTGTTGGTGATGGTTTGGGTATTATAAAGCTGTGATCAAGAGTATAAAGGTAAACATTTATCTCCCATCCTCCTGATAATAGCGGTGACGGTGCGGATGACTCAGGGTTGTAAGGACAAGAAGGGGGGGGGGGGGGGGACGTCATGGGGTGCTCATCTTTCTTTGTGTTCTGTGTGTGTGTGAGAGAGAGAGAGAGAGAGAGAGACAGACAGACAGACAGACAAAGAGACAGAGAGAGAAAGAGCAAACGAGCGAGCGAAAGAGAGAGAGAGAGAGAAGTAAGTATGATGGATATAAAGCACCCGCATCCTAAACTTACGCGCATCACGCAGGATAGTTGTGAGGGGGTCGGGGATGGTGATGGTGGTTCGGGTATTACAGAGTTGTGGTCAAGAATAAAGTTAAATATTTTCTTTCCGACCTTTCCCGTGATCCTGATATAGCGGTGACGGTGTAGATGACTCAGGGTTATAACGAGGGTAGATGTGTGTGTGTTTGTTTGTGTATGTGTGTGGGCGGGGGGTCGGTGGGGGGTTAGGGCGGTTATTGTGGTGACGTCATTTGTCATTGTGGTGACGTCATTGGTAACTGCCTCCCTCATCTCGGTGAAGGACAATATTCGGTTCAACCTCTCGTCCAAACTTACCTTAATGGGAGGTTTTTAGTTTGTTTAGTTTGGAGGTCTAGCGAGGAAATATAAATTAATAGACCAAAAGAAATGGCCACTATCCCCCTAACAGGCGAGGCTTCAATGAGCTGTACACTTTATTATGTGAATGAAGTGTAATTATATAATGATCCAAACTTCCAAAGACCCCAACACCCCTTTCAATACCCGGTACACAACTATGGTAGGATGTATAAGGTGGTTGTGATGGGAGGAGCTATTATCGGCTGTATCTCGGTCAGTAATCGTTATCTAAGTTAAATACAGCTTTGTTATGAATAATGGCCGGACTTGTTGGTGAATTCGAATCCTGATTATGGACAATTGATTTTTAAAATTATAGATAACATAGGACATGTTAGCGACATTTGGGAGATTACCGTACATATCTAGCTATCTTACAGTTATCATAATTAGAGGAAGGCTTAATCTCGTACCATAACTAACATTTTGCATATATTCTTATGTAACTTTCAAATTAGCCCGGCTGAGTGTATATACACATTTAGTAGCTTATATATATATATATATATATATATATATATATATATATATATATATATATATATATATATATATATATATATATATATATATATATATATATATATATTATATATATATATATATATATTATATATATATACTGTATATATGAAATTAAGCAATGTACTTTCTTACCGATATTAATTTGTTCAAGTTAGTTACCATATAACAAATATTTCGGAAGTCTATGGACAACAGCATCTTATTTCATTATCTTGCCTAGTAGTGTTTGAATGAACAAAGAATTACCCAATTGTTCCGATTGACCCGGCAAGGTATATATATTTGTTTCAGTTTATATTGAATGAGCATTATAGCCATAGTTAAATCGAAAAATGTGAACACCACTTATAGATAGTTTATAGTCTACCCAATGAACCTTGTATGTAACTGATTATTGTTCTTAATGGCCAACTATATTCTGTACCTGCCCTTTGAAGGCTTTCGAAAATTTATCCACCTTTGGGAAGTTTATCCTGAAGTGTTTGCAGTCTGACCGTTTTGAATGAAAATATTTCAGACGAGGCTCTTATGAGAACATGGTATATATTTGAATGGACCACCTTCGTATTCTACAATCAGTGCCGGGACATCAGCTGATAGGAGAGGATATTTCTTGCCCGATTTAATGTTTGTTATCAGTGGTTATTGACGGCCGTGATTGTATTGATTGTGGATAGCGGAGGAACCAAAGAGGAGCCACAATCGATAAGGCAAACCGGGAGTCAGAAGTCGGTAATGTCAACTAGGTGTGTTAGTCGTATTATTGGGGACTCAGTATATTGATCGAATTCGCCCTTGGGAATAATAGAAGTATAACCTCCATGATACTAAAAAGTGGTTAATTCTCCCCTTGACTCTGATATACTGTATATAAATGGGAGAATGTGACAATGATCCCTCTTCAATGTATAAGACTATTGGCCCAAGTAACCCATAATGTAGTGCACAACAATGATAATATTCCAACAGTTGTTTTGTCAGCTTAGTAATTTATGAACACGAGTTGATTTAAACGACAGATTTGGCTACATTTCAGTTTGTTATCTACAAATCTTCGTATCAATGTCGTTAGCCACAAGTACGGTTCCCGAATACAAGACAATAGGTATCATTGTGCTGGAGAATACGCGAGGTGATATTTAACCATTGAGATACTTCCTAAGCTAAATATAATTGATAAAGTTTAGTCAGATTAGGCCTATAATGCAAACTATCAATGAAAAGGGGGTTGTGATTTTTCCTAAAGTAAATGTAATTGATTTATGTTAGTCAGATTAGAGTGCAAAATAGCAATGAAAAGGGGTTGTGTTTCTTCCTAAACTAAATGTAATTGATGAATGTTAGTCAGATTAAAATGAAAAACAAAAAAACAAAAGAAAACGTCAAATTAAAAGGGGGTTACGATACTTCCTAAACTAAATGTAATTGAGCAATATTAGTCAGATTACAAAGCAAACATAGATATCAAAAGGGGGTTGTGATTCTTCCTAAACTAAATGTAATTGATCAATATTAGTCTGATTAAAATGCAAAATATAAATCAAAAGGGAATTACGATTATATTTTCAGAAGCCACAGCCACCCTCAATCCACCCAAATATGTTTATCTGTAGCTGTGACGTCACCGCGGTAGGCCTCACATGATTTTTTACACTTAAGCCTTGAAGATTAGACCCCCGCTGTTAAAATATGTATAAACTTTCTCGGTAATGCTTGTTGTTTGGCCTATTCATATATTTATTAACATATTTTTTTAGTTTCCTCGCTAGACCTCTATCAAGCTTAAAAAAAACACCCCCTAGATCCCCTTTCAAGATAAATTTGTACATTTTTCGGTAGAGAAATGTGCCGGCCGAAGGCCAGTTCCTTCTAAAATTACAGGTTCGCTATCGCTCGCCAGGAAAAAATCGATAGCTAAATGGCACGAAAGGTCTTAATATTGACATACAAATGGGGCGAAAGATCTTAATATTGACAACAAATGGGGCGAAAGGTCTTAAAATCGCCAAACTAACGGAACGAACGTCTTAAAATCTCAAAACTAATACGCTAAACATGAGGGAGAAGTGGGTCCGGAAAAAACGACTACCTCCCCCTTACCGGTCATGCAAGGGGCCTCCTCCAAGGTGAATGAATTACAGGGTTCGAAGCCAGTCATGTTTAGGGCCCCTCTACTTTATTATTGTTATTATTATTATTATTAGCTTTATTATTATTTTTTTTTTTTTTTTTTTTTTTTTTTTTTTTTTAGAAAGACGTTTACTGGGTTATATTGGGGATGCGTGTTTGTTGTTTGTTGTTTTATAGTGACCTTGTAAGGGATTATGGTGTCTGGGATGATTATGTATAATAAGGCACCATAATCTATCCTTTATACACCGTTAGGTTGCATCATAACACCATATTTGGACAGTTGCGGTCAGAAGTTCGTATTACACTTCATGTCGAACAATTTATACAGACTAAACGTGTGTGTGTGAGAGAGAGAGAGAGAGAGAGAGAGAGAGAGAGAGAGAGAGAGAGAGAGAGATCAGAGTTATTTAAATGAATGGAAAGCGTGCCGACAAAGGAGAACCTGCCAGCATTATCATATTGTGTAAACTAAATGTATATGGCTGTATGTATATGGTTGGCTCATGGCTGTATGGTTAGCTTCTGTACTGTCACTGGGCACCTGTATCAACTCAACACCTGATGTACAGTCGCACTGAAAAGTACTGACACACGGTATAATGTGAACACTTAATGGGGGAGAGGGTTAGTTTGATCACTAGACCTCCATCAAGCTTAAAAAATACCTCCATGAATACCTCAACACCTCTTGCAGATAGAACACACAGACGGTCACCATTTAGTACAACCATTTAGTACGAGTAATTTAATCTTTGTGAACAAATATATTCTTTAATGTACAGTACACCCGAACTCCACACACACACACACACACACACACACACACAATGATTCCAATGTCCTATGCACCCGAGTGATAGGGTAAAAAACACATCAACCTCTGAAGTATTTGAACAATAGCTCTAGCACCGGGCTGAATATCCTATCAGTGTACAGTCGCGCTAATAAGTCATGTTTCAGGTGTCATTACATTTTGCTCGCTGTGTGATGTATTGATGTCTGTCAGATGTTGAATAGGGTGTGTAAGTGTAATAAACGTCTTTGTATAACTCCCTCGATATGAAGACATCAAGTTTAGATATTGCTGATAACAAATATTGATCGAAATATACTTGGTGCTGCGACATCCCTTATTTGGGCAACTGTACTAGCCGACCTAGCATAAATTCCAATGGCCAAACTTTAATGAAATCGCACTGAAGTTGATGTAAAAGTTTGTTAGTAAGGACTCTAGCTCTAATAGTGTTCGAGGTAGAGTGTTTCTGGGAACATGACGTCACCCGCCTTTCAACTTGTTCTATATGGCATCCTGGAACTAAGGTACTGTTGCCGCCGTAAGTTCATCGTTACTGGTATCCTTCCATTAGCTCATTTATCGTGAGTGTCTTGTGTAATTTTATCTCTTACATAATGGTGATGTAATTTACCCTAGGTGTTTTATGCGGCTCTAAGAATTGCTATTGCTCTTATTTATTAGCATGAAAACAATATAGCGCCAACGTTCCAACAGACCTTTAAGGGGGGATGCTTCACGTTTTGGGCGATTTTTGCATGTATTCATTATTTTTCTAGTTTCCTCTCTAGACCTCCATCAAATTAAAAAAACGAATCTATTAGATCCCCTTTCTAGATTAATTTGTACATGTCCCGGCCGAAGGCCGGTTCTTCCAACATTACAGGCTCACTATCGTTCGCCAGGAAAAAAATCGACACCTAAATAGCACGAAAGGTCTAAATATTGACGAAGAAATAGGGCGAAAGGTCTTAAAATCGACTAACTAATGGGGCAAACATCTTAACATCTGAAAACTAATGGGGCTAAACATGAGGGAGAAAGTGGTCCAGAAAAGCGGCCCATCCCCCCTTTAAATGTTTGCGGTCACGGAATACACTGTAAGTCATAACACTTGGAAGGATGCTCTAGTTTTGAAAGGTCGCTTTGTTCGCTGGAATGACGATGTGTCACGGGTGAGTCTATTGATTATACACCGCCTATATTACAAGTCCAACAATGTATACAATTAAGGGAGCCCACCTCGCTTTTTTCTCTTCCTCTCCCTCTCTCTTTGGCTTGTATCCATTCGGCCCCATTCAGCCTACTGTTTTAAGACGTTTACCCCCATCCAGGTGTCAATATTTTCCTGGCGAGCGGTAGCGAGCCAACATATTTATTTTTTTGTTTTGACAGCAAGCTAAATTTGTACATTTTTCGATAGAAAAATGTTTCCGGCAAAGCCGGATTTGTCCATACAATGCTGGCTTGCTATCGCTCGCCAGGAAGAAATCGACACCTGGATGGGGATAAAAGTCTGAAAACAGTTGTCTGATTGGGGCCGGATGGATACAAGCCAGGGAAAGAGAGAAAAGGAGAGAAAGAACAAAAATCGGTGGCCCCCCCTTAAACTCGCTAGGAATAAATTAAACTACGGAACACCAAGCTTTCGTCTATTCTCTCAAGACATCTTCAGGGTAATATTTATTTTTCTAGCGAGTTTTATTACATAATTTGATCACACGTATTTGTGATTTAACAATGTTTGGTAAATATAAACTCAATAAGCTGAGAGATGTGGTTTAAATGTTAACGATAATTAATAACTCTCCACTAACTTCCATGAAAGGCTCGTCAACATTCACAATACATGTTTGCAGTGCACTCCTGCAGAAGTTGCAAAATATTCATCTGCTAATATCACGGGGATATGGGAACGTTCCGACTAATAAATCCGTAGTGATGAAAGCAGTAATGGGGACGGGAACGCACGAAAAGGAGCGGTAATGTGATATAAAGGAGCGGTAATGTGATATAAAGGAGCGGTAATGTGATATAAAGGAGCGGTAATGTGATATAAAGGAGCGGTAATGTGATATAAAGGAGCGGTAATGTGATATAAAGGAGCGGTAATGTGATATAAAGGAGCGGTAATGTGATATAAAGGAGCGGTAATGTGATATAAAGGAGCCGGTAATGTGATATAAAGGAGCGGTAATGTGATATAAAGGAGCGGTAATGTGATATAAGGAGCGGTAATGTGATATAAAGGAGCGGTAATGTGATATAAAGGAGCGGTAATGTGATATAAAGGAGCGGTAATGTGATATAAAGGAGCGGTAATGTGATATAAAGGAGCGCTAATGTGATATAAAGGAGCGGTAATGTGATATAAAGGAGCGGTAATGTGATATAAAGGAGCGGTAATGTGATATAAAGGAGCGGTAATGTGATATAAAGGAGCGGTAATGTGATATAAAGGAGCGGTAATGTGATATAATTTGGGTTTAAGGGCAGATTTCCACCTGGAGGATTTTTTTCTGGACCCCTTTCTCCCTCATGTTTAGCCCCATTGCTTTTGAGATTTTAAGACGTTCACCCCATTACTTTGGCGATTTTAAGAACCGTCGCCCTATTTCTGTCAATTTTAAGACCATTCGTGCCATTTAGGTGTCGACTTTTTCCTGGCGAGCGAGAGCGAGCCTGTAATTTAAAGGGAATCGGCCTTCGGCCGGGACATTTTTCTACCGAAAAATTTACAAATTTATCTTGAAAGGGGGTCTAGGGGGCGCAATTTTAAGTTTGATGGAAGTCTAGGGAATCAACTAAAAACCTCCCCTTAATGCAACATAACGAGCAGGCCGACTTTGAGGGAGTTCCTTGTTTTGGCGGAGGGAGGGGGGAAGATGGTCAGGGAGGCTGGATAGGCAGGGAGGGGAGGGGAGGGGAAGGAATAGCCGTTTGTAGATAACGTTGCACATTTCTGTTCATCAGCCGCCATATTGTTTACCTTGACTTGTACGCTGTCTTGTTGTTGATATTGCAATTCATCCTGCTTATATGTTTTGCTTGGTGTGTGAATTGTGCATATTCGTTTTTCTTGATCACATAATTATAAAACATGTACTTATATTCAATTGAGTACATGTTACAACGCCAAATAACCTACATGATAGTTTACATCTTATTATGTAAGTGGCATACAGCGCTTATCAGAGTTAAATAGTTTATTGTGTGGGGTCTCTCGGTCTAACTTCTTCATTTGCATTATATGTTGTGCAACAGCTACCCTGTGCCAGCACATTGCAAAACAAATGTATTAAAATGCCATGACTTATTAAGAAAACGAGGAATCACGAGGTACAGAGCATGTTAATTATGAACATTGATAGGATTTATTACTCCCTATAGAGGACTAAGCTGTAGAATGGCAGATAGGTTCAAGGTTAGCTCGTCCCTGTGGCTCCCTCACCCACACGTCCTTCCCACCACCATCCACCTCCACTACTACTATCCCCAGCCAGTCTCCCGCATCACCCCCAGCTTGGTACATGGATTATGCATCGCTCCCTGGTAAACACAATTGGTCAAGGGTTTTCAAGAATTTTCCCAGAGGTTAAAACTCGTGCCCAACCTCTCGTTTTTCCACTGTGATGATCTCATTATTAAAGGGAAAATCTTCCTTAAACATAATCAACGATTGTAGGGAACTAGTAAGAGGAGGTGAATTGATGAGGCAATTTTTTTTTTTATTCTACTCGTTCGAGAAGTACGGTATGGGTGGAACCTCCCCACAAATGAGACAATACTCAATACAGAGGCGCACTATGCCCCAATACAGAGCAAGAAGCTGTGCATGGGTGAAGAACCCATAGAGACGGTTGAGCACACTTAACTTTTGGGTAGCTGTTTTTAGCAAGAAAGCAGTTTTTTTAGCAAGGGGTAGGGGCATTGTCGAAAGGAACTCATGCTAGATATCCTTGGAGCGTGGCCGTTATGGTTGGCGGCCGTTATGACTGTACACCCTCTATTTTATCTGTGATCTCACTCCTCGGTATGTCCGCCTCCCGCTGCGAGCAACTGGGACACATGTAAGGGACTATATTACACCATAGACTTAGTACAGTAATAAGCGTGACTGTAATGCAAGTGTACCCAGTGGATTTGTGTGGTTCGTAATAAAATAACTTGTATCATGTGGCGATTATATTTGTCTATCAACACCAAGGACCTGAAAGACATAACACGTATGTCAATTCAGCCTATGAGTAATAGAACAGTGAGAAGTATTGTTAAGTTAATTAGCATACTGTGTAATTATAATATTACAAAACATAACAAAAAAACTATAAAACTCCTAAGACTGAAAGGGGTAAGGTATATGGGTGTCCTTGGTACTTGGAATGTTACACTTTGATGTCGTTTTTCTGTGTAAAGGTAAGTAATAGAGAGTGGAGGCGTGGGGATTTATGTTTTGTTGTGGTTACCAGCGGAAGGTGAAGCTCCAGCGACTGCCACCACCATCACTAGAGGGTACCTTACTAAAACAGGGTACCGCCAGCGTCACATTAAAACTCCATCTTGTTTCCTTCGCCAGGAAAAAATCGACATCTATTGGCACGAAAGGTCTTGATATTAATATAGAAATGGGACGAAAGGTTTCAAAATCGACAAACTAATGGTCCGAACGTCTTAAAATCTGAAAACTAATGGGGCTAAACATGAGGAAGAACAGGGACCAGAAAAACGGCCCATTTCCCCTTAAGTGCCTCTCTTAATCTAGACACTTCAGCACCACCACCACCACCCACACACACACACACAGTCAGTCTAGAGCTCCACACGAATGCTCATAATGGGGCTAAACATGAAGAAGAAGGGAGGCCAGAAAAACAGCCCATCTCCCCTTAAGGGCCGCCTCTGTTATTCTAGGCACTCCAGCACCACCACCCACACACACTCACACACACACACAGTCAGTCAGTGTCGCTGTGTCGGTCTAGAGCTCCAGTCACGAAGGCTTGTAACAGGCCGTCTTTCTACTTCACGGATACTTTGTGCGCATTTATCATTTCGGTAAAACTGATCTCTAACAAGGCATTTCATTAAGTTGTGTGTTTTATAGAATTCCGGATTGGGTGTTTAGTTTAATTATTATTCACATAAGTTCAAGTTACGGTATTGACAGCTAAGTGTGTGATAAATAACGCAAACATATAATAATAATAAAGTTTAGGTATTGGCATCTACTTTAAATGAGTAATAAATAACGCAAACATAATGTGTGATACCTGATTTGTTCGAGTGACCTAATCAGAAAACGACATTCCAACTCGTAGTTGCACCTGTCTTGAGTTCACGGGTGGCGAGTTTTAATACCGTCTATGGATTGTCAAGTGCCTTTCATCGTGTTTTCCCAAGAACGAGTGTCGAATTTGTGTTAACAGGAATGTATGTTTGTGTAAGTGAGACTGACGGTAAGCAACCTTGGGAAAATATTATGTATGCCCGTGAACAGTGAACAGACGCGAGTATAGTTAAAATATATTCCGAAAAGTTGACAGAATTTATATAAACACCATTTTAGAAGGAACACTTTATTTTTTTTACAACGTTGACTGAAGAAGCTATTTGTAAAACTTCAATAAATGCTCCTCCTCCTAAAATGATGATATTAGCGTTTATATAATTATATAATTATATAATTACCGGTACCACATATTCCCCATTATCAAGCACCAAGGACTGGATCAGCTGAGTGTACAGAACTTCATAAATATAAAAGTTTTTGTTGTTTCTTGAATGGAAGGTGTGAACTGAATGTACAGAACTTGATACAAAATAGTTGTTGCTTCTTGGATTGAAGATATGAACTGAGTGTACAAAACTTGATACAAGAAGAAGAGGTGTTATTTCTTGATTTAAGGGTATGAACATAAAAGAGAATAGTTGTAGTTTCTTGAGTTGAAGGCCTGCGATTCTACGAACCCAGGCTGATAAATAGGACTGGTATAAAGGTGATTATAAAATAACTACCTGTTACCTGTATATTGATGACATAATGATCAGGTGTGTACAGTAACGGTATAAGGTCGTGGTGTTCCTTATCAATAATGTAGGTTTGTGTTAATATACTGTATCTATAGTATTGATAAATAAAAGTCCTTCACACACACACACACACACACACACACACACACACACACACACATACACACATATATATATATATATATATATATATATATATATATATATATATATATATATATATATATATATACCGGTATATATGATACCGGTACTGTATATATTATTTATTTTGTGTTTATTTATATTATGTTTTATGTATTTATTTATTTGTTTGTTGTATTTGAGGACTATCGTTATGTGTTTCTTTCCCGTACAATACCTATAGAGATTAAATTAAGTTGAAGTTATCAGATGTAATAATGAGCGTGGTGTTACAGTGTGCCTCTAATTGCCATATTGTTGGACCTGAGTTTGAGCCCCAGGAAAAGTAGATATCTTTTATCAGTCACTGTGCAAATATAAGTTACTGGGATTTATTTGTATATACTTTTTGTTCCATTAAGTAACAAACCTATTACATTATTCAATGTACCGGGTAAGTCATATTTCATCCGAATTCAATCCCAGGTCACCCCCCTTAACAACCGTTTATGAGTGATTACCTGCTGACTATATCAATACTGAGTGCCATGTAAATAATTAGTTAATTATGTTGTGTGTGTTGCCAAAAATGCAAGTATAATGTCTTGTCTTATTGACACTAACAATATTAATACCAGCAATTCATTAATAATTTATATATCAAACACCGTGATGTAGTGGAATAAAGCTTGGAAACTCGTCCAGATTGTTGGTGGTTCGAGTACAGCTGGGAGTATAAAAAAAAAAAAAAAAACACACACACACACACATCATGCATTTGATATATTACAATATGCCTTGATACATAACAGCGATCAAATATTACTGTTTACTACAGATTACATTGACCATAAGGTTTGACTATCGTATTGTTCCTAGAAATATGGTACAAGCACACTGATCTAATGCATGAATAAAAACAAACCAACACACAACAGTCATAACACACTGGCATATATTTCTCCGAGTGTGTGTGTATTGTTATGTGCGTATACAAACACACAAACAAGCACCCAACAGTCATGACTCACTGGCTTATCTTCCCCAGTGTGTGTACTGTATATTCATTACATCCGCTCGGGTTCCTGATAGAGTTCCTATAATAACAGAGATCAGCCAACCTCCGCCATCTTGGTACTGTACCACTGGAGACATTTTCCTGTCTATCTATATACTCAGGCCCAATCCCCACTTTTCCTTTATTTTTTTATTTTACTGTATTTTTTTTAAATAGGGGGGGGGGGACTCAAGACAGAGCCGTATGTTAGGTAGAACCTACTATTATTCGTGGTTGGCTCTGTTGACACGACCCGGAAGTCGACAATTGGGACATCCGGAACACTCAATTATACACCTGTCGATTTTGTCCTGGCGAGCGAAAGCGAGCCTGCAATTGTGGAAGTGTTCGCCTTTGGCTCAGAAAGTTTTCTATCCAAAAATTTACAAATTTAGCTTGCTGTTTAAAGAAAATGAAGTGAAACAAAATTGTTGGCTGAATTCGGCGAAACATGTTAAAATCATCGGCTGTACAATGACGTCACCTAGAATTTATATTCAATCTAGTTTCCGATACATATGCATAGGATCCCAAAACGTGTTTGGGACAAACAATGTTGACAACGAAAATAACGATAAAAGCTCATTTGTTATGCCTCCTTCACATGAGCCGCTTTTCCTTCATGATTTGGTCGGTACTTTGTTTTCTGGTAAACAAAAATCGTGATTTATCTTTCATTGATATTGGTAACTACACTGGGAGTTATTTTGTTTTTCTTACTTTAATTCAGAAGATGCCATGGTTGAAATTTGTGTATTTAGTTGCCAGAAAATTCGGTGGTTTAACTCGAGCTACAGTTTACTCAGACTGTATCCACTATCGCCGTCTTCTGATACATGTATGTGTTGTACTCTGCTCTGAAGGGTTAGTGGGGTAACAGGCATTCATAGGTTTATATTTATATGTATGAGTTTTATCTTTTGTACCGGTAATATATATTTGTTTAAAGGTAAGCAAAGACTAGGGGTGGATTACAGATGTGTGTGTGTGTGTGTGTGTTACTCAGTTACTCAGTTACTTGTTCGTCAAGGGGAATCCACGCAATGCGAGCTAAGCTCATTATTATCGCGCCTCCTTAACTGGGAATGTATTGCGTGAAATGCATGTTAAGTGTTTTATGTACAGTTGGAATGGCTGTGGATGTGTGTGTAGTCTGTATTTAGCCAATTGGCGACATCGGAAACGAAGGCTTAGGGTGGATCTGTATGGTACCAGTCTCACTATAGACTGTACCGTCTCACCCGAAGGCTTCGGTAGCCATCAGCTTAGGTGAACCATATGATACCCATCTCGCCATGTACCATTTTTGCCAACCCCAGATGGGACGTCACAACGTCGTCCACTTCTTCCAGGTACCTATTTACAGCTAGGTGAAATGAGGCTAACACATGAAAGGAGACAAGCCCAATTTGTCTCCGCCCGGCCGGGGATTGAACCCCCGACCCCTCGTGTGTGAGACGAGAGCTCTATCTACTAGGCTACGGGCTGTGTGTGTGTGTTACTCAGTTACTTGTTCGTCAAGGGGAATCCACGCAATGCGAGCTAAGCTCATTATTATCGCGCCTCCTTAACTGGGAATGTATTGCGTGAAATGCATGTTAAGTGTTTTATGTACTGTTGGAATGGCTGTGGATGTGTGTGTAGTCTGTATTTTAGCCAATTGGCGACATCGGAAACGAAGGCTTAGGGTGGATCTGTATGGTACCATTCTCACTATAGACGGTACCGTCTCGCCCGAAGGCTTAGGTAGCCATCAGCTTAGGTGAACCATATGATACCCATCTCGCCTTGTACCATTTTTGCCAACCCCAGATGGGACGTCACAACGTCGTCCACTTATTCCAGGTACCTATTTACAGCTAGGTGAACTGAGGCTAACACATGAAAGGAGACAAGCCCAATTTGTCTCCGCCCGGCCGGGGATCGAACCCCCGACCCCTCGTGTGTGAGACGAGAGCTCTATCTACTAGGCTACGGGCTGTGTGTGTGTGTGTGTGTGTGCGTGCGTGTGTTTGTGTGAAATGAGCTGAAGGAATCGGAGAGAGAGGGAGAGTAAATATTCCATTAGGCCTTTACCTTCCACCTTCCTATGCTTCCACCAAGGCCATCTGACCACCCCTCCTCCACCAAAGCATATAGACACGGTAGACACCACACACTTTCCAATTGCGTAGTCCAGAAATCAGGATCTCTAACCTCTGTATTTAAAAAAGGCCTAGAGCAAATGGGCTGTAAATTTCCAACCCTATTCCCTAGCTGACCCTTCCCAAATGGTAGCAATATTAGCTTGATTAATCTAGTCCTTTGTGAGTTATAGAGGTTAAGTTAAAGAGTTTTGACCTAGTTACTTGGAATAAGTTATAGTAGTAGGTATATACACTTTAACTCCACCCACGCCAGGGCTGTATTTGTAACTCTGCCATAGTGAAGCCTGTCCATGGACTAATTATAATAACTCCAGGAACCCGACGCTTTGGTGAGCGAAATAAGTAGAAATAAACTGCCACTAGTAAGAAGCCGGATAATTTTATGTTGCCTCTCATAAATCAACACTCAGTTCCTTAGTACCGGTATTTGTTTGGTATGGACAAGGACAACGCCTTACGGGGAGGTCTCCACTTAAGGGATTTTTTTCTTGACCCCTTTCTCCCTCATGGTTAGCCCCATTGTTTTTTAAATTTTAAGACGTTTGCCCCATTAGTTTGGTGATTTTAAGAATTTCCGCCCCATTCTGTCAATTTTAAGACCGTTCGTGCAATTTAGGTGTCGATTTTATCCTGGCGAGCGATAGCGAACCTGTAATTTAAGAGTAACCGGCCTTCGGCCGGGAAATTTTTCCACCGAAAAATGTACAAATTTATCTTGAAAGGGGGTCAAGGGAGTGACATTTTAAGATTGCTGGAGGAGTAGGAAACAAACTAGAAACCTCCCCTTAACCATGTTTCATAATTTTTGTCTAAGTTAGTCTCGCCTATCCTTCTATTTCCTTTCATCAAGGTGGACTTTTGAGGAGATTATGTGATCGTCGCTGTGTCGTTTATTTTTACTTTAGGCATACTATCCCGAAAGAGAACTTATTAACGGGTTTATACTAAACTTGATCAGAACCTTTATTTAGTACGGTACACACAAAGATATATGACAACCATCATATTTAGTACGGTACACACAAAGATATATGACAACCATCATATTTAGTACGGTACACACAAAGATATATGACAACCATCATATTTAGTACGGTACACACACAGATAAATGACAACCATCATATTTAGTACGGTACACACAACGATAAATGACAACCATCATATTTAGTACGGTACACACAACGATAAATGACAACCATCATAATTATTTAGTACGGTACACACAAAGATATATGACAACCATCATATTTAGCACGGTACACACAAAGATAAATGACAACCATCATATTTAGTACGGTACACACAACGATAAATGACAACCATCATATTTAGTACGGTACACACAACGATATATGACAACCATCATATTTAGCACGGTACACACAAAGATAAATTACAACCATCATATTTAGTACGGTACACACAAAGATATATGACAACCATCATATTTAGTACGGTACACACAAAGATAAATGACAACCATCATATTTAGTACGGTACACACAAAGATATATGACAACCATCATATTTAGCACGGTACACACAAAGATATATGACAACCATCATATTTAGTACGGTACACACAAAGATATATGACAACCATCATATTTAGTACGGTACACACAAAGATAAATGACAACCATCATATTTAGTACGGTACACACAAAGATATATGACAACCATCATATTTAGTACGGTACACACAAAGATATATGACAACCATCATATTTAGTACGGTACACACAAAGATATATGATAACCATCATATTTCCAGCTTCGTTAGTAGAAGCAGTACCGGTAATACTTTCATAAACTGAGTAGACCTAATGTACAGAATCTCCTCGTGCATTCTACGTTCTATAAATACCGTTTAAGGCTATTTGTTCCAGGTGGCCGCTTCCGTAACCGTATAGGTCCTGAGAGGCTATAACTAATGACCGTGATTGGGGCCTGAGCTTCCCCCGGACAAGTGGTGGTATAATGGCCTGTAATCTGCCCAGGGTCGATACTACTAACTTCTCTTATGTTACGCCCAGAAGAATGTGGAGGGGCAGGTAGGGAGTAGGCTGTGGCCACAGGAGTACGGGGCCCTGCTTTTTGTCTCCTTTTTTTGTTCTCTCTCTCTCTCTGAGTTATATCCATTCGGCCCCATTCAGCATAATGTTTTAAGACGTTTATCCCCATCGAGGTGTCGATTTCTTTCTGGCGAGTGATAGCGAGTCAGCATTGTATGGAGAAATCCGGCTTCGCGGAGACATTTTTCTATCGAAAAAATGTGAAAATTTAGCCTGCTGTCAAAAACATTTAAATAAATATACTGCATCGCTACCTCTCGCCAGAAAAATATCGACACATAGAAGAGGATAAACATCTTTAGGCTGAATGGGGCCGAATGGATACAACCCAGAGAGAGAGAAAAAACGAGGTGGGCCCCCTTGGTTGATGCCACGATATTCTGGCTTATAGGCTTCTTGACTAGCTTTGCATACCTGTGATAGCAAAGATTATATTATATATATATATATATATATATATATATATATATATATATATATATATATATATATATATATATATATATATATATATATATATACTGTATATGTATACTATATATAATTAAAATATACCGTACATTTTAGACAACTGGTAGCTACTCTAATACAACAGGATATCCCTTTGTCTCCTGTGTCCGGAAGTATCTGATCTAGAATACTTAGGAACAACTACACCCTATTCCTATTGTGTTGTGTTGTCCCTATTCGGGCTCTGTCTCGAGTCGGCCACCCCCAGTAACCAAAACAATGGGGAATGGGCCTGAACAAATAGATAGATAGATAGGACAAAACTCTTAAACATTAACCTCTATAACTCACAGACGAATACAGTAATCGAGCTAATATTATCATCATTTGGGAAGGGTCAGCTAGGAAATAAGTGCGGAAAATTACAGCCCATTTGATCCAGCCAATTTTGAGTAACTGAGGTTAGAGATCACAATTCTGGGCTACCTGTAATGAATGGACAACTAACAGACTTAAGTAATTAAAACTATCTCATTGTAAACTTTCCTAAACCTTCACACCCATGAGAATACCACTTATAATGTGCCTAATGATTAATAATAGTTTTCGAATAATACTAATAGGCCTGCATACATCGTGAAAGAGTGAGACGTGTGGGAGGCCAGTTCCAATAACCTAGATCTTGGCAATACTGGGGCAATAAAGGAGAGTACCGGTACCGGTACGTTAAAGTAATTTAATTAACAATTGTATCCCTTGGAGGCAGAACAAACCCGCAAACCCGACCACACTCTACCACTGTACAGTAGCCTACATATACTTACTAACGGTACCGGTACCTGTCTTCACGTCATGTATTTTGAGCTTGACGTCTTTCCTAAGATGGTTAAACAAATACATTTGTCATATGTACTAAGCACAACACATCCACACACTACCACTGTATACTGTAGAATTAGAAATTAAGTTTCATGACTGTTTTAGATAAATAATTATTGAAGATGGTCCCCTTACACTTACATGTAGGTATGTTATCCCCACGAGACAGGCTGTACATAAAGTAAATAAGATAAGTGCGACAATTAGTATAGCGTGTCAGTAGGTCAGAGGGAGAATGATTGTCGGTGTCACGTTTGGTGTGTATGTATTGACCGTGTGTGTGTGTGTGTGTGTGTGTGTGTGTGTGTGTGTGTGTGTGTGTGTGTGTGTGTGTGTGTGTGTGTGTGTGTGTTGTGTGTGTGTGTGTGTTGTGTGTGTTGTGTGTGTGTGTGTGTGTGTGTGTGTGTGTGTGTGTGTGTGTGTGTGTGTGTGTGTGTGTGTGTGTGTGTTTTGACCGGGGGTGGGGGGAGGCAGGTAGAGTCCACGGTATAGTAACATGTGTTACTATACCGTGGGTAGAGTCGTACATAAGTCACTTCTATACGTCTTTTGGTCCACTTTGAAGACGGGTCTGGCAAGGTTTAAGTTGCGGTCTGTTTATAAGGAGAGTTTTATTTGTTTACCCACACTATGCCCGAGAGGGAGTAGTTGGAATATAGAAGAAAAAAAAATAGAGGATTCTATAAATAACAAGCTTATAATACTTGCCTGTATTTGTGGGTGTTTGTATTGATGGTGTGGGCCTTGACAGAGGTCCCGTGTGACAAAATAATGGGTGTTATAGCATTGAGATAGTTGAGACGTGTTGGCCTCGCATCTCACTTCTCTAATTTAAGAGAAATCAAAGTTACCAAGCATTCTTAGTGTGCACCAAGGTCAAGGTCTAGACTCTAGAGTGTGTGTGTGTACAGTTAGATACCGTTGTCTACAAGCAACCTCGTATGGATCAATCAATATGTTGTTGCTTGCTTTCCTATGATCTTCTTTAATAATGCATCAAGACCTCAACCTGTATAGAATATAAAATATATTTATTTACTCAGGCCCATTCCTTATTTATTTTTTCCTTTTTTCTGGGGGTGGCCGGCTCGAGACAGAGCCCGAACAGGGACAACACAACGCAACAGAAAAGCAATGAACACACAAAAACAAAACACAAATTCCCACACATCAGGATTCCGAAACTATATTTAGTTTGTGGTGCCCCCCGGGTGTCGTCGTTCGTTAGGTGGTCCCTCGTTGAGTAGGCAACCTCGTTACAACACCCATTACCCCAACAACTGACTTAGTGAGGTACAGTCACTTATAAACATTCGTGGACCCCCTTTGTTTTTCTTTATGCAATTATAACTTATAGATGCCGTTATCTTTTCCAAAGAGTTTTGATGTAGAGAGAGAGAGAGAGAGAGAGAGAGAGAGAGCGAGAGCGAGAGCGAGAGCGAGAGCGAACGGGGTTGGAGGTGGGGGGAGTAATAAGAGGTCGATTAAGGTAATAAGTGGCACATTATTGATTGAGGTAATAACACAGGGTCAGCAGTAGTAATAATATGGTTATATAACGTACTAGGGATGTACCGTACTTAAACTACAACACTATAATATATGTACTGACCTATATATAACAATCTTCCGTGATAGATTGGGTCACAAGATACATGTTATGGTAGCCTATTTAGTCATGCAAATGCTGATAGCTGTCTTGTAAGAAATATTATGTACCGTATATAATATCTATTGATTCATCTCTGCTTATATATCTTTATATCTAGCCTTCCGGTATATATATATATATATATATATATATATATATATATATATATATATATATATTAATAAGTTAGTGTACGTTACTGTATATATAATCAAGAACATAGGTTAACGTATGAAAATACAGTATATATAATATTTGTTTTTATGAAATCTAGCCAAATGCTGAGTAAACTAACAAATTAACAATGAGATGCACAGGGGAAGCACAAAATGACCAACTGATACCGGTATGATTAATCTAAACAACAATATAGATAAAGTGCTGATTAGATATATATAGTTGATTGTACTGCTAAAAGACTGACAGGTAGTGGTTTTATACCTATATTACCTTGTGAATAATATAGTAATGAACACACACATACACACACCCATAACCGTACACACACACACACACACACTTGATTAACCCCTTCACCACGATGACGCATTTTTAACTTTGAGTCTGGCTAAAAGTAGACGATTTAATGCAGTTTAAGAAGGATCTGTGTTACTCAGAGGGTTTATTTAGATCGTATTCACCCCTTTGAGTCCTAGAGGTTGATTATAAGCGAAAGAAACTCGTCTAATGGTAACCAGAATAGGGTGAAATTACGTCATGGTCCTTCCTAAGCTTAATAAAATCGTCTAATAGTTACCAGAATATGATGAAAAGGACGTCCCTGGTACTGAATGGGGGGACTTATTTTAGTTTACTCCTTAAACTTCCATCAAGCTATCGCTATCGCTCGCCAGGAAAAATCGACACCTAAATGACACGAAAAGTCTTAATATTGACAAGGAAATGGGGCGAAAGGTCTTAAAATCGCCAGACTAATGGGTCAAGCGTCATAAAATCTGAAAACTGGAGTGCTGCACTACTGGCCTGGGTTCGAACCCTCGCTGGGGCATGACACAACAAATATTAACTAATGGGGCTAAACACGAGGAAGAAGGGGGACCAGACAAACGACCCACCTCCCCTTAATGCTGGCTATCCCAGGAATTCCAAGACTGACCTTTTCAGCTATGTACGCCAGAGGAAGAGAATGGGAACCGGAATGAATTGACGAGAGATTGTTAAATGTTGCATTGTATTGTATTGATAGTGTATTTTAATGTTGAAGTGCAATGCAGTGCAGATGTATTTATATTTCAACGCAGAAGCTTCATTGATCACTCGTCTTATCACCAGTAATCATTAACAAATATATATATATATATACTACACGATGATAGAAACATTAAAAAGCTCTGTGATTTTCATTAGTCATAATAAACAAGATTTGGTGGTTAATGGGTCTATTAGTATGACCAACAACAAAAATAATTACATAATCTACAGTAATTAATCCTGGAATTCAGGAAAGTTCTTCGAATACTAATTTGTCATGAGACAGGTTTATGTCAATTTTCACGGCTGGATTCCTTTCATTTTGCCCTCCTGTAAGCGAAGATCTTCATGCAAGGAAATTATTTTTAGTTGTGGTTTTCCTTCCCTTTGATGGGTTGCCTGTCATGGCTAAGGACTTCTTCACCTTCCCGTTATTGTTGCTTCTTAGTACATGTAAGAGTTACTTATGGAGTATTATGTTTCCTCTGTGATACAGACCCCAGGAAAGATTATATGTTGTGATGCATGCTCGACTGCCTGTAGTTATAATACAGGCATGTCAAATGTAGCTTCGTGGTCTTACACACGTAACCATTACTCATCGCTTCCACTATTGCTGAAGGCAAAATCATGAGGCTTCTTACCAGTTGCCACCTAAATTCAATACTGATCTCTGCTTATGATGTCACTTCGCTTGTCCTTGTCCAGAAATTATCTCTACAATATGTTATGGGCACAATGAAGTAATCTAAGGGGGCATGGAGAGGACAGTAGGGGGCGTGAATAATGGAAGAAGGGGGACGTGTGTACAATAGATGATGGCTTTGTGAGGGTAACTGATGATGATGAGTGTATGTGTGTGTGTGTGTGTGTGTGTGTGTGTGTGTGTGTGTGTGTGTGTGTGTGTGTGTGTGTGTGAGAGATAGAGAGAGATTATTATACAATGTTCCATTATATGAACATATTAAAGGCTTGTAAGTATTACTTTAAGTGATAAGCTATATAGCACGAGCAATACCGGTACTCTCTAAGCTTCAAACGGGGCTATTCTGGCTAGAACTCATCGCTGTTATGTCTGGAATCCTTTTTATTATTTCCTGGCTATATGACTAACTTAGAAATTGACTTTATATTTACATACGGCTTATCCTTGGCCTGCGTGAACCCTCTGTGGTGATCCCTGGCTGGGGTTAGTCATTCGTCTTGGGGTGACCTTTGCCGGCATTGATTCACATCCCGCCTGCTCTTTGCTGACATTAAAATACTGGTGGTGGTGGAGGTGTGGAGCAAACTAGGTCACACACTGGGGATATGCCAACTAGTAGACACAGTTTGTTTTCGGCTGACGGTAAATTCAGTTTCTTAGCAGCTGATTTTACGATACAAATTGGACAAAATATTTATCCACTGTGTCTCTGTATCATAGTAATGCCAAGTTTTCATAAACTGATAACAATTTTCTCTACAAATTCTTCATAATAGCTGAATAATTAAAATGTCGATGAGTCAATTTACCGTCAGCAGAAATAAAACCACAGATGACTGGGTGGCATAAGGATGTGGATATACTTTGATAAAAACAAAATATATTTTGGATATACCAAAAATACAAGTAGCGTTTAGATTATGTGAAGCTTTGGAATTCGAGTATGTTCATTTACTAGCATAGGTTAATCTTTAGATAGTGCAGTGGCATATTGTATATGTTGAAAAGGATACATTATACAGTTAATATTGCATGGGGGGAGCGCATTTGTTGTTTGCTTTAAGTTTTTAGTGTGGAACCTACCAGACAGTAAAGGCAGCTTAATGTGTGTGTGTCATGCCAGTCTGTTGTGTGAGTGTGTGTTTCTGCATGTGTATGTCATGCCAGTCTGTCTACCTGAGTGCGAGTGTGGCATGCCTGTTTGAGTGTGTGTGTGTGTGTGTATGTGTGCGCGCGCGCGCGTGTGAGCTAGTTTCCTGTTGCTTCACCAAAAGAAATAAGCTCCCTCCATGTAGTGTAAATTTGAAATCTGCGTTTATGTACTTGACTAACATATCATATCTTACTTAGAATATTTACACCCCGCACACCATTTCCCTCACGAAATACAAACCTACTTTACTATTTTTTTTACTAACATAAATTTTAACCTGTAAATCAGCAATATTTTTCACAAAGAAATAAGTAGCCCAAGCACGTTATCTGACAGTGACGATATGATACAGAGCTCCCTACCTTGTACTATCTGGTCTGTGTCCTTTGTGATATATATTATTGTTGAGTAGACTGGGGTAGGTGTGAGAAAGACTATTATTCGGTTGTCAGTGTTTGTGAACGAGTAATTACCGGTGTGCTACGGTTTGTATTATGATAGTTTAGTATTCAGTGTTCACGTTTGTTGTGGAAAATGTATTATGTTACAGTTGGCAATGTCATAGGTCTTGGTGGAATTGTATAAACAGCCATGATTTTGTATTTTGGTATTTATTTATATATTTATTCATTTATTTATTTAGTGATAGCACCTTTGTAACGAATTATCGCTATAGCCATTCAAAATATCAAATACTTTTATAAAATTATTCATCCTCAATGTGGCATGAGGAATTACTATTATTATTATTATTATTATTATTATATTAATTTAAACCTATTTGGTTCAGGGCGGGTTTAGTTGGATCCTCCGTTATACTCAATCAGTTTGGAGATTTAAAGACGTTTCACCTCATTATTTTTGTGATTATATGACGCTTCAATATAATGTGTAGATATCTCCTGGGCGAGCGATAGCGAGCCCTGCATTTTGAGAGTAAATAGACGTCTTTCCTGGTATTACCCTGAAGATGTCTTGAGAGAATAGTTTCAATAGACGAAAGCTGGGTGTTCCAGCGTTTCATTATTCTTGCCTGTTTTACTCTCTCTCTCTCTCTCTCGCGCGCGCGCTCTCTCTCTGCAACCCGTAATTAGCTTCTGCTCCACGTTAAGTACGGTACTCTGTCAACAACAGTAACTATCAACATTAACCCCTTCAGGACGATTACTTGAGTTTCATCATATTCTGGATACCATTAGAGAGAGAGAGAGAATATTGATGGATGGGGATTGACGATATGGGTACATTGAAATGAAGGGCAGATTATAATAATGGTTGTTGGCAAAGATATTGATGGAGTGATGTGTTTGTTGTTGACGACGTATGGGAAAGGAAGTGATGATAATGTATAATGGTGAGGATGAAAGTGAAGATATGATACATTGGTGGATAATATCGTAGGCCAATCATCGGCAGTTTGGAGATAAGGAGATGAATAGGCCTACACTCTGATGGATTATATTAACGGGAAGAGTAGTGATGATGGAGGGTACTGATGAGGAAGGTAAAAATAATAATTAGCATTAAAGAGAAAAGCACTTAGTAATAATGAAGTGAAACATTGGGAAAAGAAGAAATCCTGATGGCACCGTATACTTTCAATGAAGTGGACATATAAATATTATGCTACTATAGTTGGTTATATTTATGGGAAGCGAGAGAATGATTAATAGAGTGTACGAGAGTGAGGTGGAAGGACAGAGAGGGAGAGGTGGAAAGCGGTGCTGGATAGGAGGGACGTCAACTGACTGGGGACAGAGGTGCTTGAGGGCGTTTCGTTCGTGCCCACCCCTTCGGGGATCACGGCGTCCAGCAATAGATAGAAGACAAAGCCACTAGGTCTTGACGAGGTCATTTTATATATATATATATATATATATATATATATATATATATATATATATATACTGTATAATATATATTATAATTTGTATACCTATACCTCACGATTACTTCAAAACACACAGCACATTTATAGGCTATCGGCGGCCGTGTGGGTAACGGTTATTGGAGTCAGACTGTCTAGACTTGTCAAAATGAATAGACTATAGCTATATAGTCTATAGTGATTGATCTACTGTACTGTGTAGGCTTATGGATACCCCTTATGGATAGGGTGGATTATTATCTTAAATTAGCTCAAGAAATGGTAAGGTTGCGCCGATATAATCTGGATAGAATATTATCTGTACAGTACGGTAATAGCCTACCATAATAAGTGTACACTTAACTTTACTCAGTTCAATTTGATCTAACCCTCTTTGCCTCCTACCAACACGTGACCGTCTTGACAGGTCAAATTGTTTGTAAACAAACGCACGTGGAAACCATGGAAACGGGCCTTCGGGTTTATAGGCTTCGTTCACAGCCCCCAATGGGCGTGTGGCCTTGTGTCAGTGCCGCTGCTGCCGCACTTGTATACAGTATTGTTCTATTTTATAGGAGGGTGAGCCAGCAATCAATCTATAGGATGTTGAATTTCACTGGTAGAACCAGCATGAAACTTACTTTATAACGTAGGCTATCATTTACTTTAAGAAGATGAACACACGGTGTTGTCCTGTACGATTTCTGAGCATGTTTACATCATCTGTTGTTGGTTAGGCTATGCCAATTTATGATTTTGTCACAATATTTACGCGTGGAGCATGTGAATATCGCCGCAGTAGTCTCATTTAATATTATCTTTTGTTATCCTATACATCTGTACACCAGCAGGGATCCGAGGGAGGATTGGCTTGGATAAGGTTGTTGGGCGATAATAGTGAAATAGACTTTTATGGCAATATTCGGTAAATTGATACGGTGTGACAGTCACGAGTTTTAGAATGTGTGTTTTTTTTTTTTTTTTTTTTTTTTTTTTCATTTTTTCTTTGATATACAGTGTTGTTTTACCTAACTAAGAAACCTAACCTAACCTAAAAGTAATACGTGGATAGAAACTAACCTAAAATGTAGGCAATTACCAAAGCAACACTGGATCGCGCAACTGTAAGGTCCCCCGAGTAAGGTAAGAGGGAAAACAAAAATCTATAAACCAGAAATCCCGTAAAACAGGACTTGTCATTATGCAGACAAGACAAGGGAGGGAGGGGGGGAGAAATGCCCCCTCAACATATTATTGTATCCAAAGGCAGTCAAAATAGACGGGAACATGATGGCAAGCGTCCGCCGCCGCTACGCGTAGTGTAAGCAAGGCGGGCGGTACTCCCGAACTCTACATTCTTGCCGCTCCTTCAATGATACCTCTTAGGCTAAGGTCACTTTTAAAAAGTTTTTTTTTTTGCATGTCTGTCTCGTTAAACAATACCAGGTTACCGTACTTGGATTTTTAGGTTATTCTAGTAGGCTACTACAATAATTTATATAAAAGAAAACAAATAGGCTATTGTCTTCTGAACCATTTTTCTGCATAATGGCAAAGCACAGCCTTGTGTAAGCCATCGAACTACTGTACTGTATTTATTACTGCTGAACTAAGATTGGTCTAAATTATATGATTGAACTCCTGGTATCTAGGTTATTTCCTCTAATTAAGTACAGGTCATAGATAGGTTAGATTTGTATTTTTTGTTTCATCTTTCCTATAATAGAATGTAGGGCCAGTACCCAATTTGATAACATATTTCATGTACTGTAGTAATGAATAATCTAATTTATGTTTTTTATTTCAGATTCTCAAATGCTTTGTAGCATTTTGACAAAAGAAGAGAAACCAGACGAGTGAAGCAGCTAACAAGAAAGCCAAGATCAAGGCCAGCGAGGAAGAGGAAGATAAAACGTGGCGAGTGAGACAGTGAGGCAGGGAAGTAAAGAGTTAGACGAGTGAGCAGGAGATAAGGAAAAGTATAGGTGAGAGGCGGGGACTGAGAGTGTGAAGCGAGTGAAGCAGCGAGAGGCGTAGTGTGGCCGGAGACAAGAGGATGTTGAGGTAGTGCAGGATGGGCCTCTTCAGCAACACCATAGCCTTCCAAGGCCAGAACTATTCCAAATTAAAAAAGGACTGTCTCAATAGAGGTCAGTATAATAGTACAGTACTGGTAGTATAGTTCGTTCATTCTAGGTTGGGCAGAAATCGTAACCCCTATTCTCGTAACTCAAAAAGGACTAGAGTAATCGAGCTAGTTTTTCGGGAAGGATGTAGTTACCGGGTGTACCACTACCGACATACCACATAAATTATCTATAAATACTTATAATAAAATAAATACTTATAAATCTATAATACTAGGTTAGGTTTGGTTAGGGTAATGTATTTTTGTATCCAAAGGCAGTCAAAATAGACGGGAACATGATGGTGAGCGTCCGCGTAGTGTAAACAAGACGGGCGGTACACCCGGTAACTACATTCTTGCCAGTTTTTCTACCAAATAGGAAGACTTGGCCAGGGAATAGGTGTATAAATTGACAGCTCATTTGCTCTAGCCCTTTTTTAGTTACAGAGGTTAGAGTTTACGATTTCTGCCCAACCTAGAATGAACGGACTAGTGATATTTGTAGTACTTTAATAAAAATCATCTGCTTTTCTTCAAAGGATGTGGTTATTATCCCCATTGGCTGTACAAAGGGACAATATTTATACTTTACCATACAATTAATCCTTTGGTCTTACCGTAATGATTATACCGTTTGTCTTAATTTCTCAATGCCATATCCAGACTTGAACAAAAAAGTTATTACAGTATTTAATCTTTCTACAATTCCTGGGGTCATATTCAGACTAGTTCAAAAGTATGATTATTCTGTCTGTCTACATTGTCCTGTGTCATATTATGTTTTTTGATAAGTTCTTTTGCCTTTATATTGTGTCGTCCCCATTTTGGTTTGTATATTTTGCAAGTTTTACATTATAATTTGTTGAGTGCCCAGTGTAGAAGGACCTTTATGTCTTTCTGTCCCTATTTAACATTTCACACCACATTAACATATTATTGTTGGTCAACCTCTTATGCCCCGTTTGTTCCATTGTCTAAACCATAAGAAAATGTTCCTTATAAAAGGAGTACAGTACCGGTACTTTCATCAATGTCTACTATGTTCCCTATGTGGACATGCATAGGATTGCATTGAGATGGTAGAGTCCTGAATATGGACATTTGGTTGGATACCGTATTTGTGTGAATTTGTGAAGGGATCCATGTAAAATGCTAACAAGATCAAACATAAGGCTCAACAGAATTATGGATTTTTTTTTTTTTTTTTTTATAGGCAATCCCGTCAGAGCCATTACAATGCTTGTAATGGAAAATTACATTAAACCATTGTATGTTGTATGTATTCTTGCTAACTTTAGACTTATTTTACTATGCTCAGAAAGACCTCCTATAGTCAAAGGGTTAAGATGAAAAATCATGAACAGTTTCAAGATATTATTACTGTAGTATCCATTACGGAATCATGCCTTACAACTGTTTGCTGTTATTTTATTCAGCGTTATTTCCACATAGCGATTTTGATATGTTCTTTTGCTTTTATCTTGTATCGTCCCAGTTTTGGTTTGTTTATTTTGCAAGTTTTACATTAAAATTAAAATGATTACATATGCATCTAGCTCTAATATTGTTGCTCTCCCTACAGGTGAGAAGTTCAGTGACCCCAGATTTCCTCCACATGATTCCTCACTCTTCTTCTCCAAACAGCCCCCGGGGGTCGTCACATGGAAGCGGCCACAGGTAGATATTTTGTGTAAATGTATGGTACAATAATTTGGCTGAATATTAGCATATATTTTCAGCTTGATCTACAGTATGCTTCCTAAGTAGAAATTCATTGCATAAAATATCATATTACTGTATATGATGAAGTTAAGTTTATCTATTCTGTCATTCTCTTATCTTTGAGTTACTCCTCAACCAATTTTAGAGCAAAATGAGAGGCACCCTCATATGACCTCTCATTAAAATGTAAAAATTGCAAAATGAACAAATTAAAACCTGTATTTCTATAGCATTGCTTTCAAATGTGAGTTTTAATGAGTTACAGTAGTTATATTTATTTGAACAGTAACTTTTGAGTTTGTTTTCAAGTGTAATATTTTAATTTATGAGTTAGTTGTTGTTGTTGTTGTTGTTGTTGTTGTTGTTGTTGTTGTTGTTGTTCCCTAAGCTGCCTGGCCGAACAGCCCCAAGTCCCTGAGGAAGGCTATATATACTATATATATATATATATACACCCTATTATGAGTTAGTTATATTAATTTGAACAGTAACTTTTGAGTTTGTTTTCAAGTGTAATATTTTGATTTATGATACATAAAGTATAAGCATGAGTGTTTCAATATGCATGTGCATATACCTTACAGTGTATGGTTCATTCATTGGTTCTGCTGTTGTTCAGTGCCCGGAATACATGATGGTTTGCTAAAAAAGTGCTCCGGTAGCTACTGTACATACCAGTACTGTATTGTATTCTTTCCAATATTTCAAAGTAGTATCACAGTTATCACCTCATTAATTTATCTTTTACAAGTTTTTACAGTCTGTTGCAAATTACATTACATTAACTTCAAACTTTTATTTTGTAGGATATTGTGGACAAACCCCAGCTGTTCATTGAGGGTCTGAGTGCCAAGGATGTGACCCAGGGGCAGCTTGGTAACTGCTGGTTTGTGGCCGCCTGTGCTACTCTGGCCGGGGTCAAGGAATTATGGCATAGAGTAAGTATTTGTTTACACTAAGTGACCTAGATAGATGACTGGATGGCCTAGATTTGTGTGAATTTGTATTTTGTTTTGTGTGTTCATTGTTTTCTGTTGTGTTGTCCCTATTTGGGCTCTGTATTGAGTATGTATGATTCCAGACTACAATACGTTGGAGCTTTGCTTCACATACAGTATTTATAAGTTGATAAAGGTGCACAGTGAATATTGCATTTTACTGTATAATATATGGTGATGGCTGTACAGTATTATTATTTATATACCAGTAATTATTAAGGGCATTATGGAACAAAACTAAAAGAACATTTTCTATTTGTTCTTGTTCTTTTTTGTTTGATTATGCTTACTAAGCAGAAAGTTTTGTTCGTTTCATGGTGTTGTTCCCAATATTAATACAGGTGTATATGATTCTTACGTGTTCCCAATTGTAATATATGATTCTTACGTGAGCCTTTTCTTCAGGTAATCCCAGAATACAAAGACCAGGAGTATGGGGACCTCCACCCGGGTATCTTCCACTTCCGGTTCTGGCGGTTCGGTGAGTGGGTGGAAGTGGTGGTGGATGACCTGCTGCCCACCATCGAGGGGCAGCTCATCTTCACACACTCTCGGGAGAAAGGGGAGTTCTGGTGCGCCCTGCTCGAGAAGGCCTATGCTAAGTTACATGGGTCCTACGAAGCTCTTGAGGTTAATTTCATGTGTACTGTATGCCTTTTAGGTCCGTTGATCTAAGTACTTTATAACTGTTGCAAGAGTCATAAGTGGGTGGAAGAGTGGGTTCAGAGAGTTTTTGCCACTGTTCTACCTATTGCCGGACACCTTACTCTTGTTTATGAGGGTGACCATACACAAAATTCCCCCAAGCGGACCTATCCCCTGTGAGAAGGACAACCCGACTGTTGAGTATTGATCTATCTATCTAAAAACAAGATGGTGAGCTTAAACTAATGAGTTCAAGTAATTTCATCAGTGTGGCTCAAATATTTTATCAAAATAGTTTGCCAGTCTAACATAATTATGTTTCTTTAAAACTTGTTCAGAAATTCCTCTCCATGACTGTGTATAATATTTATTACAGAACGCTAATCATTAACTCTCTGACAGTTTCAATACAATCCCTGCCATAGGTGTAATCCTTTTGCTCTATTGATGAATGTTTGATCTTCTCAGGGAGGTAACCTGAGTGATGCCTTAGTGGACTTGACCTCCGGAGTCTCAGCTCACCTGGACCTGACTATCGGAGGATACACCGATGATTTTGAGAAGCGCAAGCAGCTCTTCAAGATGATGACCAAGGAGATGACTGAACACGCTCTCATGTGTTGTGCAATTACTGTGAGTTGTATGGCCTACTTTAGTTTTATATTTATGAATTATCTATTTTTGCATGCTATTTCATTGCTGTAAATAATCATGCATCTTCATTTTTAAATCACTGATACAGAAATTTAATACTAAAATTATATCATTACTGGGCCTACGATTATTGAGAAAATAGTAATATACAGTACTGTACAGAGGACTGTATTAATATGTAGTACAGTAAACCCTCACTATCTCGGACTAATTGGGGGGAGACCCAGTCCGAAATGTCCGATTTTCTGAGATGTCCGAAGTCCGACTTAGGAGAGGAAAATGTCCGAATTGGAAGAGGGAGTCCGAGACACCAGAGAAAACAGAGATTTCCCTATGACTAACAACGTAGATTAATGATAAATTACAGTACCTGTAGTCCTGTACAGTATCCAGCAGACATATATTATAAATATCACTTTCCTTTTCCATTTCACTGTCCTTCTCCACCTCACTGTAGCCTTAGATCTTGGAATTTGCCCTTAGATCTCGGAATTTTCCGAGATATACGACACCTGTCCGACAGACCATGTGGGCCCTCGGAGTTTTCCCCTTACATCTCGGAATTTTCCGAGATATACGGCGAACTTTCCGAGAGGCCGATGCCAGTCCGAGAAGTGCGGGTTTCCGACTTTTAGAGGTCCGAGATAGCGAGGGTTTACTGTACAGTACTGTAGTTTACTGCTATAGTTCTGCATTATGTGATTTGTTTTACTTTTTAAGAGAGATGTTGTTCTTGATTCTTGCTTTCCTTGAATAGAATTTGAGTAGAATGAAATATGGGCTCTGTTACAAAGCACTAAAATAGTAGGCTATTGGCAAACTGCCATATACTTATTCATATTATCACCAACACACCAATTAACTTACAAATAAACCTAATTACTGTACTGAAATCAATGAAACTTATAAAAGATTCCTGGATATAAGGTGTTGAATACATTACTGTATGGTGATTATAGCATTCATTGTATTCTTGCAATAGCTAAGTCAGCAGACTAACAGCGTTTTGTATGAGGCATGTTACTAGCCGCGAGTAGATGCAAACTATGAACTTACTCTTCACTAGCATCACTATACACCTTCATTAACTGTGAATTAATTTTCCCCATCGAGTTACTTGTGGCTAGTGGAGCCGTTTTCATAACAGTATCATAGAGTTAGTTATAGCTCGACTCTACTCATGCTTAATAACACACCTCGTATTAGCAGTCTCTAATTGTTTTCATGTACAGTACAGGTCTCCATCGATTTACGATTGGGTTACTGTACGTTCCTGAAAACCCGATCTTAAATATAAAATTGTATAGCAAACCCTATAAATAATGAGGTGAATGGGAATGTGTTCTCGGACCAGCCAAAACACAAACACCTAAAAACCTATAATAATAACAAGAGACTGAAACTGCACGTATGTGTGGAATACTCAGTCTTAAAATTTTATTTATGTATGTAATAACGTAAATTGGGGCAGCGGATAGTGAAGGAGACCTGTATTTGAATTTTGTATGCTTTAATAAGTATGTCTTAATGATGACTTTCCAGGCAACCCTGTTGTGGGCAGCCTCATTTGTTAAGTTATTACATTTTAAATCAGAACCTACAGTAGATCAGGTTCTTCGATCTGATGTCAAATTTATGAACTTGACGAGTTCTGGGCTGCCTAGAATTCCGCCATTAAGACATCAGACGCAAACCATGCTTCTTATGGATCACTCGGTCTTTAAAGTGTAAATACAGGTATAAGATTATATGAAAAGAAGAAACATTTGCATGCTGGGTATGGTTCTTATATTACTTTGTTTAACTTTACTACTTGTTGCATTGAGGGGAGATAGGCCAATTTTCTGGTCCCCTTCTTCCTCTTGTTTAACCCCATTAGTTTTCAGATTTTATTACATCCGGCCCATTACTTTGGCGATTTTAAGACCTTTCTCCCCATTTCTTTGTCAATATTAGGTCCTTTCATGCTATTTAGGTGTAATAATTTTCCTGGCGAGCGACAAGCGAGCCTGTAATTATAGGAGGAACCGGCTTTTGGCCGGGAAATTTTTGTACCGAAAAATTTACAAATTGATCTCGAAGGGGGTCTAGGGGATGATTTTTTAAGCTTCATAGAGGTCTGGGGAGTAAACTAAAAATAAATAAATAGATAAGTAAACTAGCAAATAAATGCCCATCCCCCCTTAATGCTGTAGGACATTACTATATATTGATTGCTAGGTTAAATAAGACTACAACTGATTAAATGCTCTCCTTTCTGTATACTGTACTAGATTAGTGCATATTGTTTTTATTATAAGAATGAAGCGAGTTTGGTTTAGGATATTGTGCATCTTAATTTGCTTGTGAAATGGCATCTCTAGATGTATTGCTTGGTGTTTTATGGTAACAGAGAGCAATATAGCTAACACAATTTTTATAATAATCAAGTTGAATATTTTTTTTAGATACTGATTAATATTGTGTTAAAAACTGACAACTTATACAGTGCCATTTATCTGTATGCTGTCTTGTATAATACAGTACATTATACAGTACATTATACAGTACTGTATATGAAATGAGCAAAAGTAATAAGAACTTCTAAAATTTACAGTACAGTATATTGGAATTGTATACCGAAGATATAGTCTGTTCTGCTCCATGTCAGTTGAAAGGCTTACAGCAGTTTAATAGGCAGAGCCTCGATAGCATGGTTGAGCCTGTATGTGCCCTATAGCAGTTCTTCAGGGATCAGGGAGGTAATCTGAGTGATGCCTTAGTGAACTTGACCTCGGAGGTCTTAGCTCACCATATTCTAAAGGACTCCAGGCTTTTGCCCAGTAATATGTTGACAAATAGTTTTTCTTATTATTATTATGAATGTCTAAAGGACTGTGACACTGCATTGGCTGCCTGGAGATACCATGCAACAGAAGTGTTGCATTTTTCACGGCAATATGTCTTTCTTGGCTTCGAATCCCGGAAGGACCATATGCTTTCATTAATTTATTCAAGTGCGTTGAGGTTTGTAATGGAGGATTAATGTTAAGAACGAGGTGTTCCTTAATTTCTTGGCCAACCCATTTGATTTGACTCTCATGACGCACATTTGGATACAAGGGGAAATATTTTATTGGCACTATTATAATGTAAAACTTGCAAAATAAACAAACCAAAACTGGGACGACACAGGATAAACGCAAAGGAACTAATCATATCTTAGAGCAGAGCAGAGTAGAGGCCTCTCTAACCCAGGGGGTAAAGAGCTCTATGGCTGTACCATATTATTCCCCGAGTCTGTATTCCAAGCACAAATATATTATGCTTCTTGCTATATATATATATTTTGTTTTCATTCAGGATGACTTGCTTTGATATACATACAGCCAAAAATAGCTTTACAATAATCTTCGTTTGAGGTATTGACTTATTCCAATTTTAATGGGACCCAAAATCACTAATATTTTGTATTTTTTATTTGTTTTTTTGTAAGGTGTACATTGCATAGTGATATCTTCATGTTCTATTTAGCGACTGAACAGGACAGAACAGACAAACATCCAATCCAATCTGTCCCAAATTTGATCCATATTGTTCTCTTTCTTGTAGTGGGGTCATGATCAGTGCTTGGGTGTCTCTAATGGTTCTGTACCAATGCTTCATTTTGATTCCTCCAGTACTCCTCATATCTTGGTACCAGTATTGATAATGCCAAACTAATTTTGTTATCCTTGGCTTCTTTTTTTTTTTGCTTTCCTAGACTGGAGAGGTGTTCCCTCGGGTAAGCTGCATGCTGACAGTTGTGTGAGGTAGACTTAGATACCAAACGCTAGCTTTTGACAGCAGCCACAATTCTGTCTAAGAAGCCACTTTACATCACTCAATCTTTTCATTTTTGGTAGTATGGTTGCCTCACATGCACTCGCACAGCTCTTACCCTCTGCTGAGTTTAGGTTACTTAATTAAATTGTAAAATTTGCAATCTATTCACTTTTGATAGTATCAATTGCTTGCCTGTGGGCTTTGCCCCGTGGAGATAGATAGATAGAAAAGTGTGAAAGACTGAGGTGTTCCACACTTTCAAAAATTTTACTCTTCCGGAAAAGGCATCCCTCCAATTATTAAGAGAAAGAGGGGATAACCATTTTATTTCCCCTTCATTTCCCCGTGCATATAACTATTAATGTACAGTATTATCACTGTCTTTAGATCTTGTTTTTAGTTATCTTCTTTTCCTGTCATCTCCTCCGTCAGTTTATTTGTGTTGTGATTGTCTATCTTCATGCTTTTTCAGTGTTGCTTTCTTTACTACAGGCTGTACTGCAGATTTGTGTTCTTTAATACTTACCTGTGTTGTGTTTATCTTATAACAAATTCTTGTTAGTATTGGTAATGCTCTACAATTTAATTTTAAAGCATTTTAACATGATAAATAATATACTGTATAAATAAGTATTGATACTACAGGTATATAAGATATTTTTTGCAGCATAAGATTTTTCAAAAGTATTATGTATGTAATTTTGTTATGGCTCGGTAATATTAGGATGGTACATTTGATTATGGTGGTTTCTTTGTTGATTCTCAGAACAGGTGATTAATTTTTATACAGTGGCAGCTTTAGTGTTATTGACATTATACTCGTCTTTTTCCAGCTGACGGTAAAATGCTATGTCTTCAGCTTGATTACACCGCTATTATGCAGTTTTTGTAGCAAAATTTGTTGTTAATTATGAGAACTTATGAAGCAGAGACATGGTAATTTAGTATTTTTCCGTTAGTTATCGAGAAATCAGTTGCTGAGGGATTCAATTTACCGTCAGCTGAAATGAAACAGATACACGGTAATTTCATATTTTTCCGTTAGTTATCGAGAAATCAGTTGCTAAGGGATTCAATTTACCGTCAGCTGAAATGAAACCGAGTATAGTTTTTGTTGTTGTTGTTTTTCCCCAAGCTGCCTGGCCGAACAGCCCCAAGGCCCCGAGCAAGGCCAAGGCCATAACCGAGCGCCCCCACCGAGTATAGTAGAGTATATAGATAATAGTTTATTCTAGTGCATTGGGGTTTGTAATAGAGGATTAATATTATGAACGAGGTGTAACTTAATGTCTTGGCAGCCCCACTCCCACGAGGAAGCTGAGATGCGGACCAGCGTGGGTCTGGTGAAGGGACACGCGTATGGCATCACCGCCTGTCGCAAGATCAACATAGGCGATACAGGACTATTCTCCATCTTCAAGTAAGCATCCTGATACAGTTGATACCTTTTGGATTTTTTTTTTTTTTTGCAAGACGCCATAATTTCCGAGGTGGCCATGGAGTTTGTCACAAATTGCTAGGTCAAGTTGCCCAGGCTTGACATTTACCAATAACATTTTGACAGTGAGGATTTGATACCTGTAATTATATACTGTACTTGAATGGTTGTACAGTTTATTTCATTATATAGTATTAATGACTGATTTAGAACTACAGGTCTCCCTCACTATCCGATGCCTTGATTTACGATATTATTATTGGTTTTTAGGTGTTTGGGTTTGGCTTGGGCTTGTCCGAGAATGCATCCCCGTTTACGTCATTAAATTTAGGGTTTGCTATATGATTTTTCTATTTAAGATCGGGTTTTCAGGAACGTAACCCAAACATAAATCGAGGGAGACCTGTACTGTACATGGCATTACCTTATCTCTGTATGGTTCTTTATACTTTGCCTGTATGTCTGTATGTTGTATAATGCATGATTGAAAAGAGTGATCCTCTCTGGTAATTATGCATGGGCAGTAAGGAAGAAAAGCATACACACAATTGAACATACAGCGGCACATGTGGTGAAATGGATATAATAGAGTACTGTACAGTGCTTCATTGAGAGACAAAATTGGGTGTTTTTGGTTGAGAGATCATTTGGGTGTTGGTTGTGTTAATGTTGAGCTGCACAATAAAAAATTGAGGTGATATGGTTATATGATATGGATGGCTGTGCACAACTTGGCAAAGAGTACAATATTATGTAGGCTATGTGGTGTGGTTAACGTGACTCAACGGTGACACATGGAGTTCCCCCATTGGTTAACAAGACTTTCACCTGCAAGCATGTCTCAAGGCTTCTAAAAAGGGGGATAATGATGACAAAATCTTCTACAATAAAATGTGGTGCTTGTATTGCAAGTTATGATATATATTTATTAATTAATGTCGTTCTTTTTTTAAGAAATGGTTAAGAGGTTGTTCCTATATTTGTGCAGATGTCTACTCAGTAAAATATTGAAATATCAATATTCAATTATTGTTTACTAATATATTTTAATTGATTAGTTATTTGTGCACAATTTATCTATCTATCTGTCTATGTATTTGCTCAGATAGATAGATAGATAGATATAATAGGTTAATACACATTATCAAAATTGTGCACAAACCTATTCTGCTTATTAATAACTTTCTCTTCTGTTGACTTTCTTTTCTGTGCATTGACTTGTGTTTCCCAATCCAACTGTGCATTTTGACAACCCAAAAAACTTTTCAGAGCTCTTGGTAACGGGTTAATAATGTTAGGTGGATATTCACATAGCTAGGATAGATCAACAGCCAGTAAGTAAATTCTGCATATGAGATATAAAAAAAATATATATATAAAAAAAAAAAAAAAAAAAAAAAAATCCAACAGTAAAATTATGCTCCAAACCTGCCTTTTGTGAATAGGTAACAAAATACTGTGGCTCTACAACCAGGAGTGTGCCCATTAGGTATACCCAGACTTACTTTATAAACAGATGAATCATATCAAGACCACAACAATCACCTTTATATTGTTCATTCATACTGACTGATATATGTCTGTATTATCTATATTTTATTAATTTCACTACAACACCAAACACCTCCAATGAAATTAATGAATAAAAGACAGGCTCCAGCTAAGTGTACTTTAAATAAGAAAATAAGATATATACAGTACTGTAATAGTCTGAAACTATGACATTTTTGCTCAAATATATAATTATATCTTCCAAAAGTTAAAAGTTTTCAGATTATTTATTTAAGAGTTTCCTGATACAACTGTCAAAATATCTTGTATAAATTTATTGGAAAACAGATTGTATTTTGCAGATGTTCGTGTACATAATATTTACGGCAGTACCGGTATTTCTTACTGCTTGTAGGTATTTTCTACTTTTGCTTACCTTTCATGCTTGATGCCAGGTTCTTCATGACAGAAAGGTAAAATTCAATGAAAGGAGGCTGAGAAATCTTTTCCTGCACCTAGAGCTGGAATTTTGACCGTTAGAATACACAGGTACACGTTTTAGCATTTTATTTTGGCTATCATTAGACGATTGTATGCAGCTTAGGAAGGATTTGTGGGTATTAAAAGGGTTACTACTATCTCAATCAACCCTTTGTGCAGCTGTTTACTCAGTATAATATTGAAATATCAATATTCAATTATTGTTTACTAATATATTTTAATTTATTAGTCATTTGTGCACAATTTATCTATCTATCAGTCTATGTATTTGCTCAGATAGATAGATAGATAGATAGATAGAATAGGTTAATACACATTATCAAAATTGTGCACAAACCTATTCTGCTTATTAATAAATTTCTCTTCTGTTGACTCTCTTTTCTGTGCAGTCATATCCCCATTGATATTAACCTTATATACGTGCCTGATGGATGGCCGTACATCAAGAGGTAACGCCAGTGTTGTGTAGCTTGATTCTGTGTTCGATTAGTAGTAGTTGTTTACAAATAGTTTAACCAGACCAATGAGTCAGAAGAGACTCACACGGTTGGCCTGTGCTCGATCAGTTTACTGTACTGTACTGTACTTTGAATGTTTATAATACTTGGTAAGTCCTAATTGGTAAGATAGGTGGCAAGGGCCAGTTTTATGTGTTTTATGTGTTTATGTGTTAAAATACTGAGTAATTATAGGGAATAGGCTCGCACCCTTATTGTTCATGTTTTTTCCTCCAGATTTTGAGAAATTAGTGTTTTCATGGTCTTAGTTATAATTCCAATGTGGGATACACAATGGGTGCCCCCCCCTCACCCCCCCATGAATTATTGAAATCGTCATCTATGTTGCCAGCAGGGGGTAATTATCGATTATACTGCATAAAGAATACGTTGTGAACAGTGAGGATGTCCGAAAGAGCTCTGAGATTGATTAGAATGGGCGTTTTTTCTATTAATATCGTGTTTTATAAATGTGATCAAAATTATTCTCCCACAGTGGATTATACATGAGTACAGTATAAGGATTCCATAGATCTACATTGTCCCTAATAAATTATGTATAATAAGGCTGCGAGCCTATTCCCTATAATTATCAAATATTGTAGTGTATTACTAAAGCTAGTACTATACCCAGTTTCTTTTCAACTGACAGTAAATTGCAAAGTTCCCATCAAGATTTCTCGGATATGTGGAAGATTTTGAATTGAAAAATGGTGCCGATTTTATAAACGTGGTCTTGATATGATGCAGAGACATACTGGTTTCATATTTTTCCATTAAGTATCGAAAAATTAGCTGCTAAGGGATTCAATTTACCATCAGATGAAATGAAACAGTATAATATAGTTTGTTTAGGATCAATACTCTGGGAAAGTTTTTCATCAGTGTATTTGATCCATTGGAATTAATAGTGTTTTATGGGTAATATTTTAGCTACTGTAAAGCAATAACCATTTAGAACATTTATACCCCTTCAGAGAATGAGGCGTCTACCAATAGATAGTTAAATTGTTGTAGGATTCATTTGTTTATATGTTAGCCTATGTTGCAGTGGTCACTAAGAGTAGTTCATAGTCAGAATGTTATAGATATGATTCACTCACAGGACTTAGATATGTACCTTAGCATATGGCACACAAGTAAATTTAGCAGTGGAAGTTTTGCAATCTGTGTATTTTATGCTGAGAGTTATTGGGGAATTTTCAGATATCTATTTATGCTTAGATTGATTCTCTAAGATGATAGGTTACCACATTATTTTTTTGTTATCTTGATAGAGGTGAAAATAATTGGATATCAAGATTTCAGTACAGCTTAGTTCTGATTCAGATTCTGTGACTCTGAGGATATGGTAATGAAAATGATGGACTAAGCAACAATGAAATGTACAAATAATATTTTAATGGAAGAGTGAGTTTCTTTAGTAGAATGTAGTGTGGTAAATGGATTAAGAGAATTACAATTGTTATAATCATGAAACTGAGGGTATTGCTGTTTGCTGATGACACAGCGTTGGTGGCGGATTCTGAGGAGAAACTGCAGTGAGTAGTCAAAGAGTTTGGTGTGGTGTGTGGGAGGAGGAAGCTGAGAGGGAATGTTAGTAAAAGTAAAGTGATAGTGTGTAATAGAGGTGCTCGTAGGGTGAATCTAAATGTGCGGCTGAATGGGGAAATACTGGAGTGTTTCAAATATCTGGGAGGAGTGCAAGGACGTAGGTGTGGAAATGGAGGTAAAACATAGTATGTGAAGGAAACAAAGTTTTTGGAGCAATGGGAAGCATGTAGAAGGTGAGAAATCTTGGAATGAAAGCTTAAAGCGCAATGTATCAAGGGATAGTTGTACCAACAGTGATGTATGGGGCTGAGACATGGGCTCTGAAGGCAAAAGAGAGAAGAAAAATGGATGTGATGGAGATTAGCTGCTTGAGGAGTGTATGTGGAGTTACTCATAGCGACAGATTGAGGAATGAAAAGGTACATAGGAGATTGAGACAGCAGGAACTTTGTCGGCCAGAGTGGACAGAAGGGTGCTGTGCTGGTATGGACATGTTGAGCGAATGGGAGATGAAAGGCTTGCAAAGAGAGTATAAGAGTCAAATACAAGGGGAGGTAGAGGGGTAGGAAGACCTCCGTTGAGATGGAGAGATTGTGTAGTACTGTACAAGCGTTGGAAGATAGAGGAATGACTGTAGAACAGGCAAGAGAAGTGGTAATAAATAGAAATGAATGGAGAATGCTTGTGAATAGATGAGTGATAATGCGGTTGTTGGGAGAGGGGATCAGGCGCCAGATGGACTAGATAATAGTCCGTCAGGCGCCTGGCCCGGGGAGCCAGTATATATGAAGGGTCATGCCTGGGTTTACATACAGTACATACATACATACACAAATTTAATGACCGAGTGCTCCACATGAAGCGCGGTTCCGATATCACGTCCTAATGGTGGCGCTCCAGGCAGCCCCATGAAGAGCTGCCTCACTTGTCATGTTTTTTATTTAAAATCAGACTGCAAAGTCCGACCCCTAGAATTTCTTGGTCCGTCCCTTGGTGCAGCTCCCTCCACATTCATGAACTTGCATCTTTTCACCCAGCTTTGTTCATCCATCCTCTCTACATGTCTAAACCATCCAAGCCTGCTAGTACGCATCTCATCACTGATACTCTTGATACCTAACCTTCTCCTTAGCTCTTCACTTGATATCCTATCTTACAGTTTGGCTCCACACATCCATCTCACCATTCTCATCTAATTTTATTCCATTTTGTTGGTATCATCCGCTTTGACAGACCACGTTTCTGAAGCATATGTCATTGCGCTTCTAATGTATGAAGCGTATACCTTTCCCTTCAAGGGGAGAGGGAGTCTTCTCATAGTGAGTAGTGGCAAAAGTTCTGTAAACTTTTCACCTAGCCACATCTTCCCCAGCCACACTCTCGCTAGTTGCCTACGCGCGACAGCTACTTCAACTTCTGATCTCTAATACACCACAGCCAGATAATTTTTGAGGAAAAGAATATGTATGTTCGGATGTGGTAATGCTCTAGCAACACGCTGTTATTATTTTCATAATGTTTTGCAAGAGTCGCATTTGTGGCGGGAATTACACACCAGGGATGGGTCAACTCTAACTTATTATCTCGCTCCTTGGGTTAAGATATTAAAATTATCACAATTTGTACTGTAATCAAGATAGGAACTTGACAGTATCTCACCCAATTAAAAGAGGCAGAATATATTTGTGTACAGTAGTAGCTGGTAATGTAATATGTTAAATGTTTACAATTTTGATGCTTACAATCATAAGCTTGACCTTTATACGAATACCTTTTCTGTGTTGGATTTAATTCAACATTACACAGATAGTTATGATTTGCTACTTATTTCTTAAATTTGTTTATTAAGTGTATTAGATTATTACTTAATGTATAAGTATGAGTACAGGTAGATGTACTGTGCCCATACAAGTAGTATTGTATGTGTTTATATATTAAATAAGTATGATACTACCTACATGTATGACTATATTCATATACTGTATACAGTATATACCTCTACTGCAATTACCATACCCATGTGCTTTAGATTTTGTTGTAGAATTGAGAAGTACTGTACTATATGTTTTGCATACTTGAATGTTTGATTAGTAAATATATATTAATTTATTGATGTATTAGTATATCAACACAAGAATGTTGGGCCTCTGTATCGATTAGTAAATATATATTTATTTATTGATGTATTAGTATATCAACACAAGAATGTTGGGCCTCTGTATCGATTAGTAAATATATATTTATTTATTGATGTATTAGTATATCAACACAAGAATGTTGGGCCTCTGTATCGATTAGTAAATATATATTTATTTATTGATGTATTAGTATATCAACACAAGAATGTTGGGCCTCTGTATCGATTAGTAAATATATATTTATTTATTGATGTATTAGTACAGTATATCAACACAAGAATGTTGGGCCTCTGTATCAGAGGAAATGTAATACAATACTTACCATGTGACGCCTGCATGTCAAGGGGTGACTAAAAGGGACTTGTTGAGCCTTTGCAGGCAAACCGTTTCTGTGAGGGATTACTTTACTAAATTAGTCCTTCTCCCAAAACATCCACATATCTTGGTGACCCTAAGAACAGCGTAACTTATGACGCACACATGACATTCACTCCACACATAGAAAACAGAAATATTAACAACAGAGCCTTGCAAAACCTCAATGCCCTCAGAATCCTCACAGGCAAGAACTTTGGCCAGCAAAAGCCAACAAAAAGAATTTTATTTAGGAATCTCAACAGCTTAACTGAAATGCATGCTGAACATGGCAAACAAAACATAAACCAAAGTCTCAACACAAACAATAGCAAAATAGAATCTCAATTGTAAATAATTACAATTAATTTTTCACAAAAATAAAAGAAAAGAACAGAACAAGATTTTTTTAGGGAATTTGGGCCATCACCTGGCCACTGTCCATACATTACAATAGTATATCCACTAAGCACTATGCATCCCAATCTGAGTCACCCTGCACCTCAACCACAAACATGAAGAAACTACAAACCACTCAGAATAAAGTGCTCAAAATCATAATAGGCTGAACACAGACCATAAACACAAACCATATACATGCAGAAATACAGATCTTTCCCTTGAAGACTCATTTAGACATGATAGGAATACTGTACATCCATGCCACTCCCTAACACATCACCCACCCCTACCTCAAGACATGAAACAAACACCTGCCCAATAATACAACCATGTCTACATCAACATCCCACCCACTCAGAAACATGGGCCGTTAAAGTAGAGGATGTCAACAGAATGGAACGTAATGAGATGAGAATGGTGATATGGATGTGTGGGGCCAGGCTGCAGGATAGAATAACAAATGTTGAGCTGAGGAGACGTTTAGGTATAAATAGTATTAGCGAGGTGAGGCGTACAAGTAGACTGGGATGGTATGGTCATGTGGAGAGAATGGATGATCAAAATTGGGTGAAAAAGTGCAGGTCTGTGATTCTGGAGGGAGCTGCACCAAGGGGTGGACCGAGGAAGACCTGGAATCGCACTATACGTGCCGATCTCAAATCCAAAAACTTGACAAGTGAAGTAGCCCTTAACAGGGTTGCCTGGAACGCCGCCATTAGGACAAGAGACTGAAACTGCACGTATGTGTGGAGCACTCAGTCTTAAAATTTGATGTATGTTTGTTTATGTACGTACACCTCCAAATACCAACACATACAAGCATATACACATATACCTCACCAAACAAACCATCAACAATAGCCCACACAACACAGTCCATCTCCAAAGATTAATCTATCAGAAAACACACTTTCCAAAGAAACCTGAGTCACACTTGCACGCCTCAGGTCCGGCCATTACCCTTCATTACAAGATTACAAACAAAGACTAGATACATCTCAAAACCCTTCTTGTCCCCGCTGTCAACATCCAACCGACAACACAGAATACTTGCCCCATACAGACACAACTTCAACATCACCTCACTCAGAGATCTTTGGATCCACCCGAAAGAGGTGGCGGCCTACCTGGACACTGCGGGATTCCCATAAAGGATGACTTAGGGCTACAACAACAACAACAGGGCGTGGAGAGAAAGTGAGGTTTGTGTTGAGGTTGACCTCTTCAGAGGTTTTCATATGAAGATTCACTCTTAGTGGTGACACCAGGGGAAGGAACTCATTGACCCTCTCAAGTCAATCACATCAGCATGTGGTTGACTTAAGTTTACCTCATGTTAAGGTGACCATGTTACCTGATTAGGCAGGGATGTAAAAGAAGTAATATAATTTCCATATTGTGATAACCTTTAAGCCTCTTTTCTACAGTTCAGTATATCATTGCAGGGGTGCCCAGAAGGTGAGGATGGTACGGCTAAAGAACCCTTGGGGAGAGAAAGAATGGAGCGGTGCCTTCAGTGACGGGTGAGTCCTCACATCTTTTGTGATACTTTATGTGGGTTAAGACAATATCATAGTTAGGGATTCATAACTAAAGAGGTATCACATGGTCATATATTATTATTATTATTATTATTATTATTTCATTTATTTCATTTATTTATAGTACTTTTTTGCCAACGTGTTAACTTGTTTGGCATAGTGCTCGGCACATGTGTGGAAGCTAACTTTTGCGCACAGGTTTAACAGGTCTTGTCTTCCGTGATAACACAGTTTTTGACCTGGCTAATCACTTGGTACCATTAGTACAACTTTAACCCTGCTATTCTGAGAAATGGGAACACATCTGCTGGCTGTTGATAGTTTATATATTCCTCATCCTTATTATCTTTTTTATTTATATTAATAGTAATTACTATACTGTATGTATATTGCAGCATTGACTTGTGTTTCCCAATCCAACTGTGCATTGTGACAACCCCAAACAGTTTCCAGAGCTCTTGGTAACGGGTTAATAATGTTAGGTGGATATTCACATAGCTAGGATAGATCAACAGCCAGTAAGTAAATTTTGCATATGAGATATAAAAAAAAAATATATATATAAATAAACAAATAAAAAAAACAAAAATCCAACAGTAAAATTATGCTCCAAACCTGCCTTTTGTGAATAGGTAACAAAATACTGTGGCTCTACAACCAGGAGTGTGCCCATTAGGTATACCCAGACTTACTTGTATAAACATGGATAAATCATATCAAGACCACAACAATCACCATTTTATTGTTCATTCATACTGACTGATATATACCTAGTCATAATAGGACAGGCTCCAGCTAAGTGTACTTTAAATAAGAAAATTGTATGTATGTATGTATGTATGTATGTACAGGTATGTATGTATGTATATACTCAGGCACATACCCCATTGCTGGGGGTAGCCGACACAAGACGAGACAGAGCACGAACAGCTACAACATTTAAAGTTCCTATTCTCAGGGTCCGGGACCACTTTAGCGTTCCCTCGCCCCTTTCTCTGTTTCGTCGAGTAGGAGAATTATACAAGGGGAGGAAAATTCCTAGCCCCCTGCCCCCATAATAGATATATAATACAGTGAACCCTCAAATTACGCGGGGGATGCGTACTGTGCTGTCGGCGCTTAGCTTCATTTGCGCGTACTGTACATGGAAGTTAAATATAAATGGGAAAAATAGGTATTGGTCTGGCTCCGACCGAAAGTTGTACTATTTCTACCTTTCATCACCTAAAAATCACAATATATATAACATATTACTGTACAAAGATGTTTTTATAACCTAAACTACTGTACCACACAAAATACATTTAATGTATAAAAATAAGACACAAACGTAAATTAACTCACATTGGTAGTGGTTAAGCAACGCTGATGTTATGGATCTGCGCCATCGATCGATAGCACAGCACCCGAAACGGATCGACCGAAATAATAGGCCTAGTGGTAAAGTTTTGAGTCAAAAAGTAATACACCCTGTACAGTACTGTATATAGTTTCATACATATTATCAAGTGAGATAGTTCAATTGCTCATATACATATAGGATTAGCTTCACATAATTTAGCCAGGGGAGAGCAGTAAGCTTTGAAGCGACTTTCGAGAGAAGTATAAACAATCTCACGGTTCTCACCTTCAACTCCTGAACAGAAACAGATTTTCCATTTGCGATTTTGTTTGGTCAATAAATGATACATGCAATGAAAAACGAAGAACAGTCTTTTATTAGATTCATAATATCCTATTGTGCTTTATAGATACATAATAGTTTGATACTGGAGATGTGTCTCCCTCCACAGTCAACGGTGACGAAGTCGGAGTGCCCGGCGTCATGCTAATATGGCCGCCCGACACACTCGAACAGATACGAATCGACTCCCGCTCGGCGCGGAGGCGCGTACATTTGAATAATTGAGCGTATTTTTCGATTTTTTGCCTCAATTGTGGTTCAAGCGTAGCTTTAATTGTGCGTATTTTGAGGGTTCACTGTAGTCTGAAACTATGAGATTCTTGCTCTAAAACATATTACTTACGAAACTTTTCAGATTATATATTTAAGAGTTTCCTGATACAACTGTCAAAATATCTTGTGTAAATTTATTGGAAAACAGATTGTATTTTGCAGATATTCATGTACATAATATTTACGGCAGTACCGGTATTTCTTACTGCTTGTAGATATTTTCTACTTTTACTTACCTTTCATGCTTGATGGCAGGTTCTTCAAGACAGCAAGGTAAAATTCAATGAAAGGAGGCTGAGAAATGTTTTCCTGCACCTAGAGCTGGAATTTAGAATACACAGGCACCTTAACTAGAGAGCGTTTCACAGGTGTTGCTATGGCTCACAGTTTATTATATTGTTTGATGTTAATTGATATACTTTGCATCTTAACCAAGTAAGAAAATATTTCCCTGTTACAGCATGTAAATGTTATAATGTGTTAAGTGCCATAGTAATTGACCACTTGCGTGTTTTGGGCTACAAGGAAGTCATGCTGTAGATAATATTTTCATGTTTGTTTTCACCAACCCACCAATTAATTTACAAATATACCTAACTAATGAAATCAATGAAAGTAATGAATACATGTGGTACGCCAAGGACTCGAACCTAGGATACTCGCACCAAAATTCCGCGCACTAAGCATTACACTATCAAGACAGTTAGCAGAAATACAAAAAGAATAATGGAGGCAATTCATTTGTGGCCATCCTCTCGGGGATTAACGGGTCTTTCAATAGATACAAAGATAGACAAGAGTATTTGAGTTTTGCCTTTAGTGGAAAATATGTTGATTATTATTTAACGTACTCTGGTGTCTATTTCAAAATATGTTATTTTAGTTTGTTTTAAGGTGTATTACCTCTGGCTACAACTTAAAACTTCCTTTTAGACCTAAACTGACAATTATTTAATTAATTGCAGCAGTAATTTGGTGTGTAGCAGATGATGATAGTATAAATCATCAATGGAATTCAAATTAATTATGAATTTATCATTATAATCTTGGTTACTCCTGCACAGGTGTTTTGCAATGAAAAAATAGACTGTGCCATCCACAATTTGGCCTTATTGCTTTCATAGACCTTGGTGATTTGCAGTTTAGTTTAATTGTATGTGGGAAGGTACTCTGCTAAGATTATACAGATGCTATATTGTGATAAGTTTCTTTAGGGCTTCTTGAGTTTTAGTGTTTCAAATCTTATGCAGTTATTTGTAGCTTCTGTGGATGGCTCAGTTTACATTTACTCTACCATGTTATTGCTTTAATATACAATCGCGCTAATAAGTGATGTCTCGGCACCAAATATGTTTTGATCAATAATTGGTATCGGCAATATCTAAGCTTCATTTCTGCATATCGAGTGAAATATATAAACATGTTCCTAGACTTACCCACCCTATTCAACATCTGACAGACATTAATATTATGTTTTCAACACCAACCAACTTCGTATCTAAACTCAATTAATGAAATCAACAAATACATGTGGCACTCCGAGGACTCGAACCCAGGATACTCACATCTAGCACAAAGTGAGCCAAACGTATTGACAGCTGAGACATGACTTATTAGCGTAACCGTACTGTACTCAAAACTACAAAGTATGAAGATGTGATGGGTGTTGACAGTGTAAGGATTACTATTTACAGTCCTGAGAGCAGTGGGTTTGTGTATTCTACCTCGCAACTGACCAAAATGTACTCCAGGTGAATACAGTACTGTCGGTAGTGTGATGATATGATGTAGCCTTGTGAGTATTTTGCACAGTTAGCTCTTCCTAGCCAACTTATGATAATACAGTGCTGTATAGTCAGACTTAAGGGAGCCCACCTCATTTTTGGGTTCTCTCTCTCCCTCTTTCTCTGGGTTGTATTCATTCGGCCCCATTCAGCCTACTGTTTTAAGACTTTATCCTCATCCAGGTGTCAATTTTTTCCTGGCGAGCGATAGCGAGCCAGCATATTATTGATAATGTTTTTTGTCAACAGGCTAATTTTGTAAATTTTTCGATGGAAAAATTTCTCCATATAATGATGGCTCGCTATCGCTCGCCAGGAATAAATCGACACCTATATGGGGATAAACGTCTTAAAAAACAGTAGGCTGAATGGGGCCGAATGGATACAAGCCAGAGAAAGAGAGCAAAAGGAGAGAAAAGGCAGGTGACCCCCTTAAAAAGAAGTTTGATAACCATTTCTCTCATACATTGAATCCAAAATACTTACAGGTATTAATTTATAGTTGAATGGACTGCAGTTCAAGAATTTGTATCCTTCTTTTAAAACACTGATGTTGCTGAACCCTATAAGAATGCTGTGAATAACTTTATGATAAAAACTCACATGCTATGCTTTGAAAATAATGTGACCGATCCATAATATTCGACAAGTGAAAATACCGGGAGACAGAAAACATCTTGAGTTCTTCAGCCGTGTATCCCTTAACCCATACTTTACCGGCGACGTCTTTTACATTATATTCCTACTATATTTAGACGATTTTGTGCAGTTTAAGAAGGATGTGTGGTAGTAAAAACGGTTAAATGAGATAGTTCGAAGCCTATTTATTACAGGAGGACCTTTATAAACTGAATAAAATTGTTTAATAGTTACCAGAATATAATTGAAAGAACGGCTCCGGTACTGTACGGGTTAATGATAGAGGATGAAGAACTTGAGCTCTCTTCTGTGTATTCTCTTTCACTTAATTTACTCACTTTGAAAATAAGTTTTATTAAAATAACTAATTGTTAGTGAATTGATGTATATCTGGCTGTAGCAGCCTATAGTCTATTTGCTGTAAGTAGGCGAGAAATCATGACCTCTATCCTCTGTAACTCAAAAAGGGCTTGAGCAAATGGGCTGTAATTTTTCACACCTATTCCCTGGCTGACTCTTCCCAAATGGTAGAAATATTAGCTCGATTACTCTAGTCGTGTTTTAGTTACAGAGGTTAGAGGTGATGATTTTTGGCCTACTTACAGCGAATAGACTATAGCTACTATCCTGATGGCTGCTTTTTACACATAGGATTTATTGTGTGCAGTAGTAATAGTAGTAGTAGTATAGTAGTAGTATTAAGGCAGGGTCACATGGGTAACTTTAAAACAAATTCTAATCTACATTCTGGCTATCAATTTAAAAGTAAAATTCGCTGATATTTCCTTTATTTAATTGATTTTTCTTGAATCATCATTAATTCCTGGTACTAACTTAATACTGTACTAGATTAAATTAATTGACCTGTATATGAAATTTAAGTGTTTTATCCAAGAATCACAAGCCAAACCTGGATAAAAGTTAGTAAAAATACAGTAGATATAAATTGCCTGTGCGTCAATCCTTCACCTTCTGTAGTCCCACTTCTCTGTTGGCTTCATTCCTGCACTCCTTTACACTCGAGAAAAAAACAATCTATACACTAACTCTCTAAACATTCTGGAAGTGGGTCGAAATCTTGTGATAATACCTCACAGATGTATGTTTCACCCGATTAATACCGTTCACACAAGATTACATATAGCTCACCAGTGTAAAGATTGTTTTTTCCTCGAGTGTACATATACCCTATTTTTACTTGGTTAGGCCACTTATTGAACACTTTGACCTAATATGTATTAATAGATTTAATTGTACTATATTACAGCTTATTGTGCTTGATATCCTGTACTCTCTTTTTATTGGTTAAGCAACTTATTAAACAATTGGACTTAACATGTATTACTAAATTTAATTTGTACTATATTACAGCTTATTCTGCTTGATAACAATAAATGTCTTGCTTATATTGACAGTTATAAATATAAAAAAAATCCAATCTTTGTCATTAAAGGCTTACTGTTCAATAAGCGCAATGTTATACTGTATTGTCAAGCAATTACTATTGTATATACAAGACTGTTTGATTATAATTATGGTGTAAAATATCTTTAATTAGTTATTAATTAATATCTTCTTCAACTCCTGAAAGTACAGTATTATTCTTTGTTTTGATCCACTAAATAATTTAGAGATACTATAGTGTATTTGTAAATAATTTTAGCTGAGTATCTGAATATTATGAACAAATATATTTTGTTTTAGCTTACTGGTTATTTGTACAGAACTTATGAGCTTAAGCTTAATATGTCTTATTTTAAAACAGTGTACAAATTACAGTAATTTGCTCTTTACTGGCCAGGGATATTTCTATCAGTTAGAAATATTATGCATTTCTATCAAGCAATTATACTCCTGGAGTATCCTGTGGGACATTGATAGGATGCTTGGCTCAAAACCAAGAGAATCTAGGTCTGATTCTCAGGCAAGAATAGACAAATAGGCAAGTATTTAATACTCATGGCCTCTGTTCACCTAGCATTAAATAGGAACCTGTAGTGAGCAGACTTTTGTGATGTCCCATCTTGGGGTAATAAGCTGTTCTGAGCACTAGTGACTTCCTCTGGAAGAAAACTCAGAGATAATTATCCTCTTATATTTGTTTTACATAACCTTTGAAATATTCCTACAAGTTTGTTGACATAATCCTTGTGTGATGTAGTTAGCACCTGCACTAGTTCTGTATTTTATTTTACTCTGTATTGTTGTTACTGTACCTTACTCTGTTTTGTTGTGTCTCACAGTATTTTATGTTGTATAATATAATTTGATATCCAAGCATTAGCATGAGGTTTGTTTGTTTGTTAACACAGTTTTAGTATCAGTTAATGGTAAGCTTGATGTTAACCAAATAATATTAACTATAAAGATATTTTATTACAACCGTCACATTTTCAGAGTTACGGCTTGGAAGACAGCTCAGTATTTGTGTTTACCTTATTACAATGATGTAGCTAAATTGTAAGGGTTTTATACAATTAAAAGTGAAGACTAATTATTTAATATTGTACTGTTGAACAGATCACCAGAATGGTCCAAAGTGTCGGCATCAGAGCGTCAAAGATTAGGACTCACCTTTGAAGATGATGGCGAATTTTGGTAAGTAGGCCTATGAATTTCAAGTTGACCACTGAATCCGGCAAACCAACCAGAACATGCTTCTTCCAATGGAAATGTAGAACAGTTGTACAGAAGACAACAAATATATATACTGTATACTGTATAAACTTGAGGAATATTTAATACTTTACCGTATACTGTATTACTAAATTTAGCTTGTATTATTAGAGTACAGTAATGTATTGTAAATATTTTCCTTCAATTACTGCATATTTATGCTTCAATTATACAGTAGTGTAGTTATTTAAATAATTTATATATTTTTTGATTATGTGATGATATTTAAATAAATACAGACTTATCAATGGTATAACTAATATGACTTCCTTTGATGTTAAATTCAGGATGACATTTGAGGACTTCCTGGAGCACTTCACGGACCTCTCTATTTGCTTCCTGATCAACACCAAAGTCCTGAGCTTCAGCAAGACTTGGCACGAAACTTCCTTCTTTGATGCCTGGACCATCGGTGTGCGTGGCCATAACTCAGACCGTGCCGGAGGCTGTCCCAATCACAAGGACACGTTTCTACGCAACCCTCAGTACAGGTTAGAATAATTTCCTCCTTAGGCCTACTCAGTTTCCCATTTTTTTTTTTTTTTTTTTTTTTTTTTTGCTAGATTACAGGTCTCCCTCACTATCCGATACCCTAATTTACGATATTGTTATAGGTTTTAAGGTGTTTGGGTTTATGTTTTGGCTGGTCCCAGAACGCATCCCCATTTACCCCATTAACCCTTCTTGCCCGGGCTCGCCATCCTAAGGACATTATTGAGATCCGGGCGATCTGGCCGAAAAATGTCGTAATAGGCTAGCCGTATCTTTGTTATTTTAACTGCTAGAGAATTCGCACACATCTCAAAACTTAGTCCTGTTTCATATCTGTAAAGTGGTGTTGAGTAGAGCTCTTTAGGTCAACTGGTTCAGTTGTGATGACGATTTCCGTGGAGAGAGATTCGATGCGATGTTAGTAATATCGGACATTTGCCGACACTAATCTCATCATAGCATACAACAATAACATTGATCCGACGTCTCCTTCTTGTTTTCGGAGGTGCGGTGTCGCAAAGACAGGCTTTGTTTACATGCGTCGGACGCACGGCTTTCAAAACACGCTTAATAGGCTTTCAAGCTTACGGATTTTAAAATGACACCCGGGCTCCTGCCCATCTATGCGGTGTAATTTTAAAATGACAACCGGGTAGGAAGGGTTAATTTTAGGGCTCGCTATAAGATTTTTCTATCTACGATCGGGTTTTAAGGAATGTAATCTAATTGTAAATCGAGGGAGACCTGTATGTTGAATTGATAGTTGTATTTGAGTTTATTAATAAACCAATAGGTGTGACAGGAGTACAGGGCATAGTACTGCCTAGCTGCTGAGCTGTTGTAGTTACCGGTATACTTTATAATTGAGATTTTTATTTCAATACCTTGTGTTATGAATTCTCTTATTTGAATTGTCGGGCATAAGAATCGTAAGTTTGATTACCATACAAGCATTCTTTTAACATAATTGTCCCTCTTAGCCATGCAGTTGAGTGGATCTAGTTTAATGGAACATTTATCAAGTTGCTTCAGGGAGATAAACAGAGGTTGAACTTCTCCCCTGCCTTTACAACTTCCTTAGACACTCTCATAAAGCAGTAGGGACCATGTAGTAAAGTATGATCATTATAGGTATGGTATGTAGAGCGATGCCGGTCCTTAGTGATCTTGGCCCCGTTCAATGTTCTTTCCTCTCACTAAAACATTACACTTTCCATAATGCAGTTGGGTCTGAGTACATGATTAGATTGATATCCAAAATTCGAAAATGGATATTAACCGTGATCGTGTACTCAACCTTTTAAAAAACAAAAATAACTGTGTTGGTGGTGTAATGGTTTAGGTTCTTATGTTCTGGGTGTGGTGTCCCGAGTTCGAATCCCAGGAGGACCATTTGCTTTAATTAGTTTATTCAAGTACATTAGGGTTTGTAATTGATGATTAATGTTAAGAATGGGATGTTACTTATTAATCCAACATTTTCTTGCAGGTTTGACATCAAGGAGGAAAATGATGATGTTGTGTTCCAGCTGATGCAGAAGGATACTAGGGACCGTAAACAGGAAGGAATACAGAACCTGGTCATTGGCTTCCATATAATGAAGGTTGTATTATCAGAAGCTTCATAACAGTTTTAGTTTTACAGTATGTATGTATGTATGTATGTATCTATGTACAGTACTCAGGTCCATTCCCCATATTTTTTTGTATGTTTTTCTTTTCTGGGGGTGGCCGACTCGAGACAGAGCCTGAATAGGGATAACACAACACAACAGAAAATAATGAACACACAAAAACAAAACACAAATTCACACACATCTAGGTCACCCAGGAGAAAACCTAAAGACCAGGGATCACCAAAGTTTACAGTACAATTATGTTATGCCTGTTGGTCCACATGTTAATTTTTTCCCACTTCACCTTGAAGGGAAGGTGTTTATCTTGTGTGTTAGGAGTGCGATAACTTATGCCTCAGAGACGTGGCCAGTTAAAGCGTAGGATATCAATAGAATGGAACAGAATGAGAAGAGAATGGTGAGATGGATATGTGGGGTTAACCTCGGGGATGGGGTCGCGATACAGGCTTAGCATTTATTTTTATCCTATTCTAAACTTACCTTAATATTAACCTTAGAAAATTACCAAAACTGGGACGACACAACAAATATAACAAAGAGCCCTTCTGCCAACAGGTTGAGGAGAACCGTAAGTACCGCGTTCACCGGATCCACGAGAGTGTAGCCACCTCAGACTACATTCGCACCCGAGCCATCTTCCTCCGAGAGCAGCTCAAGCAAGGGCGCTACGTCCTTATACCTACTTCCTTTAAGCCAGATGATACGGGGGAGTTCCTCTTTAGAATGTTCACTTCAAAGGATCCGGATGCCAAGTGAGTAGATTCATTAGAGATGGAACCTAACTGTAGTCCCTCTAGGAAAGATCATATTACCACTTTTGCTAAAACAGCTACTTCTTTCGAAAGGGTAGAGTGAAAAGCATTTTGTCTTATTAATTCACCTCCTCTTACTAATTTCCTACAATCTCTCTAGACGCTCCAATGTCGCATCTCTCTCACTCTTCTACCGCTGTTACAATAATCAATATTCTTCAGAGCTTTCTCAGTGTATACCTCCTCCCTTCCAACGTTTTGATGTAGAGTACAGTATAAGTGTTGGAAGCCTGACCACCTGATTTGGTTTTGAAGACCGGGCGACACCGCAGTGAGTGTGCCTTGAGCGACCCAGTGTGATAGTTTTAGGTGTATACTGTAATGCGTCGTACCGGCCAAAGCTGGTGTTGGGGTCATAAGGGAAAGTGTATGTTGCCCTCAGTATTAGGTGCCTGAGTCTGAGCCGGCCTAGAGGCAAGGTCACAGCCACCCAATTGAGGGACCCAATTTGGGAATCTCATTTTTACGGGTAATAGTCGTTGAGTGTAACACAGCATATGCAGGAATATGCAAGAAAGATAAATACGATCATTGTCTTTGTTGAACCTATTAAATGCGATAAGTCTCATAAGAGACTCTCCTGGTGAAATGTGATAGGCCTCACATGAGCAAAATATTCAAACACCAAAACCGAGGTAAAGGCAGTATACGTATGAACATTGGTTGACAAGTAGGTTAAGTGGCGACTTTGGATATCAAACATCAAAATGCACTTACACCTCACATACACATTTACACACCCTCACCCTCCTCAACCCTTATTATTGTGGAAGCGGTGGCAGGGCTCTGAGATCGTCACTCAACCCCAGATATATTATATATAGTATATACAGTAGGTATACCAGAGAGTGAAAGAAAGGAGGGCCCTAGAGCAAGCATGACTGCTGCAAAAACAAAGGAAGGCAGGGAGGTAAAATTCCTCCCTCCCTTCCACACGCATATTTAATTCCTGACTTATTCATGTGGTTCATCCTTTCTCTACACCTAATTTTTGGATCCATATTTTTCAAATATGCCTTCATGTGCTTTGTGGTGAAATAGTATTGGTATACTGTATATGGGAGATACAAGGGATATTACGTAATTCCTCCCCTGCCTCCTTCCATCTGACTGTCAGCTGATGGGGCAATAATGTACCATCCTGGAGGACTAATAATCATCATTCTAAGCTAAGAGACATTGTTTGTACAGTAGTATTATTCAACCCTTTATCTATTTCCTCCTCCATTTATACTTGCAAACCATAATAAGTATGAACCCAAGATTAAATGTTTTAGCCTTATGAGGACCCTGGTCCAATAGGCTGTAGGATTTTTTTTTTTTTTTTTTAATTTATTGTATCTTTGAACTTTTAGAGCCACTCTGAAGAATTAGGGCTATTATATAGCACTGTATTATCTCTTTGGGTTTGATATAGGTTCAGATGAGTACACATTTTTTTTTCCCCCCCCCCCTGACGCCGTGATTCCTGAGAAGGAGTGTCACGAATCACTAGGTTAAGTTGCCCGAGCTTGACATCTACCAATAACATTTTGGCAGTGCGGCCTCGATCCGCCAACCCTTTGATCAGCAGCGGATGCTCTACTGACTATGGCTCATGAATGTGCATTTGTATAAAGTGATATAATATAATATTAATGATCTTCCTCTACAGGGAGCTGACTAAAGACCAGCCGAAGGTGGCCTGGTATTCCTGCATCAAGAAACCTGTCATGGTTACCACAATTACAGTCAAGTGTGCCTCAAACCTGGAGAAGCAGTCATCATTTGGAGGTGAGGAGCTTTCTTTTGGTATTTTGTGTATTGGATAGCTTTGACATGTTGAAAGCGTGTGTAGCAATTTCATTTACAGTATTTATTCTAGTGGGTGCCATTGGAGTTTTTTATATTCTGTTACTGGGAGCTTGAGATATTTCTTAGTTGATTGTTAACATAAATATCCTATGGAATAATGTTAATGATTACTGACGGTGCAGAAGGTACAGTAGTTCAATAGCAAGGGTCTGTAATGAGGGAAAGAAGTTTCATGAATTGCTGCCCTTAATGCTTTTAATGTGAGATGTAGGGTGCTTTATGATTGTGAAACATGTACCGGTACAGCCTTCTAAAATGGTGATTATTTGGATGATGGTAAATGGTGTCTTATAATATGAACAGTTAATATTTTCATGTGCTCACTACCTCAATATTTGAATAACGTGTTTCTACGGGTGTCACTATTTATAACAAGTAATGTTTGGTATGATGATAAATCCAGGAATTCATTATGAAATAACTGTAAAGGTATAGTACAGAAATAAAGATATCAACGACCAGTAGTTTTACATTTTAATTAGGAAAAATGGTCATGATTAGAGACTACAAATAAGTCGTATCAAGTGTGTTTAATAATGACAAGACATTAGCATGAATATCCTACCACCTAGTCATAGATTTAGCTCTACAATAATTTTCTTAATACAAGCTTGTTACACTTATGAACTATATACTGTATATATATATATATATATATGCAATCTTGATTTAATGTTACAAATACGTCATGTCTTCCTCATTTGATTCTACTACCAGCTTGTTATAGTTTTAAGTTGTGAGTTTTGGTTGCCAGATAACTCAACCAGTAGACCCTTTTATACCAGTAGCCTACATCTCAACCTGTGCCAACTTAACCAGGACCAACTAAATTAGTCCCAACCAATAGTCCTAACCTTACTCTATAATACAGGTCTCCCTCGATTTACCATTGGGTTACGTTCCTGAGAACCCGATCTTGAATAGTAAAATTGTATAGCAAACCCTAAAATTAATGGGGTAAATGGGGATGCGTTCTCAGAGCAGCCAAAACCCAAACCCAAACACATAAAAAACCCTACAATAATATCGTAAATCAGGGCATCGGATAGCGAGGGAGACCGGTAACATAACATAACAGTATTGGCGGGTGCCCAACCCCGAAACGGCGGGTGCCCAACCCCGAAAAGGGTTGAAATAGGGGAGCTATCCCCCCGCCAAAGGCGGCTTTCTAGGGCCTTTCCTAGCTGATGCTGAGAGGATTGGGTTCTAGTCATGTGGTGATGGGCTGGTCTATCAGAGTGAGAACTGAGCAATCTCTGCCATACCCATAGCTTACTCTGACTGTTCCTTTTACTTATATATTTTCTAGATCTCAAGTGACGGCGTCTCTAACGTGGATTGACCTCCCAATCTACCAAGATTGGAAGCCAAAGCGTCACATTTTTCCCTTGCCCCTCAACTTTCTCTTCATAATTGCTGAGGGACACAGGGCCCTGGGTGGGGCTTTGGTTTCCCGGGCATTTCCGCACCCTCCTCAGCTCCCCGCCATGGAGTGGCTTCGGTCACCCAGGCTTTATTGTGGTCGGCGGGGAGGGTTCTGTGGGGGCGCTCAGTTATGGCCTTGGCCTTGCTCGGGGCCTTGGGGCTGTTCGGCCAGGCAGCTTGGGGAACAACAACAACAACAACAACAGTATTGGTTGAGGGCTACGGGTTGAGATGGTGTACGGGTTGAGTTATCCGGTGACCATGAGTTTTGAATGATCCAAGCCGTCTTCTCTCACTGCATGCTGGCTAGAATGGGTGAATCAGGCTGACATGCTCTATAACAGCACTGTGCGTAAAGGCCGAAAGCTACCAAGGCGGATAGTAGTACCAGATATTTACAATAACAAGCCAGGTTTGAGTTATTATACAGATCTACTAATCATTCTAGCACATTATCCATCCAATAATTGTACAATACTCATTTCACTGGCCTTCATTCATGTGTATAAGAGTAATGCTTTACCCTTTGATTCCGAGATATCCTTCCTAAGCTGAATCAAGTCGTGTGATAGTAGCTAAGCAAAATATATAATTACCTTCGGATTGAAGGGGTTAATGAAGGTAAAATATTAACCCTTTGTCTCCGAGATGTCCTCCTAATCTTAATATAATTCCTTGGAAGAAGCTACAGTAGAATATATCAGTAAGGTGATCGGATTGAAAGGGTTAGAATGTATAGATCACTTCCTAAGCTATAGTCTATGGCAATTTATCACCACCATTTTTATTTTATGCTCCCACTGCTATGTTGGCAAGTAAAATTACCCTCAGTAGTCTCGACTCGCTGTCAAAACTTTAACTTTTATTTCCATCTGTTTATTCACCCCTTGGGGTAAGGGGGCCTTCACATTTAGTAGAGGAAAATTAATATGCCCCACCTACCCTACTGCATGTTGTACAAGGCGACTGAAAGAGGGGATGTTATACTGCATATAAATTAATATGCCCCACCTACCCTACTGCATGTTGTACAAGGCGACTGAAAGAGGGGATGTTATACTGCATATTTTTTATTTTTTCCTATGTGATTGAGGGAGGCAAAAGGCATTACTGCCTATAGCGAGTGCCTCCCCCATAGTTGAAAGAGTGACAGGGCCAAAATCAAGGGACGTTCGAGCCAAAATGCCTGGACACACGGAGTTTGAAGCAATTTAAGTCATAGGAAGAGGGAAAGACTGATTCTGGGGGAGAGTTCCAGAGCTCAGCTGTTGAGTAGAAGAAAGTTTGAGAGTAACGTTTCACTCTTGGGTTGGAGAGTTGCACAGAGTAGGGGTGGGATTGAGTTGCAAGACGGGTACTACGTGCCCTACGTAAAGGAGGTGGTATGCACTGGGATAGCTCTGAGGAACACTGATTATTATAGTAGCGATAGAATAGCGAGAGAGATGCAACATTGCGGCGGAGAGAGAGAGACTGCAGAGAGTTGGTGAGTGGACGGGAGTTAATGATACGAAAGGCATTCCTTTCAACTTTGTCTAGGAGAGCGGTGTGAGAGGAACCTCCCCAGACATGTGAACAATACTCAATACAAGGGCGCACTATGCCCCTGTACAGAGCAAGAAGCTGTGCAGGGGAAAAGAACCCCCTAAGGCGGTTGAGCACACCGAGCTTCTGGGAGTCTGCCTTAGCAAGACTGGTAATATGGTCCTTCCAAATGAGAGCAGAAGAAAAAGAGACACCAAGAATATTGAGAGAAGATGAAGGGTTGATTTTTGTATTGTTGAAGAATAAGGGATAGTCCGCTGGGAGATCCTGACGGGTAGATAGATGGAGAAATTGGGTTTTGGAAGCATTAAAGTTAACAAGGTTTTCTCTGCCCCAATTGGAAATAGTATTTAGATCAGAATTTAAGAGTTCTATGGCTTCATTACGTTTGTCGTTGAGGAATTGCTGGCTGGGGCGTTCTGAAAAACTAATGGAGTAGTGTAAGGTTGAGTCGTCTGCGTATGAATGGATGGGAATTAAGGTACAGTTAAGGAGATCATTTATAAATATTAGAAAGAGAATAGGAGATAGGACAGAGCCCTGAGGAACACCGGAGTTTATAGGGTGAGGAAGTGAACAATGGCCGTCCACAACCGCGGCTATGGAACGGCCGGAAAGGAAATTAGAGACAAAGGCACAGATGGAGGGATAGAAACCGAAGGAGGGTAGTTTAGAAATTAAAGATTTATGCCAGACTCTATCGAAGGCTTTCGATATGTTTAGTGCAATAGAAAAAGTCTCACCGAAGTCCCGAAAGGAGGATGACCAAGAGTTAGTAAGATATGAAAGAAGATCACCAGTAGAGCGACCCTTAAGGTAGCCATACTGGCGATCTGAGAGCAGATTATGAGAAGAGAAATGCTTAAGAAATTTGGAAGCAAGAATAATTTCAAAAACTTTAGAAAGACAAGAGATGAGAGCAATTGGACGATAGTTGGAGGGTTGAGAGCGGTCACCCTTCTTTGGGACAGGTTGAATGTGAGCAAACTTCCAGCATGAAGGGAAGACGTTAGAGGATAGACAGAGACGAAAGAGTTTGCCTAGGCAGGGAGTCAGCACGGAAGCACAGTTTTTGAGAACAACAGGAGGAACACCGTCCGGACCGTACGCCTTATTAGTGTAAGCCCAGAGAGGGTAGAAAGTACATCTTTAGAAGAGATTAGGATATTAGGCATAAGTAAGAGAGAGGAGGGCGGAGAGGGAGGAATAGCACCGGAATCATCCAAGGTGGAGTTTCTAGCAAAAGTTTGAGCGAAGAGTTTAGCTTTGTCAGAGGAAGAAGTGATGGTTGTGCCATCAGAGTGGGAAAGGGGAGGGAAAGACGAGGAAGAGAAATTGTTGGAGAGGTTTTTGGCTAGATGCCAGAAAGCTTGGGAAGAGCTAGAGTTGGATAGTTCAGTGCATTTATTATTGATGAAAGAGTGTTTGGCAAGTCGAAGAACAGATTTGGCTTGATTCCGGGCAGAAACATAGGAAGAATGAGAGTCTTAAGTTTTAAGGCGTCGGTACCGTTTGAATGCTTCCTCCTTATTGCGGACAGCAGTAGAACAGGCGTGAGTAAACCAAGATTTTTTAGCATTAGTCTGAGAGAAGGAGAATGGAATGTATGCTTCCATGCCCGATAGGATTACCTCGGTAATGCGTTCAGCACTCTCCGAGGGTCCCCGGCCACGGAAGCAGAAATCATTCCATGGGAAATCAAAGAAGTACTGCCGGAGAGCCTCCCAGTCGGCAGCGCCAAAGTGCCACAAGCGCCGCCGGCTAGGAGGATCGGGTGGCCGTACTGGAGAGATAGGACAAGTGACAGATAAGTTTATGGTCGGAGGAGCCCAGAGGAGAAAAAAGATCGACAGTATAAGAAGAAGGGTTAGAAGTTAGAAACAAGTCAAGAATGTTGGGCCGATCTCCGATGCGATCCGGGATACGGGTGGGTTGCTGAACTAACTGCTCTAGGTCATTTATGATAGAAAAGACGTAGGCTTGTTCACCAGGTGGATCAGTAGTGTGAGAGGAGAGCCATTGGCGGTGGTGAACGTTGAAATCTCCTAAGATGGAGATTTCTGAGAAAGGAGAAATGGATAGAACGTGTTCCACTGTAGAGTTTAGATAGTCAAAGAATTTGGGAAAGTTGGTAGAGTTAGGGGAAAGATAGACAGCACAGAAATATTTAGTAAGAGAATGACAGGAAAGTTTGAGCCATAAAGTTGAGAATTCAGAGGAGTCGAAATCGGGAACACGAGAGCAAGTGAGTTTGTTGTGCACATATGCACAACATCCGCCTTTGGCTTTGAAACTAGGATAGAGAAAGTAGGAGGATACAGAGAAGGGGCTGCTGGATGTTGCTACAGACACCTGAGTTTCGGTGAGGAAGAGAAGATCAGGTTTGTAGGAGGAGAGATGGTGCTCAACAGAGTGAAAGTTAGAGGAAAGTCCGCGAATGTTGCAGAAATTAATAGAAAGAGTAACAGGCCGAGGTCCAGGTAATTGTGTGGGGTCGTCAGGGGATGGTCGGTTGGGTGTGGGGGCATTTATGGTCCCCCCCCCCTGGGGACTCCGAGGCTGGGCTAGAATTCATAATTTATTTTTTTTTAAATCTTGGTGTGGAGGAATGAAGTGTGGTGTGCATGTTTAGTGTAGTGAAGTGGATAGGAGTAGGAGGTGTTTGTGAGAGCTAGCTGGATTGCTCTCAGTGTAAATGAGGCACAAAGAAAATCAGTAAGAGAGGCCAAGCAAATGAAACAGGAGTTCCAGCGACTCTTTATCACATGCCTATAACCTCACCTGGGTCTAGCCCTGATCGATTGGTGCCTACAATCTCCCCACAATATGCTTTTGTACTCGGCTATATTGTATAATGCACAATACTGACAGCTTCATTATATTGATTATTAATTAGTAGTTTAATGTATGTGTTCTATGATAGTGCTTGGCTGGATTACAGAAGGACAAATATTTAGTGAGCATGACTTGAGCTAGAAAATGTTTTATTAATTACGCTGCATACTTTGTCTTATTAATTTGCTGTATACCATTTTGGCATGAGCTTATAGCTTAATGCAGTAGTACTGTACTGTACTTCATAATTAGATGTATTATATGCTGTACAAACATTCCTCATTCTATACACATGTCACATTCATGCATGCTACTCCACGTATCTGTAAGGACTCCGCCACGTAAGTAAGTCTCACTTATTTTCATACTCACTGTTTTTTACTTTTAACCAGTCTTTCATGCTTAGCACTAATATATTTTTTCCTTTTAGCCATTTTTAATATGTCTTTTTATATTGAATATATTTTTATCCATCTCAAAAGGTTTGGTACCTATGACATCTCATTCATTTTTTATATGTACATGTTGCAAATTTATACAGAAACTGTAGTATGCACTGTGTAACATGGACATACAGTCTATATATATATATTATAGTTGCCTATATTTTATGTATTTTTTGAGTAGTATTAATGTAGTGGCTTTTAAATTATTTTAGTTTATATTAAGTTTTCCAGCCAACTATTCATTTTGACCATACTTTACCTACCGGTATATCCATTTTACATTACAGTACACTGATTTCAGACATGACTGATGATAAAGTGTAAAAAATAATATGCAAATATAGTTGTAGTACATTATTTCTGTATAATAGTTTTAACTGACCAAAAATGTCATATTGGTGGCTAATTACAGTACAGTACAGTGTTTACGTGCAATATCTCAGACATAAGATTACTCTGCTGCTTTTATTTTATTGAACATACCTCTGACCACCCCAGGAGAGGCTGACTCGTACTGCCTTATAAAGTGTGAAGGAGAGACGGTTCGCACAATTGTTGATAAGAAGACATCCAACCCCAAGTGGAATACAACAGCTATATTCTACCGCACAAAGCCTGAGCAACCCATCGTCCTTGAGGTGAGAACATTGGGTGGCTTGGGAAACATTAATATTTTGTTCAAATATAATCTGTTTATTGCCTAATGGCAGCACCACTGGACAATCTCTATCCTTCAGAGCAGTGTCTCTGCCCATTGGAGAATTATCATGGACACACACAAATTGTTGTGGTTGTTCCCTAGGCTGCCGGGCCAAACAGCATTGAGTCCCTAAGGAATGCCATGGCCACGATCAGGCTTTCCCACAATGGACACAAGTTGAGCCATGCTATCATGTATGCTCATTAGTCTCTTTTATAGTATGACCCATCACCCGAGGGATTATTGCAGGGCTTTAGTCTAAACCAACCAGTCTTTTAAGCTTATGGTCTACTGGAAAAAGTGTCATTATTTTCTATTTGTATTTTGCTGTTGGCAGGTCTGGAACAGTAACATGTTGATGGATGGGTTCATCGGGCGGGCGGAAGTGACGGCCCCTATCAACCCCTCTTACATCCAGGTGGAACTTCCGCTCTTTGGCCGGCGGAAAGAGAAAGCGGTTGAGAAGCAGGGGAACCTTGTAGTGCAGGTGTATAGCGATGATGACCTCACTAGCATTTAATGACAGTTTAGGGTATTATCCTAAGGCAATATCCCACATAATGATTCTGGAAATTATATTTTTGTTTAGACCTGATGATTAACCTCTACTGTCTTTTCAATTATATTCTGGCAACTATCAGACGATTTTATTGAGCTTAGGAAGGATATATACCAACTAAAAGCTACAGATAATCTCAATCCATCCTTTTAGCTACCATATATCCTTCCTAAGTTTCATAAAATTGTCTAAATGCAGCTGAAATCAAATAAAGTATACATCACCGGTACTGGACGGGTTAATATTTATATTAAGAGAGTTTGTCCTAGATATACAGGGTGGCACTGAATTTTGTTACCCACGTGTTGATGTCAACTGGTGTTCCTTGGTAACTAAATTCAACGCCATCCTGTACCAATTTAGTCTTAATATTTTCACTTAATGTCGACACTCCAGGTTGCCTTCTTTGTCAGACTAATAACTGCGAGATTATCTTGTTAGATCCAATCTCGCGTGTCCAGTCTCCGCTTCCATGCGACTCCCCCCACGTTCATAAACATACTTTTCTTCACCCATCCATCCTCTCCACCTGGTTATATATCCAATACAATATATGAAACTCAACAACTTAGCTGAAATGCATGCTGAACACAACAAACAAAACATGTCTATTGATATACAGTACAACACTACAACTCTGGGTTGTTATGACTAGATTTTTAAAATGGCTGAGTTTTCTGATAATTTTGAGGTATGTTTTTTTTTTTTTTTTCTTCTTGGATTACTTTGCCCTTTCAAGATTATGGGCTAAAGGAATTCCATAATGATATAAGCGATAATTATTAAACAATGACCACCAAGACAGTTGATTTTGACTGCGATTCTAAGACACAAAACTTGTCTCTAAACTTATTCATTTGACACCACCTTTGTCCTTTCCAGGTCTTTTTATGTGTGTGATATTGCATACTTTGTTATGACTACTGGATATGACGGTAATGTCCGGGTTTAATGCTTGGAAGTTGATTTCAGGAATTCACAGCTGCCTTCGATATATTTCCTGAACAGTAGTTCGGGTTGTTAAGTTGAAATGACACAATATAAGAAAAACGCCTTTTGTGGACGGGCCTTTATTATGACAATATTTTACTTTACAGCTTCTTCAGGTCAAATTGAAGCTGGAAAACGAAACATCGTCACATCCTAACATGGCGTTTCTCTTACTATTAGTTTGAGTATTCGAAAGTACCGATATCGGTCAGGGCATACACAAGAGTGGGTGCAGTCGCTTGCTCTCATACGTACAGTTGCTTCTATTTTTCTCTGAACACTTTTAGGATTTTGAATACTTTATCCATTTTATTTTTTATTTTTGTTGTTGTTGCTGTTCCCCAGGCTGTCTGGCCGAGCAGCCCCAAGGCCATAACCATTTTAGTAAGGTGATGTTATTGTTATTTACCCGTACTTCTGGCTATTATCATACAATTTTATTCAAAAAAACAAGTAAAAAACACAAAACCTTTTCTCTATGAACCCTTCGAGTCCCATAGACCATTTCTAGACTCAGTAATATTGTTTAATACCGTAATAGCCAGAATAAAATGGAGAAAAAATAATCGTAATAAGAGATTAATCCTCTTATTACAATGGTGAAGCTTTTTGAGTCATATTCAATAAATTTTAAATCTTGTTTGTGTCCAATATGATTTTAAATTAGTGTCAGTGGAATTTTGAATGCAAGTGTACGATAATTTTTAAGATCTCCAATATAGCTACAGAGTGAATGAACTAACTCGGCCTACTTTGCTGATCCCTGGAGACAATTTGAGACCATTTTGTAAGTGCTGTAGTTTGTAAGGATATAGTGAAGTCTTCTTAACTCATTTAGGATTGTGCTTCAGAACATTTGAGTGATCTCACATTAATTGAAGAGTGGAAGGTTCATTTGGGGACATGAAATTATGGTAATGAAATTTTCAAGGATTTTTTTTTTCAACTTTTATCATTGCTAAAGGCAGTATTAGCCTAGTTTACTTATTTTTATCCCTTGAAATTGTATATCAACCAGACATATATACAGTAATTTATTTTACGAACTCACATGAGTGCTTGTCCATGTCTATTCTGACAACTTCTGAATTTAGTTTCATTATAATTTTGCCATCATAGGTAATATACCTTCAATCTAATTGCCAGAATTGCTAAAGTCAGCCTTTATTGGTCCAGCACAGAACTGGCTGATCCTCAAGGGGATGATGACAACCTAAATGCCTCACCACGGTCACTTACAGGTCTCCCTCGATTTACGATTGGGTTATGTTCCTGAAAACCCGATCTTAAATAGAATAATCGTATAGCGAACCTTAAAATTAATGGGGTAGATGGGGATGCATTCTGGGATCAGCCAAAACCCAAACCCAAACACCTATAAACCTACCATAATATCGTAAATTGGGGCATCGGATGGTGAAGGATACCTGTATTCTGACTTGATAAGGCTGTATGTATGATGAGGAGTACCTGTGGATTGTTATTGTTCTGTTGGAATGACTGTAACCAATCAGGCATACAAGCTTGCTGGTTGGACGACTATCATTAATGTTACTGTGGCCAACAATCCATCCAATATCCACATTCAGTTATGTTTTTATATCTGTGGAGCTTCGCATATAAGACAGATTAGCTCAAATATAAATATATAATCCCCAAAAAAGGTTGGCAATTGAATATAGCTTGAAAACCCCCCAGATGGGACTCCTGCACTCTGCCCTTAATTTCTTCAATCAAATGACGCTAATTTGAGTTATATTATAGCTACCTTCTCACTATTATATTCAAGATGGAGAGAACATATAGTCTTTAAACCTTTGATACCGAGAGATCCTTCTTAAAGCAAATGAAATAATCTGCAGGTAACTAAATTAAAAACAGTTGAAGGAAAAGTTATTCATGTGATACCATCGTAAGCTGAATAGTATTGTCTGGTGGTACTGTATTCGGACGACAATAAATAAGTAGTCAATGGATTGAAAGGGTAAACTGAGAAAATTTTAATCCCTAGTCTCCAAGAGGGATTGTCTAGATTGGATAAAATTGTAATTTCAAATTATTAAGAAACAAGAAGTCGTGCTTGTGAAGAAGTACTGTAAAAGAATAATTTTCTGATTTGAAAGTACAGAATAGTTAAGATGTGCTATTATTTTGTTTTGTATTATTTTTCACTAAAGGATATAATATGCACAAAATCTTGAACAATGAAATGGTACTTAATATTTTACTCCTTTTGTATTTATATGTACAGCTCCGGTAGTTCTGTTGTGATTGTTGAACGATATACATTATAGAGATAATTTTTATAGCTGCTTAATGATTACTCAAATTATAGATTACATACTCAAAGAATATTATTTAAACAAATTACAAAATTATTTATGTTGGATTAAAACTACTTAAAGGTTAATCTTATACTTATTTTGTGTACTATAGGTAAATTCATACCAACACACACATCCTCACATCTAAGGTAGCAAAAGCTTTCCTTTAAGGGAGCCCACCTCGCTTTTTTTCTCTTTCTCTCCCTCTCTCTTTGGCTTGTATCCATTCGACCCCATTCAACCTACTGTTTTAAAAGTTTACCCACATCCAGGTGTCTACTGTATCTATTCCGCAAGCCAGCATATTTTTTTCAATGTTTTTTGACAGCAGGCTAAATTTTTAAATTTTTTGATAGAAAAATTTCTTCGGCAAAGCCGGATTTCTCCATACAATGCTGGCTCGCTATCGCTCACCAGGAAAAAATCGACACCTGGATGGGATAAACGTCTTATAACAGTAGGCTGAATGGGGCCGAATAGATACAAGCCAAAAAGAGAGGGACAGAAAGATTAAAAAAAGCGAGGTGGGCTCCCTTAATATTATTAGGAACAAGTTTATTGTTTAGATTTTTTATACCTAGGCTTAAGGCTATTACATTATGAATTTTTATTTCTATCTATCTATCTATTGCCTGACGCCGTGATCCCCGAAGGGGTGGCCACGAACGAACCGCCCCATGCACCTCTGTCCCCAGTCAGTCGACGCCCCTCCCCCCAACCAGCACCGCCTTCGTTCATGTACTTCCTCACTCCATCCTTCCACCTCTCATTCAGTCTACCTCTCCCTCTGTCCCTCCACCTCGCTCTCGTACACCCTCTTAGTCATTCTCTCGCTTTCCATACGTTTCATATGGCCGAACCATCTCAAGTTGTTCCTTTTCACACTTTCCAGCACATCTACCTCCACACCACACCTCCTTCTTACTTCCTCATTAGTCTGTCTATCCATCCATGTAACTCTGCACGCACTCATTAAGTTAATCATTTCCATTGCTCTCACTCTTGGTCCGAGTCTCTCAACCAACGTCCATGCTTCGCTTCCGTAAGTCAGTGTCGGGATTACCACACTGTCATGTAAGGACTTCTTCACTTCCATACTGACCACCCTATTTCTTGTTACTGCTTTTAGCGTTCCTACAACCCTCTTCCCCTGTTGTACCCTCTCCCGCACTTCTTCATGCATAGTTTGCATTTACTATTTTGCTATCATTATATAACGGAATATATACAGTAATTCATGATACAGGTCTCCCTCGATTTACGATTGGGTTACGTTCCTGAAAACCCGATCTTAAATAGAAAAATCATATAGCAAACCCTAAAATGATTGGGGTAAATGGGGATGCGTTCTGGGACCAGCCAAAACCCAAACCCAAACACCTAAAATGATGATTAATGTTAAGAACGGGGTGTTACTTAAACCTATAATAATGACGTAAATCGGGCATCGGATAGTGAGGGAGACGTGTACCTTGTTGATATATAGTATTTTCCCTTTATAATGACTAGCTTGCAATTTGTAAGCTACAAAGTACAACCTATTGGAATCAATACTATTTAACATGAATACTGTAAATATGAAGCGTAACTCAGATTCATAACCTATTTCTATCTATCTATCTATCTATTTACTCAGGCCCATTCCCCACATGTTTTTTCGCTGGGGGTGGCCGACTCGAGACAGAGCCAACTTATGTATTTTCATATATAATAGATTTGGTAAACTTCTTCAAAGATTGTTCCATCAATCTTTATCAGTTATCAAATAAAAAAAAAAAAAATAATAATAGTGGTGCTTAACCCTTCCAGCCCGGGCAGCATGTTAAAATGACACCGCGGCAGATGGGCAAGAACCCGGGCAGCATGTTAAAATCCGTAAGCTTGAAAGCCTATTCTACTTGGTCTGACGTATGTAAACAAAGCCGATCGTTGCGTCACCGCACCTCCGAAAACAATAAGGAGACGTCGGATCAATGTTATTGTTGTGACGTCAGACGAAATTAGTGTCTGAAAAGCTCCGATATTGTAAACATCGCGGAAAAATTCGCTCCACGGAAATCGTCATCACAACTGAACCAGTTGACTTAGAGAGCTCTACTCAACGCCAGTCTACAGACTGGAAACCGCACTACGTTTAGGGATGCGTAGGAAATTTCTAGCAGTTAAAATAAAACAAATACGGTAGCCTAGGCCTAGATGTTTTTCGGCCAGATCGCCCGGGTACCCCGCACTGTCATTAGGAGAACCTGCCCGGGCCACGAGGGTTAATTACCATACATAAATAATTAAATAAAAATTTGTGTAATAGAATATATAAATAACTTCAAACTTTTCAACCATGATCAACCATGATCAAAATGCCTATGATACTCCTGGTGCTTAATTAATTATATAAGTTTTGGCATGCATGATCTGGATATTTACTTCTTTTTATAATGCATAACTCTTCTATTTTTTTTTTTTTTTTTTTTTTTTTTTTCCATCTACCTTCTTCTCTATTTCTCCATCCATCTTTCTGTATTTCTTGTTGTCAATCTTCCTGTGTTATCTTTATCCATCTTCTCATTTCTTCTTTCTATCTTACCATATTTGTTCTCATCTATCGTTCCATCTACATTATCTTCCCTTCTATTTCTCTCTTTTTCAAATATCTTCTCATTTATTTTTCTATCTTCTGAGAATTGTGATTTATCTTAGATATAGCCCTACTAGAGAACCTTTTGTAAATTAGAGATCAGACCTTTAGAAAAGGTGGTGCCTCGTCTACAGTATACTCTATTCAATTTGACTTGGCAGAACATCTTTACCTCTTATATATGATTATGATTGAACATGATTAATTTTGTGTGTGGTCAGCCCATAGAGAAGCTGAATAATGAAGAACTTTGTGTCCAAAATTAAACATTTCTGAAATTAAAATGTAAAACTTGCAAACTAAACAAACTAAAACTGGGACAAAGACAATGTAAAGTCAAGTCAACTTATTAAAATTGCTATGTGGAAACAACGCTTACTAAAATAAAATTTATGAAATAAAAGAACACAATCCACCACATAGGGTGTACATTACTACATGAGCAAGTTAATCTGTTTCCCAAGCAAACTAATCGCACACATAACAACGCACTAGGGTCAATTTATTAAGCTGGCAAGTTAATTTGAATGGAGTATACCTCTACCCATCCATCCATCAATCCATCCATTAGATCTAGCCTTCACTCCCCGAAGTGGTAAGGGGACCCAAAAAAAATAAATAACGTGATTCTGATCTTTGTTTGGCAGGATATACTGAAAGTGGGTTTCCCAGGCCCAACCACCGGAAGATAGAAATGTCTTGGCCAAATTTTCTTGTCTCCATAGTATGATTTTGAATGTAGATGGTGGCAGTTGGCAGGGGTGTATGGATTGGCTGCTAAAACTGCATATATATTATTTGTAGCATCGTTTTTAACGCCAATACCCCTCAAATTAAATTAATTAAAGCATGTGATCCTCCCAGGATTCGAACCCAGGATACCACATACAGAACTTACATGCTCTAACCATTACACCATCAGACATCCAAATGATGAAAAACTTGTAACAATCAGCAAGGACTTGGAGACATTATGATATGAGTTGCCAAGATAATTTGAACAGATTATAGTAAGGGATACAAAGAGATCCAAGATATAGAAGGAAAGGGTGCTGATAGAACAAGCACTTAACCAACAAATATTTGTTACGACTGAACGTGCGTACTGTGCGAAAAAATATAAATGTACTACTGTATATTTGTGTATTTCGTGCATTACAGACATTTGAAACCTTTGTGTTTGTGGCCTTCAGTAAATTCATAATTCACAAGTCTAAAGGTGGATTTGCACAAGGGCTTTTTCTAGCAATTTTTCATCCACAACTCTAGTTTGGCAACATTTTGAGGCTATTTTGCACTGGAATCAACAACTTTTCAGAAGTTGCCTAAACAGATTTGCAGAAAAAAGTTGTGAGAAAAAGCGCATATGTGGACTGAGACATTACTGGAATGCCTTGTAGTGTGCCTATTTCTTAACAAAATCATGATTACTTGTTCTAATTAGAAAATTGTGACTGGATCTCATTCTCAATATTAAAGTGTCTTGTGCTCTTGTTTTTTATATTGAATATTAATTTGTAATTGCATACATACTAAGAATTATGCATTAACACATCTCGCCTCTTTCATAAATTTTAAGAGAAATATAAAAATTCATTGATTTTTTGTTTGATTTTATTGTCTATTACCGGTAACTGAATAAATGAGGCTGTCTTATATAGTTTGTATAAGTCTATGCAAATACTGAACATTGTAAAATACTGTAGTCATAATATCAGATAGGAATTCAGCCTTGATTTAGAAGAGTTAGATTCTCAAGGATAGCCTACACATTTTATATGTCACCTGAAGGTCTTGGACTGCAATTTTGTACTCTTACAATGGCAGAACCTGTAGCATTTACCTAAGTGTTATATGTTATGTAAATTGCTGTGTTGAGTAAATGTTGGTGCCTCTGCCTGTGATATGCAATTATTAAAATGTTTTCACAAAGATGAAATTTTTAACCTAATACCGACAATCACTGCATGCAAGAATATAACTTTCTCATATATTATGTAGTAATCTAGACTTTTATGTTAAGTAATTTTATGTGTAGATTGAAGAAATTTAATAATTCTATTTCAATTTTAATTTTGTCCTTCATTAACTTGCTCGTTTGGTACTTTTTTCCCCATGGAGATTAATTTTAAATATTTATCATGTTAAAATAATTTTGAAAGGTTGACTGAATTAATATAAACACTATATGAGGAGGAGCACTTTATTGACAAAGTAACCTGAAGTAGCTATCTTCGAAACGTTGTCAATAAAGTACTCCATCCTCATATGGTGTTTATATTCTTTATCCTATATATTTTGATGCCTTTCATAACCGGAAAACACACTCCATATGATGGCGAATAAACTCCATGATACTTTTGCTTGGTCCACTCTTCATCTTCCTCCAATATCCAAGCTTTATAGGTTGGATGGATTACTGAAACTTTAATCTACTTGCCAAAATCATTATAACCATGTATTCCCCCACAACTGAGCATCCTTAGTTAAGAAGTACCACTATACATGTACAATACTCAAGTTTCTTTTCAACTGATGGTAAATTGCTGTCTTCAGCTTTATTACTCTACACTATCGTTAGTGAGTGATATTTGTATTTTATACTATTGTTATTATCTTGTCATATTGCAAATTTGATTTTAATAGAACATTTTGACACTTAATGTAGTTTCTTTATTCATGCAGAGATTAGTCAAATTTACCAGAACGTCCCCGACTTCCTAAATTGACTAATTCCTTGAACGTGACGACAGTGCGTTGTTATGTGTGCGATTAGTTTGCTTGGGAACCAGATTAACTTGCGCATGTAGTAATGTACACCCTATGTGGTGGATTGTGTTCTTTTATTTATAAATTATTATTTTACATAAGCGTTGTTTCCACATAGCGATTTTGATTAGTTATTTTGTCTTTTTACTGTGTTCGTATAAGTTTTGGTTTGTTTATTTTGCAAGTTTTACATTATAATTATGCAGGTTTTGTAGCAAAATTTGTTGTTAAATATGAAAACTTGGCACTAACATGAAGCAGAGACATAGTAGTTTCTTATTTACCCGTTAGTTATCAAGCAATTAGTTGCTAAGGGATTCAATTTACCGTCAGATGAAATGAAACTGAGTATTCTATATTTTATTAATTTCACCACAACACCAAACACCTCCATTGTCTTGTTTACATCAGTAGACTGGGTGGAGTAGCTTGGAAAGTGACTAAACAACTCAGCCAGTAGACCATTTCAACCAGGAGCTATCAACAAGTCACAACTCAACCAATACTATTAGGGTAGGTAAAGTTAGGTAATACATGGAATTAGTTGGCCCTGGTGTCGATTTGGCACTGGCTGAGTTGTCCAGGAACCAGCTTGGAGGTGAGTTCAATGAAATATCCCACGGAAGCCCTCTCCAACCACTGTCAAGATACCATGTTCCTGTGTCCCTAGATACACTTCCACACCCTGCCAGGACAAAGAAAGCATTGAAATTATTAAGATACAGTAAAATATTGTGTATTATTCATGGACAAAGGAACAGTTTGTCCTACAGCCTACTGGGCATTAGGCTGGAAAAAAACATTAAGTAGGGTATGATAAAAGTCCATAGCATACAACATGGTTATTACTTTTAAGTACTTTGTAATGTTTTGATATATCTGCATGATCTTCATCCACAACGTTCCTCTAGTGTCAGGGCTTGTACAGAAAGGTAAAGGTAAAGGTAAATGAATGAAAAAATAAATAAGTACTAATTGACTCGCTGAATGAATCCGCTAATTTCATTGGGTGAGTGCAGAGTGATATTCGGGCAGCACGATTTGTATGGGGATTTAGGAGAGGATAGAAAAGGTTTAGAGCATAACACAGCCTATAGCTGCAGATTACAAACCGGGTTCCGGGATGCCTCCCATCATATACTAAAACTTAACCATACAATTGCCTTGTTATTTTCAACAACTTCCAGCTTCAATTATCTTCTAACTAATGAATTATGTCTCCATGACAATGTCTCTAGTTGACTGGGCTATTTTCCTGGCTCTTTAGAGTGTACAATTACCTGGCCTCTCACTGCCCTTCTCAGCTAGGATGTTGATAGTATCTGCCATAATCTCTTGACCTCGACCTATGTCTGGACCAAGGTAAGCCACACGACTTCGACTGGGTCACACCCGGCTGGCGGCACATATGCATCGCCTAGGTCTCCACCAGGATGGCCACTGTCAGTACTGCAATACCCCTGAAACGGTTGAAGATTTCCTCCTACATTGTCATAGATACCATATTGCCAGGGTCGCCTTAAGGGAATGCATTCTCCGCCAGGGAGGACAGTTTATCATCAAGCATATTCTTGGAGGACCATCTCTCAGCACCACCGCTCTTCATGTCATCTCTGGACTCTCTACGTTCCTCGCCGCTACAGGGAGGATCCCCGACCTCTGATGACCTTCCTCCAACTTCTGCTTCTCATCGTTATTCGTCTTCTACACACTTCTCACCATCTATGCTACTATCTGCTAGAAATCGTGCCCCCTCGCCATGAACCTTAAGTCTTGTGCTACTTGCGCAGTTATCTGGGGCCTACATCCCTGTGGACACTGTGCATCGTTGTGAAGAAGAAGAAGGTAATAGCCGCTAGTGTTGGGCCTAAGAGAATGTGTGAAGGTAAGTGCTCAAACAGGAGATCCCAATGAGACGAGGGTGAAGGTCGGGGGTGGCTAGGGAAAAGGTGATCCTGAAAAAAAAAGGGACAGAATAATGGTGATGAGTGTATAGGGCCACTAAAGTGGGATCTCTGATGTGGCCACTATGGGAGGAACAAAATAAGAGGGAGGGGAGGTAGGCAAAGAGGGTATTGTGTGATGGATTCGTGGAAGGGTGGTAAAGGGGAATGGAATGGGCAGGGGAGGTGGAAGGGAATCCTAAGCAGCTTGGATTGCATGGGACGGTTGGATGAGGTATATCTTTATGAAATGCTTCTCGCAAATTTAAATAATTGCAAATACATACGATTTTATAGTCCAGCACGCTCCTGAAGGCTAGTGCGAATCCTATACAGGTAAACCAAGACAGAAGAGGCATAACAAACCACAGCTTCACCTGGAGGGCCCCGTACACGAGTGCCTGCAATAACTCGTCCCTGCTCTCTGTAAATAACAAGGAGAAAACACTTTTATGTGACCATATGGTTCCTCTCACACCACTCTCCTAGACAAAGTTGAAAGGAAGGCCTTTCGTATCATTAACTCCCGTCCACTCACCAACTCTGCAATCTCTCTCTCTCCGCCGCAATGTTGCATCTCTCGCTATTCTATCGCTACTATAATAATCAGTGTTCCTCAGAGCTTTCCCAGTGTAGCCTATACCACCTTTACATAGGGCACGTGGTACCAGTCTTGCAACACAATCCCACCCCTACTCTGTGCAATTCTCCAACCCAAGAGTGAAACGTTACTCTCAAACTTTCTTCTATTCAACAGCTGAGCTCTGGAACTCTCTCCCAGAATCAGTCTTTCCCTCTTCCTATGACTTAAATTGCTTCAAACTCCGTGTGTCCAGGCATTTTGGCTCGAACGTCCCTTGATTTTGGCCCTGTCACTCTTTCAACTATGGGGGAGGCACTCGCTACAGGCAGTTCTGCCTTTTGCCTCCCTCACTCACACAGAAAAAAAAAAATGCAGCGAGCAGCTTAGAGATAGGCCTATTGTAGAATGCACATTACTTTTAAGCACTCATGTGTGTTTGTGATATATGCTATATAAATGTAACCCCCGTGCTTGCTGGAGGAGAATTAAATTAAATTAGTTCAACCCAAGTTGTATGAGCTTCGCTGTAAAAATCCCTTTTTTTAAGTGTAACCTACGGTACTCTGGAATATGGCTTTACGACTTGGCATGGAATGGAAAGTATGGAATAATAATGTATGATATACTTGTTCAAGTATCAAGTAGCCTATTATGTTTGGTTTGTTATGAAAGTTATGCAATTACCTATCCCCAAACCCAAGATATAATATTGAAACAGAAAACTAACAAATATATCTAAGGCCGATTCATAGTGAACAACATCCCATGTGCGAACCCGCACATGGGATGTCCACTATACAATTAAAATATCCTAATCCCAATACTGTACACGGGATCCACACACTCGACGATAATGCAAGATCGCTAAACCGCCGAAATATGTATGATACATTAGTGTATGTTCAATAAATATCACCAAACAAGACAGTAAAGATCCCTCAAACTAGCCATAAATCAGGATTGTCGGTTCGCCATCTTACCATCAGCATCAGCGGGGTGGAGATCCCGACGAGAGGAGTCAGTGCTCGCGGTTCTTGTATGCGATTGTTGTGCACTGGTGATGGAGGAAATACTGAGGTACAAGAGGATCACCACTATGGTCATTAACATCCCAGGATTCTGAAAGGTATGGGGAAACTCTCTATAAGCAAGTATTTTGTGCATACGGATTCAGCAAACTTGGGCTGGTTGGGAAACAGAGTAGTTCGCCGCCCTTGTCATGTGTGGTTTGTGTACAAATCTGCGCTCACGTTTTCGCTATGCTATTGTTGTTGGCTGTTTAAACAGGTGTTGAGGTGAAGGAGTCATGTAGCCTATATCTAAGGAAATAAAAAGATATGTGTATTTATTTTATAAGCAGCTATTTTGTTCATACTGCCTCGGCGAACCGGGGCAGACGGGGTATACAAATGGCGTCAGTATGTTGCGTGATTTTGGTGTGCACATGTGACATCTAGCCAGATGTACGGAAGCTAATGCAAGAGGCGGGAATCACTAAACCGCCGAATTATGTATGATACATTAGTGTATGTTCAATAAATATTACCAAACAAGACAGTAAAGATCCCTCAAACTAGCCATAAATCAGGATTGTCGGTTCGCCATCTTGCCATCAGCATCAGCGGGGTGGAGATCCCGACGAGAGGAGTCAGTGCTCGCGGTTCTTGTATGCGATTGTTGTGCACTGGTGATGGAGGAAATACTGAGGTACAAGAGGATCACCACTATGGTCATTAACATCCCAGGAAGCTGAAAGGTATGGGGAAACTCTCTATAAGCAAGTATTTTGTGCATACGGATTCAGCAAACTTGGGCTGGTTGGGAAACAGAGTAGTTCGCCGCCCGTGTCATGTGTGGTTGGTGTACAAATCTGCACTCACGTTTTTCGCTATGCTATTGTTGTTGGGAAGGTGTTGAGGTGAAGGAGTCATGGATATCTAAGGAAATAAAAAGGTAGGCCTATGTGTATTTATTTTATAAGAAGCTATTTTGTCCATACTGCTTTGGCGAACCGGGGCAGACGGGTATACAAATGGCGTCAGCCATGTTGCGTGATTTGGGTGTGCACATGTGATATCTAGCCAGATGTACGGAAGCGACCACCTTTATTGGTGATCACCATGATATTGGAATATGAATGGCACACTACGTATATTTAAACATGCATTTGTTGATACTTATATGAATTATGGTACGGGTGGATGGCGGATTGTATTGTGTTGCCTTGTTTGAGGAGTGTTGCCACGTGCACCGTATTAATTTCTCCATATTTTCTAAATTCACCAATCATCGAGACATTGTCTTCCCAATATTACTCTAAATATGAAATTCAAATATAAATTACTCGATTAGTGTTGTAACCGTTGTTTATGATATGCGATTATATTTGGATAGGATGCAGTGCGCACTGCGCATGATTTTGGATAGGATGCAGTGCGCATGATTTTAGGATAGGATGCAGTGCGCATGATTTTGTTTACAAACTTGGTGATTGGGGATACTTCGTCTTTATAAGAGTAGCATTGTCAATATTGTTATTAGTAGAGGCTTACAGGTTATTCGAGAGAAGCATTAGTGGGGCTTGGTTAAAATACAGCTGATAGCTCACGTGTTTTGCCATGAGAAGAATGTCGACTTTCAAGCTCATCTTCATCTTGGTATCACAGTTAGATAAAATGTGTAGGCTTGTTTGTTTGATAACACACTATTCCCGACAAAAAACAAACAGGAATTTTAGGAGTTATAGAGCTAAACTAACCTTTATCGCCATGTTGAATGTACCAGGATGAGGAAATCAACAGCTGCTACTTCCATAGGCTACCGGCTACATACCGTCCTTCGCCACCATCAGTGATTCAGTGGAAGCAGGTTTCGAATATCAATTCAAACCTCGTTTAGCATCATAACCAGTAGTTTTTCACGATCCTTTTATTTAGGATGCGATGTGAATATATATATATATATATATATATATATATATATATATATATATATATATATATATATATATAATAGATAGATAGATAGATAGATAGATAGATAGATAGATAGATAGATAGATAGATAATTAATTCTTTATTTCATAAAAGGTTACATGGTAACATTTTACATATATACAGTGTATAAAATTTCATCCTACCGCAAGGTGGGTTCATTATTTTGAACATACAGTATCCTGTATCCGTGACTTAATGGCATCTAGGCCCTATGTCATTTTCCATCATGCTTTCAATGTTATACTCTGAAAGTAGTACAGACTTGGCTTCGTTAGCCAGGAACAGATCCTCGGATACATTTAACAGGCATTTTCTTAAATATTTGCAGGGATTACTAATTATTTTATAACTAAACCTGATTCTCTGCCAATTTATAAAATGATTAAACGTCATTAGTCCTGCAAGGTGACATGCCTCATCATTTTCGTTATTGTTTTATGGAAGCCTATTGCAAATTGTTTCAATGGGACATAACATTTCTTATTACAGAACCACAATTCTGATCCATAAAAACTCATACAATAACTCTGGAATAATTTACTAAATACATTACAGCTAACGCTAGAAAATTTCCGCAAAAGGCAATTGAAATCGTTATAAAACTTATTCCTGCATCTTATTATGTCTTTGTCATTATGCAAATTGCAATCTATTACAAAGCCAAGATATCTACATTCGTGTACAACTTCTAACTTACTTTCATATAAATATAAAATCGGATCCTTGACATTATCGTGTTTGTGCTTAAAATACATACAAACGGACTTACTTGGATTAATTTCAATATCAATTGCCTTTGCTTCATTTTCAATTATGTTCAATAATTCTTGTAAACCTGATGAAGAAGGAGAAAGCAGAACCAAGTCATCGGCATAAGCAATTATGTTGCTAGATCTGTTACCCAACTTGCAGCCCGTACTACTCTCATATACTTTTTCTATCATGTCATTAATGTAAATATTAAATAGAACTGTTGACAGAATACCACCTTGTCTCACTCCATTTTTAATTTTCCAAGGATCTGATACTGCATCTTTATGCTTAGGTACGCTTTGATTCCTATATAATTTAAAATGTAAAACTTGCAAACTAAAAACAACAAAATTGGGACAAGGACAATATAAAGGACAATAGGACAAATATAAAATATAAGAAATATAAAATATTTACATAAAAAATAGGAATATTTAATTTTAAAAGTTTATGAATAAGCTTAAAATGATTAACTTTATCAAAAGCTTTCTTCAGATCTATAAAAGAGGCATATACATTTGAGCTTAAAGAATTATATCCTAAAATGGTTTCCTTTAAAACTAAGCATGCTGTGGACGTAGTGATTCACTCTTAAATCCATGCTGTCTGTCATTAAAAATCACATACCGTTCAATATGGTATTTTAAACAATATATTATACTCAAACAGTTTGAGGAACACTAGATAGTTAGTTAGTTAATTCTTTATTTCATAAAAGGTTACATGATAACATTTTACATATATACAGATAGATTCAGACTCAAATCTTTATTTCATAAAAGGCAACACAATTAACTTTTTACATATAAACAATAGAGATAACAGTAACCTCATACATTACCGCATTCTAGGTTCATGGTTTTGTACAAACATAATTCTTGACTTGATAGCATTTATAGCATTAGTTTTCAAATCTGATACGTCATATTCATGTAATAGGATATGGTTAACTTCCTTTCCTAACGATAGGTATTCATCAAGGTTTAATAAACATTTCTGTAAAAACTTGCAAGGTTTTAGGAGACATTTGTGAGCAAATCTAATTTTTAACCAATTCATTAAATGATGAAATGTCATTAGTCCAGCCAATTCACGTGCATGATGATTACTTTCCCAATATTTTAATTTCAGCATTTTCTGTATTGCTTTGTGGTAACCAATTGCAAATTGCTTAAGAGGAAGTTTGCACTTTTTGTTATAAAACCATAATTCAGAACCATAAAAACTTCAGTAACTTTGGAACAACTGAGTAAAAACCCTAACATTAACATTAGAAAATTTACGTAAAATACAATTAAATTCATTATAAAACTTGTTACGACACCTAATTACGTCTTTGTCATTATTTAAATTATCATCTATTATAAACCCTAGATACTTTTGTTCATTAACAACATTCAATATCTCTCCACATAGCATCAACTTTGGCTAAAGTTTTTATCTTTATTGTCTTTGAAATACATGCATGATGATTTATTAATATTAATGTCAATATCAATTTCTTTTGCTTCATTTCCAAGCATATTTAGTAAAAACTGTAATCCCGATGACGATGGTGCTAATACAACAATATCGTCAGCGTAAGCACTAATATTACTTGATATATTTCCTAGTGTGCACCCCTTTTTACATTTAGACACTTTTTCAATCAGCTTATCTATATAAAGATTAAATAATATCGGAGACAAGACTCCTCCCTGTCTTACTCCATTCATTATTTTCCAGGGTTTTGATAGTCTTTATGCTTAGTAGCAACCAGTTGATTTCTATAAAGATATAATATTATGTTCGCATAAAAGTGTGGAATACCTGCTTCAATAAGTTTACTTATTAATGTGAAATGATTAACAAAAGAAATGATTAACTTTATCAAAAGCTTTTTTTAAATCAATGAAAGCTGTATAAACATTTGAGTCTTCTAATCTGTATCTTAAAATTATTTCTTTAAAAACCAAGCACGCTGAGGATGTAGAGTGATTAGCCCTAAACCCATGCTGCCTCTCATTAAAGTTCACATAATGCAAAATTTTATATTTTAAGCAATATTCAAATAATTTTAAGAAAACTGGCGATGATATAATAGGTCTATAATTATCCAAGGAGCTTTGATCTTTATATTTATCTTTAATAAGGGGCAAAATAAGTCCGGACGTCATCTCATCAGGCAAATGTCCATGTGCAATAAATGATGAAAACATTTTAGCAATTAGTCTTACCGCGCTTTCAGAACAAAACTTCACATGATTAGAATGAATGTTATCATGGCCAATGACCCAATTTAGCTCAGATAATGCCAAACAAACATCTTTGGTGTTGATAATTCCCAATAATTTGCCTCTTTGCACATGCACATTTAACTTATCTCTTATAAGTTCATATTTATCTCTTTTCTGGCATTTGCTGTCATCAAAAACGTTTTTAAAATTCTGCGAAAATTTCTCGGCAATTTTACTGGAGTCACACCTTCAATTTTAACATTTAAATAACACTTATTATTTTTAGTTTTCCTGACTTCTTTCCAGAATGCATTATATCTTTTATTGCTTAAAGACTCGGCTAATTTATCATTTCTAATATTGATTTCATTATTTTTAATATATTTTAATGCATTCTTAAACAGTTTCCTGGAAGATAGATAGAGAGAGAGAGAGAGAGAGAGAGAGAGAGAGTGAGAGTGTGTGTACGAGTAAGATAAATAGATATACTGTACAGTATATTTAATCTATTATTTATTAATTTCACCCCAACACCAAACACCTCAAATTAAATTAATGAAAGCATATTATTATGTGATCCACCGGGATTCGAACCTGGGTTATCACACAAATGTTTAAACACTAACCATTACACCACCAAGACAAAACTCACATAATCTATTAGAACAAGGCTTTTCTGGTGGTTTATGGTGTGATTCATTTGAATTTGGTGTTCATAAATGTCGCAAATAACTTATTATCCAACTAAATCTAACCTACCTAGCATATAAAATTATAATTTACTTTACCTATCCAACCTAACCTAATTTAATGAAACCTACCTTATCCAAATCTAATCTTGAACATATGGATGAAAATAATTCATGATTAAAATGTAAAACTTGCAAACTAAACAAACCAAAATTGGGACAAGGACAATATAAAGTCAAATTAAATTATCAAAATCGCTATGTGGAAACAACGCTTACTAAAATGAAAATTATTAAATAAAAGAACACAATCCACCACATAGGGTGTACATTACTACATAAGCAAGTTAATCTGTTTCCCAAGCAAACTAATCGCACATATAACAACGCACTATCGTCACGTTAAAGGAAGTAGTCAAGTTTGGGAAGTCCGGGACGTTCTGGCAAATTTTTACTAAACTCTGCATGAATAAAGAAACTACATGTTAAATGTCAAAATATGATTTAAAATCAAATTTGCAACATGACAAGACATTAACAATAGTACAAAATGCAAATATTGATAAGATATCTATACTATTACAAAATAATATATACAATACAGTACAGCACTCACTAACGATAGTGCTATCGGGTAGGTACCTGTAAGCATAGCATGCCTCAAGTGACCCCTATCAATAACTACCCTACAAATAACCTACATTTATAGCACAAATAAACTAAGGAAATCGCAAAAGTAAGCAATTGATACTATCGACAATGAATACATATAATATAAAGACAAATAATTGCAAAATATGAAGTAACAACAGATTTAAACAAAGAGTACTCTTTTAACAAGAACAATAAATTTAAAAAATCATCAATATTAATAATAATAATAATAATAATAGAAAAAGATAAACAATAAATACAGACAAAAAGTAAGCAGAGGTTATACAAGAAACTTCAAGTTAAAAATGCTTGATTAAAATTATTGATGTCAAATTTTAGAATACAGTCACAATAATTGACCCTAAAAAGATTAAATTTATGGAACAATTTACTTGCCTCAAAACCTCTGTCCACTAAGAGTCTGTATAGTAACCTAGCTCTAGCCCAAAAGTCATCTACTTTAGTGCAGATTTTACAAAATCTTATTAATTGGGAATAAAAACAATTATAAGTTATTTTACTATCGATATTACTACTAGGGAAAGGAAAGTTTATTACGTTAAAATTAAAATCATCAACTTTGTGATATACTTTAAGTATGCACTGTTCATTAACAATCTCTATATTTATATCAAGAAAATTTTCAACTTTATAATTTACGTTACATTGTGTGAGGGGAATAGAATTAGGGTAAATAAGTTTAGCAACTTGATTAAAATTTAACAAATTGCAAACAAGAATATCATCAATATATCTACTATTATTACTTAACAGTTTAGCAAGTGCTAATTTTTCTGGAATTTTATTTTTCTTGCTACTGTCAACTAAGTCTTTTATATATTTAAATTCTAAAGCAAGCAAGAATAAGTCTGCAATTAAAGGGCTAGCATTTCCACCCATAGGAATTCCTAATATTTGTTTGAAAATGTACGGCCCGAATCTAACATAAGTATTGAAAAGGAGGAATTTAAGGGCATCTTTAAGTTTAGTTCTATCAAAATATACAGAACTAGTGGGAGTAGAGCTAAGTGATGCATTATTAAAATATGTATAAACATTTATGAAATAATTACCATTCCTAACGAACCTGTCAAAGTGCAAATCTATAATAAAGCAAAGCTCTGAATATACTAAATCTAAAGGCAAATTGGTATACAAAGTTGAAAAGTCGAAGCTATGTACCGAGGTAACTTTCGGCATGGTATTTATTTTATCAATAACTTCTAACGAATTGTCAACACTCCAATAATAGTTAATGCCAGTTCTTCTCATGATGGTATTACAATATCTTTTATGAGTACTTTTAATGTATTTTAAGCAATTTACTACTTGTTCTGATAGAGTTTTAGTGGTAGCAAATTTTGCTCCGGCAATAAAGCGATATTTATAAGGTCTTTTATGAAATTTAGGTAACATGTATAATTTTGCAATGCACTTGTTCTTATCAGAAAGTTTAATATAAAATATTATATTTTTCTTGGTATGTTCATCGATTAAGTTATCAATATTCAGATTATTTTGAATTTCATAAACAGAATTACCGCAAATATTTTTACGTAATATGTTACCCTTAATACCTAATTCTTTTTTCATATTTTCAAGATAAAATTTCTTACATGTGAAGCTATAATTATTGCTGGCTTTATCTACTGTAGGGATTACAAAATGTTTATGTAAATTTATTAAATCAGCTTTAAGCTTATTATAATTATAGTCTATAAAATCTGAAAGATTAAATTCATTTTTAAGCGAGAAAATTTTATTTCTAATTAACTTAATTAATAATTTAGACCATGCTTCTAGTTCTCTCGCATTGCAGCACGCAATTTTTAACAATTTATCGTTTAATTTATTGACTGAAAAAACAATATCTTTTAAAATTATGTCCCATGTTACTTTATTACTCCCTATTCTAAATTTAAACCCTTTACGACATAGCTCCGCTAATTTGTCGTTTGCAAAATGTTTAACTAGTTCTACATCACCTGTTAATATGTGACATATCGGACTATAAATGAACTTTGCTAGTGCATCACGTCTGCTAGCTGGCATATCCATGACTCTTTCACACACGCATTTATTATTATTGAAAATATCATTATCTGAAAGATTTCCTAAAACTTTATTATAATTACAAATAATAGACCCAACAGGTCGTTCATATGAATACACTATTAATGGTTTGAAATCTTTACAACCATCTGGTAACATGGACTTAACTTTCTTTGAATTAATAAGACTGTTAACATTAATTTTGTCTAAAATTTTAGAGGAATAATTTAAAGTGGACATGACTTTATCTTTAATACGGTTATCTTTGGATTTCTTAGAATTAGCTCTAATATATCCCATAAAAGCAAAGACTATATTATTAAATTTATTTGTGAAATTATGTTTATTATTTAGAATATTTTCTATAAAAGGAGCAAAACTTTTCTTTTGTAGGCCTTTCAATGAATCTTTTAATTTTTTTAATTCCGAAATTTCGATATAATGAATATAAATTATTAACAATAATTTTAATATCAGACCTGCTTTTCTTTTTATTAAATGTATTTAGTCTTCTATTACCGTGTCTACCAGGTCTTCTGTTTAAAACAGGGAAGTTAAAATATGGGTTATTAAAATAGTTTTTTAATAAATCTTTATACAAAATGTTGCCTACATTTTTTATTTGATTGTTAAGTCCAAATGGATAGATGGTCATTAATTTTCCAATCCAATAATTTTCTCTATCTAAAACATTTTGATTACTTTGAACAATTTCTATAATTTTGTATTTACAATCAAATTTAGTACAATCTGTGTTAAAATGCTTATATAGAAGAATCTTGGAGTCGATGCCGTTCTTAATTCCTGATCTATGCCCGTAGGCTCTTTCTCTTAAACATTGCTCCGTCTTTCCAACATATTGTATACCACATTTCTCACAGGTTATTAAATAGATAACATTCTTTGTGAATGGAGTCAAGATGAGGCCAGATGTCGGGACTTCTGAAATATAATAATAGATAGGTATATAGATTATGCACCTCTATTGAGAAAGAAATCCAGGTCTAGCAGGATCCAGGCTTCGGCTACAGTAGGCTACTAGGTTTATTTTATTCTTTTAAAATGTATAAATATATTTTAATTTGTGATTTCATGTTTGATATGTTGATATTCCTTTATTTTATTTAAATCTTATTATAAATTTAATTAGTTAAAATTAATCTGTACGAGTAAAATTATCACAGAGCCGTAAACGCAATATTGGAATACTAAATCTACGTATTGAAAACCGTTTTTGTTGTAAAGAGACAACATTTCGGCTCTTCTTGAGCCCTCTTCAGGCGGCTCTAAATAAGCCAAAGTTGCCGTGCCTTTACATTTTTGTTGTTGTGTCCCCAAAATTAACCAAGCGTTGCACTTGACTTGTGCATGGAGGGCCCCGGGTTCGCTCCCCGGCTAGTGCGCCAAAAGTTTATGGTCCTACAGGCGTGTACCTTCATACTCTAAGATGAACTGGCGGACATCAGTGTCGCATGAACACATGCATACTCATCAGCATGGGCAAACTGATTACACTGGTTACAGACAACACGCTCAACCATAGCCACTCCCAACAGTACAGTCACAGTCATCAGCAAATTACACAACAAGGGTGAATGGGAGCTGTTGCAATAAACATTAATCCCCAACTTTACTTGACCTACCCAATGTTTTACCTATTAAAACTTAGTATTAATACAGTATTTTCCCGTTACAAAGATTTTATTATTAATACGGTCTGTATTATTATAATAGGCCTACCTAATACCCTATGATGACAAGCCAATCCATGGGGCTTAAGCCTACAAGTCCCGGTAGACCATTATGACCTTATCAACCATATTAACGAGTACCAGTTTTGGTACCTGTATATTAATTTAGGACTTGTTTTGACTTTTTGACGACGTGAAACCCTTTAATGCTTATCGCACTTTTACTTCTCAAACTCGCTTCTCTTGTTCCCATTTCTCTATTTTCATTAATACATTTAAAGTTAATTTATCTCTTAATATATTTAAACAGAGCTTGACTAGTGTGTCTAGAAAATATAAGCAATTTAAAAGCACGATTAGTTATAGTAATTTTTTTCGACGTAGGCTACTTGTATTTTGCTATAACTTCTAATATACCGGTAAATAACTTCTAATATACCGGTAAATAACTTAATAATACCGAACATTACGAACATGCACTATTTAACCCTATTTGGTTCGAGGGGAGTCGTCTTGTACCTCCCCTGTTTCGCTCCATTAGGTTTGAGATTTAAAGACGTTTCACCTCATTCTATAGTTAGGCAGTTTCACCCCATTCAAGTGTCTATTTTTTTTTCTGGGCGATCCTGTAACTTAGCAGGAATCGACTTTCGCCGAAACATTTTTCTTTGAAAAATTTACAAATTTAGTTTTTTTTTGTTAGGTTAGGTTAGGTTGCATATATGGGAAGTTTGGGAACGCGTTTTGCTAGCCTAGGGGACAAACTAGAATACATTGTTCAAAAAGTGGCAAAAACAAGCAATCTCTTAAATACTAATAACACAAAATATAATAACCCACAAAACGTCGGATCCTATAAGTGTTAAAACCGCAGGGAAATACAGAAACCAACTCGACTCAGACAAACTAGCCATGCCCTCCAATTCCTACCAGACCGGCCCTTGCAATACTGGATCATTTGCATCTCGCAGTTACGGGGCCGAATTACAGGTTTTCTTCCCACCCTCTGCAATTGGATGCTAGTTTCTTTTCGGGCATCTATTTGTACTTAGCTGGCAGTTTATGCGCGGGAGGTTGTGGACGATGTTGCCAAGTTGGGTTGGTTGGCGGTTATGGCTTCAGTTATTTGATTAGGCTATACCGGTAAAAAGTGGCGCTTGTTAGGATATAGTGGATGAGGATATTAGTGGCTTAGTAAGGATATAGTGGCTTGTTAGGACATATTAAACTGATGAAGCTATGGGTCTGTTGATGCCATGTTTGGCTATACCAGCATTTTAAAACGTGACTTGTTTCACGGTGAAGGTGAGGATTTATTAAACTGATGGAAACTGTTGATATGTTGACAATGTTTTGTTTAAAAGTTAAAGTTTACGCTTCCTATATAAGGTAGATGATTTACACTAATGTTCGACAAGTGTTTAGATTAGTTAGATTAACTATTATGTATTATATTAAGTAAGATAATGTAATGTACGATACCAGTTCTAACTAATAGTGGGTGTAAAACGATCTCCTGCGTGTGGGCCAATTACCTTTTTGCAGTTTCCATATTCTTGGGGTATGTTCTTAAAAATGGTCTTGTATGTACAGTAGGCTATATCTACTCTGAATTATTTGCAAATTCCATTCTTCTTTGGCCTTATTCTTGAAACAACAAAATGCCTCTTTTTGCATTCATAATACTCACATTTGAAATTAGATTAATATATATATTTCTATAGTAATGCTCATGCTCATTGACGTTGGCCTTAAATTGAAGTTCAGCTGATCAACTTTCGTAAATATGTAATCTTTTTATAATTTTAAGCGATTTCGATTGTATTTATTTTTGTAATAACTTACGATGTTTAGCACGTTCGGGTCACAAACAACATTCTGAGGTTCGATACCCTATCACTGAGACTCTGTCGGGACAGTTTCCTCACATCCGAAACCTTTATTCACCTGGCATTAAATGGGAACTTGAAGTAAATTAAAATTTGTGACGTCCCATCATGATCTGGGAAGGTAAACTGTGATAATATGGATATTGTGAAGTAGCCCATGCGTACCAGAGTAGGTAAACTCACCCACTACAGACTCCAAAGAGAAGACACATAGATAAACACCATGACAAAGCGCAACACTGTGCTCACATGGAGATAGTGCTTTTGCTGAAAAATGATGGAAGGATCTCCATGAAGGTTTAAGATAATCATTTATCGGGTATTGATCAAGTGAGATATTCACTTTTTCCATGTATTGATCATATGGCACTCACTGCCTTATCCTTTAAAACACAGGTTACACATCCCATGTGAGCGAAAAAAAAAAAAAAAAAAAAAAAAAAAAGTGGTGTGAGGCGTTGGCAAAACTGTGTGTGTTGAACGAAGATTAATTTTCACTATTATATTACATCAAAACAATTACGTCTTTTATTCACTCACGTATGAACCACACGACATACTGTGTAAAACATTTCTGCCCATAACTGTAAGAGGCTCAGGCGGCAGGACACCCACGCGAGGGTTTACCAACTGTAATCTCAGGATCATCACTTTTAACACCAGCTTTATGGTAAGAGGGAGGCGCGAGACATAACAGTTAATTCCACTTCCACCAGTTGTTGTCTTCTTAATTTTTGGTGGTGTTGGCGGTGGTTTTCGCAGGGCATTATATATCCCGGGTGGGTTATGAGTATCCCCGAGCAGAGAGACGCCCCTGTTGCCTCGTGCCTCACTCTTACTTACTTTACCACTGAGCCCCGGGGAGGAGGGAGGATGGGCTAGGTGGGGCAGGCCCCGACCAGTCATGCATTCGAGTTGTTTTGTAGGCACTGTTTTGAAGGCCTCATATTTGTGTTTGGTTTGTTTTCCTGCGTTTGCTTTGAAGGAAAACAAAAAATCAGCACACCAAATATAATCAGATTTTTTTAATTGTAACAGGCATAGGTGTTTTCGTATTGTGTTGTCCCTGTTCGGGCTCTGTCTCAAGTCGGCCACCCCCAGCTATGGGGTATGGGCCCGAGCATACATACATACCATCATTGTGTAACAAGTTGTCAGCGCAATATTTTGTTTTGAAACCATTACATTTTAATCTCGAGCTCAATGTGTATTACGTGGACAGTTTGTCAAAGGCCGGTATGGTGAGTGATGAATTCTGGATCACTAGACAATTCCTTAAAACAAAAGGAAAGGGAGGCAGAAATACGTTTAGAATTATCTTTGATTATTGTAAATTATAATGGGGTATATTAGGCTATTTGCCACTACCACCATGTTTGATAACCGGTATGCTAAATATTTGGATTAATTCCTACCGTGTTTTTTTACCAAAGATATGTTGTTGTCACCAAATGTATATTGATTGAAAATTGACTAACGAACCCGAAGATGAGGCTGTAATTTACTCCTCGTGGGTTTTATTACCATTCACAGAAAATGACTCCAGAATTGGGTGAAATGGATTATAATCGTCGAACTATGGCACAAAGTGCCTTTTTGTATTTACTTTTGGGGTAAGACAGGAGGAGGGGGGCAAGGTGACTACCTCCGGCATGTAGATACGATTAACTAAAGTGAAAGAAATGAAAGTGCTAACCCACGTTTAGAGTTTGTGGAAAGGGAAATGTGTCCCTTGATGATGTGGTACCTCAACACTCTCAAACATCTTGTTGCTAGGATCGTATGCCATGTAGCCTAACTGTCCCCCTGCCAGACTTATTATCTAATAAGGAATCGACTCGCATACACACACACTTCCAACTATATTTGTTGCCATATCTGTTGAGTCTTAAACTAATGCAGTACCAATGTACAATATTAGCATAGCAACACATGTAGTGGTTATATGAATAGGGTAATTTATGAATTGTGTCGGAGCGCCGAGTAATCCTGAACTCGGCACTACACAGTAGCCCTACATATTATTATTATTATTATTATTATTTTGTTTTTTTTAGAAATTGCCGTATAACTGACCAGGTTAAATAATATACAATGTGTATAGCCTATAATATTGTATATTTGCAATTCTTAGCTGTGCCTCAGTTTTCGTATAACAAACAAAAGAAATGTCTGAAGGTTGAGTGTGGCAGTACTGAACTTACTTTAGCCCTACTGTTTGATGATCCAGTGCCACAAATCCCCGTCTTTAGAATCTCCTCCCCCTTGTCCCTCTCTCGTAGCACTAGCACAAGTTCCCCCAAGTCCCCCTAAGCTCACCCTTATCACCCTACAGATTACCCTGGGAATCACCTCGTCAAAGTTACTCCTACCCACTGATATTAAGTTTCGGGTTCTGATCTTATTTTACTATCAGTAGCATTGTTGTTCTTCTGAATTTCTTAACGGTATATTGTACTTGCTTCGTGACCTAGCCTTTTAAAAATTATGAATTTCCCAATACTTTACCTCTGGTCTCCAGAATATGTCTCTGGTTTTTTGTCAAGTTTCTCTATTGCTTGACCTAATCTTAAGTACAGAACCAGTTAATACTTTCTAATGATATTAATCTACCATACTCCATATGTATTGCTAACAATGTGTGCATTTATCTACTGATTTGCTAAATAAATTACATACCGGTATCCATATCTTCATTAATTCGTCGAAGACGCATTCAAATATATTTGTACATTTCTAAATTAATCTTACATTCATTGCATGACCTCTTCCTACTATGTTCACCTTCCTGTTCTATATCGGTACATAATAATCACAAATTAGGTACCCTACTCAGCCATACATTACATTACTCTCGCAACTAAACCATCTTATATTCAATTTCCTAACCTCTGTAAGTCTGTAACTATGAGTCCCATCACACATTAAGGTTTACCACACATGAACTATATTCCCATACACATCTGAAAAGGCCACATTTCGTAAAGTTTCGTGCTCAATTTTCTTTAATTCCCCTCCTATCCCACCACTTTACCGATCCGTGCCCGGCTTATTACCAGACTGTCTTCCTCTCCTTCTCTTTTCGCTAGCCTCCAATCTCCATTTTCAGCAGGCCCCATGCGCCCTGCTCATTCTCTATCCAGCCTTCCTAATTCTCGCACCGCTCTTAATTCCCAACACCTCGTATCCACACCAGCCCCTATCATCCCTCTCACTACCACACCTTTTACTTCCATATTTTTGTTTAACTATCTATAATTTACACCACTAGCACCATCACCATAATACTATACTCTGTTCCATTTCATCTGACCGTAAATTGAATCTCTTAGCAGCTAATTTTTCGATACTTAATGGAAAAATATGAAACCACTGTCTCTAGATAATATTAAGACCAAGTTTATATAATTAGCACCATATTTCACGAGCAATCTTATAACTGAGAAATCTTGATGGAAACTTTTCAATTTGCTGTCAGTTGAAAAGAAACAGGGTATAGTTTCACCCCATTTTCTAACTATTTTCTTGGCTAGCTATATATTTTGTACTAATATAACTACCATCACTAAATTAGTCCGATGGAGTTTTTATTGTTCCCACTATATCAAGCATAAACACAACCATCTTACATAACCACCATGGCTATGATTATCATTATCGCTACGTCCAAGATTATTAGTGTCAATATTAGGAGTATCATCCTCATCAATATTAATTATCCACAACTAAATTTCTGGTACATTTAATTACACCTTTCTGATTGTCACTTATCGCATAACTTACATTCCACTGATTACCACCAACATTACTATCCACACTAGATCCTCCTCCTCCTCACCAATTCCACCTTTCCCACCACCAACAACAACACCATTATCACCACTACCATCCCTCTCACCACCACCATGGCCCTTGCTAACACCATCAGCATAACCCCCCCCGCCCCCTTCACCACTATCATCGCCCTCATCATCACCACTAATTTATTATTACCCTCTTCACCAGCCTCACTATCCACCTTCACCACCCTCACCAGTGCCACTACCATCCCCCTCACCACCAGGTTCACCACTATCCCCCTCACCACCACCACCACCAGCAGACGCCTCAACATCCACCTCTCTCAGAGCAGCCATACACTAGTGTCCCCATCTTGAAATTAACAGCGAGGCCGTTTACATAGCATTAAGCGCTATCCGGGAGCATTAAGAGCATGCTAGACAAATGACATTAGCATTTTAAACTCGTGGTTATCCCCGCGCCCGGCACAACCTAGGTACAGGAACTTTACAACCAGGGGGGAGAGGGAGATATGATAATGATTTTCCCCGGCTGTACCTCGGGTGTTTTAGGTGGCGTTCCCCGGCCGCGCCTGGAACTCATTTCGGGAAAGTCTTCGCGCCACGACAAATATCACAAACTGCCCAGAAAACCCAACTTTTTTTCTTCTCGTATTTTTCTTCCTTTTTTCATTGTTGGTTAAAGCGATACACGTGAGAAGTGTATGGCAATGACGGCATATCAAATTATAATTGCATGTATATTTACATCCGGTATCTATATTGTTATATCTTATGAATATATGTACAGTATATGCTTTTGCTGAGGTAGTATGACATAGCCTACATACACATAGAAAACTGGGCCGTAAAGGTAGCCTAGTGTATTATATATTTACTATTTAGTACTTTTGGTGTTGATTGGACGGGTCGAAAAGGCGTTTATTTTTCCTGATTAGACCGACATAAACGGTATACCGGTAATTTTGCCAGAACATATTACCTACCTTTTGTTTTAAATACATATAGTTGTTAGATGCTAGAATGACAAATAACTGAAGGTGCCGGGGCGACTTTACGATGGTGTGTTTTTATTCTCGAAACCAATATATAGCTAGGCTTACAGTAGGTATAACCACATACACAATTGGAATGAAAGGACAATCTGTTTATATTTTAAAACATGGACGGTACATCACCAATTATTATAAATGGAAAGAAAGAAAATAAGGCGTTCATATTATATATATAGTATATTCGTGTTAGACCAGATGAGCCAAAACTATAAATATTATGGGATAGGAGGTGCTTCTCTTACCTTATGGGGAGGAGGGGGTAGCACGACAAATGTTACTGTCTGAATATATATATATATATATATATATACATACATACATACATATTCCTGTGTGGTGGTGGAAATATTAGTGGGAACTACGGAGGTATGCTAAAAGCGTTATGCATAAGTAAAACTCAGAGGTGCCAGTTTATTCAGAATCTCTTTAAATTTGCGAGTAGAAATACAGTGGACCGATTTGCTGTACAAGTACAGTAGGTTAATAGTTTTACACTTTGAAAGAAAAAAATCGGGCTACTTTTAAAACAGTTGACGAAGAAATTAACTTTGAGAGTACTTGGAAGCAATCTCGTAGAGGAGGAAGATAGAGGTGGAGAGAGAGAGAGAGAGAGGAAATTATAGTACTGAATTGATAAAGAATAACAGATTGAGCAGTGAGATAATTATGTAATTATAAAATAGTACATAATGCATTAAATGTTTCAGTATGGCAAGTTTTATTTTCACTTTAATTGGGCTAATAAGTGACTGTGACATTAGCTTTACGGAAATCAGTATATATTTAGATAATCAGTATATAGCATATAATAAAGCTTTATTTGTTTTCTTTCAGTACCATTCTAGCTAACAGTTGATTTCTGTAAGCTCAATATATACTTGTACTCTTAGGATTAAAAATAAATCGATATCCTACGTGATGGGAATGATTAATAAATAAAAGGTGAGTTAGAAAGGAAATGAAAAAGGTAGAACATAAGGTTTAAATGTTAGGAGGGGGTATGAGAAGCATAGGATACACAGTATACAGAGACATAGTATAAAGAAAACAATTGAAAGAATGCATATTGGTAATAGAAGAGGAAGTAGAATATGAGAGAAAGGGTCCTGTAAATAAAGAAGCTGAACTTAGACACAAAAACTGTATCAACTATCAAGTGCCAAGATGACAACTCTGAGAAGAAGAGGGGAGGTTAAGATATATATATATATATATATATATATATATATATATATATATATATATATATATATATATATATATATATATATATCTATATCTATATCTATATATATATATATATATATATATATATATAGCCTCCAAGCAAAGGGTAAGGCATTGAAGCAGCAATTTAGATGAAGGGGAATATTGTATACTGTAGGTGGTGACAAGTCCAAGGCGAAAATTAAGTTGCGTGATAGGAGAATACAGACATTCAGACTACCACCCATCACCCCAGTCAGACTTTCTATTTTTCTATTAAAGGACGCATACACACATACTTCACAATTTATCATATAATTACACTGTAGGTAGTGGTTTTAATATTAGCCTAATGGTAAGACCTTTCAAGTGTACAAGGCAAAACCTTTATTTTTTCAATCGAGTACCGACAGTATATTCTAGGAATGAGTTACATAGATAAGTGTTATGATACAACACTGTCCAATCTTCAAACTTTAAACATTTGCATGGACAAATATATCACGCTCAATTCCCAACTGATTATCCATACAATTAGGCGGCCCACCTGGAGTACATTATTATTATCCGATTTGCTTGTTTTATGGCTAGATATGGACACTATACAAACCTTGCCAAGGCCTAGCAATGTAAAATTAAATCCATACTGTGTGTTCCTGTTGATCTTTGATGATGTCGTTGAGCAAATGCAATCTTTTGTAAAGTTCAACAAGTATGTGTCACATAAGTGAGTTATCGACTCGAACAGAAGGACTGTTCGTCTGTGTGGTGTGGCCCATTGGAAACAAACACTCACATTCAAATCACATTCACGGCTCCATTTTAAATATGACTAGCTCTAGATTATAATGTAAAACTTGCAAAAGAAATGTCAGACATTAAGAAACTCGATTTGCTTCGCTCTTCTAACTTGAGCCTATTCTGTATTAAAGTATTAACAAATAAAGAAGTTGCTGATACTTTGTTGTCTTTATTCTATTAGCCATATCTGTTGTTGCTTGTATTCCTTTGTACTTTTTTTTTTTTGGTATAGTCTCAACAAGTTGTTTTTTGTTGTTGTGGTTGTTGTAAAGCAGAATACTCAAACATGCTGATCAATGTAGTTGTAGATAAATATTCGAAAGCAACAGACTAAGTAAAACAAATAATAATCCAAATAAAATAAAACCAAACAAAATCGAGAGCCAGACAAATGAGAACATATTAAAATAATGCCTTTGCAGTATGAATCACCAGAGTCAAATGGTAAGGGAAGGCCGACAACTAACCACCGTCCACCACCCAACCAACCTAAAACTCTCTCTTCTTGTTCAGTTCTTGCGATCCTTCACAGAGTAACATACTAAACAAATATTACTTGTTGTATTAATAGTCGATGTAGTACAGTATAAGTAGAAAAACGGGGGCCTCGAAAATAGGCAGAACACAAAAAATCAACAGTAGAAGGAAAGAATAAAAACGATAGAGATAAAAAGCATCGGGTAAGGGCGACATTTAGCCAGCAGCACCAACACCCCCCAACCAAACCCGACTTACTCTTCTTCTTCTTCTTCCTTTTTCGGTTGTTGCGGTTGTTGTGAGAGTAACGAGCGGCGTCCCCGTTACTTACGACGCGGGCCAAGTTACGAGGCGTGTTTACTTACGACTCACACTTACGATCCTTGCTAACTTACAGCGGCCCGTTATTAACACCAGATACCCACCATGAAATTTCATCAACGGGAGAAAAAAGGGAGGGGGGGACGGGGGGGGGGGGGGGGGGGGGAGGGAGGGGAAAAAAGTAAAAGCGTGGATGGTGTAATGAACAGATAAATTCCTTGGTAAATATGTGCTTCTTCTGTTTTTGTTGGAGTGGGAGGACTGAGGTTGTTTTTTGTTGGTATTGTTGATATTTGTGTTGTCACTTGTTGTTTGTGGTATTAAGAGTAGTTATTAATCACCGCCAATGGAGTTAAGCGGAAATAATATTATTGTTGCTTGTCAGTCTGCGAACAAGACCCTTGGTTTCCCTTGAACGGATATTTACCAACCTTGGTGACACATTTGGTACACGCATAGACATTTCACCTAAGATGTAATGATCCAATTCCACACCCTCCTCTATACCATTCTTAACGACCCCCCCCCCCCCTTTTTCCAAAGTACGGTAATCCACGAACTTTTGCGTTTGCTTTTTACGCGTTTCACAATGTAACTTATTGGTTTGTCAAATACTTCACATGAAAACTTTGATGTTTGGCAATCCTGCTCCACAAAAGCGGGCATACTATATACCAATCCTGCTCCACAAAAGCGGGCATACTATATAGAGAGCCAGTGTGGCTAAGCGGTACACCGCACTTGATTTGCGTGCGGAGGGTCCCAAGTTCGCTCTCCTGCCGAAGCACCTAATTATTGACCTACGGGCGTGGCTTTCCATACGGTTAGCTGCACTGGGGAGGTACGGGTTGACCAATGTTGCATGTACACATGTATATGCTAGCACCTGATCAGCATGGGCGAGCTGATGACACTGGATACAGACTACATTCACATCCACAGCCATTCCTACAGAACAATAGTATTCAACAAGCACCCCGACACACTATACACACCATACGGCAACAGGCAGTACTTACGCTAGGCCGGCGAGGGGAGGTCGGAAGATCTGAACCCGCAGCAAAAAGAAGTAGTATGTTTTTCTGTCTGTTTATTGGCAAGATAAACTATCAAACCCGATTTGATTTAATTGTTTGGACACAACCGTCAATGGTAACCAACATCAAAATAATTAGCATAGACATTTTGGTTGGGGTATCTGTCAGTAACTGTAAGTCACCCAAGGACCTGAGTTGTGTCGCCTCCATCTTCTTAAGGATTGTGCGTTGACAGTTATTCATGTATGTATATTTATTGTCTATTTATGTGCGTGCTTACATATCTCAGCGTGTAGGCTAAGCGGCAGTGTGGAAGAGAAGAGAGTGCGCGCTACATACATAATAAAGACCCTCATTTGAATATATACACGTGGGATCGAAGGCTTTTGTTTTCAGTGTTCAGTATTGTCTGGGCTTTTAACACGATGACGAGATTTGTATTCACGTCACTAAACTTATATCGAGTTTCAAATATGCGTACTAGATATTAAACTGTTTCAAATGTTAAGAAAGAGAGGATGTGAGTGAGGGAATTTGTGGAGAGAGAGAGAGAGATTTTGATTTTGCCCCGAGGGGCGAGTTTATTGAGCAGCGCCCCCCATCCTGTGAGGGGACAACATCCTGTGAGGAGAGAGAGAGACAGACTTGACCGTTCTTCCAAATTTCAGTGTTCAACCTAATTTGAATGCTTGACCCAATTCAGCTCATTGGGACTGTTTGGCCCATTTCAGTCACTCAGCACAATTACACTGCTCATCCCAGCTTGACTGCTCGGCCTAATTTGACTATTCTACACAATTTGACTGCTCAGCCTAATTCTGTGCTTGGTCCAATTTAATTGTTTTGTCCAATTTGACCATGTGACCCAATTTAGCTGCTTCAACTGCTTAGCCCAATCCGACTGCTTAGCTCAGTTCTAGTGTTCAACCCAATTTTACTGTTCGTCCCAGTTCGACTGCTCGACTCAATTCGGTCAGTTCAATCGCTCCGGCCTATCTGAAAGCTCAGCCTGCTATGGCCTATTATACCTCTTAGCCCGATACCGTTCTGCCCAATATAATTGCTAGGCCTAAATTGCTGGCTAATTCATCCACTTGTCTCAATTCTACTATTAGGCCCAATATAACTGCCTAGCCCAATTTGTCTGTTCATCCCAATATATCCAATTTGAGAGGTCCACCAATACAACTGTCCAATCCAATTTGACTGCATGTAGAATTCAAACGCTTGGTCTAATTTGATTGCTCAGCCCTGTTTGTGCAATTTGACCACTCGGACCAATTTGACCACTCGGACCAATTTCACCATTTGGCCAATTTGGGTCCAATTTGACCACTCAGTAGAATGTGACTGTTGGATAAAATTAACCCGCTTTGTCCAATTTGACTGTGATTATCTCCGACTGATTTTCCCAGTCTAAAATGGCAAGGAACGTGTCAAATCAGAAATTAGTCTCGACTTAATATATACATTTCATTAGTAATATGTGTCAATTTACTATTATTCCCAAACTAATTTAAATATTTATCTGTTCATGACAGTCAAAATATTTTCTCCCCCTACTTTATCTTGGTAACAATCAAGAGCCCGACGGTACCGCAAAAGAACACTGAAGCCGCCCATTACTTATGAAGGCCACTGCCGCAGAACAGGGCCAAGAAGTCCTGAGACAAAAGACTGTCGCAGACTGTGGTGGAGACTAGAGAACCCCCTTCAGGAAACATATATTACACCACGACCGATATTTTGAGTCTAACAGAGAAAGAGCGCGAAAGAACAAAAACAAGTCTCTGAGTTAAACAAAAAATCATATCTGGTTCAGCTGCTTGGCTTATTGACAACTGCCCGTATAGTAGCCAGTAGTAGCTTATTTGTTTTAGTATCATTACTTAACATACTGTAAGTGTTGCTTAAAATGTAATACATTAAACTAGTTCATAATATTGAATGTTTGTTTTTGTCAGGTCGGCCGTCATAAAACTCACATCTGCTACTATAGTCTGTTTTACGCCATATGGCGGAACATTGAACCTCTTAGCCTATGATGTTCGTCCTCTACCAACACCTTCACTGTGTGCACTATACGTGGGTTCCCACGTCCGCTGAGTGTTCTAGTTGTGTAATATATGTATTTAAAATATATTATCATCATCTCATTCTGTTTACTTGGCTGCTTGAGAGATCGGCAGCGTAATTATATTGATGAAATTATGAACAATACTTATCATTATATTATACTACTCGACTTTTAGTATTGTATGTTTCAGTCCCACAATGGCGTCCGATATCTGTATGTTAAGGTGGCTTAGCGTGGAGGATCAAAGTAGTGGCTGGGTAGAAAGAAGTGCTGCTACAATCGGCGACAATACAGACTTTGCCTTCACGACCTCCAACCTCGTCTATTGGGAGCAAGAATTGCAAAGTGGTTGACAGTATCCGCTTTCTTGCTACCCTTCACCATGATGTGTAGTACTAATTATTGTGGCTACGAACCAGAAACATGAGCTGTGAACTTCTTGCGATATTTGACCTTCAGTTATTGTTTTATTGTAGTATTAATGTAAATTAATTATTATACTCATTAACCCTTTTCACGCACGTGTGGACGCAGGGATTGCCGATTAGCAATCAGAAATATAGTTATCTCAATCTTATAATTACCTCTCCAAAATTAGTTTTCTGTCCACAGCTAACTCAAAGACAACTGCAGAGGTTGACGTAAATAAACTAAAGGTTTCTAAACACCCCTGATGGTCACAAAGGCTTTAAAGTATCCCAGCATAGGTTCAAATCGCGTCCTGTGTGTGAAAGGGTTAAAAGAAGTAGGAAACAATGTAGTCTCCCCATTTCTGTATAGACATACCCGTCAAAACTTAAAAAAAAACGAATCACCCAACAGAACGTGTGTCTGTTTCCTGTATCTTCGATTGTACTGAAAGTAAAGATCTTTTTCTTAATTCTTAAACTCGAATATCTTGTTGCTACAGTCACCCAGGGAATAAACAGTTAAGAATATCACATTACCCATTGACTCCTAATTACAATATACATTAGTGTACGGTTAAATGTATTACAATAGAAATGTCGTTATCTGATCGCAAGAGCTTAGCTTTTCTTATGTTCAGTATTTTATCGTCCTTGTGTTTAGTGAAGTATGCCAAGATAAATGTAAGTGTAATACAGGAAGGAATACAACACAAGCTCAATTCTTATGGCTAACCTGGATTCTTGCACAACCCGATACAGCTATTGCCCTTACATGATTTTATTTCCTTCCTATTGTTTTGATGGACTAATTGTCGTTTGCCTGATCTTTAAGGTACAGATAGATTGGTATACCATGAACTGGATTTGTTATACTGCACCTGGGGATACATGATAATAAAGCTAACCTACACACTTTCCCACAAGAGAAAGTTAGTCTTATTAGACCTTATGTTTAACATAAACTAATTAACACTATGTTGACATTGATAATGCGCCTATAAAGGATTAAATATCCAAGATGTCAATCACTATTTCTAGAAGACTATGGACCCCATTCTGCCCTCATCTCTGCATCCCTACTTAGTATTTGTATTTATTGTTCACCTGACCGTATTTAGTACTAGGTATGCAACATGGTGAATATGCAGAATAAAAACCCCAAGATGTCAAAAAGCTACCTCCAGAAAACTTTGTCTCCTACCCCCTTCTCCTCCCCCACCCCCCAAATACCGTCTTAGCTATACGGCCTCCTGCTGGCACTCGGCACAAAAGGATACTCGAGGTCGGACATTTAAAAATATGTATATAAGTTTCAGGAACTTTTTAATTACCGTCACATCTCAGCTTGCTAATGGCTGGCCCATGAAAATATCTTTGCTTCTCCTGGCACTTGGGGAGGGAATTTTAGCCCGTCGCTTCTGTGTGCGCTGAATATCCCGACGCTGTTTCTCTCACTCACAAATATTAGGATAACACACTGGACACGGTTTTTTGGGGGCAGTTTGTGCTTGTGTGAGTGTGTATATGTGTGTTTTCGTGAGTGTTTAAACATCTGTGTGTGTGTGGGGAAGGGGAGCGTTTGAGTATGGGTTGATGTATTTTTGTGCATGCGTTTTATGTGTGCTCTGAATACCCCGCCGTTGTTTCTCTCACTCACAAATATTATGATAACACACTGACCGCAAGGTCTTAGGAAGTTTGTGCGAGTGTGAATGTATGTGCGTGTGTTTGTGTATGTTTCTATGTTGTGGGGTGGGTATGAGAGGAGGGGTCGTATGAATTGTGTGTGAGTGTGTGTGTATGTGTGTGTGTTCGTTCGTTGAATATGCCGCCGTTGCATATATGCATTTGTTTGTGTATTAATAATAATCAGGAATTATTAACGACATGCAATGAGACTGACAGTACGCAACTCCCAAACCAATGTTATCTGAGGTGCTCGGTAGATTAAACTAGTCTCCCATAAAGCGCTGACATACTCCCAAGGACGTAGGATGTAGGCAAATTACCAACCTGTACACTTTTATTATTCACATACATAATAGGTTGTTGATATAATCCTCACCTGTCAAGAGTGGAGCTCACACCCTCACCTCCTGAGCTTGTGACTACAAATGTATAGTGCCAATTCCATTACACACGTAAGTAAGGGGCTATCACACTTGCCACTATTTCCGTGGTTTCTCGTCTATTTTCCGTGGTCTTGCCGACAATCCACGCTACCCAAGCAAGTTGGGAGATCTTCGTCTATCCACGGAAATGTTCGGGCGTGAATTAGTAGGCTATGTCATGGAAATACATTAAATTTCTCATATACACATATATATATATATATATATATATATATATATATATATATATATATATATATATTCTATATATATTAAACTAGATAAGTTTTAATATATCTAATGATAATGTGATAGGTGATATTAAGCCAACCAATCAGGTGGTTCATTCTTTAGCATACGTATCGGGTGAGGATTTTCTGCCAAGTTGACCCTTGGAGGATCATGACGCGTTTTGACAGTTTATATGTTGGCTATCATTACATTATTATATTCAGCTTATGATTAACTTGTGGGAGCTAAAGAGATAATCGAGATAGTATGTACCCCTTTGATTCCTATATATCCTTTCTATATTGTGTGAAATTACAAAAAGCAGAGAAGAAAGACAGAAACGTGGCCTAGATCAAATTAAGATCATACGTAGTGAAGAATTCAAGCTAAGAGTTGAGGTGGCACAACGCACGGGGGCCTTAAATTGGCTCCCTTCATTGCCAATGCAGGATAAAGGCTTCAGCTTAAAACAAACGACCTCTCAGCCATATTTGAATCCATGACCCAATTCGAAAAAATCGATCTATATATTCAATGTTGCTGTTCTGCCCAGTTCAACCACTCGAATCAACGACCCAATTAGAAAATAGCAACAGTTTGCATGAATTTATGTGACACTCAGTCATGTTGCACTTAGGACATGCATTCATGCTTTACTGAACACTCTTGTCTGTCTTTATTTGGCATGTGTAAATATTAAATTTGTAGTCTCTCCTCCCACCTTCTCTCATTCCTTTCTTTTTTGCTTCATTCTCCGTGTCCCGCTCTCACCATAGCCCTATTCTCCACCTAAAACACATAGCCTACCAAGCCCTCGGTAAAAATGTTCTCCCTCCCCTACCCAACCAGCCAACCTCCTTTTCAGCCTCGCCTCTCAAAAATTACGACAAAAATATTCCGGGTGGAGGTACGCAGGAACTTTCATTAACACCTTCCATCGCGGGGGTTAATCTAGTAACTGTAGCTCACCTTAAAATTTAATCCCCGGCCATCGATTCCTTTCTACGTGTATGTGCTCCCGGGAGAGATGGTGCAGGCCGACCTTGTTCCCCTGTGGTGCTTGGTGCTGGTACGGTGGGCCAGCTGGGATGGGGTGCTGGAGTGCTGATGGAGAGGGAGAGAGAGAGGCTGGTGGTGGATCGAGAGGGAAATGGAGAGGAAGATAATGGTTAGGAAAGATAGCGAAAAGGGGGGGGGGGGGATCGAGAGGGAAATGGAGAGAGGATGATAATAGTTAGGAAAGATAGCGAAAATGGTTGGGGAAGAGATGCTGATAAGAGAAGAGATGGGAGCCTTGGGATGGTTAATTAATAATTAGTTGTCAGTTTATGATGGTCTAAAATTCTAATATCATGCCATGCAGTTCAAATATCTAAGCGCTGAGCAGTATCGATAGCTTATCGCAGCTCTGGGATTGGTTGATGCTTTCCAGTATATAAGGCACCTATGGATTTCACGACTAATTTTATGAGTTTCTGAGCTGATAATGTGTTTCATATATTTCTTTTATACCTAGAGATTCGAATATTGTTAACTTGATTGTTAAATTTCCTTGTAGCTGTATAGGCTATATGGAAAATAATACATCTGGAATAAGGGAACCTCTCCGAATAAACCTAATACACTTCAATTTGTCTCTCTTCTTGCTTCTACTCATCCTTCTCATCTTCCTTCCCACTCATCCCTCTCATCTTCCTTCCCACTCATCCCTCTTGCCTTGCTTTCCACTCATGCTGCTTCCCACTCATCCCTCTCATCTTGGTTTCCACTAACCCCTTGCTTACCACTCATCCCTTTCATATTGCTTTACACTCATACCTTTCATTTTACTTCCCACTCATCCCTCTCGTCTTGGTTTCCACTCATCCCTTTCATCCCTCTCATCTTCCTTCCCACTCGTCCCTATTATCTTACATACCACTCATCCCTCTCATCTTGCATCCCGCACATCGCTATCATTACGTATCTACATTTTACCAAGTCGCCAGATCCCTCCTCTATTCTCCATACGATCACCAAATCCCTCTAATACATGTCATCTGTAATTGCCTTTCTTCATGCCACACAAGGCATTTTTTTCCGGCCTTATCTCTTGCCTGTTACCGATTATGGCTGCCACCTATCACCACCTTTTGGATGATGGTGGCTTCAGTTACTTGATTTATTTACTGTCGTCATCAATTAAATTAAAGGTACTAATTTAATACTAGAGTGTATTCATCGACTTGTGTGACTGACCTTAGTGTTATATTTTTTATTTTTATATATGAATCTCTAACGAAGGTCATAAAGAGGCTAGTAAAACGTCCCCAAAATGCTGAGGTCTTCACATCACACCTGTCTGCTCATCGTTAATAACCACATCACTGTTCCATGCATAATGAATCACCATGTCACCCTCTGTCCATCATTAACCCCTTCACCACCATTACGTAATTGTTGTCATATTTTGATTACCATTAGACGATTTTCTTTTGTTTATAGTCTACCTCTACGACTCAAATGGGTAAACATGATCTCAATAAACCCTCTTATTAACATAGGTCCTTCTTAGAACATATAAAATCGTATAATTTTTGCCAGAATAAAAAGAAGTATTTTGTGTATAGTCTACCCCTACGACTCAAATGGGTAAACATGATCTCAATAAACCCTCTTATTAACATAGGTCCTTCTTAAAATTCATAAAATCGACTAATGTTAGCCAGAATCTAAGGTAAAAAGACGTCATGGTGCTGAAGGGGTTAATCTACAATCAGTAAATTGTCATGCTTGTAAGTTAGCAAATTATACCATTGGAGCTTCATTATTTATGAATCACATTTTGATACCTAACTTAATGATCACATCACCTTTCGACACGACACTTAATCATCATATCACCTTTCAACACCAAATCACATTATATAATTTTACATGTTGCATAAGTGCCAATTCAAATGTTTAAACACTATAAACGTTCTGTTTCAACTTGTTCATATATTAAATTTACCAAATCGCCTTTCTACACATTACTAATTTAACCTTGATATCCATCACTCAATCACCAGATCACACTTTTTACTCCTCCCCCTCACTTCCTTCATCACCGCCGCCTTAAAAGCCTTTCATGAACGTCCTTCAAGTCTGTAATTACTCATTTATGGCTGATGGTAAAAGGCTGGGATAGAGAGTTAATGGGGAGGATGACATTAGCATACGGGACCTACGGCGCCGGAGTGGCCTGGACGGAACTTATTTGAACACTATCTTATTTTTTATCGTAGAATATAAAAGCAAATTATGTTACCACAACTTCATTGTGTGTAATAAGTTCCAAACAACTCTACTTATAGTTTGCGAATAAGCAACATATTTCCTCTCTCTCTCTCTCTCTCTGTTAACATTGTTTTGAAGTACCGGTAACTCGATCGTAGATCTAAAAATATTGAGACTGCTGGAAGAATTTCAAAAGATATAAGCACTATTCAATTTAGAATACCTGGCAGGCAGACCAATGAGTAATGATGTTATAGTTAGGTCATATTATGTGCAGAAACGGGTTTTGTTTATTTATCCATAATTATGATTCCATCAATGAAGTTGAGTGGTGTCATGATCCGTCTGTCTGCCATTCTGTGCTAATTCTAGTAGCTACTCACATAACTTAACTTTCGTTTAGATTGTTTGACTCATCATTCTCTATCCAGAGATCATCAATTGGGATATTTGCTCGATTATGAAATGAGGTTAGTCGGGTCCTTAGACTTTCATATCTATATACTGTGGGTGATAACACTTGGTCAATTATCGAAATTAAGTACAGGTATGTTGTTTTTTGGTAATCGTAGTGGGGGCTGTGGATAATATACAGTATATATTTGGAAATTGTCACCCTACATTTCGAGATTGAGTTTTTACTTGGAATGTATATAAAGCTCGGAACACTCCCTCAACCCATGTTTCCCTCATCCTATGATTTAAATTGCTTCAAACTCCGTGTGTCCTGGCATTTTGGCTCAAACGTTCCTTGATTTTGGCCCTGTCACACTATCAACTCTGGGGGAGGCACTAGTCAGAGGATGTTCTGCCTTGTATCTCCTTCATCCACATAGAAAAATATAATAAAATATGACCTACACACAGTTTTGAACCAATTGAGATACAAAGCTAGCCTATAATTATACACTTCCATGGGAAATATACAGCAGTAGAGAGAGAGAGAGGAGGGGGGGGGGGGGGGCAAGAAAAGAGGGAGACAAAATGGGCGCAAGTGAGGGAGAAAGAAGCACACTGAGGAGCTGGGGTGACAGGCGTGGTGGTGGTGGAGGCAGTAAGAGACGGCCTGCGACCCTCTCCTCCACCACTACCCTCCCCCACCCTCACCCCGTAGTATTATGCTGTGTTATTGGAGGCTCCTGTTTAGCATAGAAATGGCGACGGCACCTGATGGACTGCCGTCACATTGTCTCATAATTTACGCTTAAATCGGTCAAAGGACGCGTCTCTCCCCCTGCGTGAATGTAACGCTCCGGACTCTGATCTAAGTAGGGTTACATTATAGTACGGGAATAAGGGAGATTTTCACTATAGTCCGTTCATTCTGGGTTGGGCAGAAATCGTAACCTCTAATCTCTGTAACTCAAAAAGGGCATGAGCAAATTAGCTGTTAATTTATACACATATTCCCTGGCCAAATCTTCCTATTTGGTTGAAATATTAGCTCGATTACTCTAGTCCTTTTTGAGTTATGACTTGAGAGGTTAGGGGTTACGATTTCTGCCCAACCTAGAATGAACGGACTATAGTACGCCATATAGAGTATTGAAAAATATAGCATAGCTGAATACTTACAATAGCCATAGGTTCTTTGATAACCATGACATACTCCTTCAGTCCATATCGTCTTTTATTTCTGTTTACTTCCAAATTTATTTAGTGAATAATAATTCTATAAAAATACATCAGTAATCCGAGGCCTGTTTGATACTGACAAAAGGCACCGAATGTAATCATCAATCCAGTATCCGTTTCATACTGACGAAAGTACCGAATGTCATCAGTAATCGTGTCTTCTTTTCATAATAAACGGAGCATAGAACGCCATTTAGAGAACTATAAAACGTAGAACAAACGAACCATGTTGCTATTGAGATGTTAATCCGAAGTAAGCATTGTACTATTTTCCATGTCACCAGTATCGACCTCCATAATGAATCCAGTTAAACATAATTACGTGCAAATATTAACTGTCATGAGTGTTTTATACTGACGAAGGCACCCAGTGTCATTATTAGTTGGTCCCTGTTTCATACCGACGAAGGTACCGTATGTCTTCAGTAGTTAGTCCCTGTTTCATACCGACGAAGGTACCGAATGTCGTCAGTAGTTCGGTCTTTGATTCATACTCACGAGGATAGTGAAAGTCGTTAGTAGTTCGGTCTTTGTTTCATACTGACGAGAAGAGTGAAAGTCGTCAGTAGTTCGGTCTTTGTTTTATACTGACGAAGGCACTGAATGTCGTCAGTAGTGCCTGTAGTAGCAATAGCTTGGTCTCTGTGTCCTGAAGGGCGTGCACATCCCAGGCCGTTACTGACTTGTGCTCCCAGAATAGCAATATGCCCGCTAGGAATTAATTGCGGCGATATACACGCTTATACATGCAAATGGTAGTTTGTTTTAAAGCAGGCATCTGAAGGCGCGCGCTCTCTCTCTCTTAATTGTTATGTGTTCTGATGTTACGTGTTCTGGTGGGGCGTTTTCTTGTCTTGTGTAAATGTGCTCGCCTATTTGTTCTTGTGTTAATTATGGGTTGTATGTTCTTGTGCTTGTTGTTTTAAAGCAGTCATCTGAAGGCGCGCGCTCATGTAGTTATGTATTTTTGTGTAATATTTTCTAGTGATAGACCTACTTGTTTTTGCGCTTTGTGTTCTTGTATTGTGTGTTATCTTGTTTGTTCTATTGTTAAGTGTCCTTGTGATGTGTGTTATGGATTGTGCATTCTTGTGATAACTATGTGTTCTTTGATGTGTTCTTGTGTGGTAAGTGTTCTTGTGTTAGCTGACGTGTTCTTGGGTTATATGTTCTTGCTTTTGAGTCCTTAGTGTTCTTGTGTTGTGCCATGTGATTGTGTGTGTTTTAAAACTGGCATCTGAAGAATATCTGAAGAATATTAGGGTCATTGTGTTTATTTTAAAACAGTAATTTTTGGTCTCAAATATTTTCATGACTTCTGTGATATTGTGTTTGCATAATTATACTGTATGTACTGTACTGTGATATGTGCTATTAATTTGGTTTTAAAACAGGCATCAGAGGGCAGGTTTTCTCTTAATTGGTATGTGTCCTTGTCAGTGCTTAGCAAGTGTGGGTGGTGGTGATGATGATTGTGGTGGTGGTGGTTGAGGTGGAGGAGGAGGAGGTGGTGGTCGTGGTCGTGGTGTGGTGAGTTGGCTAAATCGTCGTCCGCCACCTAATGTCCTCTACCATGCCTTATTAATTCTACGAGACAGATGTACGGTAGTTAGGGGCATGATGGTGCATTGGAGTGATTGTTAAAGTAGCTTAGATAGAGAAACGAGTAATGTGTTTGCTTCTTGCCTTTCTATTTTCTAGTACTCTTCCGTTTTGTTATTTTACTCTGACCACCATTTGGCACCCACACAGTCACTCGCTCTCACCCCCCCCCCCCCTCTCTCTCTTTCACTCACACACACACTTTGTACTCCTTTGTACACACAGTCACTCACTCTCTCTCCCTTCCTCCTCGTTATCACCCCTCTTGATACCGTCTACTCATCTCCTTACTCTACTTTTTTTTCCCGTACCCCTCTTTCTCCCCCTCTCCCTCTTCTAAATCTCCCTGCCTACTTTCGTCTCTAGCTTTTTAAATCGTCCCTCTCTACTCCTATATTTTTCTATCTCGTCCCCTACCTTCGAAATTTATCTTTCCTTGTTTCTCGCAGTTTTGTACTCCTCTAAACAAAATTTTAATCTCTCTCTCTCACTCACTCCTACTTCTCCCATTTTATCTCAATCCTCTGCTTGTCTTCCTATATTTCCTTCTCTCGCCTCCTACCTCCCTCCCTCTCCCCACTACTTCTTTCTGTCTGCCATATCTCTCTCTCTCTCTCTCCGGCGGCTCAGTAAGACAGGGCAGGGAGGAGGTCCTGGGCGACGGGGCGAGCACGAAGCACTTGATAATAAGCATATTTCGAGCACTGTCTGCCGGCTGTCGGGAATTTAGCAGTAACTCTGATCAGATCCCCCGCACCCCCGCCACCTTACCTTCTTTTGTGCAACCCTCTTTTGTATACTCGATTTTTTTTTTCTAGTCTTGGATCAGCCTGGGATGTTTTCGAAAATATAGAAACGGTGTTAGCATACATAGGTAACATTTGTAATTTGTCCGATACATCCTTTCCATATATTCATTATATATACAGTATACTGTACAAGTCTTTTATAGGTTAGGGTGACTTAAAGTAGGTTACGTTACGTTATTTTCAAAAGATAAGTATAAGAACTAGGCTGCATAAAATAAACTCGTCCTTCTCGGCTGCTTGGGCTTGAACCTCCGGGCTGGATAAGGCGAGAAGGCCCCCTGATGTCCCAATTCCCCGGGACGCACCCCAAAATTACAATGTCCCATCCAATTCCCGAGGACCGCAGGAGTCAGCCCACTTGAACAACTGAGGGGGGGGGGGGGGGCACGGCGACCCCCTTCCCCTACTCCACAGTGCCCCAGAATATTGTATGGGGGTGTTTAAGCGAACTTATTTACAGAACCGTAGATTTCAGTTTGCACTTTCGCTTCAAAAAGTGTATTTATTGACATTTTGCGATATATAGGCTATTGCATAAGGACAGCAAATACAGTTTAATGGGCGTGTACACTAATGGCATTGGATATTTGATGAGCCTATTCTATGCAATGTGATAAGTCGAATTGTTATTTGTGCCCGAGAAACGTAAACACACAATACCATAGTCTTATTAACCCCTACAGTACCGATGACGTCTCTTTAATTATACTTTAGGCATGCTTAGATGATTTTATGCAGTTTAGGAGGGTTAGGAGAGTTGTGATAGTTTACACTCCATTTACCAATTCATCACAATCAATTGAATAAGATCATACAAACCCCCCCCCCCCCCCCCTTTTTCCCCCCAAAGCACCCCAGCAATACCCTGATAACTGGCCTCCTCTCGCCCCCCCCCCCCCCCCCCCTCCATCAGCACCCCGGCAATACCCTGATAAGTGATAATAAATGTTGGTTGCGCACTTTTCACCGTGGTTTTCTGAGACTGGGCCGGAGTTATGTGACGGGGCTATCAGTCTGAGCCGCTTCTTCACATCACGCCGAGGGTTCAGCCTATACTCGGTTTCATTTCATCTGACGGTAAATTGAATCCCTTAGTAGCTAATTTATCGATACTTAATGGACACATATTGAACCACTCTGTCTCTGCATCATATCAAGACCAAGTTTATATAATTATCACCATATTTCACTACAAAATCTTCAAAATAACTTAAATCTTGATGGGAACGTTGCAATTTATCGTCAGTTGAAAAGAAACACATTAATTCCAACCCAGCGTCATTTCATGTATGGAAGTAATGACAGTAACTAATAGTAACTACTACGTGATTTTATGTATGGAAATAAATATAGAATGATTTACTTACAAGGTAAGAGAGAGAAATAGTAGTGAATAATTATTATGAAAGATAAATATACTTTAATGTTATCAAGAACCTAAGCAAAAGTAATATAATACTGGTTTCTATCAAACAATCGTTACTAGGCAACCGGACGCATTTGAAGGATTTTGTATACATTTTCATGAATGAATAATTAAAACTAAAATTATGTTTTCTTTTCGTTTTAGGTATGTATGAGAGGTTTCTTCTAGTTCGTTGAGATGGTGTACCTATGGACGATTAGTTGTAAGAGGAAAGGTAAGATCGATTATAGGATGGTAGCCTATGCATTAGTTTAAGTAGAAGTGCTGTATACAGTTACGGTATCTATCTATCTATATCTATATGCTCAGGCCCAATCCCCATTTTAGGGGTAGCCGACTCAAGACAGAGCAAGAACAGGGAAAACACAAACACAATATAAAACAACAAATAAACACAGATAAAAAGCACAAACTCACACACATCCAGGTCACCCAGGAGAAGACCCAGAGACCAGGGTCACCAAGGTATCTCCAGCACCCCCCCCCCCCCCCCCCCCCGGCCCCCGACCACCCGGAGAGGTTCCGATCTCGGCAGGCAGACATGCAGCGGAGCCAAAACCACAAGCCCTCCCACCACACTTCCAGGCGCACCCTTCATATTAATCGTCTCCCCGGGCCAGGCGCCTGATGGACTATTATCTAGTATTATTCTAGTCCAACTTGCGCCCGACCCCTTACTCGGTATATTAAATATATTTTAAATGTTGCATTTAGGAGAGGTAGATAGATAAATAGATATAGTGATACTTTAAGGGGCTAGTGCTTGTTTTTGGTCGTGTATTGATAAATTAGTATATATATATATATATATATATATATATATATATATATATATATATGTTTTTTTTTAGTTTCCTCGCTAGACCTCCATCAAGCCAAAAGCTAAAGACGGGTTCCTTCTAAATCCACAGGTTCGCTATCGCTCGCCAGGAAAAAAATCGACACCTAAAATGGCATGAAAGGTCTTAATCTTGACAAAGAAATGGGGCGAAAGGTCTAAAGAACGTCAAACTAATGGAAAGAACGGCTAACAATCTCAAAACTAATATGCTAAACATGAGTAAAAGCGACTTCAGCAGCGGAGAAAAAAATATATAATTTCAGAGGCTTCTTATAGGCTACGCTATGTTAAATGTTCAGTCGACTCGTTTAATCCGCAGTTTCAGAATACCGGTAATATTTATGCTTATTAGAAGCTTAAAAGTTAATGTATAAAATATACTGGCAATATATATATAATGGAACAGAGGATGAATTAAGAAATATATACCGGGTAAGCGATACTGTTTCCTATAGCAATCTAAATATAATAGCATAACTACAAGTGCAGAGACTGGGGACTGTACAATGTAATAACATTGTTACATGATAGTTTCAACCTTTCGTCATACCAGCCTTCAGAAATAGCAAAATGTGTAGGATTATGAATTATGATAATCATATGTTTGTTGTAGAACCCAAAACAAAATGTTGCGCCAAGATTAACAGAAAACGTTAGTCAGTGCGCAGCCAGGTAGCTTGGCGGGAAAGACGCGACCGAAAGTCAAATAAACCGTTATCTAAATTTTCTAATGTAGCAAATAAATTAATCTACTATTAATTATAAATCTTGCACTACTTCTCAACAATCTTTACATATTGAAAGACGGCTAGATATGTATATTATTGTTTTATCTACTCAACACTCATACCAGATAAGATAGACTCCGCGTTGATTAACCTCCGTCGAGCGTCGAGTGACAGTGACAGAAGTGAAGGATTGGGGCCCGCCCTTGAATATACCAAATATCCGAGTGCATCCGGTTATCCCGAACGTCCCTGCGTATACCGAGTGATGGGTGGAGGTGTCAGGAATAATGTGAGCAGAGATGGCGGGGCTCGAAGAAAAAATAAGGTACGGTTATTGATATCTAATGTGTGGTCTTCGTTCGTACCTTTGGTGAGATGGATGTGTGGGGCCAGGCTACAGGATAGAATAACAAATGTTGAATGAACAAAATGGTGAAAACATGCAGGTCTGTGATTGTGGAGGGAGCTGCACCAAGGGGTGGACCTAGGAAGACCTGGGATCGGACTATACGCGCCGATCTCAAATCCAAGAACTTGACAAGTGAAGTAGCCCTTAACAGGGTTGCCTGGAACGCCGCCATTAGGACAAGAGACTGAAACTGCACTTATGTGTGGAACACTCTGTCTTAAAATGTTATGTATGTATGTACCGAGAATGTTTAGGAATTTCTTAACTAGCTTACTTATAATTGAGCCTAATCGGTTGACTAGGTTAATTGTATGTAATAGGGTAAAATAAGAAAATGGAAGTGGCAAAATTGCTGTTAATGTCCTATGCAGCTTTAAACGAAGGTCAATTCTGTGGATTATAATCTAGAACAGGCTGGTCCAACTTCTAGGAAACTGTGGGCCAATTTAACATAGGCCTATATAGTTTTATGCCGTGGGCCACACTCACATTAACCTACACACAAAACAAAATGCATGTTGAAGCTATATTGGCACCAGTACTATAGTCTATTCGCTGTAAGTAGGCGAGATATCATGACCTCTATCCTCTGTAACTCCATAACGACTAGAGTAATAGAGATATTATTTCTACCATTTGGGAAGAGTCAGTCAAGGGATAGATGTGGAAATTTACAGCCAATTTGCTCTAGCCCCTTTTGAGTTACAGAGGATAGAAGTAATGATTTCTCACCTACTTACCGCGAATAGACTATTGGCTACCTGGTACTCACACAAACACATAGCCTACACACACAAAACAAAACGCATGTTCAAGCTATATTGGCACCAGTACTAGGCTACCTGGTACACTCACACAAAAACATAGCCTACACACACAAAACAAAATACATGTTCAAGCTATATGTATTGGCACCAGTACTAGGATACCTGGTACACTCACACTAGGGATGTGCGGGAGCACAGTTGTGTCACACCAGTGTACATAATAACCCTCTTGAAAATGTAGTTACACCAGCCGACACATGACCCTGACAAGTAGACAACCTCCACACAATGCATCATACTATCATTATTATCATTGAATGTATGTGGTATTAAGGGAAAGTTGATATCAGAGGAATTTTGTAATTTGTGTAGGCTATAAAATATGATATTTTATGCATGAGTGAAACTAAATGTGATGATGTTGATATGGTAAATGTAAGAGAAATAATGGAGATTATTGGCTTTGATATAGCCTAGTTTACAAGAACAGGAGTGAACTAAGTAGATTTAAGTCTGGTGGCATTATTATTGCAATAAAAAAAGAACATGGTTTGAAGTGGAAATGCTTAAGGAATAACTGAATCATTTTTATCAATAAGGATATATAAGAGCAGTATAGGTTATAATTTACAGAAATATCTGATAATAAGTGCAGTTTACATTCCACCCAGTCATTCAAGGTATGGAAAAACAGAACATTTTGATGAATTAGAAATGTTTTTACTTAACTATAATAATGATGATAAATTTCATATTATGTGTGGGGATTACAATGCTCATACTGGAATAATGAATGATGTAGTCCAGATTGATGATGATAATGATGGTGTAGATACATATAGGCTACTATACATTTAATTCTGTCGCCACTGCCCTAAGTGAATTGAATATTGAACCATGTAGAGTTAACCAAGATGTAACCCTGGATAGAAGTACTTATGGTGAAACGTTAATTGAAGTATGTAGAAATAATGAAGTACAGTACTTATTTTCAATGGAAGGTTAAAGATTTTGGAATTGGAAAGGTTACAACCACATTTAATACAACTTTGGATTATGTAATTGGTTCACCTCAGTTAATGAAGTGTCTGTGAATTTGTAGTGTTAGATTTTGATTGTATGTATTCTGGTGTGCATTGTGGCTTGCATTTACAGTTAAGACTTGATAATAGCAACACCAATAGTAGTAACAGCTGTAATGTGAATTTTAATGATAACAATGAAGCTATTAACTCTATTGTAATAATGGAAATGTTACTAAAACTATTAATAATGCAAGTCTAACAACTGATACAGGACGATTTGGGATCAGGTAAATCCAGGTAGATGGAAAAATGATAGAACAAATGAATATGAAATTAATATTGATGTAGTAGGTACAATACAGGAATTGATTACTCAGGTAGATTTATTGACGGTTCAAGAAATTAACATGAAAATTAACCAAATCTTCATTGACCCAGCACTGAAAGTATATTCCCTCCAAAGAAAAAGAAAAAAATATGTAAAGTCTAGTAACAATGTAAGTATGTATGGATATGATAAGGCAAGCTGGCAGAGTATCACAAGGCTGTATCACACTGTATCACAAGGCTAAGCAGAGATATAATTGGACCAAAAATAAAGTCAATTATAGCAATATTATGCACAAGTAAGACATGTAAAAACGAATTGAAAAGAGTTAGGAACAAGGAGAAAGCTGACCTGATTAAACAGATTATAGAAAATAGGAAAACAAGATCCACAGACAATTTGGAGAATATTAAATAAAAAAAAAACAAGTAGTAATGCCATTGACCTATCCCTTGATAACTGTTATGAACATTTTAAAGATCTTGCAAGTGAAGAGGAAGATAATGAAGGTACTCATTATGAAATTGATTTGAATAATGCAGTCTCTAAATGACCCAATAACTGCCAGTGAAGTATTTAAGAATAGGTCTATTAAGAAGTTAAAAAACAACAAGTCACCTGGAAATAAGATCATAAATGAATACATTAAAAGAAGCCAAGATTTGCTCTGCCCATTGTATGTTAAATTGTTTAATAAACTATTGGATTCAGGAGATATACCAATTGAATGGCTTGTTGATAGTATAATTCCGTTGTATAAAAATAAAGGAGATATTAATGATACTAATACTTATAGGGGAATAACATTGGTAAGTTGCTTAGGGAAGCTTTTTACATCTATTTTGAATGAAAGATTAAATACTTTTTCTGATGAAAATACTATTTTAAATGAAACACAGCTGGTTTTAGGTACAGTAGATCATAATATTGTCTTACTTAAATCAATGATTGACTTGTTTTGCTGGGGAAAACAAAATTGTTTTGCTTGTTTGTGGACTAACAGAAAGCCTTTGATATGGTATGGAGAGAAGGGCTGTGGTATAAACTGGTGAGTCAGAATGTAAATGGTAAGACATTAAGGGTAATTAAAAACATGTATAACTACATAATATCTTGTGTTATGTTCAATCAACAGGTATCTGATACATTTATATGTAACAAGGGTGTAAGGCAAGGAGAAAACTTGTCATCTTTACTTTTTGCCTTTATGTAAATGATATAGAGGAACAGTTACTACAAAATAACTGTAATGTTTTAAATTTCAATGATGATGTTCTTGATACATATCATAAATTATTGGTATTAATGTATGCTGATGATACAGTAATATTATGTGATAGTGAAGATAGGATGAAAAGTACCTTGTTAGCATTGGAAGCTTATTGTAACAACTGGAAATTGAAAGTAAACTGTAGCAAGACAAAAATAGTTATATTTAGGTAGAGGAAGGGTAGATACTGGGAGGTATAACTTTACATTTGGGGCAGCAGACATTGAAGTGACAGGAGAGTATTAATATTTGGGTTTAACTTTTAATTACAATGGCAGATTCCGCCAAGGAGAATTATAATTAAAACAGCAAGCTACAAGGGCCATGTATTCATTGATTAGTAAATGCAGAAAATGTAATTTACCAGTTGATATAGCCTACAGCTTGAATTGTTTAAAGCAATGGTTAGACCAGTTATGTTGTATGCTGTTGAGGTATGGGGACATTATGTTATTAGAGAATTAGAACAGCTCCATTTGAAGTTTTTAAAGCATACATTATTATGTTCATAAGTATACAAGTAATGGCATGGTGTATGGTAAACTTGGTGAATATCCTATAGACATAAATATTAAGTGGTCAATGATAGGTTACTGGGCGAGATTAATTACTGGTAAAACAAGTAAGTTAAGTTATATAATGTACAAGTGTTTGTTACATTTGGATCAGGTTGGTGTTTATACTTCACCTCGGTTGAATTGTGTTGTTGTTGTTGTTGTTTTTCCCCAAGCTGCCTGGCCGAACAGCCCCAAGGCCCCGAGCAAGGCCAAAACCGAGTGCCCCCACAGAACCCTCCCCGCCGACCACAATAAAGCCTGGGTGACCGAAGCCACTCCACGGCGGGGAGCTGAGGAGGGTGCGGAAACGCCCGGGAAACCAAAGCCCCACCCAGGGCCCTGTGCCCCTCAGCAATTATGAAGAGAAAGTTGAGGGGCAAAGGAAAGATGTGACGCTTTGGCTTCCAATCTTGGTAGATTAGGAGGTCAGTCCACGCAAGAGACGCAGTCACATGAGATCTAGAAAATATATAAGTAAAAGGAACAGTCAGAGTAAGCTATGGGTATGGCAGAGATCGCTCAGTTCTCACTCTGATAGACCAGCCCATCACCACATGACTAGAACCCAATCCTCTCAGCATCAGCTAGAAAAGGCCCTAGAAAGCCGCCTTTGGCGGGGGGATAGCTCCCCTATTTCAACCCTTTTCGGGGTTGGGCACCCGCCCAATTGAATTGTGTTAACAGTATTTGTAATGACTGGGATGTCTGGAATCTATGACTGTGGGATGTCTGGAATCTGGTTGTCACAAAATGTAATAAACCCAGCCTGGTTCAGATTGGCCATAGAACAGTTTAAAGATCAATGGATAACAAAATGGAATAGTAATTTGTTAAGTAAGGCCATTTGTAGTAGCAGCGTGCTATAGGCCTAGACCCTAGAGCTTATAAATTTGTCTTCAGTATGGAGGATTATCTTGTGAAATTGGATAAGGGAGAGAGACTAGCTATAAGTAAACTGAGAGCAAGTAATAATAAATTACCAGTTATTACTGGTAGACAGAAATATTGATAGAGAAGACAGGGTATGTACTAAATGTAATGAGAATGTGGTGGGGGACCAATATAATTTGTTTATTTGTCAAAATGAGGATATTGTACAGTTAAGGAATATATATAGACCTATTTCTCATTTCTAGAGACATAACCCAACACAGTATAAATATATACTGTTAATGAATAATACTAACTTAAAATGTATGAAGAATCTGTAACGTTTTCTCAAAAGAACGTTTGATATGTATAGATAGATCAAGTCTTAGAACATTTAATATGGTTTGTTTCAGATGTACTAGTGTATTTACGTGTACGGTAATTTAGTTAGCAAAGGCATATTGTACATGTGTAATATGTAAGGGGCTGTGCTCCATACTTTTTGTGTAAAAGTCTAAGCAAACTTAATTCAATTCAATTCACAAACACATAGCCTACACACACAAAACATAATGCATGATCAAGCTATATTGGCACCAGTAGGCTACTAGGCTACCTGGTATAGCTAAAACTATTCAATTCACAAACACACAGCCTACACACACAAAACAATGCATGATCAAGCTATATTGGCACCAGTAGGCTACTAGGCTACCTGGTATAGCTAAAACTAAAAGAGCCTACACACACAAAACATAATGCATGATCAAGCTATATTGTCACCAGTAGGCTACTAGGCTACCTGGTATAGCTAAAACTAAAAGAAAGACAAAATAATTACTATAGGTAACATATTTTACTACGAATTAATTCTAATCAGAAAATGAGCATAGGTTATATGAAATAACATCTATAAATATGACATGGTAATCAGATAATTTTACTGTTGCATTATTTATTCTTACCTACTAGGCTAATGAGATGTGTGGGGGTGTTGCTTCTCCTTTACTAATTTCTCCACATTAATATTGATGGTAGCAAGTCGAAGATAAGCATCCAGGGTGTCATTTCCCATTTGGTTTCGGGTCTTGGATTTTACTCTCATTTTGAGAGGTAGTTGGAAATAAGATATAACATGCGACTCGGTTACAAACCGGAGGCAAACTGGCGTCTGGCGAGTGGAGTCTGGTGACTACTCAAACTGGGCCAACTGGCAATGTTGCCATTGCAGGTTTTTTGAAGAATCAAGGTTAATTTATGTTCGTTAATGTTGCTGAGAAACTGGTACAATGCATAGATTTAAAAAAATAATAATATCCAGAATACAGCCTAGTTAGGATTTCCGTTTTCACATTTTCAATATCTAACGGAAAATTGTTAAATCTGCAATACTGGGTTGTCCAGGAGAGAAGAGAGAGTAGTGAATACGAATTATGAAAGATAAATATACTTTAATGTTGTCAAAAACCTAAGCAAAAATAATATAATTCTGGTTTATATCTAATAAACAATCGTTACTAGGCAACCGGACACATTTGAAGGAGTTTGTATACTTTTCATGTATGAATAATTAAAACTAAAAGGATGTTTTCTTTCCGTTTTAGGTATGTATGAGAGGTTTCTTCTAGTTCATTGTGATGTACCCATGGACGATTTGTTGTAAGAGGAAAGGTAAGATCGATTATAGGAAGGCATGCAGTAGTTTAAGTAATAGGCCTATATTAAATATGTTAAACATAGAAATGTTGCATTTAGGATATATACCGGTATATATATATATATATATATATATATATATATATATATATATATATATATATATATATATATATATATATATATATATACATACCGGTATATATATATATATATATTAGATAAGAGTGATAATTTAAGGGCCTAGTGCTTGTTTTTTTGGTAATGTATGGAGTGATAATTTAAGGGGCTAGTGCTTGTTTCTTTTGGTCATGTATTGATAAATTAGTATATTTATTAGTTTCCTCGCTAGACCTCCAAGCCAAAGGCCGGTTCCTCAAAAAATTACAGGCTCGCTATCGCTCGCCAGGAAAAAATCGACACCAAAATGGCATGAAAGGTCTTAATCTGTACAAAGAAATGGGGCGAAAGGTCTAAAGAACGTCTAACTAATGGAACGAACGGCTTACAATATCAAAACTAATATGCTAAACATGAGGGAGAAGGTAGTCCAGAAAAAGCGACTACAGCAGCCAAAACTAGGCCTAATATTTCAGAGGCTTCGTGTATTTACACGTTATAAGTTCAATGTGCAGTTGACTCGTTTAATATGCAATCTCAGAATATTTAGGCTTATTAGAAGCTTAAAAGGTAATGTATACAATATACTGGCAATATATATATAATGAAAAAAAGGATGAATTAAGAAATATATAAGCCTTACTGTTTCCTACAGCAATCTAAAATATATAATTGCATAACTACAAGTGCAGAGACTACGGATTAAACAAGGTGACTTTACAATGCAATAACATTGTTATATGATAGTGTCCACCTTTCGTCATACCAGCCTTCAGAAATAGCAACATTTATAGGATTATGCATTATGATTATCATATGTTTGTTGTCAGATCAGATGTAGAACCCAAAACAAAATGTTGCGCCAAGATTCACAGAAAACGGTAGTCAGTGCGCAGACTGGGTAACAGCCAGGTAGCTTGGCGGGAAAGACGCGACCGAAAGTCAAATGAGCCTTTATCTAATTCTTCTAATGTAGCAAATAAATTCATCCACCATTAATAATACATCTTGCTCTACTTCTCAACAATATTTACATTTTGAAAGACGGCTAGATATGTATATTATTGTTTTATCTACTCAACACTCGTACTAGATAAGATAGACTCCGCGTTGATTAACCTCCGTCGAGTGACCGTGACAGTAGTGAAGGATCGGTGCCCGTCCTTGAATATACCAAATATCCAAGTGCATCCGGTTATCCCGAACGTCCCTGCGTATACCGAGTGATGGGTGAAGGTATTAGGAATAATGTGAATAGAGATAGCGGGGCTTGAAGAAGAATTAAGGTACGGTTATTGACATATAATATGAGGTCTTCGTTCATACCAAGACTGTTTAGGAGTTTCTTAACTAGCCTACTTATAAGCGAGTCTATTCGGTTTACTAGGTTAATTGTATGTAATAGGGTAAAATAAGAAAATGAAGGTGGCAAAATTGCTCTTAATGTCCTATGCAGCTTCAAACGAAGGTAAATTCTTTGGATTATAATCTAGAACAGGCTGGTCCAACTTCTAGGAAACTGTCGGCCATTGTAACATATATTTTATGGCGTGGTCCACACTCACACAAACACACAAAATAAAATGCATGTTCAAGCTATAGCCTATTAGCACCAGTACTAGGCTACCTGGTATAGCTAAAACTACAAGAAAAACGAAAATAATTAATATGATAATTTTACTGTAGCATTATTTATTCTTACTTACTTAGATGTTTGGGGGTGTGGCTTCTCCTTTACTAATTTTGCTATTGATACTGGTGGTAGCAAGTCGAAAACAAAGCATCCAGGGTGTCATTTCCCATTAGGTTTCGGGTCTTGGATTTTACTCTCATTTTGAGAGTTAGTTTGAAATAAGATATAAATTGCGAGTGACTAACTCGGTTACAAAACGGAGGCAAACTGGCGTCTGGCGAGTGGTGACTGGAACGGCTGCCTCAGTTCTTCTTATTTTTCTTCCAACTTCACGATTGCTGAGCCCCTAACGAATTAACGCCATCACGACAGCCTTTTCTTCCAGGTTAAGCTTGGTAGGGCGAGAAATGACAACCTGGTTATATGGGGAGGTTGCAGTGACCAGTTAGGCAAGGGAGGCAAAGGTGCAGTCAACTCGGCAAAGGTACAGTCAACTCGTCTAATCCGCAGTCTCAGACTAATATTTAGGCTTATTAGTAGCTTAAAAGTTAATTATAAAATACACTGGCAATATCTATAATGGAAAAGAGGATGAATTAAGAAATATAGCAATCTAAAATACATGATTGCATAACTACAAGTGCAGAGACTACGGTAAACGAGTTGACTACAATGCAAGAACAGTGTTATATGGTAGTTTCCACCTTTCGTCATACTAGCCTTCAGAAATAGCAACATTTATAAGATTATGAGTTATGATAATCATGTTTGTTGTATAACCCACAAAAAAAAAAAAAAAATTGCGCAAAGATTCACAGAAAACGATAGTCAGTGCGCAGCCAGGTAGCTTGGCGGGAGAGACGCGACCGAAAATCAAATGAGCCGTTATCTAAATTTTCTAATCTAACAAATAAATTCATCCACCATTAATAATACATCTTGCACTACTTCTCAACAATGTGTACATTTTGAAAGACGGCAAGATATGTATATTATTGTTTTATCTATTCAACACTCACACCAGATAAGATAGACTCCGCGTTGACTAACCTCCGTCGAGTGACGGTGACAGTAGGGAGGATCGGTGCCCGTCCTTGAATATACCAAATACCCGAGTGCATCCAGTCATCCTGAACGTCCCCGCGTATACCGAGTGATGGGTGGAGGTATTAGGAATAATGTGAACAGAGATGGCGGGGCTTGAAGAAGAATTAAGGTACGGTTATTGATATCTAATGTGTGGTCTTCGGTCATACAGAGAATGTTTAGGAGTTTCTTAACTAGGCCTACGTATAAGTGAGCCTAATCGGTTTACTAGGTTAATTGTATGTGTTAGGGTAATTAATTGTATGTAATAGGGTAAAATAAGAAAATAGAAGTGGTAAAATTGCTGTTAGGCTAATGTCCTATGCAGCTTCAAACGAAGGTGATTTTTTTTGGATTATAATCTAGAACAGGCTGGTCCAACTACTAGGAAACTGTGAGTCACTTAAACATATATATTTTATGCCGTGGGTCACACACACACACAAAACGCATGTTGAAGCTATATTGGCACCAGTACTAGGCTAGGCTACCTGGTATAGGCCTAGCTAAAACTAAAAGAAAAGGGAAAGTAATTACTGTAGGTAACATAGGCTATTAGGCCTAGTACGAATTCATTATAATCAGAAAATGAGCGTATATGAAATAACATCTATAGGCCTAAATATGACATGTTAATCAGATAATTTTACTGTTGCATTATTTATTCTTACCTACTAATGAGATGTTTGGGGGTGTGGCTTCTCGTTTACTAATTTCTCCATATGAATATTGATACTGGTGGTAGCAAGTCGAAAACAAACATCCAGGGTGTCATTTCCCATTTGGTTTTGAGTCTTCGATTCCACTCTCATGTTGAGAGGTAGTTGGAAATGAAGATATATGTGAGTGATCTCGTTTACAAACCGGAGGCAAACTGAAACTGGCCGCTGGCGTCTGGTGACTACTCAGACAGACTGGGCCTTCTGTCAGGGTTGCCATTGTTTGCAGGTTTTTTGAAGATTCAAGGTTAACTTGTGTTCGTAAATGTTGCTGGGAAACTGGTACAATGCATAGATTTTCATAACAAATAATTGAATATCTAGAATATAGAATATAGCCTAGTTAGGACTTCCGTTTTCAGATGACAATCGTTACTGCTAGATCACATTTCTCAAGATCTAATGGGAAATTGTTAAATCTGCAATACTGGGCTGTCCAGGAGAGAGAGAGAGTACACAAATGTATGAAGACATGTACCGTACCATTTTAACGTTATATTTCCAATCAAAAATTTAAAAATGTAGCCGTTGTTTTCTCATTCTATTGGTCAGAAGAGGTTTGTGAGCGGCACGACGACATTACAACTCGTTATTTTAAAGTCGATGTTGAATGGTTCTTACTGCAACATTTTCCAGCACATCGGTCATGCATCCCCTTCAATTCCTTGACAGTAATTAATGGATCTTTCTTCACTTCCCGTTCTAGAAACTTGTCTGTTCTTCTACTTGTCTTTAATTTTGTCCCAGGCCCTTTCTTTCTCGCGAGAGTAGTGCCTGTTCCTGTGACACTAGTCTGGCAGCCTTCTTCACTCGTCGAAAGTCTGCCTCGGATCTTATTTTCCTTCCAACTTCACAATTGCTGAGCCCTTCACGAAGTAACGCCATCACGACAGCTGTTTCTTCCGTGTTAAGCTTGGTAGAGCTAGAAATGACAACCTGATTATATGGGAAGGTTGCAATGACCAGTTAGGGAAGGGAGCACGGGACAACTATCACACCTCCCAGGCTCCCACCTAGTCCCACGCAACCTACCCAGTCGTTACTGATGATTCGAATTTCGAATTAAAACAAAAACAAAAATATAAAATTGCCTCTCGATGATGCGCCAAGTTGCCAGATGTCAATATTTACAATTATAAATAATCTATTTGATACCACATTGAACAGAAACAACGTCGTGTCTGTCTATGGTTGCACAGTGATGTTTATTGTGCGATTTTTTTTTTTTTTTTTTTTTTGCGGTGACTGTATACTGTATATACCGGTATATACGGTATAATATAATAACTAGTGGTGATGAGCCTTCGTTTGAATCGGCTGTTGAAATAAATAGTTGTGGTCATTCGAAAGGCAACAATACAGTGGTGGAGGACATGGAGAATGGGAAGGGTATTTATAAGAATATAATATATAATGTAAAACTTGTAATGTATACAAACCAAAACAGGAACGGCACAATATAGACAACATCACTATGTGGAAATAACGATTGAGAAAAATATAAATGTGAAATATACAAACACAAAACCACCACATAGAATGTACATCACTATATGAGTAAGTGAATTTGGGTCCCAATCAAATTAGTCTCTCATATATTAACGTACTCTCGTCATACTCAATGAATTGGTCAATTTGGGAAGTTTAGGACGTTCCGGTAATTCCGTTATATTATGTATGAATAAAGAAACTATAAATTCATGTCTAAATATTGTATTCAAACAAATTTGCAATATGACAAGATATTAACAATAGTGCAACATGCATACAACACTCACAAACGATAGTGCTATCGGGTAGGTACTGTAAGCATAGCATGAACACATGCCCTCTACCATATAAAGCAGCATTATTCTGTCACGTGTGCATAGTTTGGAAGCACAAGGCACATGTAAACATTGACCACCCAATAATTAGGTATAAAGAACATTATTTAGAGAATATACGAAACAAATGTTGACGGTGGGAGAGTAGAGGGAGGTATGGAGATTTGTCACTTACTGTAGGTCCATTTGTCACCTAATCTTCATAAGTATCCTGTACGCTCTTGATCTTGTTTGTGTGCCTTTCGTTATACATTTACTTATTACTTTTCTGCAATTACCGGGTGAGAGAGGGACGAGTTTTTTTTAATCAGAGAGGGTAGGACAGTAGAGATTAACTAAATTAAAGAGGACTCGATAACCAATACACATAATAAATGTCACTCCAGCTAAGGAAACAAAAAACAAAAACTGACACGAAGGGGTTGTCAATAATGTAAAGATAATGAAAGATAGCCTACCGAATATGGCAAGCCTAGATGCAGGAACGGTATTCAAACACGTATAAAAACCGCGCCAAACTCTTCATACCTCCCTCCCACTCCTCCCCTCTCCCTCCGTTAACATTCTTATCGTTTATTCTCCACAATATATTCTTTACACTTAATTTCTGGATGTTCAACGTTTACATGTGCCTTGTGCTTCCAACCTATGCGCATGTGACACAATAATATTGATTTATACGGGAGATATAATTTATATTATTATAACGCCCTTCCCTTCCCTTCCTCCATCTCCTCCACCACTGCCTTGATGCCTTCGTGTGACCACAACTATTTATGTCATCCGCTGGCTGCTATGCTTTTGTTACATTGATGCTTGTGTTGGGAAAAAAAGTAAATACATTTTAGTGTTTTACAATTAAGTCTGTTTTCTTTAACCAGCCCTCACCCTCACGACGTACTGGAATATATAATAATATAATATAATTTGCTTGGGAAACAGATTAACTTGCTCATGTAGTAATGTACACCCTATGTGGTGGATTGTGTTCTTTTATTTATAAATTTTTATTTTACTTAAAGCGTTGTTTCTACATTGCGATTTTGATTAGTTGTTTTGTCTTTTTACTGTGTTCGTATACGTTTTGGTTTGTTTATCTTGCAAGTTTTACATTATAATTATGTACCGGTACTTTTTATGGATATAAATTATAGGTTATATACCGGTATTTTGATTACTTACTAGCCTAATTACCACTATATCTAATGCTTACCGACTAACTTGAGTTACTAAGCCATAACTGGGCAAAGCTTTGAAATTCACAATCAAGATCCATAGAATTTCATTGAATAATTTCATGGACAGTAATTACGAACGCAATACAGAAATGTGCAGCTAGTTCAATTGTAAGAACACATTTGACGATAAACAGGAATGGGTATCAGTAACCAAATAGGCTAGTCTAACGGTAAACGCAGTATGATAAAGTAGGTGTACCAGTAAACAGAAGACATACTAGCGAGTTCGTAGCTAGAGGGTTTAGCAATAAGAATCCCTTCCATAATGTTTCCGCGAACAGATAGATTTACGATAATTAGAGGTGATGTGAGAATGAGCAGGGAGGCGCAACAGTAAGCAGATAGTCTGATAATACGTAGGTGTGGCAGTACCCCTCCCCCTCTGTGTGTGTGTGAGAGAGAGAGAGGGGGGGGGGGGGGGGTGAGAATGGAGGGAGAAACTAAAGTAGACAAGGAGGGAGGGATTATTTAATGAAGGAAGGCAGGGATGGGAGAGGGGCTGTAGAGAGGGCAGGAAGGAGGAAGGGCAGGGAGAGAGAGGAGGGAAAGTAGGGAATGAGGAATAGAGAGATCGAAAAGGAAAGAGAATGAGAATGACGGGGTGAAGGTAGGGAGTGCAGGAGTGAGCTAGTATTGAATATAAGGAGAAGAAAAGTAGGAAGGCAGGCAGGCAGGGAGGGATGGGGAGAACAAGGAGAGACGCACGGTAAATAGAATGAAAGAAGGGAAGCTATTCAGGGAGGGAGTAAGTGAGGGAAGGAGGAATGAAAGAAGAAAGACAAGCAGTAGGGTTGGGCAGGCATGGAGGGGATAGGGCAGATAGGGAGGGAGGGAGTCGGATGTGCAAGCAAGGAGGTAGAAAGGCATACAAGTAGATAGTAAGGAAGAGAGGGAGTTAAAGAAGGGATGTAGAAAGGAAGAGAAGAAGACAAGGAAGATAGTGAGGTGGGAAGTTGAGAGGGAGACAGGAATGAATGAAGGAAGACCGTATAAACTAAGAACAAAGGGAGGAAGTAAAACAAGCAATGACGGGAAAGGGAGGGAGAGAGAGAGGGAGCGCGCGAGAGAGTAATCTAAGGTTGGTTTAGACTGCAGTATCCATTAAGGGTTTAGCACTGCCATAGAGCACCCCACAACATCATCCTATCACCATTACGGCCTCTACCCCGCTAATTTTAACGTATTCGCTAATTATCGCGGCCGTTAGCGGTAAATTAACCTCGTTCTCGTGTTATGGGATTCCTGCGCCTTGCCTGTGTATACCGCGGCACCGCCTTGTTACCACAGGGGGCCGTGTGGGGGAGAGATAACCTATATTATGTACAGTAACCGCCATGTTGTCTACCTAGCTTCGTAAACCATTGTGTATGTTTTAAGTTCATGTATGAAATAGTTAATTTGCCTGTGGTATGAGTTAATTGTCTTCTTTCGTGCATTATATCATGGCATGGGTATTGCATGTACAGTTGCCTAGAGGTACTCCTTTTACAACCTTCCATGTTTACTTTGTTTATCTGGCTTCTTATATTGAAGATTATTCTTTTGCATATAATTATGATCATTCAAACTGAAGCAACTACCAGAAAAAGCTGTAACAGACATATTGATTCTACAGAAGTTGTCCTATGAACAGTTTGTACATGAGACGAGGTAAAATAACAGCTTAAACCAAGTGTACCACACTGGTAGGCAAATAAAACGCAATGTGAGGTATACAGCATGGCGCCTATTAATACACAGATGGCGGCACTCTTCTAATATGAAGGTGTTGTTACCACGTGCCGTCATTATGAACGTAACCCGTTATGTGGGTACCTCCGCCGCGTCGCTGGGTAACGCCTCCCTAATAGTCCGGGCCTGGAGAGGCCTTCCTAATATCTGGCCTTCTTTATGATCATATGACCACGTTAATAGTTGTATATTGGGTTGATGCTTCCTCTACCATACTTGGAGAGGCTTATTTACGATATATACTGTGTGTGTATATATATATATATATATATATATATATATATATATATATATATATATATATATATATATATATATATATATATATATATATATATATATATATAACGAGCTTTATATTGATTTTTCGATTGCTGCAATGATCAGTGACATTTGTTTCTATATGTAAGGTAGACTCTTTTTAGGAGTAGCAGTGGTATACTTTTGTTGTTCTTCATTTATATTGTTATTGCATATATTAACTTATGCATTCACGTTGTATACACCTACTCGTACGATACAACAATGGTGGAACTGTATTTGTGTCTGCTAGTGTATTGTCCCCTATGAAGTGGGCTATCCCTACCTTATTAACAATAGTGAGACTGTGGCCATTGTTTATACCACCATAACACCTAAAGTTTGGGAGCCTCGTTAGACAACTGGCCGTGCCCTTATTATGATCTCCGTCTTGCTTACAACAACGACGTAATGGCTTGTTTTGCATGTTCTTATCACCTTTGCGTTGCTTAGAACAACGCGCGCGCGTGCGTGTGTGTGTTTACAATAAAGTATACACTGGACGTATAGGTTATCATTATTATAGTCTTGCTTAGAATATCTTCTTGTGCTTATCACTTCAGTTTTGCTCTGAACAATGTGTGTATGTGCGAGTGCGTGTGTAGGTGTATTTATGTTATCTTGTTTAATTAAGCAGTGTTTTTAACTGTATACGCATAATATAATTATCTTCATATTTAAGGCACCATATCTGTTAGCTCATTTTATTATAATTTCGCCTTGATTTGAACAAAATGAATGTGTGATCGCAATCGTGGTGTGCGTGTGTGCGTTGCCTTATTTTTGACAAGTATAATGTACTACTAGTGTGTGTGTGTGTGCGTGTTATTAGCCTTGATCTTAATTTGGTTTAAAGCCATTAATGATAATATAACTAGGGTGGTTTTGTAAGCCTTTCATCTGTGTGTATTTTCTTGTTATTATCATTACGATGGTGTTATTGTGAGTGTAGGTGGTGGTGGAGGTGGAGGTGGTGTTAGCGTGTAAGGGGGGTGATAGCGGACGGTTACGTAGCACCCCATCACCTTTTACCGCGTCCACCCGCCCCCTCTCCTGCCCCCTCCCAGTTACCGCCCCCCCATCAGGCAGGTTAGGGCCCTCATCCGCTACCCTGATGTCCTATTAGGCGGAAGGAACTTTGAATGTGTCCATATTTCTCAACCTTTTACCCCGGAGTTTTACGGAGTAATTATTTGTCTTGATATTACCGTAAGTTAGAGGAGCGAGGGGTGAGTGAGGCCCGCCTTCACTCAGAGGCTCTCGTTGTGTCTGATGGACGGTGGCAGCGAGGCGGGGGTCTCTGCTGGCTGGGTGGGTAGGTGGTCTCTGCTGGCTAGATGGGTAGAGTAGTTTAGGTAGGTAGATGGGGTCTCTGGTGGTTTGGTGGGTATAGTAGGTGAGGTTCTCTACTGGCTTGGTGGGTACAGTAGGTTAGGCAAGTAGGAGGGGTGGGGGTCTCTGTTGGGTGGGTGGGTTCCGTAGGTCAGGCAGGCAGGTGGGGGTATCTGCTAACTGGGTGGGTACAGTAGGTTAGGCAGGCAGGTGGGGTATCTGCTAGTTTGGTGGGTTTATTAGGTCAGGCAGTCAGGTAGGGGTATCTGCTGACTGGGGGGTACATTAGGTTAAACAGGCAGGTGGGGGTATCTGCTGACTGGGTGGGTACGTTAGGTCAGGCAGGCAGGTGGGGTCTCTGCTGACTGGGTGGGTACGTTAGGTCAGACAGGCAGGTGGGGTCTCCGCTAGCTTGGTGGGTTCAGTAGGTCAGGTAGGCAGGTGGGGGGTATCTGCTGGCTGGGGGGGTACATTAGGTTAGGCACGCATGCAGGTAGACGGGGTGTATGCGTATGCTGGGTGGGTGGGTACACTAGATTAGGCAGGTATAAGCAGGTAGGTGGGGTCTCTGCTGGCTGGGTAGGCAGGTACACATATGGGGCTGTTGGCATCACCGGTACTGAAAGGATTAAGCCAAGGACGGTACGCATAGAAAACAGTTAAGTTAGGCAGATGGAGATGTAATTATGCAAACATATGGTGATACTAAACAGGAAGCCGGCTTGCATGCACTGAGATTGATTGGGCATATCAGTAAATACACACGCCCTATTTAATAGTCTCGGACAAGGTCACTTTCCTCAGTAGAGTTACCGTACTTTAAATCATCCCCTGATCACTAGCATAATCGGTCGTCAATACACTTTATATACAGTACAATTATAAGCTTTTTCCATTATATTTTATTGTATTTATATATATATATATATTTATTTATTTTAATTATATATTTATTTTACTTTATATTGACGTTTGTTTACCCTTTTAGTGCGACATTCCTCCCTATAGAGTGAATAACATTGTCTGACGTTAGAAGTTAGAATAAACAAAATCAAGTTGTCATGGAAATGAAAGAGGTGATTCCGCTAGATTTCTGCTAGTGATCATTCATAATATGAATAGCATTGTATAATGTCAGTTAGGATATTATAAAAATAATGAAATGGCTACTAGAGCATATTAATGTTTAGAGCCTGGACCTGGTGACAGCCCTGGCGATTTTTGGTAATTTTGACTAGAAGTATTTTCACCTTCAGTAACTTCGCCCACACTCAAAATAAGTTTACCCATATCTAAGCTAACCATGCATTTACCGTTACTTGAATTATCAAAGCCCTAATCTTATCTTATCTTAACCTAAGCTACCGTACTTGTTACCTTACTCTACCCTAACCTAATTAACCTAATCTATGCTAAAGTAAGCTAATGTAGCGTAGCTATCCGATTGACAGTGTTATTAAAACATGTGCAGGGTGAGTGAAAAGACTTGTGAACGTACGCACGTGTTGGCGAAATAAAGTGTAGGTACCCGTTGTGGACTTCGCCATACTTCCCCCATGTCTCGCAGTGGCTTACTCTTACTTCTCTCTCCCCCCCTGCCCCCCTCCCCCCCCCCCCCCCCCCCCCCTCCTCTCTCTCTCTCTCTCTCTCTCTCTCTCTCTCTCTCTCTCTCTCTCTCTCTCTCTTCCTCCTCTCTGTCTCTCTCGCCCCTCTCTCTCTGTTCTCTCTCTCTCTCTCTCTTCTTTCTCTCTCTTCTCTCTCTCTCTCTCTCTCTCTCTCTCTCTCTCTCTCTCTCTCTCTCTCTCTCTCTCTCTCTCAGAAAGCGTCACATTCCTCACCTCCAGTAACTGCAACTTCCCCGGCTAAGACTGATATATTATGTTTTTGCATTTTCCCCTCGCTCCTACACCCCACCCCTCACTCTCTCTCTCTCTCTCTCTCTCCCCCTCTCCCCCTCCCTCCCTCCCTCCCTCCTATAACACCACCTCCGGCTCCGCTTTTCCTTCCACCCAGCTCAAACTCCACAAATCTCCCCCCCCCCCCCCCCCTCCCTCCTTGACGACCTGAGTAAAGTTTAACTACGAGTAACCCTCCGAATCTTAATCTCACTTTGGTACACTCACCCACACTACCTCGTTTCCTACCTCGGATTTTGTTTATATACAAGACTATCGTTAATGAAATGTGAATGTAACTTTTTAGACATTAGTTAATTTATGAATTTGGTTAAGTACTCAACTTCAAACTACATTGATATTAAAATATTGCTGAAAGTATTGTAAATCAAATAAGCAGGGTGAAGTAGGTTTACGTTGTCGATTATTCGTAGAGACCTAATATAAATGTGCACGTCCTACTTTTAATGTAACGAGAATATATGATGTCTTCGACTATAGTCTACCTATTATAAGTAGGCCACATAGCTTGAATCTTAAGCTCTGTAACTCAAAGAGGGCTAGGTCAAATTAGCTGTAAAATGTGACACGTATTGCCGGGCTGACTCTTTCAAAATGGTAGAAATATCAGCATGATTACTCTAGTCGTTATTGAGTTTCAGAGGTTGGTAGTATTTTTTTTTTTTTTTGGGGGGGGGGGCTGGCTTACCTATAATTAAAAGGGTATAGGAGTGTTACTTTGAGTAGTTGCGAATCCCTACAAGGGCATGAGCACGAAAGTGGGTTCGTCTATTTTACAATGTAGCTTTAGGATATGAAATCGGAGTAACCACTAGTACCTCCAATTGTTAACGAGGCTTTAGGACAAAAGACTAGAGCAGTTTTGTCTTATTTAGATTATGACTTTAAGATATGAAGACTGAGTAATATTAGTTCCTCAAACATACAGTATGACTTTAGGATTTGAAATCAAAAGGGTATTGTCCGAATTACAATGTGACTGATAGTAATACCTACTCGAATACCTACGAACATTAATCAGACTTTATAGTACTGTACGTGAAGACAAGAGTTTTGTGACTTCTAGACATGAAGCAGAGGCCTTGGGTTCTGGATTCCCGTGTGAGGGTCGCTGTCTTGGCCAAATAACTGTGGTCAGTAGAACATGGAAGACACAGAAAGTTTCGTCCGACTTACAATGACTTTAGGATACGAACACAAAATAACTTCTAGTACCTCCGACTTTTAATGTGACGATAAGACATAAAGCAGAGGCCTTGGGTTCTGGGTTCCCGTGTGAGGCCCTCTGTCTAGGCCAAATGTGTGTTGAGTAGGGGTAAGTGTGAGGCCTGGTGGTGGTGGTGGTAGCGTTTGGCCTCCACGTCCAGCATTCACCAACACGCCATTAGTCAGCGTCCCCGGCCACTGGATCACCTCAACCTAATTTATGATCCGTTGGGACCTTCGGATGGGGGTGGGGGGGAGTATCTGAATATTGATACATTTCGTCATTGCCCTGGTCGTTCGAATTATTTCCGGTGGTGGGGGTGGATAACAGTTTCTGGATATTGATTCATTTCAGTATTCCTTGTCTTGTGCTAATTTCTGTTAATAAGGTAATATCCAAATATTGATACCGTTCATGACGTCATTCATAGCTTGTATTGATTATATATATGGGAGGAAGTGTGTGATTATTGGTACATTGCGTAATTCCCTTGACTGTTTATATTACATTCGGCGTTGGGATTGAAGGAAGTACCGGTATCTCAATGTTGATACATTTCGTCAACCCATGGCATATGTTAATTAATTGAGGGAGAGCGATTATCTGAATATTGATATATTTATATATCCCGTTGTTAGTTTTCTTTATTAGTGGAAAAATATGTGTAGGCTACCTGAATATTGATGTTTTTTTTCATATTTGTCCGGCTCATTTTCATTATTGGTGGAATGAAAAACGTTATTGTGTAATGATGTATTCCGTAATTCCCCGCCTGTTTTTCATATTATCTAAGAGTAGGGGTCGAGGAAATATCTGAATATTTATAGTTTTCATCTTTCTTTGGGTCGTGTTCGTTATCTGGGCTGCAAGTAACTGAATATTGCTATAGTTCTTCATTCCCTAGGTCATTTCCTTTTACTTCGAGTGTGTGGGTGTGTTAAGTATATGAATTTGGATACATGTCGTTTATCCTCGACTTGTGTTCTTCACTTGTGGGAAAGGGAATATCTCAATATTGTTACTTTTCGTCGTTTCCCTGGTAGTTTTCATTATGTCCGGGTGAGGAGGAGACATTATTATATGAATATTTCTACTTTTCGTCATTCTCTGAATTACATCGATTACTTGAGTTGGAAGGAGTATGTGAATATTGGTACATTCGGTCATTCCTTGGTTCGTGTTGATAATATCCGTGATGCGATATATTTCCTGTTGGAGCCGTGACGTCTGAGCGTCAGCCGCCAGCCATCCATCAGAGGCTGGCTGGATGGCCGCCCGCCCTGGATGGCGTCAACCGTCTCTGGCCCATAAGTCTCCATAAAAGTGACGCTCGCATTTGATTTACAGGCAACGTCTGGCCATTAAATGTGTCGGAGTGAGGGAGGCAAGCATCCGTCAGAGGGGAAATGGCCCTAGGGAGTGGTACCACACCAGCGCTCCGCCCCAGGCTGTCGCTCCTCCCTCACTCACTCCTCCCGCCTTCCCTTACACTCTCTTTCCAAACCTTTCTCTATCTCTTCTTTACACTCATATATTCCTAACTTCTTTATTTCCATTGTTGACTGACTGGAGGGTTTTATGCGTCGGATTATTACGCAAGTTTGTGTTCTTTATGTAGGTTAATCGTCAAATATAATCTGCCAAGGATATTAACATTATTTTAGTATGATGCCTCGTTGGAGGGAAACGGAATCCATTAGAAGCGGTTTTAATCCCATTTTACCCTAAGTTATTGTCTCAACTAATTTTCCGTTTTTAAAGCTTCGTATACAGTAAGTCATGGCTGTACAACATGTGATATATAAACTGTGGCGACGTTAGTATCGCTCTTACCCCTCAATCCTGCCTAGTGGGAGGGGGGAGGTAGAGGGAAGGGGGATGTTATATAGGGGCAGGAGAGAGAGAGAGAGAGAGAGAGCTTTTCACAGGGAAGAAGATATAAAAGGGAAAGGGAGCTAGAAATTACATAAGAAAGAAGGGCAAGGGAAAAAGGAAGAAAGGGGAGGTAAGGTAAGGTATGATAATAGAGAAAGGGGATGAAAGGAAAGAGAAGGGAAGGGGAAATGTGTAGGGATAATATTTGAGGGAAAGGGAAGTGGAGAGTGAAAAGAAAGAGACGGAGAGGGAGGTGACATAAACAATAAAAAGAGAAAAGGGAATAGAAGAAGACACGATAAGAGAGGAAAGAGACAGCGAACCGGGGGTAAGGGGAGGGGGAGATAGAAGGGAAGAATAAGAGAAAGGAAAGGAAAGAAGGGGGATTGGAATAGGAAAAACAGAAGAAAGGAGAGTGGGATGGGAAGGGGGGCTGTCATTGAAGAGGAAGTAACGAGGGTTAGGAATGTATTTTTGAGGAATTTAGGAGACGAAGTACGGTAGCTAAGGAAGAAAATAGTATTAGAAGAGGATTGTTGTAACTATAAGGGGATAAGAAGACAATATAAAAATAATGAGTAATGGTAAGGTATAGGCATGAACGGCAATAAGGTTACACGTATCTGAATAAGTATTAAACAAACGAGACAATATCATGTTTAAACTTACCACGATATATATAGTGCAATTTATAGAAAATAGAGTGACTATAAAGGGACGGTCAACTCGCTTATCAACCAAAAGCAAAAATGGTGTCACGGGAGGATGAGGATTGAAGTGAGATGGGAATTGAAAGAAGAACTGACTGGAATTAATTAGGGAGAAAGCGAATTAACGCGAACAATGTTGTCATGTTGGTAGGAGTAGGAGTGTGGTAGCAAGAAAAGAAGCAAGACTAACACAGGAAAGGAAGAGTAGAAGGAGGAGAAGAAGGATAAAGATAGACGCGAAAGAGAATGACAAACTGGTGGACACAAGACATAATGATACTGAGAGGTTAGGCTGACAAGAAGAGGATAAACGACGAACAGGGAAGAAGTTAGTGAAAGGAGAAAATATAAACTGAGAACGAAGTGTAAACAGAGAAGAGAGAAGAAAACACAATTAGAAGGAAAACATGGGATAACCTAACCAGAAAGAGGAGAGAGACTAAAGCAGGCGATAACGGGGAATGGTACAGATAAAAGAAACAACGGAGTGGCACAGGAACAGAATTAAGGGGATGAGGATAACGTAGAGAAGAAGGCAAGGCAAGAATGACAGGGGGGGGGAGAGGGGCGATGTGTGTGTGTGTGTGTGTGCGTGTGTATGTGTGTGTGGAAGGGGGCGAGGCAGAGAGGGGGACGGGGAGGAAGAGGGGGCGTTCTGGAGGGGAGAGAAAGCCCCCCCCCCCCCTCCCCAAGTCGTCCTGCACCACATTATCCGCTTTGTTTATGTAACGCCTCTCCTGATTGGTCGAGTTGCCGCCCGGCCCTCATACCTAACACATTTTTCCTCCTCATACTTGGGTGTTTAGGTGGTGGTGGTGGTAGGGCTTGGTGGTGGTGGTGGTGATTAATGGTGGTGGTGGGGATTAATGGTGGTGTTGGGTGTTAATGGTGGTGGTAGGGGTATTAGGAAAACGGTGGCGGTGATAGTGATGTCGAGAGTGGTGTTGGTATTAACCTAACACCCTTTTCCTCCTAATTCTTGGGTGTTTAGGTTATGTTGTAGTGGGGGAAATTGTGGTGATAGTGATGGTGGAGGCAGTGGTAGTGGTGTGTGTATAAGTGTAACGGTGGTAGTGTTAGTGGTGGAGGTAATGGTGGTGAGCAAGGGGAGTTACGGTGGGGGTGATGGTGCTGGTAGTAGTAATAATGGTAGAGATGACTGTTGGTAATGATGGTTTATTGTCGGTGGTGAGAATGGGATGGTTGTACCGTTCTGGGTGGTTATGGTGATAGTAGTGCAGTACTGATGGTGATGTTATTAGTGGGGATTGTGGTAATAATGTGGTGGTTGGAGGTGGTTGTATTGGTGGTGGTGGTAGTCAGAGTGATGAGAAGTTTGATGGTTGTTGAATTGGTGGGAATTGTGTTTTAGTTGTGGTTGTTGTTACTGTACCTTTATTTTTATTTATGGTGATAATGATAACGGTGGTGGTAGGTATGATAGGTCAAGTTGCTGCCAGGTCGTAATATCTACATTTTTTCTCCTCATACTTGGTTGTTATGTGATGGTGTAGTTGGGAGTGTTAGTGGTGATTGTTAGGGCAATGATGGTAGTGGAGGTGGTGATGGGGTGCAGTGATCGTGATGTTGGTGAAAGTGGTGAGGGTTGTGATGGTGCTAATGGTGGTGGTGGTGGTGGAATAATGGTGATATTGAGAATGATAGTGGTGAGAGCTGTAACGGTGATGACAGCTGTGATGGTGGTGAGTGAAGTTGGCTGTTATGTTCTTAGTGAGGTAGATACATTGGTGTTGATGCTGGTGGTGATGAGTTATACAGTAGGTATGGAGGGAATTTTGGTGGTGAGTTATTCTATTTTAATTGTGTTTTTAGTTTTACCTAATGATTGTTTGGGGATTAATCAACCTGACGAATCAATGACGTTTAATGATCATTAATTATTTTCGTAAATGTAGTCGCGGATATTATGTGATCTTCCTTATGTTTTTCCATTTAATTTGTCTGCGTGCTACGCAGAGCGCGAATATATTATAATCACCCCTGTGTGTTCGTATGTATGTGTGGCACTGTGTGTGTGCGTGCAAAATGTTTCTATTATTGACGAAAGGAAGTTTACGAAACAATTATCAATTAGTCAGTTATTTCATTTGATCAGCCTGCATATCTGATATACTTCAGTTAAGATTGGGTGACCCCTCGTTTCCCACGGGGCCACAACCCCCACAATCTATATTTTATTAATTTCACCACAACACCAAACACCCCCAATGAAATTAATTAAAGTATATATGATCCGCCGGGATTCGAATCCGGGTTATCACACACAGATTTTTGCCACCTTAACCATTACACCACCAGGACGATGTGAACCTCACAAGTATTTAGCCACAAGGCCACAACGCACTGGCTTGCTTCGTTACCGCCGTATGCCACACGCGTGCAAGAGTACATACTTATCAGAGGCGCGGTATAGGCCTAGTTTGTTTGTGATTCTATTTGATACAGAATTACTAAAACAAAACTACGAACTAAATTGGATATTTATGTCCTTTTGGTACCCATGTAGAAGCTATTACCCTTTTGCTAAGAGTTGATGACCCATCGCACCCCTCACCTCCATTAATGACCCTATACCCCGTGTAATGTGAATGAATGAATATTAATTGATTTCCACGATAGCCTACTCATTGTACCTCTTAATGCAACTCTAACACCTCGCACCCAACATTACTGTTCGGGTATATCCACTAGCTACCAATGGGGATTCGAAACCCGGTCGTTCAAATGAGAGTCCAGGGTATTACAACTGCACCATTCTGGCTTTAAAACCAAAGGGGAGCATTGAAAACGCCCTTGGATCTCATCTGATAGACTGGGGTTTGAATCCCAACTGTTAGCTAGTGAACTTGAAGATAATTGTATTGATGATAGGGATTTAACCCCCCGAAAATCTACAACATTATATCTTTGGATAAACAGGGACGTTATTGAATGTATTCATTGTGTACCTAAATATATATAGCTACCTTTTGTTGATGTGTGTATAAGCTCAGTGGAGTGTGGGGAATTTTACACCTTTTCATTATATTCTGGCAAATATTAAACGATTTTATTCGGTTTAGGAAGGTTCTCTAGCAATTATAAGGCTTCAAACTATCTCAATCAACCCTTTTAACTACCCCAGATCCTTCCTAAGCTACATATAATTATTTGATTATAGCTAGAATATAATATAATAGACGTCGCTGGTACAGAAAGGGTTAAAACTATCCTTGTCATTATTCTGTTACTTGTCCTTTTCGCTTGCCCTTAAGGAAGTAGTGCTTGGTTTTGATCGATATATTTTTCTATTAATTTATTTTTGAGTTTCCTCACTAGACCTCCATCAAGCTTGGGAAAAAACCCTAGACCTCATTTCAAGATAAATTTGTACATTTTTCGGTAGAAGAATGTCCCGGCCAAAGGGCGGTTCCTTCTAAAATTAGATGCTCGCTTTCGCTAGCCAGGAAAAAATCGACACCTAAAGGGCACGGAAGGTCTTAATATTGACAACAAAATGAGGCGAAAGGTCTCAAAATCGCCAAACTAACGGAACGAACGTCTTAAAATCCTCAAAACTAATATGCTGAACATAAGGGAGAAGGGGGTCCAGAAAAAGCGAGTACTAACCCCTTAAAACAATAGTTCAGTAATGTTATATACAGTAATATTATTTGTTTAACATATTAGAGTACGGTATATCACCTTGTGATCTTTCCAATTATTTTATTGTGCAAATATATTCTTAATGGTACTAGTTATATAGAATATATGTTAGTACCGTAATCTTAATGATAATATTAAAACAACAATATAACATATTTTTTAGGATTAATATTTTAGGAGCAATATTTTATTATATAATACTAGCTATATATCTATATAAAAATAAATAACTAAAAAACAGACTTCATTAATCAAATTATAGTCTAGCTCTAAGGTTGTATATTATCTCGCTATTAAAACTCATAAATATAATTACTAGCATATATACGATAAGCTCTGTAACAGTCGGATGCGTGGTCAATTGTTCCTTAAATTTGGCTATCACTTTCAATTTGAAGGGAGACTAAGTAGAAAGTTCCGCCTTGTATCTCTTTCCATTTAAAATAAGAAAAAATATAAAATATAACTAGAAGGCAAGATCCACAGGTTCCACAGGTCGGTTATATGGTGGCCTCATCACCACGCCCCCGTTAAGCTTGTTACCCACTTGTTTCATCCGGTAGTCGTTACCAACAGTCGTATTACCAGCCTCTTTCTTTATCACGGGGATTTCCGCAAAGCCTCGTTTAACCAACATATTCCCGGCCCTCCCAAAATCCTCTCCACCAAATATTTCGCCGTAGGGTTGCGCGGCGGCGGCGTTGCAATTTCGGTCCATCAGTTTTTATTAAGAAGTTGTTGATAATGCAAGTTTAGGTGGGTGGCTCGGCAGGTGTAGTGTTTCTGGGTGTGCGCAGGTTAGCGGGTCTCAAGTCTGAGGGGAAGCGACGGCCCGTCTCCCCCAAGACCCAAGTGAGGGGAGCAGCCTAATGAGGGAGGACCGCCTGAAACCCGACCCGTGTACCTCGAATATTCATCACTAGTCGAGCGCTAATAGCATTTGTTCATTTTAATTCCCGACTCTCACTTTGCCTGCACAAACTCCCGTTTTCTCGCGCGGCCTCTCGCTAACGTTTTCGGCCCTGAGAGGCCTCGGCACAAGGGTGGGTTTGCCTCGCATGCCTGACGTTATGAAGACCAGCGCCCGGAGGATTATCTTCCCTGTGTTTTTAAGGCATAAGGTCGAGTTTAGTCGTGAGGCGGTGCGGTAATCTCTTCTGCAGGAGGGAGTGTGGTGGGGCTGATGCGAGGTGGCAGACGCGAGGCGACCTGCCTGTTTGTATCTGGCGGCGGCGACGGGGCCCTTCATGGGTAATATGGCCCGCCGGGGTAATTGTTCCCAACCCCCTACAAACTTTGTGTCCCCCGCGGGGCCTCCGGGGCAGTGGGGGGAGCAGTGCGGGGGAGGGAGAGGGAGAGGGAGAGGCTGGGGAGCTCTAGGTGAGGGAGAGGGAGTGTCTTGGAGAGAGGACCTGTGACGCATTATTAGCGAGAGGAAGAGGATATTACCTTTATGTGGGGGAGGTGTGAGGAATACTTAAGTTTAGCTAGCTACGAAATTATATAATATATATATATATATATATATATATATATATATATATATATATATATATATATATATATATATATATATATATATATATATATATATATATATATACTGTATATATATAAACCTATCTATCTATCTAAATCTATTTATATATCTATATTTATCTATCTATCTATCTTTAATTATTTATTAAATTTATTTATATAAGGAAGAGGTGTTAGTGTTAATCATGCCATATATAATATTGTTATGTTACATGTGGAAAATATACAATACTCAGAACAAACACAGGTAGTAGGACACTGCTCATAGGGGCAGAATAAGTATTATGTTGTTTTTGTACCGAAGTATTTGTTCCTGTTTAATATTTTTTCAACATAAAGGCTAAAATGGTTCACACTTGTAATTTGTATACGAAAGATCTGCCAAGGATTTGTTTTACCTTTTAAGTAGGCATGTTCCAGGTCGCGGATATATAGTGTGATTCTCGTGATTAATAACTTGAATCGAGGTGTTCATTGATAAAATCCAAAATCATACATTTGCCCAATGAGGCCATCCAAGATACACAGGTGGAAATAGTAAGGATGTTGGATGGCCCCGATGAGCCTGGCAAAATTTTAGATGATCACAATGCCCCGTTTCTAACCATCAGTCACACGATAGGCTAAAATATTGGACAACAGAACTTAAGTGAGCGCCCTTATAATTTCAGAGTTCTGCCCGTTTTAAGTTATTTAATGTTGTTGCTCTGTAGTAAGTAATTGTATTTATCTATGCTCGGAAGTTGAAACATCGCCCATTGAATTACAAAATACTTTAGGCTCCAATTGCAAAGTTGAAATAGTTAAAGTACCTTGTATAGTTTCGATACAGGTACAAATGAGTTCTTATCAGCTGATAAACAGCTTGAACAATATATTGTTAAGTACGAACAATTAATAGGAAATTTGTACTTTTCACCAACTTTGATTCACCTTAGAGTAATAAGACTCTACGTACACTACTGTAGCGACAGCAACAACTGTGTGTTCTTAATGGTCAATTTATGATATCAGTGTGTAATTATTTATATACAATAATAAATATTTGAAAAAGGAGTTTTAAGTGGATACAGTATTTTGTAGAGAGCCTTATGTCAGTAAAGAAAATAATTGGATGGTAAAGCATTAATGTTTCCTATCGTTATTATTTGTATTGTCACTTATGTTTATAGAAATACCCATCCAAAATCTATGGAATTGTAAACCCACGTTTAACAACTATCCCACTTCTCATGAAAATACAAACAAGTTTTTACCAAGATATTGACTTGTAATTATTATTATAAATATTTTCAGTTGGAGTGATCCAGTTAGCCTTTATACATAAATGTACATCATAAGCGTCTCTAATTTCTGTTAACCAGGTATTGGCCAAATATGATCAGAAGTTGAGTAAAATAGAGAAAATGTCGACTTTGTCATACCTAGGGTCAATAAGACTGTTCTCATGGAGAAACAGCGCCAGCTGGTAAATGAAATAGGTTTGTCAACACGTGGTTTCTTAAAAGTATCGTTGTTGTTGTTGTTGTTCCCCAAGCTGCCTGGCCGAACAGCCCCAAGGCTCCGAGCAAGGCTAAGGCCATAACCGAGCACCCCCACAGAACCCTCCCTGCCGACCACAATAAAGCCTGGGTGACCGAAGCCACTCCATGGCGGGGAGCTGAGGAGGGTGCGGAAACGCCCGAGAAACCAAAGACCCACCCAGGGCCCTGTGCCCCTCAGCAATTATGAAGAGAAAGTTGAGGGGCAAAGGAAAAATGTGACGCTTTGGCTTCCAATCATGGTAGATTGGGAGGTCAATCCACGGAATAGACGCCGTCACTTGAGATCTAGAAAATATATAAGTAAGAGGAACAGTCAGAGTAAGCTATGGGTATGGCAGAGATCGCTCAGTTCTCACTCTGATAGACCAGCCCATCACCACATGACTAGAACCCAATCCTCTCAGCATCAACTAGGAAAGGCCCTAGAAAGCCGCCTTTGGCGGGGGGATAGCTCCCCTATTTCAACCCCTTTCGGGGTTGGGCACCCGCAGTTAAAAGTATCGTTAAAGCCATCACCTCATAGAAAAGTACCCTGACTGCCTTGGAACAACACATTTATTGACATGTCTTTGGATTCAGCTTTATATTCAGTTCAATTTGTTCACTAATTTATCATATGAATTGGAGACAAATAAGTTATGTTTATTGTAAAGAGTGAAAAAATGGTGTAGGCAAAGAGAGAGAGATGCAACACGACCTTCGATGTGACCGTACCCATGTTAATTTACATATAATGAAGATAACAAAAAGTGTTGGTGTATCCTCACGTCTCTTGCCCCGACCACCGCCTCTCACCAGCGGCCATACAGGTAATAGCCAAAAATTTGTTGGAATCGATCACAGCCGTCTGTAGGGAGAGTTGAGTCACACTTGTTTGTCTGGGGGTAGTTTTTTGGGTATCCCCAGGTCGAAAAAGGAAAGCTTTTCCCCCGCAACTTTAGATCCGCAACATGTTGAAACTATATTGCACTGACTTGACATACAGTTCAATTTATTATTATTATTATTATTATTATTATTATTATTATTATTATTATTATTAATTTACATATATTTATTTATTTATTTAATTATTTAGTTTTAGTTTTTAGTTTCCTCGTGACTTTAATGTCGCCAAATTTTCGAAAGACTTGTTGACAATAATTAACCCTATGAAGATTATGATGCTCTTTGACAGTTCATTAGATGAATATATACAATTTAAGAAGGATATTCGAGAATTGTAAGGGTAAAAACTATCTCGGTTAATCCTCTGACTTCCATTTACACTTCCTATTTTGAAAAAAGATCGTCTAGTAATAGCCAAAAACTTAAAAGAAATGCGTCATTGTATCTAACAAGGGTTAAATCGAGTATAGTTTGTGTTAGATGTCACTAGTTTATTGGATTTGTTTTGTTTTGCTGATATGTTATTTTTATTATGATATGTTGCTCTCCTGTACACGGTGATCTACTGGGATAACCATGCTACATGGTGCTCTGGAGAAAATTCGTACGATAATAACAGGAAAGTTATCTCCAGGAAATTTAACGAGACCAAATTAAAGTTATTGTTTTCCACAAGAAAATCAATCTGCGTCATATTCATTAGCTTAACCTTGGCTAGGTCAGATGAGGCTGTGGTATTATTGGCGTCATTAATTATTGTAACCTACCCCTTTTTTATTGGCGTCATTAATTATTGTAACCTACCCCTTATTTATTGGCGTCATTAATTATTGTAACCTACCCCTTTTTTATTGGCGTCATTAATTATTGTAACCTACCCCTTATTTATTGGCGTCATTAATTATTGTAACCTACCCCTTTTTTATTGGCGTCATTAATTATTGTAACCTACCCCTTTTTTATTGGCGTCATTAATTATTGTAACCTACCCCTTTTTTATTGGCGTCATTAATTATTGTAACCTACCCCTTTTTTCGAGTCTCATTTTGTCTGGTGCCCTTTTCCCAAACCTGTGTCTGGTATAGTCTTGATATCGTAATATGCGCGGAATCTCGGTGTGAGCATCCTATGTTCCAATCCTTGGAGTGCCACATGTGTTTGTTGATTTCATTAATTGAGCTTAGAAGTAAAGTTGGTTGGTGACAAAATATCAACAGTACCATCCTTCTACCTTCTCTTTAGATTTGTATGCATGGCTGCTACTGTGAAGGAGTTAAGGGGACATGGGCCGCTTTTTTAGACCCCCTTCTCCCTCATGTTTAGCTCATTTAGTTTCAGATTTTAAGATTTTTGCACCATTAGTTTATCGATTTTAAGACCTCGCCCCATTTTGTTGTCAATATTTAGACTTTTCGTGCTATTTAGGTGTCGATTTTTTCCCTGGCGAACGATAGTGAGCCTGTAATGCTGAAATAACCGGCCTTCGGCCGGGAAATTTGTCTATCGAAAAATGTACAAATTAATCTTGAAAGGGGATCTAATGGATGTGTTTTTAAATTTGATGGAGGTCTAGGGAGGAAACTAGAAAAATAATGAATACCGGTACATGCAAAAATCGCCCAAAAAGTGAACCATCTCCCCTTCAAGCTAGTATTCTCCCTGTAGAAGCCTGTGTGTGGATTCTATCAGGCTCGGAGCTCCTGGAGGCGTCCCTATTTCACTGCGGTACACCACTTGCGTCACTTGATACGTACTGGCCGGCCGTAGTGAACAGCCATCATCATAACAAACACCCCGGGGCAACATGATTACGAGGGTGCCCGCTCTACCCGTGTGTAAATTTGGCCACTCCTCCGCTGAATAATGTATGTGACGGGTTTCAAATGAGGTGGTCCTTGTTGGTCGCTGGGTGTATAACATTTTGGTTCGCCTGGGTAATATTTGGTGGGTGCTATCTATCTATCTATCTATTTACTCAGGCCCAATCCCCACTTTTTTTTTCTCGGTGGGTGCTGGATGTGTATATTCTCGGGCGGGCTTGTTTACGTATCTTCGAGAACAACAAACACATTTCTGCCAGACCCACACTTGTATGATGAATTTGTCTATCTGAATAGCTTATAATGTTTTCCTTTCTATTATTATAAGTAATTGTTTGAATAAATACTCATATATTTAAACACAATGCTGTGTTTGTTTAGGTTTTGCAAAAAATCAATCAATCAATAAATAAATAAATAAATAAATAAATAAATAAATAAATATATAAAAAGTTATGCAATATTCATTCACGAAATTAGTTTGAATAAAGCGGAAGACAGAACATGTTTCGTCCCTAAAGAGAAACCTTTGAATGATTAAAAAGTATCTTGGGGAAAATTATAACCTAATTATAAATATATTTGCCGATTAAACGTACCGGTAGCGTAAGGGTGGAAGGTGTAAAACAGATATGAATGGAATGGGATAAAATCAAATAACAGGTTAAACACTGAATGAAAAAATGTGAAGAATATAAATGCTTTTGACGATCAGCAACACATTAGGTAATATAACCTTCGTAATAGCTGAGTCATCAGGATGGGGACATAACATTTTAATGACAGCTAAGAAAAAAATGACTATAGTTTAGTTCACTTCAGACAATCCTTAAACGTTTTCTGCTCATATAGCTAAAGTAGAAATTGTCTAGCGCGATTTAGTTGTTATGCCGGAGATATTGCTGTTCATAATTATTTCCGAACCTAGTACAGCTTCTTGTGTTAGTTTTGAATTATGAAGTCAACTCGGTGTTTATTACCTACTGCCCACACACGGGTGGGAACAAAGCCTATCAAACACAGGGATATAATCACCTCATAACTTCATCTGTAAGAACTGAGGGAACACTCTTTTTTTTAGTAAGCGACCATACAGGTAATATATAATTTTAATTTTAATTATTTTGCCGACTTGTTAGAATTACTTTATAATGTGCTTAGCCCCTTGTCTACCCGTGACGTATTTTAAATTCTATTCTAGCTATATTTTGACGATTTTGGGCAGTTTAAGAAGGATCTGTGGTAGTAAATTGGTATAGTGAGAGAGTTCGAAGCTTGTTAATCGCTGGAGATCCTTATGAAACTGAATGAAATCGTCTTATAGTAGCCATAATAAAGTTAAAAGGAACTCCGGTACAGAAGGGGTTAACACAAGGGTATATGATTGGTTGTTTGCGTGTGTGTGGATGGATGGGTGTCAGAGTATCTCGAGAACTAATTAATGGATTCTGATGATTCTGATGATTCTGGTAGGTCAGTACCTTCATAAATTAATTGTACTCGATTAAATGTCACTATTTTTTTTTTTGGAAAACACACCTTACATTACACTCCCCACAACAAGTATCGATACAAACATAAAACGGAAAGAAAAGAAACCGCAAGGTATGAATCCTCCTCAGATTCTTTTATCTTTTTTACTTTGTTTTCCTTTTGTTAGTGTTGTTTAGGACCCCCCCCCCCCCCCCCCCCCACCCCCCTCCCTAGTGTGGCATCCAGACGCTCGCTGCTGGCACCATAACCATTAGTAGTCACGCAGCATCTGGCGCATCTGGTTTTCTGACTTTTGGGTTCCTAAGCGCTCCGGGTCGCCATTTTCCGCTACGTAGCCCTTAAAGCGGCACTTAGCATTCTCTATGGAGTTTTTCCCGCGGCCCAGGAGGTGAAATTGTAGCGGATTGTGCGACGGGGGGCGAGGGAACAGGCCGGGGATTTGTTTTTATCCAGTTCAGTTGGGGATGTTTGTCTGTGGCACCACCCCCACGTCTCATACGATTGACTCCCTACATGTTTCCTATACCATTCTTTTTCTATTTGTTCAGGCCCATTCCCCCCCTTTTTTTTCTTCACTGGGGGTGGCTATATATTCTAATGCTCTTTATTCTCATTGGGTTTGTTATATTAATGCAAATATGGAATGGGTTAAGAGTCAGTTAGACTAGGTTTGGTTACACTAGGCTAGGTTGATCATAAGTACTTTGTTTCTTTACCTAACGTGAAGTTTCATCCCTATGCTTGTGGAAACTAAAGGAAAATTTAAATTAATTAAAAATATATACAGATCTCCCCTTAACAATAAAATAAATCCAATCGGTATTGACCAAGTGACCAATTTTGGTACATGTCTGTTTTGTTCGACTGTTTTGGTCCAGTCCACGGTTGTATTGGTCCATGGTCTGTGTCATTGCTATTCACTCAATGTACCATCCATATTTCATTCAAAAATATAATGGCATTTTAGATGTTTTAAGTGAAGTCCCTAAACCCCCAATTAGGGTCATCAATCATCACCATTCTGTGTGAAGTCTGTGGCAACTAGTATATCTCATAGTGATGATTGTCATCATCGACAATAAATTTCCCATAGTCAATTTTGGATGGGGTTTCATACGGTGGTTGTGGGAGGCGGGAGGGTCATTGGATGTTGGGCAAACGTTATTTAACAGTCTCTATTCTAGCACCAGTGGAAGAAATTCTGCTTACAGACAAAGAGACAGGCAGACAAACAGACAGCGATGATCCCATAATCTCCGCAAACTTCGTTTGCCAAAGAAAAGTATTGATATAGCCATCTGTACGAATAGCCTCATCTCGGTTGGAATACAAAAACTGTGAACCAAGCTTGCCTTTCTTTTCCACGGAGGATAATGTCGGAACTTGTCGCTGTGAAAACACTTGAACCCGGAGTTAAATTGCTGCTGTACATTCCAATCCCGTTTGGTCACCGTGTTAAGGTTAAGCCTCTGTGTTGGAATTATCGGTAAGTGAGAATACCTGTCGCTGGCCTACAGATTTTATTTGGGAAATCATGGAGCCGAAACAGCCTCTCTAGGAGTGGATGGTTCGCTTCGGACTCTGAGCTTTAGTGGTTGCCATTTTCCCTGCAGAAATCTCTGGGTCGGGAAGAATATGTGCAAAATAATTATTGTCTTTATAAAAACATTAAAGACGTAGCATTTATATCAATAATTATATTGTTTCAATAACATTCAGTACATGTAATTTTTACCAGGCCACTTGTATTTGTAGGCTAATAGATGGCGTTAGGCTTCATCCATTCACACCATCCACCAGGTGGATTACTGAATTCTGTTGTATTTCATGAGGGGTTCTGGAGGATAACTTGCAGTTTAATGGAAACATCGAGATTGTTTTTACGGTAGAAATCTCGCAATGTACTGAAATTAAGTACAATCCAAATAGAATCCTAATGATATTTCTCCCCTAAAAAAAAGTCCGGCCAAAGGCCGGTTCCTCCTAATTTACATGCTTGCTATCGTTCGCCAGGATAACACCGAGACCGAAATGGCACAAAAGGTCTTAAAATCGCCAAACTAATGAGGCTAAACATGAGGAAGAATGGAGGTCCAGAAAAAAAACCCCTCTCCTTAGCCACACCCATCATTAGAAGGTGTACAGTATAGTGTGTCTTCTTACTGTTATGTGGTCGATAGCGAGGCACTTTAGTTTATCAGTTGTTAATTTCTTGCAGGTAATCGATGTGGTGTTACGTTTTTCCTTTCCCAAGATACGCAAAAAATACGCAAACATGTATAGATAGGAAAGTACGCGACTATTGATAGATACAAATATATTTATATTGACAAGTGTATTACTATCATTATCAGTATCATAACTTTAAATAATATTAATTATGATAGTAATAGTAATTATTGTAATAATAATGATACAAATAATAATAATAATAATAATAATAATAATAATAATAAGTATCTTAATAAAAACAAAATACAAAATAGGCAAATAAAAATTAAGTTAGGTGTTAAAATTGAATAAAACTGGTAGAGTAAAATGTCAGGCCTGTGTGATTATTGATTGACATATTCCTTAATGACCATGGCCACGTTGCATTAGTACACTATAAATATAATACCTTTAACCCCTTCCATACGTTGGCTGAATTGTTACCCTCTCAGTCCGGGAAATAATGTTCAAAACATTATTTCCCGGACTAAGTTCGTCAAAATGTTCTTGAACAATAATTTAAAAATGCGTCGCTCGTAACTGAATGTGGGAAATGACTTGATATTATATAATATGAACTCAAATTCATAGGCATAATATGGTACATAGTTATATACAGTAAGCCTGCATATCGGGATATCAATACCTGTAGCTACATGCTTCGCAGAATGTTTGAACAAAATAGGCTAATGATATTCTGGAATAAGAAATACTTTCTTCTATGATATTCACTCCCTTCCGTTGATATGTGAGTACAGTAGGCTGAATTGAAAAGTGCTGTTCTATGAAATTAATTATCCATTTTCGCGGGTTTAAAATCGTGGTAGTTAGCAGTGGACGGGTTGGCTCTGTCGCTGGTTCTGCCGCTCTCTTTCCCTGTCAGCCGGGGGGCCCCTGCCGGCTGACGGGCCACCTGTCTCGCCAATTGACAGGTGGCGGAAGGAAAAAGGCCGTATTGACAGGTGTCGCTGGGAACGCCGTATTAAATGGCGGAGAGAGAGAGAGAGAGAGAGAGAGGGAGGGAGGGAGAGGAGGAGGAGTCGCACTTCTTCATGAGGGATATTATTAGGGAACGAGAGAGAGAGAGAGAGAGAGAGAGAGAGAGAGGGAGGGAGAGGAGGAGTCGCACTTCTTCATGAGGGATATTATTAGGGAACGAGAGAGAGAGAGAGAGAGAGAGAGAGAAGAGGAGGAGGAGGAGGAGTCGCATTTGTTCATGAGGGATATTATTAGGGAATGAGAGAGAGAGAAATAGAGAGTTTCACAGAGTTCACAGCCATTGCGGTTCCTACTAGGCAGTTCGGCCTTAATTCTAAACACGTTGCTACCAAGCGAAACAAAAAAGTATAGTTAAGCATAAGGTTCAGTCCCCCACCTATCATTAAGAGAAAGAGAGTGAGTGGTTGAATCTCTCTCTCTCTCTCTCTCTCTCTCTCTCTCTCTCTCTCTCTCTCTCTCTCTCTCTCTCTCTCTCTCTCTCTCTCTCTCTCTCTCTCTCTCTCTCTCTCTCTCTCTCTCTCTCTCTGTGTTTTGAGGAACAGACTATCGAGAAATAGATAAGTAACTACAGTAGATGATTAACATAATTTGATATTGTGTACGTGGATACATACATAATATGAAAGAAGACGTATAGATAAACCGGTAGGTTGATTGGTCCATAGATAGCCTATCATCATTAAGATAGATTGATATAGAAGCAGAGAGAGAGAGAGAAAAAAAATTGATCCTCACACCTACCCTCCCCCCCCCCCCCCCTTAATGCTCCTCGCATTATTATATAGGACTTAAAATTGAAGAGACTAAGAGGACATAAGCTGGTAGAAAACAAAAAACAACCTTTATAATAATTATAATAATACTAATAATACTGATGATTGTATATACAGTATATATATAAATATATACAGCATATATATATATATATATATATATATATATATATATATATATATATATATATATAATATACTTAATGCAGCGAAACATACTGTATAGGAGGTGCTTAGATTGCGTGAAAAACATAAAAGTGAGAACACATAAACAATAACTAGGCTATGGATAAGGAAATAACCAGTAGTAATAATAAAGGTAGAAGGAGAGAGAGAGAGAGAGTGAGAGTGTGAGTGTGAGTGTGAGTGAGAGTGCGCGCGGAGGTGGGTGAAGAAAAAACATAAACAGAGGCCAAGTCGCTCCTCTTCATGCTGGTTGTCCGCTTCTATTATCATACACACCAGAGAGAGAGACGGTGAGAGTGAGAGAGAGAGTGAGTGTGTGTGAGGATGAATACATTAATACATACCGTACAGTCGATATATATATAAGTAGATGAACAAAAACCAATTATTATATCTTCATTATTGGCTATTAAGGTTATCTCATTTAATGTTCATAATTCACTGTAAAAATGTCCTCAGCGTTCCAGTCTCTAGTAATTTAAAGGTTACTAATAAATATTATTTAAAATTTGTAATGTCATTTCTTTAGCATTATGACATATTTGTATACTATTCTGTAACACTTGATGATTTCACTCTGTTAAGGAAACATTTCTCATAATTAAATAATGTACGTCCTTTTTAGAACATCTTCTTAAAGCTGCCAATAAAAAGTAGTTCTTAAATTGTAATAACAGAGTATAGGTACGTAGCTTCTTATCACATATTCTTATGTATACTGTATACCGGGTATTGATTTACGAAAGAAATCAGATGTACTGTAATGTCAGTCAGTTACTAATGAAAAACACCGGACTTCCGCAGACTTTCCGACAGATAGTACAGTACAAGGAGTTCTTTATGAGGAGAATTCTACCATCTGTTTTTCATAGACGCAATGGTGTTTACCCTTTGATATATATATATATATAATTATATATATATATATATTTGTGTGTGGCAGAATAGGGATGTATGGTGTGACACTAAAAAAATACTATCAATATCTTATTATCTATTTCACTTCTTATATACTTAACAAAGCATAATTGGATAGGGCTATATGGCGTGAAAATGGTAAAACATACTAATACTGCATATTTTTGTTATCAGTGATTATAACACGGGGTTATTTATAGTCATGACGACTATCAAAACCAAGACCCCATACTGTAACTTCTCAAGCTGTGTATGGTCTACGAGTATATTAACACTAGGTATACAGTATGGCTACTATCACTCCCAAGACCTCATAAATCTCCTGAACTGTACATACCCCCTCCTGACGGATATGCCCCCTCCCCTCCTCCCCGTTGATGGAAACTCGCGGAATTCTATCAAGGTTTTCATAGTTTATACCCGTCGGCAATATTTCAGGGGGTGCTTTGGCCATCTGTCACTGTGTTTGAAAGAGCGGGAACACGTAGTTATGTCAGGCAGGGGCGGCCCGTGGTGACTCCTGCATGACGGGACTGCCTGCATCTTTGACGAGGGCCACGCGTTTAGTTGCATGGCGGGCGGCGTTTTTATTTTTTTGGTGTGCTTTTTTTTTAATAGAGCGATCGGAATCAAATTTTACCTAAGGTGTGACGAGTAGAAGTGGATTAACGAAAACTATTAATGTACCCCCTACTATATTGATATATCGTAAAACCTATAGTTCTTTCGAATCGTATTTGCACTAGAAATAAAGCTTACCATCTTCCTCGCCCTCTATCTCCATTTCTCTCTCTCTCTCTCTCTCTCTCTCTCTCGCTCTCGCTCTCTCTCGCTCTCGCTCTCTCTCGCTCTCGCTCTCTCTCGCTCTCGCTCTCTCTCTCTCGCTCTCTCTCGCTCTCTCGCTCTCTCTCGCTCTCTCTCTCTCTCTCTCTCTCTCTCTCTCTCTCTCTCTCTCTCTCTCTCTCTCTCTCTCGTTATATATACAGTATACTCAAATCACTTGATAGGCAATGTCCTATTTTTAGTAAGTTAGGTGTAAATAACGTCTGCCTTGTGTGGGTCAATTGCCCTTCTGCAGCTTTGCGTATTCCTAAGTTAGTATAAGTAATTACATATTGGGTATTATTATCATTACCTGTCCTTGTGCTATATTTTTACCAAAGGAGCTAATATAATTGAACTTGTACCGTTTATCTTGACACAACTTCCTAATAGTTATGGTTAAGAAGTTGACGAGATATGGAAGGGAGATATAGTTAAGATATTTAGGTAATGTTAAGGCGTCATATTAGCAGGTAAAACACTTTCTGGTACTGTAGCAAAATTATCCAGTTGTTCAATACCATCAAGTCATCTGCTAAAAGTGGTAGGGAAAAGAAAGGGTAGTGAGCATAGTTTGTGTTTTATAACTTATATTCGTGTCTATTATTATGAGATCCCGGTAAAACGGTGGTCATTTGCCTGTAGACACCTTGATGAGAGGGAAATACGTATGTACCCTGAATGGTGGATGAAGAAGGGGAAAATAAATGAGGAATTATTTGAATATTATCGAATCATAACCTCTCCATGTTTTTGTAATGTATTTATTTACTTATTTTGTTTTTATTTTATTTTTGTTTCACCACCAGAGAGGTAAGTCAAACTGGGGTTATATTCCCGTAGATAGCTTGATGGTAGGTATAAAATATAATTAGCCGATTGAAGGTGTAAGGAACAGACAAGCTAATGTGGAATACTGTAGTTTCCGTATTTTAGAACCATTTAGTTGAAGTCGAATACCACCTTTTTTGGTAGCTAAAGTAAAATTATTTTATTTTATATAAGGGATAAGGAAGAGAACAGTACGTGAGGGATATAAGTATGTCATGACCTGTAAGATTGATATATCACCACCGGAAACTCAGGCAAAACTGGGATTAGCTATATTCCCGTAGAAAAAAATTGAAATAACAAATCTATCTGTTATAAAGGTTAATAAAAGATACCGTTAAGCGGTATAGTGAAGTCTTGATAGCCTCTTGCTTAGGGTGCGGAATTTTGGTGTGAGTATCCTAGGTTCGAGTCCTTGGAGTACCACGTGTATTCATTACTTTCATTGATTTCACTAGTTAGGTTTATTTGTAAATTAATTGGTGAGTTTGTGAAAACAAATATGAAAATATCACAACCAGTGAGTGTGGTCCAACTGGTGTTAGTTATATTCCCGTAGACAACTTCATGGTGATACCGCGATATAAAATAACATGCATCCCCCCCCCCCCCCCCTTGGGGTGTCCGTTCTCTGCCTGACGCTGTTGTTGGCTGTCCATGCAAGGGTGAGAACTCTATCGTTAACAGTCGCTAGGGTGCATGGCTCAAGTCAGTGTGTACGTGTGCATGAAAACTCTATAGGCTAATGGTGTACGTGTGTGTGTGTGGGAGAGAGAGAGAGAGCATGATATATCTATGATGTGTGCATGACCATGGTGTGAGTGTGCTGCTGTTGTTGGGCGTCATGTATTGAGGACTCTATTGTGAACAGTCACAAGGGTGTATGGCAGAAAGGGTTTGTGTATGTAGTAGGTGTGCATGAAATCACTATAATATATACCGGTATATATATATATATATATATATATATATATATATATATATATATATATATATATATATATATATATATATATATATATGTGTGTGTATTGTGTATATATGTATATACTATATATATATATGGGATATGTGTTCCGTACTGATCGTTTTATTTCCTTATATCGTAACGGTCCTTTTATTTCATCGTCTATATTATTTGGTCCCCTCTCCCTCTCTCTCTCCTTCCGTATGTCCTTGTATCGGCCGCCCCCCAGCAGCCATTACCCGCGGCGTTATAACTGCGGCCGTGAAACACAAGCCATGTACGGCGCCGCTGGAGACCTCTATAGTGCCTGGTGGGGGTGGTCACGTGGGAGATGGGGGGGTTTAGTGGTGGTGGTGGTGGTGGTGGTGGGATTGGGGGTTAATGGTGGTGGTGGTGGTGGTGGGATTGGGGGTTAATGGTGGTGGTGGTGGTGGTGGGATTGGGGGTTAATGGTGGTGAGGGTTAGTGCTGGTAGGGGTGGGGGTGTTGTGGAACAAGGCAGGGATAAGTGTGGTAGTGATTGTAGGGGCTGTTGATATGGTGGTGGTAGTGGTAGAGGTGGGGTAAGTAGTGTGATGGTGGTTGAGGTGGTGGTTGGAGTGAGGGTATGTGGTGGGGTGTTGTGGAGCGGGGCAGGGATAAGTGTGATGGTGATTTTAGGGGCTGTTGATACGGTGGTGGTGGTGGTCGTGGTGATGGTCGGAGTGGGGGTATGTGGTAGGGTGTTGTGGAACGAGGCAGGGATAAGTGTGGTGGTGGTTGTAGGAGCTGTTGATGTGGTGGTGGTGGTGGTGGTGATGATGGTGAGGGGGGAGGGAGGGTAAACTATGGTCTGCCTCGAAGGGTGCACTGATTGGAGAGTCTTGTCCTGGTAGTGACGGGGCGTTCAAATGACCTCCTTTAAACACGGGCTTTCAAATAGTCGCAAGCTTTTCCTTTAGACTTTCTCTGCATTGACTTGTTATCTACGTATTTCTGAAATGGTTGCGAAGTCTTTTGCTACACTAAAATATTATTGATATTTTTCTATGATGGCTCCTGATATTTGCACTACGGTGAATATATTCTTTACAAATCTACTCCTTTCTGAAATGGTTGCAGGTAATTGGAGAGTCTTGTCCGGCGCAGTGACGGTGTGTTCAAATGACATTGGCTTTCAAATTATCGCCATGTTTTTGTATATGGTCTTTCGCCTTTATTAAATGGTTGGGGAGGCGTTCTATGTAATGACAAAATCTCTACACCTCTCTGGGATTGTTACAAGATATTCTTTTATATGTGAATATTATCTACATCTTTCTGAAATGGCTGCTGATTCTTGTCCAGTTTAGTAATGTAGTGTTCAAATTATTTCCATTTAACCGTGATGGTTCGTATGGTCTTTCTCTGCATTTTAATATCACTTTCACCCCCTTCTAAAATGGCTGCCGATTCTTGTCCTACTTGGAAATACTCACTAAGCTCTCTAAAACCAATATTGATTTGGTTCAACCTAGTTGACCCGGAGTTCAAATGAAATCTTCCCTTGGACTTTTGTTTTGGTGAGCCTTTACCTTAGACTTATAAAGTCTTCTAGGACTGTACTCCTATCCTTGCTGACACGTGATTTTAAACATTTACCTATTTTCAAATTATGAAGTTTATAGTATGTGTTAGTGTGTTCGTTGTTTTCTGTCGTGTTTTGTGTTGTCCCTGTTCTTGCTCTGTCTTGAAAGGGTGTCTATGGGGTGTAACTTTAAGCTTGATAGAGGTCCAGGGAACAAACTAAAAACCTCCCCTTAAGGGGAGGTATTTAGTTTGTTCCCTAGACCTCCATCAAGCTTAAAATTACACCCCCTTGAGTCCCTTTCAAGATAAATTTATACATTTTTCGGTAGAAAAATTTCCCGGCCAAAGGCCGGTTCCTTTTAAATTACAGGCTCGCTATCGCTCGCCAGGATAAAATCGACACCTGAATTGCACGAAAGGTCTTAATATGGGGTGAAAGTTCTTAAAATCGCTAAACTAATGGGGAAAACGTTTTATAATATCAAAAGGAATGGGGCTAAACATGAGGGAGAAAGCGGTCAAGCAAAAAATCCCTCAAGTGGAGACCTCCTCTTAAGTACATGTTGACACTAAATATAATTAATTACTTTTACTCATTATTGACAATATTTATATCGATACCGTAATAGGATTACCGCGTACACATTGGGTTACCAACCCTACAAACCACCCATAAGGAACCCAAGCCTCCCACAGTGACGCAACCGGCAACGACCCTCTATAGCTATGAAGGAGTGTTCGTATCCCAGGCCCTCCTCCTTCTCCCGTGAGCCTCGCCTAGCCTTCCTGCTGCCTCGTGGGGAACTTATCGATCCCTGTCTCGCCTTGAAGCATATTAGAGTCTCATTAAATCCCCCTGACAATAACTAAAGAGATCGCTAAAGTGATGTAATGAGATTCTCCCCCGTAGCCTCCCCCCCGGCCCCACCTCCTCTCATCTGCCAGCCTCTGCCCTCCTCCCTCCCCCCACTCGCACCACACACTCAGCCTCACCTCCAACGCCCCCTTACCACCACCTTTTTGCCTTATTTCATCAGTACGTGTATCTGAACTCGCGTGTAGTCACTTGCAGGTTCACTATTACCACTGTCAATCCCTTCACTTTCACTATCACCACTTTTATCACGAGGCTTGCTATCACCACTAGGACTACCACAACTTCCGTTTTCACCATGATAACTATTACCAGCATCACCAATATTACTAGCATCACCTTACCAGCACCACCACCACTGCCATAACCACCTGTATCCTCACCACCACTGGTATTGTTACCACCACTACCACTTTCACCATTAGTGCTATCACCATAATAATTACCATCGCTACTATCCTCATTGTTATGTTCAATATTATATCTTTCTAAGAAGCTATCAAACTATACAGTAGGTTATATTATGTATACTGTCGATTGAATCTTTGATATACTTGTGTTTACTCATTAATATACTTTCCCTTGGGGTGCTGTAGTTGTGATTAATATGGTTTAGGCCAGACTATCTACCAAGGAACACTATACCTGTGTATGTGCATGTATAAATATGCGGGTTTTGTTTTGTTTTTTACCTCATTTCTATGTTGCTACTTGTATTGTATCACACTTGTAATCCAGACCATTTCGCCTTGACTGTCAAGGCTAAGTATCTATGTCATTTTGTATCATTCGTCATTTCAGAGGCCGAAAAAATGTCCATCTATAATAATAAAACATTTGAGGACCTGACCACTTCCCCAGGGCCGTAAGCTCTGTGCGGTCTGTGTGTTTGCATCGCTCTTCTGTAACTCACCTCACAATTCGTATTTATATTGCGCTGTTCATTTTCCCGCCGTTTTCATTTTTCGGAGAAGTTTCCCATCTTTTATAATGATATCAGTATAACGTTATAAAATTTCCCTTGATGTGGGCGGCAGCTGAGCTCTTCATCAGACGGGACCTGGCGAGCCTTGAAGACGTAGAGATCGGACAAATTCCCATCACGAGACCATTTAGGGGACTTCAAAACATAGTAGAATATTGTATACAGTTTCTTTAGTAGCCTGTAAATAACTCACTTTCGTTCACATCTTCAGTCTCGGTTTCTGAAGTTGTGTAAATGGTGTGATTATCATTCTGTGTTGGTGATGGTTTATCCTGACGAAGGCCCAACATGTCTGCCCGTCCTGCCGCCCCCATCTCCCGCAGGTCCCCCCCTGATGGCCCAAGTGTTCCATCCATTGGGCGTCTCCGGCAATACAAGAGAGTATTTAGAGAGTCGTTCCGGAGAGTTACGGGGTGACAGTATCTCGCGCTTGATAATATGAGGGAGTGCAATATACAATGGCGGTGTAATATTGGCGGTGTGAGGTGCTGTACAATCACTATAACTCAGCGGGACATCACTTCTCACTGTTACGGCGGGGGAGAGGACACACCCGCGGTTTTAGGTTTCTCTATGGCCTTCTTTTATTATTGTTTTGGTCGCCGACTGCCATTGTTTTGTTATCGTCACTAGGTATCTGTCTGTCTGTCTGTCGGTTAGCAAGATTCTTCTTAAAGTTGATATAATTGACTTACCATCGACTTTGCCAGGTATCTTGGTAAGATGCCTTGATGAATCCGATCCCAGATGGCTGTCCATATCCACTATTCATTTCCACACTGAAGAGGCAACATCCTTCCCATAATTATAAGTAACAGTCTGCTAGTTTCCCTATTCCTTATTATTATTATTTTTATTAATATTAATATTGATGATTTTTTAAATTTATTGTTCTTGTTAAAAGAGTACTCTTTGTTTAAATCTGTTGTTACTTCATATTTTGCAATTATTTGTCTTTATATTATATGTATTCATTGTCGATAGTATCAATTGCTTACTTTTGCGATTTCCTTAGTTTATTTGTGCTATAAATGTAGGTTATTTGTAGGGTAGTTATTGATAGGGGTCACTTGAGGCATGCTATGCTTACAGGTACCTACCCGATAGCACTATCGTTAGTGAGTGCTGTACTGTATTTTATATATTATTTTGTAATAGTATAGATATCTTATCAATATTTGTATTTTGTACTATTGTTAATGTCTTGTCATGTTGCAAATTTGATTTTAAATAATATTTTGACATTTAACATGTAGTTTCTTTATTCATGCAGAGTTTAGTAAAATTTGCCAGAACGTCCCGGACTTCCCAAACTTGACTACTTCCTTTAACGTGACGATAGTGCGTTGTTATATGTGCGATTAGTTTGCTTGGGAAACAGATTAACTTGCTCATGTAGTAATGTACACCCTATGTGGTGGATTGTGTTCTTTTATTTAATAATTTTCATTTTAGTAAGCGTTGTTTCCACATAGCGATTTTGATAATTTAATTTGACTTTATATTGTCCTTGTCCCAGTTTTGGTTTGTTTAGTTTGCAAGTTTTACATTTTAATTAAAGAACATTGTTGATTTGCAGCTGAATTAAGGGGAGTTTTTACTCTCTCTCTCTCTCTCTCTCTCTCTCTCTCTCTCTCTCTCTCTCTCTCTCTCTCTCTCTCTCTCTCTCTCTCTCTCTCTCTCTCTCGTTCACAGCAACTTCTATTCGGTGATGATGAAAATGGAGCTCTCCCCTGCTGTTCTTCCGACGGCAAATGTTTATAATAGAAGTAAATGGCGTCTGTGATGGGGCTATACTGTTGTGGAGGGGGGGGGGGGGGAGAGAGAGAGAGATGGAGGGTATGTGTGTGTTTGAGAGAGATAGAAAGAGAAACAAAGAGAGAGAGAGAAAGAAAGAGAGAGAGAGTAATACTATTTTTATAGAGAGTGAGTTGTATGTGAGGGAAAGGAATACATATTTTATTAATAAAAAAAAAATTGTGAAATAGATGAGAAGGGTAGTTACTTAGTCTACTCTAGATTGATATAGATAAAATGGATAGAAATAAGTACATGGGTAGAAACAAAAATAGGTAGACAGAATGAGTGTTTGGGGCTAATATTGTAATGGTCGACGGGTGTGAGATAGATAGATAGATAGATAGATAGATAGACAGATATAAAGAAAGATGGATATAAAGATAGATGGTTGGATGGATAGATAGATATATAGATAGGTATACAGATACGTGGATACATGATAGATAGATAAATAAATAAATATATATTCAAGACAAATATATTATGAACATGGAGCATGTAAGCGATTTTATTGATGTTATTTGTTCATTATGCACCAAAGACACATTACAGGGGCACATCAAAAAGGCCAATAACGGGAACACGTGACTTAATTAATAGGCCTTACATTACAATAATCAGCAAATATATCATACTCGTATCAAATATTACTCTCACACTTTGATTGTTATAGGCAGAGAGAGAGAGAGAGAGAGAGTGTGTAAATAAGCGTGAGTGAGAATAAGTTAGACGAGACATTGATCAACTCTACGGAACAGCACAGAAGAATCATAACAACATTTCCAAAGCCAAGCCTCCTATACAGATGCGTAATAATGGCCAATAAAACTGATGTGCACGTCTGGTTGTGTGTATGTGAAAGCAAGACCATACTATAATATGAAACGGGCTACGTGACTTATTGGGCATTATTAAAGTAAAGTACGTTGGAATTTGATTGTTCGGAGGGAAAAGAGTGAGTGTGAGTGAGTGAGTGAGATTCTGTGTGTGTGTGAGAGAGAGAGAGAATGAGAGACAATGAGAACGAGAGATAAACTTACTCTAGGACAAAAAGACACATACAAGTAATTCCAAGCTTTCCAATAAATATAAACATAAACAAAGTGTCTCAGCTGGTGCATAATAAGGAGAGCAATAACAACGTCTGGCTGAGTGTATGAACCCCGTAGCACAAGACGACTCCGAAATGAAAGGAGAGACGTGACTTATTGTGAATAATTTCCCCCAGATAAAGCCAATGGACGCGGCCATAAATATGATGATATGAGCTCGCAGACAGGAGCCGACTTCATACTCTGATATTACGAGTGTGTGGGGGAAACTGGGAGAGAGTCAGAGGAAGTACAAGGAAGTGCAGGGTGGTGTGTTATATGAGTGAAGAATCCTTGCTTATTGTCCCTATTTCCCCTAACCCCTTCACTACACCTACCTTTATATATACGGTACTACTAGATTATATATATATAGTATATCCACCATCATTACTATCATAATTAATTGTCACTACCACTACCACTACTATCCGCTCTAATCTCTCTCTCTCTCTCTCTCTCTCTCTCTCTCTCTCTCTCTCTCTCTCTCTCTCTCTCTCTCTCTCTCTCTCTCTCTCTCTCTCTCTCTCTCTCTCTCTCTCTCTATCTATCTATCTATCTATCTATCTATCTATCTATCTCTATTTATCTTTCTCTCTCCCCAATCTCGTTCATCACAACAGCCTCGCCCCTTTTTGTCCTTGGCTCCGTCCGTCCGGCGTAGAACAGCGGAACCAACTAACGCAAAGGTCCAACCAGCCCTTCTTGTCGTGGGCGTCCTTGGCATCCACTCCCTCTGTGTCTCTCTGGCGAGTTCTTCTTACTCATTACATTTCGGTGTGTTCCCAAGCCACAAACAAATAAAAATAAATCAAATAAAATACACGTAGAAAAGAGACAGTCGGTCAAATTTACTCTGACGGTTGTGCCACAGACGATCTTGCTTCACAGATCCACATTTATGCCTCAGTGCGAGAGAACACCACGAGGAAAAAATATGTTCAACACTTCATTGCTCACTCCTGGTTGACACTATTCTGTTTTGTCACCTGACGGTAAATTCTATCCCTTAACAATTAATGTTTCGATACTTATTGGACAAATATGAAACTACTCTGTTTCTACGTCATATGTATGCCAAGTGTTCATAATTAATAACATATTTCCCTACAAAACCATCGTAAGAGCTTACCCCCAGACTATAGTTAGGATAATAACCGTAGTGTCTCGAGTATTATGTCGGTAACACCTCTTGTAGCCGATGATTAGTTCACACAGTCCGACCTGGCACACCTTGCCAACAGAAACTCAACCCCACTGTTGCTTAACCTGACCAAACGAAACGTGCGAGGCCTTGCAACAGTGGCAAGGCTGCCAACGAAACTAACCGAATTTGGTTGCTAATTGTAAGCGAACTTCAGCGGGATCAGTCACATGAACCGATGCATTCAATCTGGTCATTAGCTGCTGCCTGTATATGATGACGAAAATATAACATGCAGGAGTTACACACACACACACACGCACACACACAAACACACACACACACACACAAACACACACACACACACACACACACACACACACACACACACACACACACACACACACACACACACACACACACACACACACACTCTCTTATATACACACAAACGCCCTCACGCACACGAATAAAAGTAAATAATAATGTACTGTATATACCTTGCTGCCTATTTAAGCAAAGCTAATGTTATATAGCCTTATACAGACGGCCACTAAAACATCCGAGTCTATTATATGTAACCGACGAGGTAGGTCTTATATATCACAGGACGAAAATATATTAACCCCATCTGTACCGGCGACGTCCTTTTTACTTGATTCTGGCAATACTATTAGACGATTTTATTCAGTTTAAAAAGGGCCTCCAAGCAATACACAGGCTTCGAAAGATCTCACTTAACCCTTTTTAATACAACAGACCCTTCCAAAGCTGCGCAAAATCGTGTAATAATAGCCAGAATATAATGAAAATACGCACCGTAATACCGAAAGTGATAAGCAACCTAGGCTAACCTAACCTATTGTAGTGTAGTAAAAGTTAGTCAATCCCTTTCCGTTTCTATACAAATGTATTACAAACTGGCTGTGCTTGGTTGTAGAAAATAAACCATGAACTTGCCCCGTCCCGCCCCGCCCCATACATCTTTGAGGGCAACAAAAGCGATGTGGGGGAGGAGGCAGCGGATAGTTCTGGGGTTCCTTCCGGTTAGAGGATCC